>CADEHL010001036.1:0-705000 GCA_902827135.1 Harpagifer antarcticus
TCAAGTGGTGAGGCTGAACGGCATCGAATTGTTGCTGGATGTCTTTGATCTGTGGACTTAGCTTTTAAACCATGTACAGGACTGTCTCAGAAAATTAGAATATTGTGATAAAGTTCTTTATTTTCTGTAATGCAATTAAAAAACAAAAATGTCATACATTCTGGATTCATTACAAATCACTGAAATATTGCAAGCCTTTTTATTATTTTAATATTGCTGATTATGGCATACAGCTTAAGAAAACTCAAAAATCCTATTCAAAAAATTAGAATAGTTCCTCAGACCAAGTCAAAAAAAGATTTATAACAGCAAAACACAATCAAACATTTGAAAACTGTCCATTTAATGCACTCAGTACTTGGTTGGGAATCCTTTTGCACGGATTACTGCATCAATGCGGCGTGGCATGGAGGCAATCAGCCTGTGGCATTGCTGAGGTGTTATGGATGCCAGGATGCTTCAATAGCGGCCTTTAGCTCATTAGCATTGTTGGGTCTGGTTTCTTCAGCTTCTTCTTCACAATACCCCACATATTCTCTATGGGGTTCAGGTCAGGGAATTTGCAGGCCAATCGAGGACAGTAATGCCATGGTCAGTACACCAGTTACTGGTGGTTTTGGCACTGTGGGCAGGTGCCAGATCTTGCTGGAAATGAATTCCTCATCTCCATAGAGCTTTTCAGCAGACGAAGCATGTAGTGCCTAAAACTCTTGGTACACAGCGCATTTACTCGGGCTTGATGAAACACAGTGGACCAACACCAGCAGCTGACATGGCTCCCCAAACCATCGCTGACTGTGGGAACTTCACACTGGATTTCAAGCAACTTGGATTTTGCTCCTCTCCAGCCTTTCTCCAGACTCTGGCGCCTTGACTTCCAAATGAAATACAAAACTTGCTTTCGTCTGAAAAGAGGACTTTGGACCACTGTGGCAACTGTCCAGTGCTTCTTTTCCTTAGCCCAGTCAGACGCCCTCTTCTGTTGTCTTTGAGTTCAGAAGTGGCTTGACCATGGGAATACGGCTATTGTAGCCCATTTCCCGGACACGTCTGTGAACAGTGACTTTTGATACCTGGACCTCCAGCTTCAGTCCACTGTCTTTGAAGCTCCCCCCAAATTCTGGAAGCGACTCTTCTTCACAATGCTGTTAAGGCTGCGGTCATCTCTCTTGGTTGTGCAGCGTTTCCTGCCACATTTCCCCTTCCAACAGACTTTTTGTGGGATGTGCTTTGAAACTGCACTCTGTGAACAGCTTGCTCTTTGAGAAATTTCTTTTTGTGTCTTACCCTCCTGATGGAGGGTGTCAATGACGGTCCTCTGGACAGCAGTCAGATCAGCAGTCTTCCCCATACTTGTGATTTAGTTTACTGAACCAAGCGAGTGAGTGTTTTTCAAGGCTCAGGAAACCCCTTGCAGGTGTTTCGAGTTAATTAGACGATTCAAGTGATTCGTTGAACACCCTACTAGTATACTTTTTCATGATATTCTAATATTTAGAGATAGGATATTTGAGTTTTCTTAAGCTGTATGCCATAATCAGCAATATTAAAATAATAAAAGGCTTGCAATATTTCAGTTGATTTGTAATGAATCCAGAATGTATGACATTTTTGTTTTTTTAATTGCATTACAGAAAATAAAGAACTTTATCACAATATTCTAATTTTCTGAGACAGTCCTGTATATTGAAAGTAGACGGTGTTCCTACCCAGCTCTTTGTTTGTGAATGTGATGGAAAAGCATCAAAGGTTTTCTCTCAACCTCTCAAAGACTTCTGCTGATAGTAAGTGTCTCTCTCTTTATTTTGCAGCTGTACAGGATGGAGCGCTACGATGACTGCAAGTCCGTCTACACTGACCTGATCAGAAACTCCCAGGACGAGTACGAGGAGGAGAGGAAGACCAACCTCTCTGCTGTGGTGGCGTCTATGAGTCAGTGGGAGGAAGCGCCATTGGTAAGCTCTTTAACAACATTTTAAAAAATGTAGTTTGTTTATTTTTCAACATGCATGTATTGTGTATTAAGAAGATGTGTTGCGTGTTCTGCTACAGGAGGATCTGGGTCTGCCCGAGTCCACGTATGAGCTGTGCTACAACGCTGCCTGCGCTCTGATTGGTCAAGGACAGCTGAAAGAGGCGCTGGGCAAACTACAGGAAGCGGAGGGTCAGTCTCTCTCTGATCTGAGTTTCTGTCCGATTTCTATTTGATCAATTCTTTGGTTTGACATGAACTGATTGTCTTTCTTTCACAGAGCTGTGCAGAGTGTCTTTGGCAGAGGATTCTGTGAGTGCTGCTTTTGGTTTTATCAAGCCTTATTCATTATTGGTAGCAGATGCTTGTAGATGATGATGTGATGCACTATGTATGTGGATTGATGTCGAAAGATAATCAAGTGGACAATAATGAATATGGATTCTTAATATATGTAAAGAAAGAATTGTGAAAGGCAATCTTGTAGAATTGTTTTATCTTGAGGGAAGTTGCGTCGGTAAATCAGCTGCCACATTTGTAAATACCCCAAAAGAGAAACAAGAAGAATATATACAAATGAATTAAATATGGTGTTTTTCTCTGGACTAAATGCACACAAAGCCCACGCTCGTCTTCAATACCCTCCTGATAATCACTGGGGTTGTTGTTTTGTCCCTCTCAGGACGTGACTGAGGAGGACATCGAGTCAGAGCTGGCTGTAATCCATTCTCAGATGGCGTACGTCATGCAGTTACAGGGCCGGACGGACGAGGCTCTGCAGCTCTACAACCAGGTCATCAAGCTCAAGTGAGTCCATCAGAAGCAGAGAAATGATGTAGCACATGTTAAATATAGTCTATCCTAGTTTCATGTGTTGTGTGATTGTATGGAAATGCGTGTTAACTTGTTACTGGCATAGATTTACACAAGTCAATACATAAGCTGTGAGTTTTTAGTGCGTGAACAGTGGAGCTGTTAAATGAATATTCCATGCTCTTTATTCGCAGGCCATCAGACGTGGGGCTGCTCGCTGTGACTGCCAACAATATCATTACAATAAACAAGGTGAGTGTTTGACGCTCAAACATTTACATGCACACAATATATCAAGTTCTGCCCTGATTTGGGAAAGACAACATTACTACTACTCAGCCTTTTACAACAAACATGCGTCCAAAAAAATAAATAATTCGAGAGAAGATCGAGAGTTTTTATCGCTTGAAATGACGAAAAGGAAAAAGCACCAGGACACCCGTCTGTTGGAGGGGCAAAGGAGTCAGGTGGGATTCTTTTCGCCGCCAGCAAAGCGTGTTCCTGTGATGGAAAGTGTACTGTCGGCGAGCCTTGATGGGGGGTGCTAGTGGAGCACGCATGTGAACTGCGAGCGGCGAAACTGAGGCTCTGTAGTAAACTGTGGTGACATGAAGAGCCGAAAGAGCCGGCTCTTCTTATGGCGCTTTTCCACTGCAGGGCCTCGCTCGGCTTAGTGCAGTATGGCTAGGCCTCGTTAGGCCTCGTTAGGCCTCTTTAGGCCAGGCTCACTTTATGCCGCGTTTCCATTACAGTTTAGTAGCTGGGGCAGTAACTATAGTAACGCAGTGTAGGCGGAGCCGTGACGTCATCTTCAATGAGAAACACAAAACTAACATCAGCTGTTAGCCCTCAGAGCTCACAGCTCCTCATATCTGTTCAGAAACTAGACAGAAGTGAAACAAGTTCAAACAAAACACGTATTTTAAAAGGTGTTTCTCTGCCGTCTGTCTGCAGACTTGTCAAAGCATTAATTCATGGTTTTTACTAACCGGTATCAGTATGTTGTTACTTCAGCATCATTTAGAAACGTGTATTACAATTAAATCACGGTCAAATATGTTCATTTTGTTTTAGTTGCCAGCGATTCTCTCACTAGTTTAGCATACTCAGCCCGGTTGTTGGCCCGGAAAGAACCTCGATTTTGGAGAGCCAGAAAACTGTGAAAAAGTACCCGCTAGCCGGAACTACGCCTAGTGGAAACGCAACCAAAAACGGGCCGGGCACGGCTTGATTAAAAATCCAAGTCGCATGACACGACGTCACATCCCCCCTCGCTCTCAGGGTGGACGCCCTCGCCGCCCTGGTCTGGCGGAAACACTGCATGCTCATAAAACTATCTGCATATCCTACATGTGTTTATTGGAAAATCCTACACATATGGCTTATTCCAAATGTCCTAAGTGAATAATGTTTTAACTTGACCCTGAAAATGTTGTCATATACGGAATTATAGAGCACTACAAGTGTTGCATGCAAACACAGTACATTTGGCTATTTCATCATAAATCATAGGCAAAATACTGTTTTAATGAAAGCTGTCTCCGTAGGACCAAAACGTGTTTGACTCTAAGAAAAAGGTGAAGCTGACGAACGCTGAAGGTGTGGAGTACAAGCTGGCCAAGAAGCAGCTGCAGGCCATCGACTTCAACAAATCCCTGCTGGCCATGTACACCAACCAGGTAGATGAAGAGCTGTTCACATCAAGAGGCGAACAGGTGTGAGATCCTGTTACTGATCAGGATCATGTATCTGCATTAACATCCACAGGCTGAGCAGTGCAGGAAGCTGTCGTCCAGTCTCCAGGCTCAGAACCCGGGTCACCCCCGGCCGGTCCTGATCCAGGTGGCTCAGCTGTGCCGAGAGAAGCAGCACAGCCGGGCCATCGAGCTGCTGCAGGTACAGAGTCATTACACTGCTGTTGTCTTCAAGGTCCCCTATTATGCAAAATCCACTTCTTCATGTTTCTTCTACATCAACATGTGTCCCCTCTTCTTCATGTCTCTTCTACATCAACATGTGTCCCCTCTTCTTCATGTCTCTTCTACATCAACATGTGTCCCCTCTTCTTCATGTCTCTTCTACATCAACATGTGTCCCCTCTTCTTCATGTCTCTTCTAAATCAACATGTGTCCCCTCTTCTTCATGTCTCTTCTACATCAACATGTGTCCCCTCTTCTTCATGTCTCTTCTACATCAACATGTGTCCCCTCTTCTTCATGTCTCTTCTCCATCAACATGTGTCCCCTCTTCTTCATGTCTCTTCTCCATCAACATGTGTCCCCTCTTATTCATGTGTCTTCTACATCAACATGTGTCCCCTCTTCTTCATGTCTCTTCTACATCAACAAGTGTCCCCTCTTCTTCATGTCTCTTCTACATCAACAAGTCTCCCCTCTTCTTCATGTCTCTTCTACATCAACAAGTGTCCCCTCTTCTTCATGTCTCTTCTACATCAACATGTGTCCCCTCTTCTTCATGTCTCTTCTCCATCAACATGTGTCCCCTCTTCTTCATATCTCTTCTCCATCAACATGTGTCCCCTCTTATTCATGTGTCTTCTACATCAACATGTGTCCCCTCTTCTTCATGTCTCTTCTACATCAACAAGTGTCCCTCTTCTTCATGTCTCTTCTACATCAACAAGTCTCCCCTCTTCTTCATGTCTCTTCTACATCAACAAGTGTCCCCTCTTCTTCATGTCTCTTCTACATCAACATGTGTCCCCTCTTCTTCATGTCTCTTCTCCATCAACATGTGTCCCCTCTTCTTCATGTCTCTTCTACATCAACATGTGTCCCCTCTTCTTCATGTCTCTTCTCCATCAACATGTGTCCCCTCTTCTTCATGTCTCTTCTACATCAACATGTGTCCCCTCTTGTTCATGTCTCTTCTCCATCAACATGTGTCCCCTCTTATTCATGTGTCTTCTACATCAACATGTGTCCCCTCTTCTTCATGTCTCTTCTACATCAACACGTGTCCCCTCTTCTTCATGTCTCTTCTACATCAACAAGTGTCCCCTCTTCTTCATGTCTCTTCTACATCAAACAAGTGTCCCCTCTTCTTCATGTCTCTTCTACATCAACAAGTGTCCCCTCTTCTTCATGTCTCTTCTACATCAACAAGTGTCCCCTCTTCTTCATGTCTCTTCTACATCAACATGTGTCCCCTCTTCTTCATGTCTCTTCTACATCAACATGTGTCCCCTCTTCTTCACGTCTCTTCTACATCAACATGTGTCCCCTCTTCTTCATGTCTCCTCTTCTTCATGTCTCTTCTACATAAACATGTGTCCCCTCTTCTTCATGTCTCTTCTACATCAACATGTGTCCCCTCTTATTCATGTGTCTTCTACATCAACATGTGTCCCCTCTTCTTCATGTCTCTTCTACATCAACACGTGTCCCCTCTTCTTCATGTCTCTTCTACATCAACAAGTGTCCCCTCTTCTTCATGTCTCTTCTACATCAACAAGTGTCCCCTCTTCTTCATGTCTCTTCTACATCAACAAGTGTCCCCTCTTCTTCATGTCTCTTCTACATCAACAAGTGTCCCCTCTTCTTCATGTCTCTTCTACATCAACATGTGTCCCCTCTTCTTCATGTCTCTTCTACATCAACATGTGTCCCCTCTTCTTCATGTCTCCTCTTCTTCATGTCTCTTCTACATAAACATGTGTCCCCTCTTCTTCATGTCTCTTCTACATCAACATGTGTCCCCTCTTATTCATGTGTCTTCTACATAAACATGTGTCCCCTCTTCTTCATGTCTCTTCTACATCAACAAGTGTCCCCTCTTCTTCATGTCTCTTCTACATCAACAAGTGTCCCCTCTTCTTCATGTCTCTTCTACATCAACAAGTGTCCCCTCTTCTTCATGTCTCTTCTACATCAACAAGTGTCCCCCTCTTCTTCATGTCTCTTCTACAATCAACACGTGTCCCCTCTTCTTCATGTCTCTTCTACATCAACAAGTGTCCCCTCTTCTTCATGTCTCTTCTACATCAACAAGTGTCCCCTCTTCTTCATGTCTCTTCTACATCAACAAGTGTCCCCTCTTCTTCATGTCTCTTCTACATCAACAAGTGTCCCCTCTTCTTCATGTCTCTTCTACATCAACATGTGTCCCCTCTTCTTCATGTCTCTTCTACATCAACATGTGTCCCCTCTTCTTCACGTCTCTTCTACATCAACATGTGTCCCCTCTTCTTCATGTCTCCTCTTCTTCATGTCTCTTCTACATAAACATGTGTCCCCTCTTCTTCATGTCTCTTCTACATCAACAAGTGTCCCCTCTTCTTCATGTCTCTTCTACATCAACATGTGTCCCCTCTTCTTCATGTCTCTTCTACATCAACATGTGTCCCCTCTTCTTCACGTCTCTTCTACATCAACATGTGTCCCCTCTTCTTCATGTGTCCCCTCTTCTTCATGTCTCCTCTTCTTCATGTCTCTTCTACATAAACATGTGTCCCCTCTTCTTCATGTCTCTTCTACATCAACATGTGTCCCCTCTTCTTCATGTCTCCTCTTCTTCATGTCTCTTCTACATAAACATGTGTCCCCTCTTCTTCATGTCTCTTCTACATCAACATGTGTCCCCTCTTCTTCATGTCTCTTCTACATCAACAAGTGTCCCCTCTTCTTCATGTCTCTTCTACATCAACAAGTGTCCCCTCTTCTTCATGTCTCTTCTACATCAACATGTGTCCCCTCTTCTTCATGTCTCTTCTACATCAACATGTGTCCCCTCTTCTTCACGTCTCTTCTACATCAACATGTGTCCCCTCTTCTTCATGTGTCCCCTCTTCTTCATGTCTCCTCTTCTTCATGTCTCTTCTACATAAACATGTGTCCCCTCTTCTTCATGTCTCTTCTACATCAACATGTGTCCCCTCTTCTTCATGTCTCTTCTACATCAACATGTGTCCCCTCTTCTTCATGTCTCTTCTACATCAACATGTGTCCCCTCTTCTTCATGTCTCTTCTACATCAACATGTGTCCCCTCTTCTTCATGTCTCTTCTACATCAACATGTGTCCCCTCTTCTTCATGTCTCTTCTACATCAACATGTGTCCCCTCTTCCTCATGTCTCTTCTACATCAACATGTGTCCCCTCTGTGGAAAGAGACTCTGAAAGTTTCAGGAACAAAGATTCTCTCTCTTTTTGTCCTGATCCATTAGCCAATCAGCAACCAAGGTTTAAATCTAAATGCATCCTCCTGCTTTTCTTTCTGATCATGTAAAAGTCAAACACCAACTTGGGGATGATTCATTCCCAGTTAGGCTAACCACGAATGTAGGCCAGTACTGAAAGACACTTTTTTTTAAACCCTGAATTTAGTTTTTCAGTGAATTCTGTTTTCTTAGACCGTGCTTTCTAACTCTCCTTTTGTTTTCCAGCAATTCTCAGACCAACATCCAGAGAGTGCGTCTGGCATCAAACTGACAATGGCACAACTCTATTTAATACAAGGTACAGATATGATTTACACTGATTAGGTTTGATTACAGACCCTCCTCTCACTTACCTTTACTCCCTTAGGACAGGGTGTCAGTCCTACGTTATCCAGTGTCTTCTAATAAACACATTCAAATTGTTCAAATGAGGCAAATTAAGTTGTTTAACTGAGTAGTTTGTCTTTAATGATCAGTCTTTCAGAGTTTTATAAAATGTTAAATTACGGGATTCTTTATAATGATCACATTGCAGCATTTGTTTTATAATACTCTGTTTTTGGTCTTCAGGTCACGTAACAAAAGCTTGTGATGTTCTAAGGTCCATAGAAGAGTTCAAGCACAAATCGGGGATGGTAAGTCTGCTCAGAATTATCACAAAGTCTCTTTTAACTAACGCATGGCTGGGTTATGTCCCCTGGTAACTCTTTAACGGCGCTTTTCCACTGCAGGGCCTCGCACGGCTTAGTACGGTATGGTTAGGCCTTGGTAGGCCAGGCTCACTTTATGCTGCGTTTCCATTACAGTTTACCAACTGGGGTAGTAACTATAGTAACGCAGTGTAGACAGGGCGATCGGCTGTTCGGCGGGCGGAGCGACGCTGCATAAAACTGCTGTGACATCATCTTCAATGTGAAACACAAAACCAACATCAGCCGTTAGCTGTTAGCCCTCAGAGCTCACAGCTCCTCATTCTGTTCAGAAACTAGACAGAAGTGAAACAAGTACAAACCACAGACTGTCTGTGTCATGGAGAATACAGTCGCTGCTTTATTTATGTCTGTAGGCCGTTGTTGTGAGTGTGGACGGTCGGAGCATATATAACGTTAGCTTAGCTGATCTCCATTCAGAAAACACGCATTTTAAAAGGTTTTCCGCCTGCCGTCTTTGAAACGTGTATTACAATTAAATCACGGTAAAATATGTTCATTTCGTTGTAGTTGTAGCGATTCTCTCTGAGCATTTAGCAGTAGAGTGTTGACGTCACTAGTTTAGCATATTCAGCCCGGTTGTTGGCCCGGTAAGGGATTTTGGAGGGCCAGAAAAAAGGTGAAAAAGTAGCCCTGAGCCGGAACTACCCCTCGTGGAAAAGCTAAACCGTGCTAAGTGCTGCAGTGGAAACGCGCCATAATCGAACTCTGATCTCACCGTGTCTTTGACTCCTCAGATCTCCGCTCTGGTAACGATGTACTCCCATGAAGAAGACATCGACAGCGCTATCGAGGTTTTCAAACAAGGGATCGAGCATTACCAGTCTGAGCAGGTTTGTGTCCTATGTTTTAATTGTGAAAATAACATTAAAGCATCAAGTGCTTTATATAAACATTGAGTCAAAATGAAGTCACCTATAGTGAAGGTGGTTTCATAATATTTTAATATGACATTTTAAGCCACCTCAGGAAGTAGGTTTTGAATGTATTTTTCATTGAATGGTCGTCCTGCTCTTCCTCCTCCTCCACAGTCCGGATCTGCTGCTCACTTGGCTCTTGTACGAGAAGCTGCCAATTTCAAACTGAAGTACGGTCGGAAAAAAGAAGCCATCAGTGATCTGGAGCAGCTGTGGAAGTGGGTTGCAGCTCTGTAGAAACACTCTCATGATGTGGAAGTTATCTCCCAGCTGTCCATTCTGCTTACAGTTAAATCATTCTTGCCTGCATGACTAAGTAGCTCGTTTGTTACACGCTGCTTATAGAGCCGAAAAACTCAAATGTGGAAGAATTTCTTCTTTAGAACAATGAAGCTAAACGTGTTTTCTTTTTTCCTAATGCAGGCAAAACACTAAGGACATCCACACACTGGCACAACTCATCTCTGCGTACTCTCTGGTGGACACAGATAAAGCCAAATCGTATCCTTTGACCTCCTGAACATTTGAAATTGTAGATATTGTTTTTATGTGTTGATGATCCAATAAATCAGGAAACATGAAAACGCCCCCTTGTGCTTTGAGGAAGATATAATGGCAATAAAAACTGACGTTACGATTTGTTCCCCCCTGTGATATATATATATATATATATATATATATATATATATATATATTGCGATATTAAAAAATACAGGAATTGAAGAAAATACTTGCTTTCTTGAACTTGAATGCTGTACAATTGGTATCTAACTATATTTAACCGGATGAAGGATTTTAGTCACGGACGTCTGGATCTTAAGTTATCAGAGCAACAAGCTGAGCTAGCTCGGTTAGCCGCGCCGAACTGGAGAAACACATGAAACTACTTTATTCAGTGTTTTTACCTTTTAATCACCCGGGTCCGTTTGCTTTGGAGTTTTGATTGTGATGGTGGTTTGCTGTCACCCACTCAAGAACCCCTGACATGAGAGAAGAGTTTTCCTTTTGTAGCAAGCAGCAAAATAATTGTAATATGAAGTGTTTGAGTTAATTTGCCTACTTAATATACGTCCTAAAAAAGTAAATAATAATAATTGAAAAAATCGCACGTCCTGCGATGTATGCGCATATCGCGATTATCGTGACGACACGATATATGGTGCAGCCCTAACAGGCATTGCTTAGTTGTGAAACGGTAATGGAGCCTCATTATTTGTTATCCACCCTGAGATTATTACCATATGTGTATTGTATATTAATGCATTTTGTTTTTGATAATGACTCTTGGATTAATTTAAGCTGTCTACATTCAATGTACATTTCCTAAGCATTCCTGTGCAGCCTCAGCAAACACCTCCCCTCCGCAGAGACGATGGCCTTAAATGTGGACGTGGACGAGCTGGAGAACTCCCACGGAGCAAACTACGTCAGGAAAAAGGCAGCTAAGGTCATCGGAGAAAACCTTCCCAAAGAACAGAGGTAATCTCACCGGCTTCAGAAATAAACTACATTTAGATGGTATTTGTTCATAGAAAGTATTAAGGATGAGCTCATGTGGCTACACCTTCACCTCCTTAACGCTTACGTCTGGGTTTTTATTTACAGCCAAGGCGACATCAAAAAGAAGAAGAAGAAAAAGAAAGGTATGCAAAGTCATCACATATTGTTGGTGCTTTGAATGAAATTCAAAATGACAAAGAATGGGAACTTGCTTTGACAAAATGCTTCAAAAAGTCATGACTACTGCTACGACTACGACTACTAATACTACTACTACCACTACTACGACTACAACTACTACTATGCTACTACGACTACTAATACGACTGCTACTACTTCTACTACTTCGACTACGACTACTACTATGCTACTACGACTACGACTGCTACTACGACTGCTACTACTTCTACTACGACTACTACTATGCTACTACGACTACTAATACTACTACTGCTACTACGACTACAACTACTACGACTACTAATACTACTACCACTAATACGACTGCTACTACTTCTACAACTACTACGACTACTACTATGCTACTACGACTACTAATACTACTACCACGACTACTAATACTACTACCACTAATACGACTGCTACTACTACTACTATTACTGCTAATACTACTACTACTAATACAACTTTAAATGTAAATGAAATCCAAAATAACAAAGAATGGGAACATGCTTTGACAAAACACTTCAAAAAGACATGACTCCTTAAAAGCTGTGCTCACCGTGGTAACTTAGCATCTAGTGATTTACCAGAGATCTGCCTAACCTGATATTTTTTGTATTTTCTAGGCAAACTGCCCAAGAACTGCGACCTCTCAGCGACCCCTGACATGGAGCGGTGGATGCCCATGAGGGAGCGTACCTACTACAGAGGCAAGAAGAAGGGCAAGAAGAAGGACACGATAGGAAAAGGAACACAGGGAGCGACAGCAGGAGCTTCGGCCGAGCTGTGAGTAAACGATCATGACCTGAGGGTGGAGCTGTAACCTTCATTATCTACTCTGATGGAAGTGAAGCACTCGAGTGTCCTTTCTGATTCCCTGCCTAGAATTCCTCAGTGGAGATGTGCAGAGCCAAAATACAAAGTATTGTTCGTGGCAGCTAAAGTATACATCCATATGTGAGGATGACAACTTTTCATCCATCAGTGACAACTTTTTAATAAAACAATTGTTACATTTTTATAATATAAAATATCACCTACATTTTCAAGCAATCGTACCACACGTGTTCTTTTCAGCTTTTCAAATGAGTCAAATTTGCTTTTTTAACTATTTGTCGTTGTATATTGAATACCTTTTTTTGTGTTAATCTTCTCATTTAACTCTTCAAAAGAAAGGAAATGGACCTCTTACTATTCATTTAAGATATTTGAGGGCACAGAGACACAGGCAGGGGTAGACATTAAGGGTAAAAAGCCACTGGCCCTCCGGGCCGGTGGATTTGTATTATCACTGGCCCCACCATTGTAACCACTGGCCCGGAGCATTCGTCCAAAAAAAATATATCGACTAATAATGAAGAAAATTAACACATTTGTTGCTATAGTAATTTATGCACTTACTACTTGTACTACAAACATTTGAACAATCAGTTCTTCCTCATTTTCCTCAATTGTTCATATTTGGTTTATTAAAATAATGATATTGTGGTCATTGTTAAAAAATGTCTGCCATTATGAGTATTATTATAATGCACTTTCTGCCTTCCTGTCATTAGGAGTTAGACATGTAATGGCTATAGATTAGATTAGATCCTTCATTATCCTAAACTGCTGGGACATTTCCCTTTAGCCAATACCTTTATATTCTCTACTCTTCACTTGCTTGTCAGCATAGGTCGGCATTGATGTACAGAGCCGACAGAAGACCTTGTTTATATTGGCATCATATTGAGAGGTGCAGCCAGTGACGTGTCCTAAAACCAGGAAGTAAGCTGCTGGTTCCCTCGACACAAAGTAATGGGATTTCTCCACAGGGTTTTGTAAAATAGCTGGAAATAAGGTCTGTGGAAAACAAACCTGTTTGATAAATGCACGTTTTGTTCTGCCGGATAATCTCCACATGTCTACCCTACTTTTATAATGTTCGAATCATAAATCTAATCGATAGATTATAAAAGGGTTTTAGGACGCGTCACTGCACCACGCTCAAACTGGCTGAAACTTTCTCTCCCTCTTCTTCTCATGCTCCCTGTCACTCTCCTTTAACTCCTCCGGTGACTTTCTTTTATTTGAAAATTGTTTTTTGCTCGGCGCTTGGCCGGTTACCGCTGGTATTAAAAACATTTTGGCGAATGGTTAGGTGGCGTGATAGTCTGTCGTGAAGGAGCGCGCTCACGGGAGCCTGCTCGCGCTACGCTCCGCAGCAAACAGCTGTTTGCTTTTTACCCAACAACGACAAGCGACTCACGAAACACTATGTTGTAGCGTTAATAAACGAAACAATTTAACTAAATTGCTTGTCAAAATACCAATACCACAGGAAACATTTTTTTTTAAACAATATTTGTAGTGGCCCGAGCGGGCAAGTGGAAAGTACGTTATGCTGGCCCGGGGTGTATAAATAGTGCTTCCGGGCCAGCGGGCCAATTATAATGTCGAGCCCTGACAGGGCGTCACATTTGAACTTGTTTAAAGGGTTTTTCATAGACATTTAAAAGCAAAATGTTCCCAGGGTGAAAAACATATTTCCTTGAGACATTTCTGAGAGTCCGACCTAAACATTTCATATGTGTGTATCCCACACGGCACTGCAACTTTAATTCATGTACCTTCTGTTATTCATGTGAACAATTCATGAGTGTTTTTAAATGCCATTTTATAATATGTTTCTTAATGTCTTTGATGTTTGTAAAGCACTTTGAACTGCCTTGTGTTGAAAGGTGCTCTATAAATCCATGCCTTGCCTTCTGACATGATTTCTCCCCCCATTGTTCCAGGGATGCCAGTAAGACGGCCAGCAGCCCCCCCACCTCCCCCAGACCCGGCTCTGCGTCCGGCTCCTCCACGGCCCCCGCCAGCAACGTGGTTCCCCCCCGACAGCAGAAACCTGCAGCGCCGGGGGCAACGCGCAAGAAGGTACCACAGAAGAAGAAGAAAGGAGGCAAAGGAGGCTGGTAGTCGGAGGGAAGCATCACGTGACACACCGCTGCCTCAGAGAAATCAGCTTTTTTATGTTTCGAGTTTATTTTTGTTCTGGCCATTCATTGAATTATGTGAAACCAAAAGCTCCCCTCTGCTATTCTGTGTCATTCATGTGTGTGTTAAAAGTACACAGAGTATTTAAAGGACGTTTCTACACAAATTAACTTTTTGTTGCTCTGCAAAAGCAAGTGGTTTTACTCGCGACCTTTTTCTCATTAAAGGTTCAGATGAATGGTAAAATGCTTTTTCTTTACTTTTATCTGGTGTTTCCGTTTTTTTTTTATTCCAAGTTGCTCACATTCGTCCCCTTGTAATTTACAAAGACCTTCAGACACATCTCTAAATGTCTTTATTTAAAAAATGGTGAATCCACTCATTCAATGAAATCACTGACAGCCTGTCACTACTGACATCAAAACATATTCAATGTGTTATCTTAATATGTTACCATGTGCTGGTTAGGATGAGAGAAACTGCCTTTTCAAGCTAACATTGAGTACATTTTTGAGAGAGTCTTCCTTAATATTTCTTGATTCGGAGAAATAAGATATCACACTCTGGCTGTTTGCTTCATGTTTTCTTAAATTGTCCCTTTTTACTTTCAATCAGCAAATAAGTGAATATTTATTTTGTAATCCCTGTGTTGTTCTAAATTCAAGCAAAACCCAGAGCTTGTTTTCAGACCAAACGGGTGATCCCTTTTTGTTAAGTCTTAATAAAACCCTTAACAAAGACACATGACCCCTGTGGTTCCTCCTATGATGTAACTACTGTGTTCTGATCTGTGTGTGGAGTTGGCATTTGGATTAGTTATTTATTTTTGATGGAATATGACTTGATTTGGGTAAAAGATTTGTTTTGGCAGGTGTTCATTTGAACAGGGCAGAAATCCAAAATATCATGAAACGTATTGAAAATAATCTAAAATAAGATCAGATAAAAGATGTGTCTTACTTCTTCCAGTGTGCAAGGTTGCATTGATTTGGAGTCAATAGATCATTTGACATGGGAGCTATTTAAAATAAATAATACTTTTAAGTCACTTGGTCGCATGACATGGAATTTATTTTACAACAGGAAATCGTCTTTCAAGTTAAAATTATGTAATGAAAAATTCATAAAGAAGCTGTGCCACAAACATTATTACATTACATTTAGCTGACACTTTTATCCAAAGCGACTTACAATTACTGGGACATTCTCCCTGGAGTAACTAAGGCCTTACTCAAGGGCACACTAGTGGTGGTGTTCCTGGCGGGATTTGAACTCACAACCTTCCGATCTTCAGCCCACCTCACTATCCATTAGACCACCACTATCCACCACTATAATTATTAGCATCATCATAAATGGGCCATTTCTGAGTTCATTCAAATGATAACTTATTGATGGACCATGCAAGTGAAACCCTGAGAAAGGGGGCTCAGAAGTGAGCGATACTTACATATTTAGTGTTACTGTTTTATAGTCATTTTATTATATGTTTAAAAAACTGCCTTTTAAACATGCTGCTGTCATTAAACGTAACACTCGTGGGGTGAAAAGGGGTGCTGCAGCACAGACACTTTGACATAAATAGAGGGAAATGAACCTGAAAATGAGCACACTAGAATAAGTCCACTTAAGCCTTGCTGCCAGACCACACCTGGCTGCTTTGAAATAACCCTAATTGACTCCTTCCACTCGTGGGGTGATTATCCAATGAAAAGCCTCACTTGCTCTGAAGAGCTCCTTCAGACTCCTGGCTGTTTCTGAGTTGCACCTTTTGTGGACAGGATGCCTCGTGAGCGACCTATTTACAGTGACTTCTTCTACGATCCTCTGACTGAAGATGTGGAGGAACTACTTGCTCGTTTCCAGCAGTCGGACTCCATCAGGTACGAGTACTTCTCCGCCGCTTGGAGGCAGATGGGCTTCTCCGATGTTTTTATAGGCATCGTCAGTATGGCTGAGCAGAAGAGGTTCAGCAGAGTAACCTTAGCCACGGCTGTGAAGTACTTCTTGCCTCCATACAGCTACCAGATCAGGGTGGGAGGCCTTTATCTGATGTTTGGTTTGTACAACACACAACTCGCCGTCCCCCGTGTGCCGATTAGACTCGCCCTGGGGGACTGGGACATAATCCAGAAGTTTCTCAAGGACTCAGTGAACTCAGGGCATCAAGATGTGGTGTACATCTATCATAAGCTTGTTGCAGCAAAAGCCATTCACTTCACCGCAATGCCGCACTTTCTCTCCTTCCTAAAGCTGAGGAAACGAAAGCAGAACAACGTATGTGCAGGGTTTATTGGGAGGTCCATGGCCGTGCAGGAGCTCTTCTCCGCAGACATCCTGGAGGAGGTGAGCAACATTGAGAGCCAGTATGAGAAGCTGAAGGAGAACACGGTGGCGGTCAGGTGTGAGGCCTCCATGACCCACCGAGACTTCACCGCTCGCCTGAAGGACTGCATGGCGGAGTTCCTCACCTGGCAGCAGAAGACCTTCTCACAAGCAGAGGCGGTAATAGTAATATTTAATTTCAGAAGTACTGTTACGAGTAAAAGTCCTGCATTCGAAACCTTACTTCAGTAAAAGTATCGGCATCAAGTTATACTGGAGTATTAGTAGGTGTAAAAGTTCTCCTTATACGTAATGGCCCATTTCAGAATCATATATATCTTGAGTTACTGATAATGTACGTGTTTTTATCACACCTGGTAAATGTATAGCTAATTTAAATACTTTATATACTGCTGCTGGATATCTTAACCTCTAAATGTATGTCAACGTGTATTTAACATTTGATTTATATGTTTTTTCTTTTACAAGCTAATCTAAATCTCTAAAAAGTAACTCCAAGCTGTCAAATAAATGTAATGGAGTAAAAAAGTACAATATTGACTTTTAAGAGTAGAAATTGCCATAAACTGAGAATACTCGGTTAAAGTACACGTTGTGTTAAAGTAAGTCCAAAATGTAGTACAGTAGAAGTATTAAGAAGCATAACATGGTTACAAGTACCTCAAAATTGTACTTAAGTAGTATACTTTGTTTCTTTACACCACTGCTTGCAGGATAACAAAGGTGGAGATGATGAGGATGAGGAGGAGGAGGATGAGGAGGAAAGGGACTATAAGGCCAGCAGCAGCAGAGCCAGACTCATCTCCTCCATCAAGCAGAAGAGCTACAGCAACTTCCAGGAGGCGCCGAAGGCCCGGAGGCACCGGCAGCCGGAGAAGCTGAAGGTGGAGTCCTCCAGCTCGGGATCAGAGCAGCATTATGGGTCTGGGAGGAAGAGGAGACCTCCTTCTCTGAGGGCTCGGACCTGGAAGAGTCTCGGGGTGACGAAGGACGAGAGCCGGGTGCAGGTCTGGCTCCTCAGCGCTCCGGAGCAGAAGGAGAGGGTGCCGGTGAAGAGGACCAACCAGACACCACCCTACGAAGAATGATGGGAAGGGAGGAAGTCTTCCAGCTGCAACCATGTGGTCTGTCTGTTTGTTTGTTTGTTTGTTTGTTTGTTTGTGTTCTTCCAGGTTAAATAAAGTTATTTCCAATTAGAAAATTACCTTTTTATTTTGACCCATTTGTGGCCATAACTGAAATATATATATATATATATATATATATATATATATATATATATATATATATATATATATATATCAAGCTTCCTATACCTTGTTGGGGTGTCCCATTTCACATGTCTCCATTATGTCTTAAGATTGTACTTGTTTTTGAAAATGTAAACTTGTGAATATAAAATAAAATGAGAATAGGCAATCCTAGAAAACACTTCCCATTTGTGGCCATAACTGAAATATATATATATATATATATATAAAAAAACTCATCACAACTTCGTAAAATCTTTGGCTTCTCCTAGCAAATCCATGTTGGTATGGTTTGCATTTTTGTCATTATTTTGAGTGGTTAAAAATATATATATATATATTTATTTGTGGCCATAACTGAAATATATATATATCAGTTATGGCCACAAATGGGAAGTGTTTTCTAGGATTGCCTATTCTCATTTTATTTTATATTCACAAGTTTACATTTTCAAAAACAAGTACAATCTTAAGACGTAATGGAGACATGTGAAATGGGACACCCCAACAAGGTATAGGAAGCTTGAGAACCGGGGCCCTTACAATAATCACAGTATTTACATTATATATAATTAATACATATAGAATTGAGAGAGTTCATGTACAGAAACATTACAATCTAAAGTCAGACTAACCAAAATCCATACAAACTAAACGTCTAACCCTTAATGGTCTTTTATAAATGTTTTATTGATATATTTATTTGTTGTTCAAATCAGTCAAACTGTTCTGCTGAAGTGAGATCGTCTTAAGATTCTATATTTAGTATAAGAGTAAGAACTCAATATTTTTAATACATTTTTGGGACTACAATTTGATTATAGGAATAAAACAATAGTCCCATGCGCCCAAAGACCTATCACAAGGAAAACTCAGAAACGAGAAGCACATTCAAGTTGAAATAAGCACACGTGCCGTGTTCGGATCAAGGGAGCCGAACAGGTTCAAACCCCACTGACACTTCACCCCAAAATTGCTCCTGTGGGGATTGTCCACAGTATTGAGTATGTAAGTCGCTTTGGATAAAAGCGTGTAACATGTAATGTAATGAAAAGGAGCCAAGAGTTGTGTTATATTGAAAATACAAAGAATAATGGCGCCATCAAGCGGTGAGTTGGTAACACTGCTTCGAATTAAATCGGCGCACTTCTTTCCGGAAGTATCGTGTGGAGGAGTTCAGCTTCCTGTCTGTTAATCCACTTGTTGATTTATAGAGGAGAACGAGGAGTGAAATAACCAATTAAAGTAAAAACAATGGTTAAAACGGACGGGTAAAAAAAAGCGGCAGTTTGTAGATCACTAACCCGGCAGTTGAGCACGATGTTTGGGTTGAAGACAGCCGGTGTCCTCGGAGCCTCCGTGGCTATGGCTGGAGGAGTCGCTTATCTTGTCTGGAACTACGCGTCCTCCCCCGGGGAGAAGCAGACCGAAACACGGCCGGAGGAAGACGGTAAAAAGGCCGAAGATGAAGGGGGAATAAAAGAGGAAACTATGGTTGAACAAACTGTTGTCGCCGCTGCTGTTGCGCCGGTTGTCGCTTCAGAAGCTCCGAAAGCACCCGAGGTAAAAACGTTACCATGGACACACCTTCCGTTAGAAACTGTTGGTGGTAGTGTAGTATTATTTACTTCTAAATATAACTTTGCACTTACAATTGACATCCAGATATACTTGCAAGGTTACAGACAAAGGGAGACTGTACGTTTCTCCTCACCTAAAACAACTTTAGTTTCAGGATTAAAACGTGAACGAAAATACTCTAAATAACAGCAGCTTAGTGATTTAAGTTGATCTTTTATTATGAACATCTTCCAGGGTGTATAAACTACAACTAAAAACAGCTAAGCTATATTTTATGTGCACAAATTCATGCTAGTTCTTTGGATGTTGCCATGGGGAATTCTGGGATATGTAGTGCTAAGTAACCTGATAATTATATTATATTGTATTAATTATATTAGAAGTGAAACAAAATATAAGTTATTTGAGTGACAGAAAATGTAAAACCTTTGACATTTTTACATGTATTTGAAAAATTCCTGGTTTCCTACATTTTACATGACAGTAAATACATCTTCTACCGCGTTCTGCTCATTAGACTATGACTAATCCGTTCAAATGTGTTGCAGTCTTGAAATAGACCACATATTAAACTTAAAATATAAACTCATTGGCAATATTTTTTTAATGGCTCAGGGGGTTACTTTTAATAGTACCGGCTCTAAAGCTGTGATTAAAACATAGATCAAATGAATCAGACAATATATTTAATTGATTACACAAATCTTATAATGCACACTTACTGATTCATACTAACAGCTCAGTACAACTAGCAACTGCTTTAATATGAACTGTCTGCACCAAACCGCCATTCAATATTTTTGATGAAACATTTCTCAAAGGTTAAATGTGTGTCTTCATGGTACAGAAACGTGTGTATGTCAGATAGTTTTCCGCCTAAATCTGATGTGTGCTGGTTCCGTGTGTGCTCTAGTCCAAGCCTGTGGAGTCAGCAGGGACCCAGGTTCTGGTTCTGGGTCTGGATGGAGCCGGTAAGACCAGCCTGCTGCACTGCCTGTCCACCGGCTGCCTGGAGCACGACATGGAGCCTACGCAGGGCTTCAACGCCGTGTCCATCAGCCGGGAGGACCTGCACATCGAGTTCCTGGAAAGTAAGTCCTCAATCGCAATCTTTATTTATTTATATAGCACATTTAAAACAACTGTTGAAGCCATTTTACATTTCTTATCTCATCTTATTTCTATTTCTAATGAAATATTATGAATGTCTTGGATATGATGTTTTATTATTTATGTATTATTGTTTTGATTGACGCCGACTATCAATGGATTATTATGGTGGCGTGGCTTTGGCCCTTTAATAGACGACAGGTGACAGGTGCTCATGTTGAGTCGAGGGAAACTATTTATTAACCGCATGATAGAGACCGCGTGGTGAAGGAGAAAATGCACCCAAGATATACGCCGTATGGCTTTTTGTCAGTTTTTTTTCTCTAAATAATCGACGATATCTGAACTTTAATGTGCATGCGCCTTGATTTTTCTGACCGCTCATAACAACAACCTCAGTTGACCAAAGTGCTGTACTGGGAATAAATACAATATAAAATAACACAATGGGAGAAATAAAATAAAAAGCACAATAACTAGAAACATATAAAAACACATACAAATGTAACATGTTATGTTCAACTAGTATTAAGTCCACAATGTGACCACTAACTTCTGCTCCGATTTTTGTAGCTTAATGGTTAGATGTTAGCATTCAGGGCCGGCCCTAGACTTTTGGGGGCCCTAAGCGAGCTTTGGCTTGGGGGCCCCCCTCACTCTAGCACGTTCTCACTACACACAACACAAAAGCAACTTTTGTCTTATGATGTTAGCATAAGCACACATATTGTATAAATAAGCATGTAAACACCGTGGACCTAACCTCCTCTAGGGGGTTCCGGTGGCATGCTCCCCCTGGAAGATTTTTTTTTTTTTTAAATATTGAAGTTAAAAGCATCAATCTGGTGCACTTTGAGAGCAACATTAAGAGATCTATGGATAAATCTCTCAACACCCAGATGAAACACAACTGTAAACGGATTTTTGTTAATGGATATTTTACAAATCACTTAAACTGTATTCTTAGTTTGTCATATAGTGTATATAACTGTTTTTCATTTATTCTCTCTGGCTGTCCATCTCATAATGTTCACATATAAACTAGCTGTCAATAGGAATATCATTCAGAAGAATTATAATTTCTTGCAAAAATCTGTCACAAAAAGAGGTTGCACATTTAAATTCAGGTGTTGTTATGGCAACGTCACTGCTGTCTGCTGCAAATACGTTCAAACATGCTGTCGACACGTAAAGCAGTGGCAACTATGCAACCATTTCAGCTGACTTTTCCTCAGAAATACTGTGACATAACATCCATATATTTCAGTGCTAGGTTGATGCTAAGCTAACTATGAAACACTTTAACTGACTGGACTCCGGATCAACTGTGTACTGTAAGGTAGCTTCTAGCTTCATGTCGAACAGTAAGTCAACATTTCCCAGAGAGCTTTCTTTGAAATCACCAGGTAATGCTAAAAACATTACATTTAGATTGTATGACAAAGTGTTTATTTAATATATCTGGCTAGCTATAGCTACTTGCTAACGGTTTAGCTTACTCCCGCGATTCAAAGTAACGTCAACGTAGCTGTAATTTATGCTTTGCTTACATGTTCGTATAACTTGGAAGTTTACTGACATTTACATACCTTGTTTACCTGGCTCAAGTGGTGGCTCTGGGGTTGTTGTGTGAGCCACCACTTTGTCTTCTTTTTTAAGAAAAATGTTTCTTATGTTCATCTTCAAAAACTCTGAGTCCGACTGACAGTTTAAACATTGTCACAGCTCACAGGATAGGTACCTGTCAGCCAATAAGACAGATGTTTATTTCCATTCAACTCTCTGGTTGGTCTGGTGTCTTGCCTCTGTGTCTCATTCACTGAACACGGGAAATTACAATCCTGCCGTCCTCTCTTGTTGTCATGATGAGGTTTAGGTAAAGCACGGCTAATGTATTATATTATTGACTCAATAATATAATACATGACTTTGAGAGTAGGCAATCTAGGCATATTAACACAATTAATTAAACATACTTATCACGGTTACGGTGTACTGTATTTTATTTTATTTTGCTAGGGGGCCCCTTAGTGGCTGCGGGGCCCTAAGCGGCCGCTTACGTCGCTTAATGGGTCGGGCCGGCTCTGTTAGCATTGCAAGGGCTTCTTTGACAAAAAGTCTATAGGATTTTTCCATTGTACTTTTTAAAGTTGCAGGATAATCTCCACATATTAACACCACTTTTAAAATAATTGAAGCTTAAATCCAATAGCCAAAAGTAAAAAGCTAACGCAATGCTATAAATGAACTACATCTTGGTCACATGACGTCACATCGCCACCACTAAGTGGCTAATGTTCAGCATGATAACATGAGTAGTCTTATTTAGTCACTTAGTTGGCAACAGCCATTTCAGGACACAAAAGTGCTTCAGATATTCACAATTAGGGTATTTACTGACGCACTTTATGTCCATAAAAAAAAAAAAAAAGTGAAAAACTCGTAAGCCTGTGATAATAAAACGCTTTATTCCAAGAATCTAACTCCTTCAAAAAAACAATTGATGTCAAGATCAAGGAATCAGGAAGTACTAAAAATGCTCACTTGATTCAAGGTTCAGGACTCATTCCTGCACCACTCCATCAGTCCGAGGTTGGTGTGGATGTCCCATTCTCACTCATCTATGCTTGTAATTGCGAGACGTCATAGCCGACTGCTGGTAATGGAACTCACACAGCATCAGAAAATAAAACCCTCTCTCTTTTCCTCCGTACCCAAATCTCTAAAAACGGGGCTACAACGGAGCTGATCCAGATTTGCGTCCGATGACGTAATATCTGAAATGTGGACCCACGGCCCAATCAGAAAGTTGCTATCAGAAACAATGACCGACTGTTTTGGACGTAATATGGTCGGTGTTTACATTAGCATCGCTAACACTCAGAGCTAACCTGTACTGGAGAGCATGTGTGTGAAGAAGCAGGAAGTAAAAAGGAACTCACCTTGTGGTATAACCGGCAAGAGAGAAAGCCTTTGAGCTCCAGACTGTTTCAGAGAGAATCCTTGATAATCCATGATATGGCGTTTCATCACGGCAGCATTTAGTTTAGACAGTAGCTGCCGGGTCCCGCGTGAGCTCAGCCCCCTCCTCTTTTATTTATTATCAATTTAAAAAAAATGTAAAGCTTTATACCGAAAATCAGCACTTTTGAAACAGGAAGTGAAATAGAGGGATATGAGGCATGGCTAGAATGGGTGATCTGTTTGGTATTTTGAGCAAAACACTTCATAGACATGATTTTATATATCTGAGACCTATGCTATTGCCTAAAAATAGCATGATAGGTGACCTTTAAGTAAAGAGTCAACCAAACTTTCCTGAGACGTATTTTTGTTGGACTCAAGCTTATTGCTACTTTTGGATGTATTGATTTTTGGATTAGACAGAACTATATCTGTGTTTCAGTTGGAGGTAAAGCGGAGCTGAGGCCCTACTGGCAGAAGTACATGTCCAAGGCGCTGCTGCTGGTGTTCGTGGTCGACTCCTCCAACCCAGAGCTCTTCCCCGTCGCTAAGAAGCATCTCCATGAGCTGCTGACCTCTGACCCCCGGCCCTGCCTGCCTCTAATGGTACTGGCCAACAAGCAGGTGAGCGTGACAGAACAAACACTCCACACCGTTTCAACAAATCTGTTTATCTGTTTCACCTGAATAACCCGTCCCTATCGTCTGTGTCCACTTGAATTGTCTTCTGCATGATGGTATGTTTGTGTTTATCATGTTCTGTTGCCTCTTAGAATATTTAACAAATTGTACGGTGTCATGAAAGGCCCCTTAAATAAAATGTATAATTATTAAAAGCCTGCAAACCTCTCGTCATCAAAGACATTTGAACAGTAAAATACATGTAAAACCTATAAATGGAGACTTTGTGTTCACATGGGATGCAATATAATATTAATTGATTCATACTTTTGTGGTTTGATCTTAACAATTGTGAGAAATAATGAAAAACGTCCATCTCAGTGTCTCAGAGTGTAAGTGACAGCAATGATTTTCATTTGGAACCAGACCAGAAGCTTTTGGCAGTACACGTTTTGCATAATTGCTTATACAATTACAAAGTATTAATTAAAAGAGTTGTCATGTGAATGGTGATAAAGAATCAAGGTAAAAGTATACTTTGTTTGATTTAAAAGTTCAGTTTATTTAGCATTTTTCCACAATCCGCTGCATAATGTTTTCTTTCTTTGACTCGTATAAGGAAATGCTGTTTTGTACACAATTATATACAACAATATATTATTATACAAAAATCTACCCTTTGTAGAAAAAAATATAATAAATATATCAATAATTTCCTCTTTATAATTCTTCAGCATTAATTAAAAATTGTAGTAATTTTGCCTTTCGATTACACAAAAGCTCAACGTTTAATTATGGTTGGTAGGAAAACTCGGACCAAAATGATCCAAGTGGAAAAGTTGAAAAAAAGCAAAACAGGCATTACCGAAATATTAAAACAGGTAGGAAATCCCCCGTGCTTAAGGAGGTGGCTATCCGAAATGATTCCCTCTGTTAGGATGGAGCAAACTCACTCTAACAGACGGAATTCACAGGATTGCTTCATTAAGGTGTGGAAGCCGTTTCTGACATTGCTCGAGGATAATTCATAATTTAATTAAAGAGCTCTGCTGCTGCTTGTATTTTACTCACTCTGTAAAGACTGCGTAATTCTTAATTTTGTCTGATGTTTGATGGATGGATGGATAGATAGATGGATAGATGGATGGATGGATGGATAGATGGATGGATGGATAGATAGATGGATGGATGGATGGATAGATAGATATATACTTTATTGATCCCAATTTGGGAAATGTTTGCGTTGCAGCAGCATAAAAAACACAAGGCAATGTAAATAAGAGTAGGGATGCTCCGATCACCAATTTTGGGGCCAATCAACGGAATCAGTATCGACCGATCCGATCGAGTGGGCGGGGCCTATGGGGATCTTCCATTTAAAGTGAGGTTTAAAACTCAGTTAATGGGGCTCATTCACTGGCCCTTCCACAAACAACAACCAACATAATTATTACATTCAAATGAAGTACATTATTCAAGTTTACATTCACTTTGGAGAATAACACGGGAGAAATTAGCAGAAGCGCTCTCTCTCTCTCTCCCTCCTGACTAGGGCTGTACCCGAATATCTGAATATTCGTTCGTTGGAGTACTATTCGGGTTTCAATTTCGTTATTCGTTTTTTTTTTCTACTTATTGAAAACTCCAATATCAACGTAAGAGCTTGTGCCTCTTCGATAAAGTGTATGGTTAACACTTAACCATACACTTTATCGTTTACTTTCTCCGTCTTTATATGTAAATATTACTTTTTCTCCGTTAATCTCCGTCACGTTGTTTCCATAGCAACAACAACTTCCTGTCAACAGCGCTAACTCTCCTTCAAAATAAAAGCATGTCCATACAAAATAGGAAGCCAAGCCAAATTACACGACATATACAACTGCAACGAAAGTAACAAACACAATGCAATATCCTTTTCAATTTCAAAGAACACAAATTGGGTTTTATACATTAACAAATAACTATAAAACAACAATACTGTAGAACAAAATGAATGCCGTGAATAAACCGAAATACACGTGTTGAAGCGGTTCGCTGCTGATTACTACGCACGTTGCATACCGCTATCCTATTGTGGCGGCTTATCGGTCGGAGCATCCCTACATAAGAGAAACTAAGACACAGAAATAAACAGTCCAATATATTTCAGAAATAGAAATAAAATAGCATTAAAAAGATAAAACAATCCATCCCCAGTTTGTTTTTGTTTTTTTTGTGCACTTTTCCTCCTTTCGATATTTTTTTGTTGTTGTTAGTGGGTTACTTGGCCTTTTTGTTTGTATCTGCGATGCTGTCGACTGGCAGCTTTAGACTATTCTCAGGAACTGTCAATGTAATACCCAGCCTTTTCTTTTCTTGTACGCCATGTAAAGGTTTCAGGTACCTACTCACTGTATATCGTGTATGTCTTTGAAAAAAAAAAAGGTAGGAAATCTGAAAGTAAGAGAGTTAATTCTGCCGCCGGATGTCTCCTCATGTCTACCTCGTGTTTCCAGGACCTCCCAGGAGCCTGCAGCATCACAGATCTGCACGACGCTCTGTCCCTCTCTGAGGCCGGGGACCGCAGGTTGTTCCTCATCGGGACCCACGTGAAGAAGGGCGAGGGCGAGCTCAGCTCTGGCGTTCAGGACGCTCGAGAGCTGATCCTGCAGATGGTCTCTGACAGCAGATAGGACACATCTCATCCTTAAACCTCTGCTTTTGAATTTAACACGTTCCCTGCAAATGTTGTCACTACACCAGGTAGGCTGACACTTTATTTATTAATAAGAACATTTAAAAGTATTTAACCGTTTTGGTTTCGGGGTTATAAAGTAGATTCTGGATTTGTTCCAAACTTCACAAACATTTTTGTTCTTCAACCGTTACAACCAACAATGAGTTATTTTGTTGTCTTAATTTAAACTTAAGGCCTACTGGACACGCTTATGTTCAAACGTTAGATTCACCAAAGATTTATTTTCACCAAACGGATGTTGAGCGTCATCAACAGAGCCATACATGTTCCACTTTACAGACTTACTGTGCGTCTTATTCCTAAAGCCTCTCAGCGGTAGATGTTGAAACAGTTCAGGTTTTACCGCAGATCGCCTGATGGTACAGAATCTCAGAGGCTTCATTTCAGGGTGTCGGTTTGATCAAGCCATCAGCTTTAGCACCAGCATTGCTAACAGTCGTTTAGCATCAATTTGTTATGTAAGAAAACTAAATGTAAAAGCACTGTCGGCACTAACAGAGTTATTTTTCTAACCTGGTCTGCATCATAATGTCCTTCATGTGTCGTGATCTGAAGAATATTAAATACCTCGACTCTCAAAGCTGTCCTATGATCTTTTTTATGGGGGAAAAGCCATCATGTAAACCTAATACAAGGCTACTGATTAAGATCTGGTATTATCACTTCACATTTTGGCAAAACACATAAAAAAAGACTGCTCTATTCAGGTGGTACGGGATATTTTTTGTACTTCAACTTTTCAAGCAGTGACCTCTTTCTGCCATTTCGCACGGTAACATGCATATGAACTATTGCAGCTTTAAAAAAAACCTGTTGATGACCCGTTAATATTTCAACTGATAAAGAAATAGCACAATTACACCACATATAACACCACAACTACCTAAAGCTAGGGTGGGTCATTTTAATTTAGAAAAAGAGCACTATATGTTGCTGTGAATGCTCGGAAAAGCCATGTTGTTACGTTCATCATATGTTCATCCGGGTCATTTTGGGGGAGTGGCTTTGGAGTGGAATCGGGCCGTTTCTCAATGTCGAGTAAAGCTGCTGCAGAGCCACTATTTCAAGTATACTACGTCTTCGAATGGCGCCGAAGGACTGTTTAAATGCCCAGCATTCGGCGCCACTCGATGACGTAGTATACTTGAAATAGTGGCTCTGCAGCATCTATACTCAACATTGAGAAACGGACACTTTCTTGATAGATGTAGCCACCTTTGAGCTAGTGGTGCTAGTTACCTAAAAGAGCAGGCAACACTGGGATGGGTTTTTCTGTTGGTTAATTGAAAAAATGCTGCATTCTCCAATATTACCCACCCAAGCGATGTCTAAATGTCTGTGGTTTAACTAAGCAATTAGAGTCAGATCTGCCTTAATAATACGCTGTTTTATTGTCATTTCATTAAGAAATCAGACACCTAACCACTAAACCTTAACACTACCCGATCACTATTACTGCAGGGGGTTATTGTTGGATTACAGCTGTGTAAAAAACATTATTGGTTTTATCATGAATGTCCGTACATACTTTGATAAGTGTTCATCTTAAATAGGGTTTTACTTTTCTAGTCGCTTTTGTTTTAACGTGTTGTTTAGAGACACAGCTGCTTGTTATTAAGTCTTAATGCTTTTTTATTTGGTGAAATCTGTCTGTAAGCATTGGGATAAAAAGGGAAATACATTGTTTTGTGCAAAGCCTTCACGAGTACCATTTCTAAGGAGGTTTAAAAAATAAGCACTTTTTTATTTCATCTACATTTTCAGAGCCTTTTACCAAAATGTCAAACGGACAGTATGTGTGTGAATAGTTTGAATGTATTTTTTCACACTTAAATAAATTGTTTCCACTAAATGTGTTGGTTGTTGTGTGGTTTGTTTTTAATGTAGATATGGGAATTGAACTCATGATGAATACAGACGCACATGGACAAAGGCATGCGTTTCATAGAATGAAATATCATACATTTTATGTCCAAAACGTATATGTATTATAGCATATACAGTATGGAGAGCTTAATTGTACAACGTGAGGGGTCGCTTTACAAATGTCAAGAAAAAAAGGGTAAATATGTTTATATTTCTAAAAAACACAATCAATTATTTAAAGAGAAACCCAGGCATACACTTCCCAGTTATTATGCTATATATTTTTTAAATGTAAGACTTTTTTTTCAGAGACTTACCCTTATACAAAGCACATTTCTTATGTATTAAAACCTACCTGACAATAAACCTGATTCTGAAGCTTTCTTATGTGATTAAACTTCATTCCTGTAGTAGAGTAAAGTCCTCATTTAAATGAATCATTATTTGCCTTGATATATAACTGGATTACATTCATTGCTATCACACACTGTTGTTATATTTCACCTGTAGTGCTACACTTCAGCCTCTTGTGGCTAAAATGAGTATTACATCAACAAATACAAAAACGCGAAACCTTTCTTTCCCATCCTATTTTAACAGATGGAAAAAAAGTAACCATGCAAAACCTTTTTTGGTATCTGTTCTTTACTAATAATCACAATATTTGATAGGCTATATCACACTGAACCAATAGATCTCCAGAATGCTCTTTGTATCCTTTGCCTCCAAAGGGCTTCTACCGTTTTATAGGCTACAGTCTACTCTATGGCTTCTGCATATTTCTTAACGGGAAAAAAAGATAATTGTCTTAACATCTGATATTTAATCTGTCGTCGACCATCACAGTACTCCTCTGAAATCTGATCCAAGCTGACCTGCATGTATCACTTACTTTTAAACGTACGTCTTGAGACAGTTCACAGACTCCAGTTTCAAGGAGTCCTCAGATGGTTGCTAAGGACTCCTGGCTGCATAGCAACAGCAGGAGATTAGTGCAAGCGGACCCCATCCTGCAGAGAGGAGCGATGTCTGCAAAACAACGTACAGGTACTAGATAGGATGTAAACTGTGTTTAAATGTCTTGTATTTTCATCCTAATTTACTTTCTTGTTCATTCCTGCAGGGATTCTGTCCAGATTTGGTCCATCAGAAAGGTGAGGTCACATCAAATTTGTTATAAAGTTCACAGTTTTAGATGCACCTATTGTGTTTTACCTACATCAAAATTCGTTTTTAGTGTGTTATTGTTGTCTGGTGAACAGTAGGAGCAAACATAGAACACACATAAGTGGAAAAGCTTATATGAAGACCATTAAATGACAATCATTTCATATACAAAAGAAGACAATACTGTATTTATGCCGATTAAGTTGCATCATTTTCTAAAAGCTTTTAAGTTTAAGAATTCTGTTCTAAGAGAAAAGGTCAAATCTATGGTGGTAGTTACAGAAATTGATGTTAAAGGTCACCTATCATGCTATCTTTAGGCAATAGCATAGGTCTCAGATATATAAAAATATATAAAAAACATGTCTATGAAGTGTTTTGCTCAAAATACCAAACAGATCACCCATTCTAGCCACGCCTCATATCCCTCTATTCCACTTCCTGTTTCTAAAGTGCTGATTTGGGTATAAAGCTTTAAAAAATGTAAAAATCTATTTAATAAATAAAGAGGAGGGGTCTGAGCTCATGCGGGACCCGGCAGCTACTGTCTAAACTAAATGCTGCCGTGATGAAACGCCATATCATGGATTATCAAGGATTCTCTCTGAAACAGTCTGGAGCTCAAAGGCTTTCTCTCTTGCCGGTTATACCACAAGGTGAGTTCCTTTTTACTTCCTGCTTCTTCACACACATGCTCTCCAGCACAGGTTAGCTCTGAGTGTTAGCGATGCTAATGTAAACACAGACCATATTACGTCCAAAACAGTCGGGCATTGTTTCTGATAGCAGCGTTTCTGATTGGGCCGTGGGTCCACATTTCAGATATGACGTCATATCGGACGCAAATCTGGATCAGCTCCGTTGTAGCCCCGTTTTTAGAGACTTGGGTACGGAGGAAAAGAGAGAGGGTTTTATTGTCTGACGCTGCGTGAGTTCCCTGACGCACCGGGGACACATGTTTATGTATACAAGATATCAAGAAGTGCATTTTGCATGATAGGTCCCATCTAACTTAAAAAGAAGAAAAAATTGTCAGTGTTCTTGCATTTTAACCCATAAGAACATTTCTACTTTTGGGGAAATTAAGGGGAACGTCATTTAGACTAAATAGACCACCTAGAACACATTTCTGACAAGTAACCCCCCCTAGAGTCAAATATCTGAAAAGTGACATATATGTCCCATTGATGGGCTTTAATGGTAAAATAACTCTTATTTTTAACTTAATTAATGAGGATGATTTTTTGGTTTAAGTTAGTTTGAACATTCTTTGAATTGAAGAATAACAACATATTAACTCAATATAATTGAATCAGCTAAATGAACTGAGCAGATCATAATCATATTTCTAATTGTATATGTCACTTTGGGTTTACTGTGAAAGTTTAGGGTTAAAGTCCCGATGTGACGCCAGTGTCACAGCGATGTTTGTCTCATTTGTTTCATATCAATTTAGTCAATAAATGTTTCCACAACAGGTTCAATGTAATAAAGGACATGTTGTGTAAGCATTTTAATTCTTAAATGGCTTGAATTTTACCTTTAGCAACAAAAAAAAGCTTTTGAAATGTAGCTCGTTATGTCACATGTGTTAGTCTGGCACATGGACATCTTGGACATGTTGTCATGGGAACACAGACTGTTCAGGGTGTGTCACTGAGGGACTTCATGAGATAAAATAAAGGCTAAAGCTGAATAAGGAACTTTCCAGAACATTTAAAGTGCATGTGACATGTGTCACGGTGGGTCCTTATGGGTTTTAATGTGTGAGATTTGTTATACCTCGGGACTGTGGGAAACAGTATATCGATCTTTCTGTGTGTACAAACATATTTTGAGATTGACAATAAAGTTGACTTTGACTTTGATAAATATATATATGTGTCTTCATAGGATGAGTTATACAAATACATACTGTTCACTTTAGACACTTTGAATGCTGTTATGTGTTGTTAATAATACGTCCTCTTCAAGGGGTTACTCATGGAATAAAGAAAACGTGTAAATGTCAGTCCTGAAAAGTAAAACCTCGGTCATCGTGGATAAATATTGACAGTGACTTTGATCAGCTTCTCATTGAGCTTTTCAGTTTGAAGCCAGCCTGCTAGCTGAAGAGTGAGACCAGTTGTTTGATGCCAGAGAGAGAAACGGAGTGATTGCACGTTCTGCCCAGAGTCTCTGTATCCGACTCGTTTTAAAGCTGATTTGTGTTTTTTGGGAATGTTTTCTTGGCAGGATCCTGGAGCTGGCGCAGCACAAAACCTCAAAGACTGTTTGGGAGACGACTCCTTGGTGAGCACCACACCACATCTCTCCTCTTGATTAAAAGTGGTTTCTTTCTCACATAACAATTTAAACTCTTCTGATACCACACGACGCATCACAGCGACCTCTGTTCAGTATGTCCTTGGTCATTCTTGGTCTCAGCCCCAGCTGTTACATCATATGAAATTGCACGTTAGTTCATTGATCATGGTGTGAAAGAGAGTCCAAGAATGGCAAAGCCTCTGGTCAGTGTTTCCTTCCTTTGAGGTTCTTTCAGCAACATAATTAGAGAAAGATGTCTGGCACGCTCTGGATGGATGTGTGGTTGAAATGGCAGAACATTGAGAAAATGAACAGCGGTCACTTCTGATTGAGAGTATTATTCTTTCATTTGGTAATCGCCCGCTGGAAAATATTTATATAGAGTGTAAAAAATATCCATTCACTTTAGTATCGCAATATAATCACTTGTATTATTGTGTTGATGCTCTAAAACACATGTGTGTATGAATGAAAGTGTAGTATATGTACATAAAACACTTGCTGTTAGATTTTTCTAAAACTTAATTTGTTAAGCTAAAAAATAATGATATATATTTTTCCATTATTTATTTTACTTATAGGCGCATTCTATATTTTTCTTTGCTTAGATTGCACACTAAGTTGTGGCATGTTCTTCGTCACAGGGACTTTAATAATCTTATTTACATAAAAGTCAAACTAGGTAAAGCCTCTTTCAGATTAACAATCTCCAACACAGCATCACACATTTAATGTTGCAGACAATAAAAACAAATCAGAACATAAGTACGTCATAAAATAAGACTCGGTCACACACAGGGGAAATAGCTATGATCGTTTTCCTAAAGCTGGGTTTAGGATTCAAGAAGAACTTAAGTTATTTTGTGCTGGTCCCGTAGACACAACATATTAAATCTCTCTCTCTAAATGTGTGCAATGTGGATTTTAAAAAAAAGGTTTGTAATATATCACCTTGCTTACAGAATCACAAAACGTTGAAGTGTAACACCTGTGTCATGATGTCTACCGTATCCCCAGGTTCCTTCAAACACAACATCTTTCTTCTCCACCAACTTCTTCATCATCTCTGCTCCTTAGTGTAAACCTTTCATGTGTTTCTTGATCAGTGAGAAGGTGATTTGGGGCAACCAGGATCCGATATGGCCGCTTTGTGCATCAGGAGCCGCTCCAAGTGCAAGAATCCAATACCTGTCCAGACACAAAAGAGACTTCTCAGCAAGGGAGGACCCCCGCAGGTACAGTATTGATGACTCTTTTGAAAAAGGCACGAGAGGTCTGACACAAGCCTTTTCATCCTGTGCTGCATCGACATATTCCAGAAAATGTTTGCAAAGCTGAAGAGATAATGACTCTGATGCTGCTTTGGCACGGAGTGTATTCAGGAAATGCAAAGTGATGTTCAGGACTGAAGCCAGCAGCTGCATCCCCATCTCCTCCGAGGGCTTCACGATCGATTAGCGCCGTCTTTTAGAGGCTTTTATTTTGATAATGTTTGTTGTTCCCCCCCCCCGCGCTGTCAGATTCTAAGCACAGCCACATGCAGCGTAACTCAATCAGAAGCCCACACAGGAAGTGCTCCTCGCTCGCAGAGTAAATAACAGTAATTCACAGTAACTGGAGATGACAGCAAACACCTGCTGGCTTGCTTTGGAGCAGGAAGTTCATCTGAGATTCAGAGCGGAGGAGATACCGTGGATTCAGGCTGCAAATGAAAATATAGAGAATGTGTTCATTGGCTTGATTTGTATTGGTGAATACGACATCCAAATTGTGATAAATGTGTTATATTCTTCTGCTGCTCTTTCACTCTGCAGTCCACGTAGTTCATGTCTAATCTGATTACCGTCAGACTCTGTTCCTGCTCCTCTTAATCAAGTATCACAACATTACTGGTCATTATTAATAGTGTGGAAAGATGTATGGCAGCTGGTGCAGCTATACTGTATATTTTCATTATGGACTGATACATGGACATCTTCAATTTGTTAGTTGTGTTATAGCGTGGCTGGATTCTGAGACCGTGAGCCTCCGAAGCAGGATACACAGACTTATTGGTTTTAAGCCTGTTTTTGTTGCTGTTTTGTGTCTCTGTAGTCATTTTATGTAATTTTCTTAGCCGTTGTCTTTTTGAGAATCTTTCTGGTTGGCACATGTCTCTTTGAGTGACATGTTGCAGTGCAGGGGGCAATACAGCCACGGTTAACAGTTTGAATGCTACAAAAACATGGTATGGAATTATGAAAACAGTCGAAAGAGAAAGTTCCAGTTCTTACAAAGAGACCGTTCTTCCGTACTTAAACATTTCATCTAATGTTAAAATGTTTGCAGGTTAATTTTCTGTCGATTGACTTGTAGTTCTGAAACAATTCGACCATTTCTTAATATGTCAATTTACAAAAATAACCAGACAGATTTTGAAGTTTTGATAAATCTTCAAAGTTATTAATCAATGAAGCGAAAACCATCAATTGCAGGTTCGAGCTTCTCAGATGTGAGATTTGGCTTTTTTTGGAGGAAATGATTCATCTTGATGCCATAAATCTTTAAGAATGTGTCACAAATAGACTTAAATCCGGCTTCGTAAAACAGCTGGAGGCTGTAGTTTAAGGGGAAATAACGTCAACAAATAAATAGTGCATTTGTTTGGGACTACTCTCAGTAAGTTTCAGTCACTACTTGAATCAATGTGTGGTCTTTTCATGCCTTTCATAAAATATGACCAGCCTTGTGTTAGGAATAGCTTTGCAGAGATCATGCCTTAAATCCTTTAACATGATAACTGTGACAACATCTTTTCTTTCCGGCCAAACAATGAGCCATAATTAAACTGTCAGCTGGGAGCATTCATCCTCCGTTATGTGTCATGCCCATTGTCTCGACTGGAGTTTAACAAATGTAGATGTCTTTGTGGGTAGAGATGATTTTACCTCGTCCATTGTTCTGTCTGCCCTCCTCCTTCCTCATGGCTCAAGACATTCTTCTGTCGCAGACCAACAACACATAATGGATGTGGTAATAGCTTCCATTTTCCTGCAGGAAGGAGGACGAAGATGAGGAGGAGGAGGAGGAGGCGAGTTTCTCCAGGAAGACCCTACGTCCTTCCTCCAAACCATCCCAGTACGAGCACATTGTCCGCCTGTCGACACCCGGGAGCAGGAGGCGCGGCGCCCAGGAAAACCGGTAAAAGCCTCATTAGATCCAACATGAGTCAATAAAGTGAAGACAAGTGGAGCAGAACCAAAGAAACACAGGTCAAATTAGTGCCTTTATATGTACGCTTACTTTTTTACAAGAGGCCCTATTGTGCTTTTCAGGGTTTACCCTTTCCTGTAGTGTGTTCTATAGGTTTTGGTGCATGTAAATGGTCTGCAAAGGCTAAACTCCATGTATTCCCTCAAGAAGGAACAACCTACATGCCGGAAACGCCTCCATTTTACTCCTTTGTTTACTCCTGTAACATAGTGACATCCCTAACTCATGTTTCTATTGGCTAGCGCTCCAACACATTGTACGTGATAGGCTAAGGGGCGGGACAACTCTAAGCAGTTGGCCAATCACAAAAGAGCCGGCCAGCTAACCAATCAGAGCAGACTGGGCTCTGGTTTCAGACCGAGGGTGGAAAGAGGTGAAAATACAAACAATCTCAAGTTATATTACCCTTCTTTTAAGCTAACAAGCTAACATCTTAGCTAAAACTGTTTTATTGTTGTGTTGGTTTTTGCAGAGGAAAATGCATCTAGAAGTTTAACTTTGAACTGGGCTATATTTTATTCAAAGGACGTGTCGCTTTGTACACCGGGGAATGTGTCGGCATCTGCTGGCCGGCAACGGTAGCGCGTGCACGAAAACAAGCACTTAACACTTTAACCCAACGGAGCCCATGAGCCTAAAAGGCGCATTCACACCGCAGTACTTTTCCCACAAAGGTTCATGCGAACTTAGTTCATGAGAACTCTTTAGTTCGCATGAACTAAGTACAGATCGCGTTCACACCGGAAAAAGTCCCTGGGGGAGGATTAGGCAAATGAAGCCGCAGACGTCACTTCTTCTTCTTCTGCTTTGGGTTTACTGGCAGGCCGCAAACAACTTCACGGCGTATACTGCCGCCCACAGTCCCCGGCCGGAAGTCCCCGGAGTTGGGGACTGGCTTCAGTAGAAGCTGCTGGGACTCCCAGCAGCTTCTACTGAAGCCTTCCGAGTAAATCGCCAGAACGCCGACACCTCCTCTTCTCCACCGCTCCCATGTTTTATTTTGTGTTGCCATAAGTTAGTCTCTCTGCGTTTCTGCGCTGGGCTAATGCGAATGCTAATAATGCTAATGCGAGGATAATAAAATGGCGGCTTCACAAAACTTTTTGGGAGTATTACGGGGCGTGGTTTGCAATCCGCCCAGCCAATCAGAAATATAGCTCTTTTCTCACAAGAGAGCCGCTCGAAAGTCCCTGCTCTCTAGCAGGGACTTTCGAGGGGGTAAAAAGGTTCACATGAACTAATTTTAGTACCGGCTCTTTTTGGTGTGAACGCGATAAAAGAGTTCTCATGAACTAAGTTCGCATGAACCTTTGTGGGAAAAGTACCGCAGTGTGAATGCGCCTAAGAGGCGCATTCACACTGCGGTACTTTTCTCTTTAGTTAGTTCTCATGAACTAAGTACAGATCGCGTTCACACCGGAATAAGTCCCTGGGGAGGGTTAGGGTTAGGTTAGGCTAACCCTAACCCTCCCTTGGGGAGCTGTGCCCATTCGGGAAGCGATTTTAAAAAGACCCCCTTACACACCGCTACGCTGCTCGTGTGCGTATCTTTAAAATGTTTAAACAGTTTTTTTTTTTAAAGTTATGTAATAATACACCTTATTGAAACAGCACTTTTCAAAAAAATGTTACAAATACATTTCAGGAATGCCAGACCATAAAATCAGTCCCACTACAACAATACACATTTTATGGAAATACAAAAACATTGTCTCTAAACCATCATATTACCTCAAGATTGACCGATCTTAAAGTTTAAACATATCTATAAAAAAATAAATACGTATATATTTCTGTCCCACAAAATATCGTACATATTATTCTTACTTTTCTAAAGTCTTTTCAAGGGAAATACTGATTACTTTCACCACTACAGGCCTCTAGAAATCATTTTAAGAAAACAATCTGAGGAGGATAAACATTCTTTGGTTGAACGGCTCATAACTAAAGTCTCACTGAAGCTGGAACCACAACGAGACTTTGCTTATTTTAAGAAGCGAGGAGCCAGAGCGGTTATTTATCACGCAGAAATGTCTCGTTTATCGGTTCCATCTGCTCAATTCTGAGGACTTTCTACTTGCTATTTTTTTAAATATTGAACTGTTTATCTCACAAAACTACCAATCTGAAGACTTCACCATGGACTCAGAGACATGTGATTTTCTTTTAGTTTTTTGACATATTATTATTATTATAAAATAACCTCACTAAGTAAAAGACAGTGCTAAACGTTTGCCTTGTAATTTCAATTGTTCTATTTGAATTGTTATGGTCCATTTACCTCAAACATTTGGTTACATATTCTTCATATCAAACCACTCATCACTGATTTAATGTTAAAACAAATCACCAGCACAAAACTAAACCCCTGTTTTAGAGATTATGTCCACATCCTCCAGCGGACATCCATCTTTTTTAACTTCAAACTGCTTTCCTTCCCCTTCAGTGTGTCTACAGTCTAGGATTTAATGGCAGCAGTATATTTGATATCATACAGTTAAATATGAGCGGTCCAGGCTCCAACACTACGGTGAGGAAGCCAGCGTTTGGACATCTGTTATTTCAGTGTCAGACTGTCGGAGCATATGAGTCGAGACAATAGAGATTATTGTCCCCAGTTCAGGACCCCTGGGGACGCTCGCAGACGGAACATCTTTTTATAAACCCCGAACACAACAGCAGAACATTTGCTTTACTCTCTGAATTCAATGCTCTAATGTCAGGGTTAGGAGAACATCAGGATCCAAATGCAGAATGAGGAGAAGGGTTCAAAGTAACAAAAAGCTGTTGACAATGAAAAAAACATAAATCCATAAATCTGTAGCATGAGGAACATCCGGACAAAAGCCACCAGGGACCAACATGGAGGGGGATAAGAAAGAGAACTGAATTTCAACATAAAACCATGTCTGAACACACATAACTAAAATCATGACATCGAAATGAATAGGCCCTGTTGTAATTTAGAAAGCAGGCATTACATTGATTAAAAAAAAGTCACCAGCTGTCTAAACGTAATCCTCTCTTCTGGATGCTCCAGAAAAACAACCACAAATACATCGAAATAAATGAATAAAGCAGACAAAGGAGCAACCTGGCTTTACTTTGAATACTTCTTCTTAAATGACACATATGTGATATACAGTAAACCTTTTATTAAAGATTACTGTGATAAAAGGTACCGGAATTATTATATGGGTTACTAATGATTTTATTTGTTCATAAAATGAATCCTTGTAATTTGGTCACCATCTGTTTAAGGAATCATATGTTTAGTAACTGTTACTGTATAGGTAATATTGCAGGGTTAGTACCTCTTTCCTTCTCTTGATCTCTCTTTACTGGAGACAGTTTAGCCATCATAAATCAACAAATTCACAAATATAAAAATTAATAATCAAAAAAGTATTCCACCGTGTTTTCTAACGGAGGAAAACTAAAGTGTGTTATTCACAGCTGACGTTAAATTGACCGGACTTCTTTCTGCGGATTGATATGACTGCACATAGTTCCCTTGATCCTCCTAGCAACGGTCTGTTCTCCTTAGCAACGGTCTGCTCTCCTACCAACGGTCTGTTCTCCTTAGCAACGGTCTGTTCTCCTACCAAACGGCCGATACTCCTTAGCAACGGCCTGTTCTCCTTAGCAACGGTCTGTTCTCCTTAGCAACGGTCTGTTAGCGGAAACATAACGGACCTCTGGAAAGTCCAACTTGACCTATAAGAATTCTACTAAGTTGTGTAATTATATGTTTTCATTTCCTTTATTGTCATTGCCATTGAAAACATATTTTGTGGCTAAACATTTAAACTCACTAAGAAAAGTGCACATTTTAGAAGACAAAACTCATTTGTGTATTCAGTCAAATAAAGCTCAATAAGAAACCTCTTGACTTTTCCCATGTGTCTCCCAGTTTATCAGAGTGTCTCTCTGCTTCCCCAGGCCTCCTCACACTCCTCACTGTGAGAGGAGTTGTCCCATTTGGCACGTCGACCCCCGCCTGAAAACCTCTGCAGTGATAACACCGAGACTCCTGCAGCTCTCCATCCCAAAACTCATCCGTCCGGACTTCCACAGCAACAGAGAGGTGAGATCCTGAAGGACTTACCCACTGAGATTATGACGTGTATTTAAAAAAAAGAATTCAAATGTAATCTTATTTGATCCTTTATTGGACATTTTACTTTATCCTCTTCAGTTAATATACTGCTTAAGTTTGTATATTATAATAATTCTCATGTTTCATTTCATTATTATTTTTTGTATTATTGTTTTACACATTCTAACTAAATGAAATCAAAAAAAATATTTACTTTTTATTGGAGCTTCTTTCTTCAACTTGTTTATATAAGAAGTTAATACATATTTGTATTCCTATTTTTATTTCAGTCTAAAAGTGAGCCATAATGTTTATACGTCAATATTCTGTTCTGATCAAGCGTCAACAGACAGGGGGTGTTTCTCAATGTCGAGGAAGGCTCCTCCAGAGCCACTATTTCAAGGGTGCTACGTCATCGAGTCCCACCGACTGGACTGTTCCAATTTCCAGGATCCTTGGAATTCTACCGAGGCCGGCGTCCTTCGTTGCGGGAAATTTCTAGGCTGCACATGTATCCTCCGCGGTCTTAAAATCCCCACAATGCTTTGCGCACGGACCAATTTCCAAATCTTTGATGGAAATCGCGCCCCATTTAAGGCGGGGCCTCGCACATGACGCACACCTGTTAGCCTGTTCCACCATTCTTCGTTTTCCGAGGCTAGGAAGGATTCTTGCCTCGCTTCTGAAGGACCTGACTCGGAGAGACTTGTCCTACCAAGGAAGCGTCCTCGACATTGAGAAATAACCAGGGTATTGAGCGCTGAACAGATCATAATTATTTGACTAAATATGTGCCTATTTGCATCCATTTGCAGAACAGAAATGTCAACATTGGATAAATGTTAGATTATATAATATACTTTATTTATCCCAAATTGGGAAATTATTTTGTTACAGGACCAGTGTGCTCAACATTAGAAAACAAATACTTACAAAGTGGAAAATAGTTAACAATTAAAAATAGTATATCAAATATAAACAATATACACAACTCAGGATGATTAAAGCGTTCTTAGCCTCCTGTTGTCTTCGGGTCAGATCTGACCCGTTTACTGCTTTCATCATAACTTTTTTGTTTTACATTCGATTAGATTAAGGCTTCATGATATCCTTGAACATGAGACATTTGAACATCTGAAGCTGCTGATCACCACTTTCATTGCATTGTGGATGATTTAGTCAACTTTGTAACACCATGGTGTTCCCGGTCAAACATGACCGCCATAAAGAAAAGGAATTAGTAACCATCCGGATCAGATAAAAAACACACACACACACACACACACACACACACACACACACACACATACACACACATACACACACACACACACATACACACACACACACACATACACACACATACACACACACACACACACATACACACACATACACACACACACACACATACACACACATACACACACACACACATACACACATACACACACACACACACACACACACTCTAGATGTGTTCCCCCCCTTATGTGCCCATCCCCCCACATGGATCACACCTGGCACACGCAATGCATGTTCAGTGTCTATTCTTTATGTACTGCAGTGTTTCATGTATACCAGTAGTCTGATACAATATGTACAGTTTGAAAGGGTGTTAAATGACATTTGGTGATGATTAATGGTTTTTGTGTTAATGTCATAGCAGTTAAAACAGGACCGGTCAAATTTGACCGCGAACACCAAAGTAAGGGGGGGGGGGGGGGAACGAAGACAACAGGAGGGTCAAAAATGTTGCAGTAGCAGAAATATAGGCTTATAATATACTGTTTATACATTTGATAGTATATCATTTACAGATATGCAGAAGAATTGCAAATTGCAATCAGGAACTCAACTTTGTTAAATGTTTTTATTTCTTATCACCGGTTTAATGATTTCATCACTTTGTTACTGCAGAATCTCCGCTATGTAAAAGAACATAATGAATCATTCCTCATTAATTAATATGATCATGATATTTACAGATCTATGATATCTCATAACAACAACAACAACAACAACAACACATTGTAATTGAAGATGTCTTTACAAATGCACAGAAACAGAGCAAAGTGTCCAGGAAGTAGTTCTGCTAGTTCTTCTCTTAAGACCCTTGCAGTGGAAGAGGGTCAGCAACATAGAACTACATGAAAACCCATTTTTATCAATATTTTTAGCATAAAGAAATGTAAATATTCATGCAGAGAAACACACATCATCATGAGCAGTGTTAGCTAAACACACTAAAGAAACTAACAGTTACAACAAACCAACTTAAGACGTCAAAGTGCAGCTGAGCCCGTAATGTTTGATTGATATCTGAAGAAATGCCACAACAATCAGCTGTCAGCGGCAAACATTGAGATAAATGAGTTCAAGGGTTAATGAGGCCTTATTATGCTTTTTGGTGTTTCTCTTTCCTCCAGTTTGTCATATAGGTTTGTGTGCATGTCAATGGTCTGCAGGCAGTTTCTCTTAGTTTGCGCTACTGTTGGCTAGCGCTCCAACACATTGTACGTGATAGGCTAAGGGGTGGGACATCTCTACGCAGTTGACCAATCACAACAGAGCCGGCCAGCTAACCTATCAGAGCAGACTGGGCTCTGGTTTCAGACAGAGGGTGAAAAGAGGTGCTGCAGCACAGGCAGGATGAGAAAGATAAAGAGCTTTTTGAACATTAAAGCATGAAGACATGTCACAGTAAAGGAAACAAATACTAATATGAACCTGAAAATGAAAATGAACAACACATGGCCCCTTTAAATGATTATTTGAGTTTGCAGAACTCAGCAGTGTCTCCAATAGAACTGTAATTAAAACATAGCTCCACCATAGAGGGGCTGAGTGAATGTGGTCCGGACTCTGTGGAGGAGAGTCATGGTTTCAGTGACGCTGTAGAAGAACAGGACGCCTGCGCTGTGATCCAGGTGGTCCTACTTTGTTGGACTGAGGAACTGCGACGGGAGTTTTGATGTTGTTGTACCAAAAGGTATAACCGTCATTTAAACAATATAACCCCCATCATTGAATCCAAACAAACATTCCTCCCATCCCCCTGCTCTGCTGGTGTTCTTGTATGTAACTCCTACACAAAGCCCTCCCTCCCAACACCCCACTCGGCTTCCCAGTAACAACGACCAGTCACACTCTCTGTACTCAGGAGCTGAAAATAAAAAGTGACTGTGTCTGTGTATTCCAGGTCTACACTTTTTACTGTGTTTCGATCAAATTTGATTTCATCGGAATATGTTAGGAATTCAGCTCTGGTCTTTGGCTCTGAAGGTGGCAGTACGCCTTCCACTTCACTCACCATCAGTGAGGTGTCGTTCAACGTCTTCCTCAGGACGTCCTGTTGTCTATCTCTGATTTCTGACACAGCCGCTGTCACGTCCTCAAAGTAGCGCAGAGGACGGACTTTGATGCTGGATGAGAGTTTGGAAACACTGAGAGGTAACAGAGAGGGGTAGTTGAGCAGAAACTGGTTGGTATCCTCTGTGTGACAGAGCTTCTGCAGCTCAGCGTCTCTCCTCTTCAGCTCAGAGATCTCCTGCTCCAGCTTCTCCTGACTCTCTCTGACTCGACTCACTTCTCTCTCCTGCTGGGATCTGACCTGCTGCTTCAGCTCAGTGAACATCTTCTTACTCTCATCCACTGCTTTATCCGCAGAGCCATTGATGGCCTTTGCTTCCTGCCGAAGCAGCTTCACCTCCTTCTCTCTGTCCTGGATTCCCTGCTGGATGTTTTGTCGACTCCCCTTCATCTGTCTCTGCCTCTCAGTCCTTTCTGCTGCAGCTGACACCGTGTCGTGACCTTTGTGTTCACCCTGAGTGCAGAGATAACAGATACACTGTTGATCAGTGCGGCAGAACAGCTTCATCACCTCGTTGTGACGGGAGCACATGCTCTCCTGGAGCTTCTTGGAGGGCTCCACCAGCTTGTGCTTCTTAAAGGCAGGAGATTCATAATGAGGCTGGAGGTGTTTCTCACAGTAAGAGGCCACACCTGCAGACAGGACTTCAAGACTCTGTGTTCTCCCAGTGCAGAAATCACATCCCACATCTTCAGCTCCAGCATGGCAGTGATCAGCAGAACCAGTCTCCTTCAGCTCCTCCACTAAGTCTGCTAGCATAGTGTTTTTCACCAGGACTTGGTATAAAGGCCTGTCTACACACTGGGCAGCTGTAGATTAGATTCTCATCCCAGTGGCGTTGAATACAGTTCATGCAGTAGTTGTGTCCACAGGGAATAGTCACCGGTTCCTTCAGTAGATCCAGACAGATCGAACAGCTGATCATTTCTTGTAGAGCCATTTCCTCTCTTAGTGTGTTAGCGAATTTCAAACTTTTTCTACCTCTGAACAGATAGTCTTTAAGCTCCGAAGGACAACAAATATCTGCTACATCTGCTCTTATTCACTTCCTGCAGTGAATGAGGAGTCAGCTGAGAGTCTCCTGATGTGTTGCTTTAACTTGTTAAGCCCTGAGCCTGTTCTTCAGGTTTCAGGCTCGAAAATGAAATTCCCAGAACAAAGGACCATTACTTCCCTTCTAAAAGGGGTCATCTTTTTTCTCAAAGCGATGATAAACCTGTGAGTTGGATGTAGAAGAGCCAGAATCAATATAGATGTTTTTATTTTAAAGTAAATTCAGATTGAACATAGTAATATGTTTTGTGTACTGCAGTACAGTACGGCAGTTTTACGCAGCGTCGCTCCGGCTGCCAAACAGCCGATCGCCCCACCTACACTGCGTTACTATAGTAACTACCCCAGTTACTAAACTGTAATGGAAACGCAGCTTAAAGTAAGCCTGGCCAACCAAGGCCAAACTATGCTGTGCTAAGCCGTGCTAGGTCCTGCAGTGGAAAAGCGCCATTAGTGTCTTAAAAGTAGACTGAGGTATGGCAAGGAAGTTTACTACAGCTGAGGCTTTGGAGCTGATTTTTCAAGGTGGCGATGAAAATGCAGACGAACCTGCGCAGCCTGCCATGTGTGATTGTGGACAGGAACTGCCATGATATATATCATGTGTCTTCAAAATTGGCAGCACAAAAAACAATTCCTGGCAAAAGAACGCCGCTGGACACTGCCCAAAAGAATGGGGATAACTAATGAACAGAATAAGTTAGAATCTTCTAATCAGTTCTGATACAATGAAAATAAATGTGTGCAATTTTCTGTGTTGAATGTTTCTTTCAATGTTATGGTTAGCAGTTATTTTTAATGAAATAAGTAAAAAATTCAAGCTCCGTTTTTTTTAATGGGCAAATATCCCCTATTATAGTGTATATACGTCTCTAATGAGTGACATATATCATTAGCTGAGGTTCTGCTGATGTATGGGATGTGTAAAACTTGATTATACTTTAAAGAAATGACAGTTTATAAGACAAAACACAAATAGATACAAACACGGAAATGCCCTATGTGGGTCTCCGAGGGTTGGAAAATGACTGAAGTGATTAGTGATATTGGGCTTATATTAAATACAGCTGAATAGATAACAACAACAAAGGAGTCAAAGTCAGTCAAAGTCAACTTTATTGTCAATCTCAAAATATGTTTGTGCACACAGAAAAATCTAAATACTGTTTAGGAGGAGTCTCAGGTCTGAATTCCTTGTATCATTCTTTTGTTCCACAAAGTGCCATTGGGCTAAATTAAATAAACGTGTCTTGATAATAACCACAAAGGTGTCTAAGGTCGGAATGTTTTTTTTTCACAGAGCGTTGCCTCCATCGTTTCTTTTGCTTCAAAGACGGCTCAAATCCCTCCGCGGCTGATCAGACTGTCTCTGCCCCGACTGAAGCAGAGCAACATCTGCCTCCAGATCGGACCTCCAGCCGACTCAATCTGGACCGTAAGAGCACCGACAATCATTTCATTATCTATTAGGGGCAGAGGTGGGAAGTAGTGCAGTACAAATACTTCGTTACTGTACTCCACTACTTATTTTTCTGGTATCAGTACTTTACTCCACTACTTACATTTTTAGCACAAATACCTGTACTTTCTACTTCTTACATGTTGAACACAAATACCTGTACTTTCTACTTCTTACATGTTGAACCCAAATACCTGTACTTTCTACTTCTTACATATTGAACCCAAATACCTGTACTTTCTACTTCTTACATGTTGAACTCAAATACCTGTACTTTCTACTTCTTACATGTTGAACTCAAATACCTGTACTTTCTACTCTTACATGTTGAACACAAATACCTGTACTTTCTACTTCTTACACGTTGAACTCAAATACCTGTACTTTCTACTTCTTACATGTTGAACTCAAATACCTGTACTTTCTACTTCTTACATGTTGAACTCAAATACCTGTACTTTCTACTTCTTACATGTTGAACTCAAATACCTGTACTTTCTACTTCTTACATGTTGAACCCAAATACCTGTACTTTCTACTTCTTACATGTTGAACCCAAATACCTGTACTTTCTACTTCTTACATGTTGAACCCAAATACCTGTACTTTCTACTTCTTACATGTTGAACCCAAATACCTGTACTTTCTACTTCTTACATGTTGAACCCAAATACCTGTACTTTCTACTTCTTACATGTTGAACTCAAATACCTGTACTTTCTACTTCTTACATGTTGAACCCAAATACCTGTACTTTCTACTTCTTACATGTTGAACTCAAATACCTGTACTTTCTACTTCTTACATGTTGAACCCAAATACCTGTACTTTCTACTTCTTACATGTTTGAACCCAAATACCTGTACTTTCTACTTCTTACATGTTGAAACACTAATACCTGTACTTTCTACTTCTACATGTTGAACACTAATACCTGTACTTTCTACTTCTTACATGTTGAACTCAAATACCTGTACTTTCTACTTCTTACATGTTGAACCCAAATACCTGTACTTTCTACTTCTTACATGTTGAACCCAAATACCTGTACTTTCTACTTCTTACATGTTGAACTCAAATACCTGTACTTTCTACTTCTCTCATTTCCCAAACAGCTGGTTCCTTTAGTCTGAATGTGTGTTTGATGCGTGATCATTATTCTTTAGAGTCATTGCGTGCCTATTGATTTGAACACGATCCGTGTATCCATCATTTCCTGGTCTTCTCTAAAGAAGAGGGACCAATGGAAACGTTGTCATGTTGCCGTTGTTCAGCATGGAAACATTCATTAGCTAACAATGACATTATTGTTCTATTAATATAAAAGGAGGTCAGGTACTCTTTAAAACAGCTTAGTTTAGTTTAGTCAGTACTTCTACTTTTACCAGAGTATTTTTTAAACACGAGTATCTGTACTTCTACTTGAGTGAAGGATGTGTGTACTTTTGCCCTCTCTGGTTATTTAAAACCCTCCTAAACAGTAGAGGACTCCACATTCAGTTATTCTTGTACATTCTTTCAAAGCAGTCTTGGAAGAAAGTCGTCTCAACAAAGCAAGAACCGTTTTGGCTGAATGTCTGTTTGCTCGACATCATCAGTCAATTAAATTAAAATATGTTCCAGCTGTTCAAACCAGCTCCATGTCGAGAACTGTAGAGCTGTTTTCTCATGATGAGTTTCAATTAATGTGGAATTTTCCATCAGTTTCCATTCATAGGCCAAACCGCTACCGGATGCATCCTCTGCTGAAACACCACAGACAGATTTTTACTATCCGTCCTTTCCATCTTTGTTTTTTAAAGTCTGGCTCTTACATAGAAAGATTTTAAGTGAACATTTAGGTTGATGACTTTCTGAAGTTGCTGTAAATCTATGTACAACATTGCTGAATTTCCCAAATCAGGTTTCAAAGGCGGCGAGGAAAGCCACAGCGAGTGATCGAGTTGAAATGTTAGCGACACCGAAACAGCTTTCCAAAACTACGTCCCTCCTCGAGATCCAGAGTGGAGCAGAAACACCGTCCTGTCCTCCTGAGCATCCGTCAACAAGTCCACCAAGTCAGAGTTTATAGAGTGAGGATCCTTTTGAGGAGAATTCAACGTCACCTGAAGCAGAAAACTGTTGGTCGAAATGGTGAATAACAGTAATGACGAGCATTTAACTTCCATTCAATGTTTTTCGAATGATTTTGAAAAGCTTTATTTCAAGCCCTCATGTCATAAAGCACCTTTTTACTTTATTGGATTGTACATTTGACTCTGTTTTTGTATGCACCACATATACACAAGAAAATGCCTCGTTTGTGTAAACCTACTTGGTAATAATTCTGATTCTGCCGTTATATTGGCTTTGCTACCTGTCTTTTTTATCCATGACCTCCATTGCTCGGTCCTTCTGTATGTATGTTAAGTCTGTTTTTAAAGAGTGCTATGAAATTAAATGTATTCATATCATGTGTCAATTCAATGAGAGCACACATACCAGGATCAAGACATTGGGTTAGGGATCCAAGCTTAAAGACAATACAAGTAGAGTGTTTTGTCCTTTCTTTGATACTTTGATCCTGTTTTGCTCCACTGTGGTTGTTTTAAATATGCTATATAAATGAAATAGATTTGTTCCGTGATAAAAATGTTGAATGTTAAAATCCCAGTTGAGTTTGAGACGTCTGGAGGGGAAATGTGAGTGAGAACAGATAACATGTATACGTCTGTTTCTCTCTTGATGACATTACCATGTGTCTGGACTGCAGTATTATACCTCATGAATGATTTGTGGTTTTAAATCTCAGACATTTTAAATAAATCACGGCAAGGAAGATAAATAATGTTCGTCCACTGTGTTTTTCCTTTGCTGTTGAGCTGGATTTTGCATTTATATCACAACCACATGTGTTTGAATCCCTGCAAACAGACAGCCTCTGTTCACTGACTTTATTTTGTAGGTATTTTGGCCTTGAAAGTGTAATATTTCCACTGAGGCAACGCTGTGCCTTCTCTTCCAGTTCAACCACTTCCTCATCTCTCTCTGAAGTTCTGATTTGGTACAGATGTGCGTCTGCCATTAAAAAAAAATGCACGCGTTGATGTGTGTGACTTCAGGCCACTGTGTGTGTGTGTGAACATTTTCCCAAAGCCTCTCAGAATCCCCGTTTCAGAGGTCATAACTTTGTTGGTAACACCACAACCGGGCCACAGTTTAGTTCAGTGAGAGTGGAAATCCACTAAGATCCCATAACAAGTGAGTGTTACATAAAGAGGAGTCATTGTGGTGTGTGCTGCTGCTCTCAGTGTGGGCTGTAAATCAGTGCAGCTTGTAGCTCAACTCGGCTAGACATGAAGGAGATTGAACTGACGTCCCTCTGGGAGGCTAATCTGGGATTAGCCCGCCATTATGGTGACCCCAAGCAGAGGAGGAAGTTAGCTGCACGTCAAATCAAGCGCTTCCTTAACTAACAGGCAGACACCAGGCAGTGTTAGAGAGGTTTGATACTTTAGGTGAGGCATGAGCTCCAACAAGCCGTTTAGGACAGAGTGAATACACATACTATACAGAGATGCAGTATGAGAAACCAATGTGAGTTTGGAAAATTGCACAATATAAATCTATTTTAGTAGACCTCAACAATGGGACCTTTAATATTTGAAAAAATATCATGGAAAAAGTCATAGTATGGTGTATTGAAAATGTCATATAAAAGACATGGTACAGTTTGTTAAAAAAGGGTAATACTGTAGTGTAGTCAGTCAAAAATATCATAGCAAAAATCTAAGTTAATAGTTCGAAATAACGGAGTTACAGTAATATATTGCTTTTTGCTGTAACGAAGTAATGTAACGCATTACTTATGAAATGAGGGTAATATATTACCCGTTACAATGCGCAGTAACGCAGTTACAACACATTTCAACCCGAAATTAAATGGTGTTTTGTTTTTTAAGAATGTACTAACATAGAGACATTCTGACACCAGACAAATTGTGCGGGTAGATTAGTAAACCTGGTGTATTTTCCCTTCAGGCTTCGCGTCGGGATCTTCGGGCAGTTGAATGTTATGCACCCTCTATTCAAAAAAGAGAACGGAGCGAAAAATACAAACAACAAATTGTGTCAGGTGCGCGTGACCTGCTCCGCTGCGCGTGCATCATTTCCGCCACAATTAAATATCGTCCGCCACAAATGGATCTCATAAACATTTCTTTTTTATTAATATTATTTTTTTTATATATAATTTTTTTTTTTGTTGGTGTTCTGATGATCGGAAGGTTGCGAGTTCAAATCCCGCCAGGAACACCACCACTAGTGTGCCCTTGAGTAAGGCACTTAGCCCTCAGTTACTCCAGGGAGAATGTCCCTGTAATTGGTCATTGTAAATCGCTTTGGAATAAGGCGTCTGCTAAATGCCTAAACTGTCAATTATATTTTTGGGAGAATAAACCCCACAGATCCTCAACAGTGTGTTTCACTCATTTACAATACATGAACTCGCATGTATCATCTTATTTGAGGGGGGGGGTGGATGCGTGGACCTTTGGCTTTTCTTGCCAGGGGGGTGCGGTGCCCCCACAAATAGAATCAAATTCTGTGGGAAACACTGCACGGCCATGTACTAAACAAACTACAGAGCCCATTCCGTGTTCCTGTTAGTGTTTACTTCCTGTCTGCCTTCTTCTAGTGATTTATCTGACGTCCAGCGCTCCGTCTTTTAACCTCTTTTCCTGTCTCTTTCTGGATCCTCCTGAGCAACCTTCATTATAGTCCTTTAGTCTGTACTGTATTATCAACGTGTCACATGATAAGAAGTTACAATCAGAATCGAGTATTCAACTAAGCCGTGTAATACAAGTTGTTAGTAGCCTTAAGGGCCCACAGTTGTTATGCTATACCACATCGCCCTTCACTGGATGTATAATGAGCTGCACTACATTTTAGCATTTAAAATACCTAGCCATTGTTTTGCGGTTATTTTGGTAAAGTAACTCAAAAGTAACTAAAGTAGTGTAACTCATTACATTTCAGAGACAGTAATATTGTAATGTAACTTATTACTTTCAAAAGAGAGTAATAAGTAATATGTAATACATTTTGGAAGTAACTTGCCCAACACTAAAGATATAATGAAACAAGTCATAGTATAGTGTATCCAAAAGAAAGTCATGTATATAAAAAGCGTGCATCTTGTAATGGTGTAAGATGTAAATTGCCCCCTGTCCAATAATTGAAAGAAAGCTTGGTTTATGTCTTAGGAAATACATTTTGGTTAGTAACAGCCAACGGTTATTTAACAGGTTAACAGGTGTGATTACAGTCAGTGTTTCTGACATAATATAATCTCTAAAGAAGGTATGTTTCTTATGTAACTAATACGTTTGCTGACTTCCTGTTCGCTGTCTCAGCCATCTTGCTTTATCACTTGTTCTGTGCCAACATCCTCCACAGGTTTTGGAGAGCCTGCTGCCCACACCTTCTGCAAAACACAGGAAACACTTAAAAATAGATGTTTCGGATAATAATAAAAACACTTAGCATTAATTACATTAACAGATTTATTTTTAAGGAGGTTCTTGTTATGACACCTTCCTGCTTTACACCTCTGTGATTTAACACATATTTAACGGTTCAGTGCTTAACCCGTTAAGCCTCAAGCCTGTTTTTCAGGTCTCAGGCTCGAAAATGACATTTCTCAACGTTACCATTGAGAAGTGGGGGCTATGCGCACACAGTTTGCCCAAAGCAAAAATCTTACGCTCTGAAATCTGAAAACTTAAAACTTTATTGCTGATGGATTATCAGAAATCATTTCAAGTGACACAGACACATCGGCTTAACATGGTTTAACCTACAGCAGCGTTTTTACCGTTTTAATGCCATTGAAGACAACTTTTGATCAGACAACAACAAAGGTAAGACATATTGCAGTGTTGGCTACCTAATGCTAAGTGGTGTGATGTCTGTTTTTGTTTCTAATGTCGCAAGTTCTGATCATGGAGTGATGATACAGATACCTATCGAATCTGTGTAATCTCACGATGCTTATCGATGGGTTGGATTTGCATTTACGATATGTAATAATGGTTTTATACCGTAAGTTCTGTGCTAACAGCATTAGCATTTTTTCGCTCAGGGCTAATTCAGAGGCTCAGCGTTAGTCTTGTGTTTTTTTTGCTAAAAATTGTTCATATCATCAGTTAGCTAAGATTCTTCCCGTTACATGGATATGAAACATTCATAGTTTATTAAATATTAAGAAGCCCTCAAACGCTGTTTCCTGCAGATGATGCGTTCTCCGCCCGCCGGCGGGGGGATGGGGTTCAACAGGTTAAGAACAATCACCTATTGGAAGAACATGTAGTTTAAGCTTGATCTCCTGAAGTTGCTGAAGATTATAAAGTATTAGGCGCGTTCACAACGGAGTACTTTTCCCCGTACTATTCCCGTTTAGTTCCGCTAGTTCAAGCCAGAGCCCTATAATAGAAATATGGCGCTGGTTCAAGCTAACCAAGCTTATAAAGTTCCTTACAAATACTAAAATGATCTCTATCTTTTTCTATGTTTCCTTTGCACGGTTGTTACTCTGCAAACATCCATGTCAGGGTGGAGTAACAGGAACTCTCTCCAAACAAAAACGTCTCTGGTAAATATTCCCTGAGCTGAGAGGAACTGGCTGCTGTCGGTTTCTGCTGCAGTGGGTTTGAACCAGAACCAGTTGGACCTTCACTCTGCAAACTCAGTATTTACTTCATTAATACCCATGATATACTGCCGAGGATGAGGCACATCCATGTGGCTTTACTTGGGTTTATTAGTTTGAGTAAATGGTCCAACACAGGAGGAACAGATGTGTGGAAAATGTGTATCTTCATGGTCTTCAGGTTTGAACTTTGAAAAACGACCTCCAGTTTATCTGAGAGTTTATCTAAAGGTGTCGGAAAGGAATGCAAAACTCTAAGGATGGTCAAGTTTTAGCTTTAAATGTTTGCGACAGTTTGTCTGACGGTGACAGTTCAAAGCAGATCATTGCTGGCTAGCTAACTTTAGCGTGTGATGAATATTTTCTATTAGTGTAAATTAAGAAGTCATATTTTATAAGATACACTCCCAGATCCTCCCACACAAGGATGTTTTGAACGTCAACTCTGAACTGTGTTTTCTTTCACAACATCTCTGACATATGGGAGCGGAGTTGGATGAAGAAGGACAGAAGAAGGGAGGGTACTTTTTAAACTGGGAATGTCAACAGATTCTTTTTGGATTTTGTTGTTAATAGCATGTGCAAACATTTCAATAAGGAAAGACTTCAATTGTTGTTTAAAGAACATTTACTTGCGCATGCGCCGTATGATGGAAATGTAAATAGTCTTTGGAGATTAAAACCCAATCCTGATATCGTATATCTTAAGAGGAAGTGCAGCTGTGAGCATATAGGAAACCCACCCTTGGGGTCTAGACTCTAGACACATGGTGGTGATGATGAAGATCTGGATTGATGAGGAAGTGTGATGAAGAGGATCAAATCAAATCAAATCAAGTTTTATTTATAAAGCACATTTAAAAGCGATTTTTGGTCGAGCCAAAGTGCTGTACATGCATTAAAAACACTTATAAACACAATAAAAGACAATCATTTACAACAGATATAAAACAAACACAGGGAATAGTCAGGAGTCGTGCTCCGCTCTGACTAGAAGGCCTGAGAGAAGAAGTGAGTTTTGAGAAAGGATTTAAAAACCCCTAGGGTCTGGGCCGACCTCACGTGGAGGGGCAGAGTGTTCCAGAGCCTCGGGCCAGCTGCTGCGAAGGCTCGGTGCCCTCGGGTTTTGAGCCTGGTCTTGGGCACTACCAGCAGCAGATGGTCAGCAGACCTTAAAGCTCTGGCTGGGGTGTAGCGCTGGAGGAGTTCAGCTATATAGGCCGGAGCCAGCCCATTTAGTGCTTTAAAAACAAATAAAAGGATTTTAAAATCAATTCTGTACCGAACTGGAAGCCAGTGCAGTGAGGCCAGAATTGGGGTGATGTGGTCACGCTTTTTATGGCCAGTCAGCAAACGTGCAGCTGCATTCTGGACTAGCTGCAGGCGTTTAATTGATGCCTGGTCCATACCCATATACAGAGCGTTGCAGTAGTCCAGTCTCGAGGTCACAAAGGCGTTGATGACCCTTTCCAGGTCTTTAAAAGATAAATACGACTTGGTTTTGGCCAAAAGTCTTATTTTAAAAAAGCAGGATTTGACTACGCTGCTGACCTGCTTGTCGAATTTAAAAGTACTGGAGAAGGTCACCCCAAGGTTCGTGACTGAGGGGAGGATGTTTTGTTGGAGGGAGCCTAGAATATCAACCTGGGAGGCTGGAGGTTGGGGTCCAAAAAAGATGACCTCAGTCTTGCTTTCGTTGAGGTTTAGAAAGTTTTTGCTCAGCCAGGATTTTATCTCAGTTAAGCAGTCCATCAACTGTTGTAATGAGTGTGTGACACTTGCTTCGAGAGGGAGATATATCTGTACATCGTCGGCGTAGCAGTGGAAGGGAATATTAAGTTTTGTGAGAATTGAGCCTAGGGGCAGTAAGTACAGTAGGAAAAGGATGGGGCCCAGAATCGAGCCTTGGGGAACCCCACAGGTAAGAGGGGCTTTTGCAGAGGAGAAGGCACCTAGCTGCACAGCGAAGCTACGGTCTGTCAGGTAGGACCTGAACCATGCAAGGGCAGAGCCTGTGATGCCAGCGGACTGTTCAAGCCGTGACAACAGGATGCTATGGTCCACAGTGTCAAAAGCAGCTGTCAGGTCTAACAGCACCAAGACAGCTGGGCTACCTGAGTCGGCGGCTAGGAGCAGATCATTAAAAACTCTTAAAAGGGCTGTTTCAGTGCTGTGCATGGGTTTGAAGCCAGACTGAAACTTTTCGTGGATTCCATGCGTGGTTAAAAAAGACTGCAGCTGGGCGTAGACTACTCTCTCCAGGGCTTTTGATAAAAAAGGTAGCTGGGAAATGGGCCTAAAATTTTCGAGAAAGGAGGGGTCGAGATGTTTCTTTTTAAGTAATGGCTTAACCACGGCATGTTTGAAGGCAGCAGGGACACATCCTGAGCTAAGGGAGGTGTTTACAATTAATAAAATACTTGCTCCAACTGAATCTAAAACGTCTCTGAGAAGGCGAGAGGGAATGCTATCTGAGGTGCAGTTTGTCGGCCGCAGGTGCTTGATCACATCCGAGAGAGAAGAGAAGGATACAGGCTCAAAGTGGTCGAGGACAGCAGGGCACAGAAAGGGAGCAGGATCTGGGGTAGCACTAGTGTGAGCTAGCCTAAGAGCAGATACCTTTTCAATAAAAATTTAAGAAACTTATCACAGAGAGTAGTCGATGGCACAATAGAAGAAACATCACAGGGATTAATGATCGAGTTGAGGACATTAAAAAGAACCTGAGGTTTGTGGCTGTTTTTGGAGATTAACAGAGAGATGTGCTCTGTTTTGGCTGCTTTGACTGCCGTCTGGTAGTCAGACAGGGAAGCACGAAGGATTTCTAGGGAGACATGGAGTTTATCCTTTTTCCATTTTCTCTCTGCACGCCTGCAAGCGCGTCTGAGAGCACGAGTACAGTCATTGAGCCACGGCTCTGAGAGCACTTTTGTGCGTCTAAGCGTAAAAGGAGCAACAGAATCCAGTGTTAGTGTGCATGTAGAGTCAAACATGGAGATAAGCTCATCAGCATTAAAAGCACAGTTCACATCTAATTTACAGATAGGAGAAGCATTAAAAGCATCAGAGAACTGTGAGGCAGTCAAGGGGTTAATCGAACGCAGACGACGCGCAGGGGCACGTGATTCGACTCCTGCGGAAGGGATGGAGGTTGTAAACAGAACCGGTAAATGGTCTGAGATACGCGTTGCTGCACATATTTCATCCACAGATACAGACAGTCCAAACGACAATACCAAGTCCAAAGTGTGTCCTTTTTCGTGTGTTGGGCCAGCCACGGACTGAACAAGACCAAAAGAATCAAGGAGATTTAAAAAGTCCCTAACCAGAGGTTTGGACTCACAACACACATGGACATTGAAGTCTCCGGAGATCAAAACACGATCATATTTCACCATGATCCCGGACAGAAAGTCAGAAAAGTCATTTATGAAATCCTTATTGTGCTTTGGCGGACGATACACAACTGCGCAGAGTATAGGCGAGGCCGGGGTCAGTTCAAAAAGCTGCAACTCAAAGCTAGCATAGGTAGTTACAGGGTGAAGCAATCGGCATTGGAGGCTAGCTCTAAACACTGAAGCTATGCCCCCGCCATGGCCGGTGGCACGGGGGGAGCTGAAGAATGTACAATCAGGAGGAAGAAGATCAAAGAATGATGTGTACTCGCCAGCGTGGACCCAGGTCTCCGTCAGGAACATAAAATCCAGTTCACGGGAGGTGAAGAAGTCATTTAGCAGGAACGTTTTGTTTGCTATCGACCTAGCATTTAGCAAAGCCATACAAAGTTTTTGCTCCGGGCTTGCCGACGGTGGAGTGCGTCTCAGCTGACGAAGATGTGCGTGTTGAACGCCGCGCGGGCCGGGAGCAGTCAGGCGGGCAGGAGGGGCTGCCAGCGGGCCCAGCAGAGTCCGTAGCTCCGGAAAAACAGGGCGAATCCACCGATTCCGCACATGACGTGCAGCGGGAGGGCCATGACATCTGAGACGTGGATAGGTCCCGGAAGAAGCCGTCAGGTAAGCCTTCAGATGGACCAGTGCACCACCACGCTTTCCCCGTCGTCTGAAGCGCTTTCGGCGAGGCGGGATGCGGGGCAACCGGCACAGGTAGGTGGGTATATCCAACAGAAGAGGGGGGGGGGGACGATTTTTGGTTGCCAGATGTAAGTTTGGGCAGCAGTATCAACTCCAGTGAGGGTCTGAGGTGGAGGAGGTCTTGGCGATCATAGACGAGCAGAGCAGAGACATTCTGACAAACATAAAACAAAAACAGGAAAGCTAAAGGTAGACAGCTGAGCGAGCGGCGGGCCGACACAGGCGCCATCTTGAATCACGTCACGTCACCAATTCTGGATGCTGAAGATCTGGATTTGATGAGGAAATGTGATGAAGAGGATGCTGAAGATATGGATTGATGAGGAGATGTGATGAAGAGGATGCTGAAGATCTGGATTTGATGAGGAAGTGTGATGAAGAGGATGCTGAAGATCTGAATTGATGAGGAAATGTGATGAAGAGGATGCTGATGATCTGGATTGATGAGGAAGTGTGATGAAGAGGATGCTGAAGATCTGGATTTGATGAGGAAGTGTGATGAAGAGGATGCTGAAGATCTGGATTTGATGAGGAAATGTGATGAAGAGGATGCTGAAGATCTGGATTGATGAGGAGATGTGATGAAGAGGAGGTGGTTTTTTGGTTATCTCTCCTGACTCCTGTGATGAGAGGAGGTAGATGGGGTGGAGGCCGCAGCATGAACACCTGAAATCACAGCTGACTGCAGGAGAGAGGAGAACGATTTTAAAGTTTGACTGCAGCACGATGATTGGCTGCTGGAGTTTGAGGTGACATGTGATTGGTTGAAAGAGAACACCCACGATGAGCATATTATATGGAGCTGTGGAGTGAATGAATCTAATAAATAAATATATTTATATTATAGCATGTCATAAATAGTATTTTAAAAATATGTTTAAATCATAGTTTAGCTTGCCTTAAGAAAACATATGTATTAATGTTATAGTATGTCACAAAAGGTCTTTAAAAAAAGTCACATAATGTGATTAAAAGAGCATGAAAAATCCCAGTTCAGGAAGGGAGAATTGACACGCAGTTAACAAGACTCTGTGTTCTCCTGCCTTTATGGGAACAGAAGTCAAGCAGCACAAAGTGACCCATCTGAAGCTGGCAGAGCTAAATGGCAGATTCCTCACAGCTCTGCAGAGTCCTCTTAGCAACACACAAAACCACACTGCATTCACATGCTGCACGCACACTCTTATGGCTCCACAACACACACACACACACACACACACACACACACACACACACACACACACACACACACACACACACACACACATACCATATATACATTGACTTACATGTATTTCCTGGAGACTTATCCTAACCTTAACCATAACCAACACGTGCCTAACCCTAACCCTAACCTTACCCGAACCCTAACCCTAAACAAGTCTTCACCCTAAAATGAATGATTCCCCTTATGGGGACCTCCATTTTGTCCCCATAAGGGAGGCGAGTCCCCACACGTGACTGTGTAAACAGATTTAGGTCCCCACAAGTATAGTAATGCTCGGCCACACACACACACACACACACACACACACACACACACACACACACACACACACACACACACACACACAGAGACTCACATCCTGCTTTCACTGCACTGACTCCAGAGAGAACGTGTGTGCACCATCAGGACTTCGTGATCTCTCTCAGGAATATTAGATATAAAAGTTTATTCCACTTTTAGTAATGCAGATAAGTCACTTTGGATACATTATCAGCTGAATGCATTGAATATCTATCTGGCTTTTTCCATTATTTAAAACAACCTAGAGTAACTGTATTTCCAAATGAATTAATTAGTTAAACCGTCATTGAGTAATCTTTCCTTTTTAGTGGCTTATATTGGAATACAAGTTGTAGATATTTGATTTTTAGATATTGCATAATTTATAAAGTAATTTGAGAAAAGATTGCTTTTCAATTGCTTCTATGTCATGTGACCCAGTGACTTGGAATCAATGCAGCATTGTATGACTTCTCTGGTTGTAGGACACAACTCTTTAAATTGGATTTTAGTCTATTTTTCATTTTTAATTCAACAGTTTCTTTATTGAAAAGTTTTGGATTTATTTTATTTTTTACATTTTCAAAGGTCTAACTTTTAACAGTTCAAAAATAACCTTTCCAAAACTCGTTGACATTGTTTTGCTCACAATGTGTAATATCACCCGAGCAATAAAAGCGTTTTGGTGCTAAGCAATCCAAACTAAGAGGGAATAGTGTGAGTGAGAGATGGGTGGGGTCTCTGATATAATGTGTGTTTTCAGCAGGGGCTTGAGCAACAGCATGTGTGTGTGTCAGTGTGTGTGGGGTGTTCACACTATAAACAACTGAGCCTATTTTCAGCTGAACAGAGGAAAACACCCACAGGCTCAGGAAACAGACACCACTGTGTGTGTTTGTTTGTGTGTGTTTAGGTGTGTGTGTGTTCTGTTTTTCTCTTCTTATGGGGATTCAAATATCATCTCAAACAATTAGAAACAATTATCAAATTGAGGAGTTTTGCGGGTGTTTTACTAATAACTAAAAATAATTATGTCACAAGTAAACTAAGAAGATGTCATGAATATCATTGCTGATGATACATACTTTATGAATGTGTGTGTGTGTGTGTGTGTGTGTGGCCTAGCTTTACTATACTTGTGGGGACCTAAATCTGTTTACACAGTCACGTGTGGGGACTCGCCTCCCTTATGGGGACAAAATGGAGGTCCCCATGAGGGGGATCATTCATTTAGGGTGAAGACTTGGTTATGGTTAGGGTTAGGCATGTGTTGGTTATGGTTAAGGTTAGGATAAGTCTCCAGGAAATGCATGTAAGTCAATGTCGTGTCCCCTGAAGTGATGTATACATGGTATGTGTGTGTGAGTGTGTAATGTCACAACTAAACCAAGAAGATGTTATGAATGTCATTGCTGATGATACATACTTTATGAATGTGTGTGTGTGTGTGTGTGTGTGTATGTGTGTGTGTGTGTGTGTGTGTGTGTGTGTGTGTGTGTGTGTGTGTGTGTGTGTGTGTGTGTGTGTGTGTGTGTGTGTGTGTGTGTGTGTGTGTGTGTGTGTGTGTGTGTGTGTGTGTGTGTGTGGCAGATGTTAACACCTTGTCACAGCAGCTTGTTAACAGCAGCAATGTATGAGCAGTTGAACGACCTGTTGGGTTGGTGTTGGTTTCTGTCGAGCTCGTTGTGCAGACTGTTCTCACAGAGAGTTCACTCCGGGCTGTTTGGCAGGAAACCTCATCTCCTCTCTCTCTCTCTCACACCATCTTCACAAACAACATTTCTTTGCTGTCCGGTACATTTAGAAACTGATTTAATTTCATTGTCGTTCCTCCACAGCGTCATTTATGTAGCCTCTTGTTTCTGCTGAAAATAACTGTTTTTCATTTCAAAGAATGTATTGGACCTCTCGCTTGAACTTGGTAACATGAAAGGGAGAATAAAAAGAGATAATATTAAATGCTCTTAACCCTTAACATATATTGCCAAAAGAGCTATAAATACATGTGACAGTTTTTCCAATGAGCAGGTGTAGTAGTTGAACAAAAATAAAAATGCTACTTTGAACTTAGACCATAACCTTTAGTATTATTAAAACATCCTGCTAACTAAAACAAATCAACAGTCAGCAACCAAAATCAGGTCAGAGGAAGCATCCCAAAATAACCACAAACTGAACTATTTCCATTCAAACAAACCCAAACCAACAATGTGCTTTCATCAGTACTTCCTGTCTTATCTTCCTTTTTAGTAGCAGGCCAATCACTGAAGACGTGGTTCTTAAAAATAAGTAAACGACTCAGCAGGGCAGCGTTATTTCAGGAAAACATCAATACAAAACACAGGTAATAGTGCATTTCTTACACACTTTTTCAGTTGTCGATTGGTACACATGTGATGCTCTAGGCTAGGGAGTATTTTCGGGGCTCCAGTAAATATTAAAGTACAAAAAAATACTTTTTTTAGCCATTAAAGGTGGGGTAGGTAAGAATGGAGAAACCAGCTCGAGTGCGCTAGAATTTGAAAGTACACACCCGAAAAAAAATCTGCCCGTTCCTTCAGACTTCCTCACAGAGCCCCTCCTCCAACACACACGAACGCGCACATGACCAATGAGGGCACGAGATAAGTGTGTGCACAGATGGAAGGCTGACAGGCAGGTAGGCCATCCAGTTGCTTTAGCCGGGCGGGCTCAGATGATTGGTCAAGCTTTTTACAGCGCTACGGCTTCCAGAGATGACATTTTGTTATGTATTTATTGTCAAAGCATTTAATGTATTCATTGCTATCGGGATGTTCAGAGCATTCCATGGAATATAACAAAGTGTTTCTGAAGTGAATTACCTACCCCACCTTTAAGTTCAAACCGACTGCTGTGATCACAAGGAAGGAAATGGACATTGAAATTACATCACCTGTCTTTTATTTAGCCCGTGATTTAGTCATTCAGCTCACTCGGCTCATATGTCCACCCCCCATCCTCCTTCCTCTACAACTGGACATTTTCCACAATTGTCCCTGGATAGCGGAAACTGATTCCAGCAGCATCTATTGTAATCCCAGCGCTTCCTTACATTTTTTTATAGTCCCACAGTCGGCTCCCTGCTGACAGACGCACATGTAAACAAAAGGTCCCCAGTCCCCCGTTAGACTATTGTATAACCACAGAGCACACTCGAGTCATTTTAACTTATAATAATAACAATATGTTTATTTCTGTAAACATGGCGGTTATATTGGCACACAAACACCTTCACATTCAGAAGTTAAAATAGCTTCATAGATACAAAACAACAACGAATGACACAGAGGGGAAGGGTATGAGGAAGAGGTGGAGGGGGCATTTTTGTCCAGGAGCAACAAAGTCAGCGCAGAGCTTCTTCTTCTTCTTCGGTATCAGTCCAACACTGATCCGAGTTCAGACGGAAGACCCTCCGCCTTCCTCCACTGTGCGTTGCGTAGCTTGAACCATTTCTGCAGGACACAAACAAAAGGAACTAATTACACACACACCCAAGGGAGGTGTTGCAGGAGGGTTGGTTCAGAAACAAAGCAATGAGGTAATTTACAGAATACAGTCATGAGAAGCAACACAGGTGGAGTGTCTGTAGTGTCAAGAGTGACAAAAAGACATCCTCAGGCCACTGGGTACATACAGTATAGGCTTCACACCTATGACTGAACGATGCCTGGACACATGAGGAACTCCAACAACTATAGGATGACTATGTGATACTTAAGTGAAGTGATTCAACTGGTATCGATTACAGTTTGTTTGAAGGCCATTTAAACACTGCAATCTCAGAGGTGTGGCTATAGATGTCTGGTTAATAATATTACCATTGCCATGTGATGGGTTTAAAGCAGTGTTTCTCAAACCTTTTCATACCAAGGACCACTTAACCAATAAAAAAACACTCGCGGACCACCTAACTCCAAAAATATCCAAAAACACATCGTTTTTTACAAATCGCCTGAAAATGGTACAAACAAGTGGCCACATGTGTGACGAAGGTGTTGCGCTGGGCTATATCATGCAATCGAAAGTGAAACTTAAGCTCGTTCCATTGCGGAGATATTCCCACGAGAGTGCGGAAAACTTAAATGTATTTATTTATTTCAAATGTGAAATTGTACCAATATACTCACGGACCACTAGGGGGCGCTCCCGGACCACCAGTGGTCCGCGGACCACACTTTGAGAAGCACTGGTTTAAAGCTATCATAACACCTGCTAGGATAAATCAGTGTTTTTATTTCTACTGAGATGAAAAACTCAATCAAATTCATGTCTGAGTGCTGTAATCAGTATGTTAACCTAGCTTAGCATACGAGCGCTACTGGGATATACAGTAGCTAGCTTTACTTTTCGGCAAGGACAATGCGGTCACCTGCTTAGCCTCATTAGCGCGTCGTATGCTGTTAAATGTGCACCCTAACATCACTGCCAAAATGACAACATCTGCAGTGAACTTATGCGTCCAGCTTTCAAAGCATTTAGGTTGGCTCATTAGGAACATGTAAGTCAGATTTGAACATGCTACGCCTTGAACAAGTTAACGTGGCTACAGTTAGCATATCAACATCTTCTGTCTACAGCAGCAGAAATAAACTGACTTTTTTCATGCACCATTTTAGCATGCTAGCATTAGCCTGTTACGATCGATGAAAACGTCCATATGTATTTTAGTAGGCCTATACGCACGCTTGTGAGTTTATAAAAAGAAAACGATAATGGTTTAGGTTAGGATTAAATAACGAAAAGATTTTAGCACAGTCAGATTTAAAGGGGAATTAAGGATTTCCATAACTGGTTTTATTTTTGTTGAGTCATTTCATGACCAGAGCACCATCCTAAAAGGCAAACCCTAAATCTAAATGATACGCCTAAAAGACAGTCAGCTGTAGCCATGTTTCCTTTCTGACTCAATTAAGTTCATAATCACGTTACACTTATATTTCTTTGTGAGTTTAGGCGTGGTCTCTGAGTCACAGTGACACGGCAGTGACCCCGAGGCAAAGTTATATTATGAAAACCACGAAAGAAAAATGTTTCCATCCGACTTTAGCAGGCTCCTCCACAAATAAGTGCGCCACTAAAACCCTGACTCGACACACACACACACACACACACACACACACACACACACACACACACACACACACACACACACACACACTTTATAGACGTGCACCTGGATGGTTTCCACATTTTGTCGAGAACACATGAGAATCCCATTTGGAGTCATCTGTGTTTGCATTTAGGAGTAAATCATCTGTGTGTCAGGATTTCATATTCGTGTAGCTCTTATCTGGATGCAGGACATTCATTTTGGGGGGAAATAAACTATTCTTTAACATTAGATGTGTCCAAACTGAAGAAAATCCAGTCTATAGTCTTTAAAATGCCATTTTCTCTACCAGGTTTTGAATGGAAGTCAGATTACACACAAAACACAGAAGCCATTTATCCTCTGAAAGTCACAACCCTGTTTAGTTTGCAATCCTTTTCAACGTGGAAAAGACCTTTGAATGTCTTTTAAAAAGTCCTATAATCCTGCTGACCTATACACTCGTGCTTATGTTGTTCTTTCAAACTGACTATAGGAGTGGATTACATAACCAGGCCTTTCAAACTTCTCTTCACCTTTGCTGACTCACTGAAAACAAATACAAGTGATCTATGAAAGGAGCTTAAGCATGCCTTACAGAGGTTAGAGCATGTTGTAAATGTGAAACGGGGAATGGAGTTCGGGGAGTGTTTCTCCAGCTAAACCTTCTCCAATGAGAGCTTTGTTAACGCTCGACAGGGGGGGAAGCGGTAGAAAAAAGGCAGAAAAAAAACCGCTCATCAGCTGGAAATGAATTGAGGTCTTTTGATGAGGGGCCAGACCTTTACCTCACTCTGTCAGGTTAGCCCTCCCACCTTTGTGTACCATGAATGGAAACAGTCACTGACACTGAGAGAGGAATTAGGACGCAGAGCAGTTTTAGTTTATCTAACATTTTTCATCGGCTGAAAAGCTGCATTGTAAACCTCAGTGGAGCCAAATAATGAAACACCTTGGCTGTGTTAGAAACGAAGGTGGTGCTCTGCGGTAAAAGAAGTAAGCGAAATGTTTTGTGTGAAATTGTCTCCACACATGTCTTCGGCGAGAATACATCTTAACAGGCTAACGTTAGCATGTTCAAATCGCTTGATCAATACATGCGAAATGTAAGCATCTGCTGTTTTAACATGGATTTTAATGTTACATGTTCAAACCATAGTATGTTCATTTGTGAGTCATATGTGGTTTATGAGCTTGTTAGATGCTTTGATAATCGGCCATACATTTCTACACCACTACCAGGAAAGACATATGCACTTAGTCCGTCTAAAACTTAATTTCTGGGTTTACTGAGGACTGGATTTTCTCCTCTTTCAAGGCGTTTACACATCAGGCGTATGGCCATTTACTGACATGAACATGCTGAAAAAACAAGCTAAACTATTCATACTGGCAGCAGATTAAATGTGAGACAGTTGCAACACTTATAGCCAGGTCAATCTTCAGAAAAACACATTTGGATGGAAGGTTAAAAAGTGTATATGGCCAGGGCGTTTATCGTGAAAGGTAACAATTGTGGATCTGGTAGAGCTGACTTTATCAAGGTTTAAAAGTGTAATAAAGTTTGCAGTCTTGGTTCGGACTGTCGACTATAGTTTCAAATCCAAAACATGATTGCTTGATGCTTTTATTCCCCCGAAAACAACACCTTGTTTCGATAAAAAATGACGTTGCCTTCATGCAACCTGGTCATGATAGAGGGTCATCATTCAGTACGGACAGAATGATTACAAATAGTAAAAATTGCAGCGTTTATGAGCATGTACGAAGGATTTGAGGGAATTTGAGACCCTCTACTTTAAATCTGTACTCTATACACATTTAACATAAATATCAGGTTACTGTGGTGCATTATGGGAACATTACGATTTATACAAGGGATTAAAAGTCAGGATATTGCAAATCGTCGCTATAGACTTTTTATCTGATTCTCTCTCACCCTTATTTATGGGAATGAAATATTAACCATGGAGCATCCCTTTAAGTATTAAGGCTTAAACATCTCTGGACTGCAAACCAAAGCATATGTTGTCTTTTCTTTCAACATGTGTAGCTACAGTGATGCAGAAGGCTTGGACAAAATTGTAAAAGAGGCCTCCACTTTTAATACAAACTACAGATCTACCCGTTTAAACCTGAGGGCGGTGTGACTTCAGCCCTGAGAAACCTGGATGAACTGGTTTGAGGAGTTGAAGTCACAGAGTCTGACATCAACGACAGGTGGAATATTTGTACTGTACTGTAAAGAGCTAGGACACACCTGTGCCAAAGCTAATTATGAAAAGGACACACACTTCCCTGTCATGTGAGATATTAACCTCTCAAGCACAAACACTAGCAGAAATATTTGCCTATGAGGTGTTACGTCAACGCAAATGAAATAATTTACATGTAGGGTTTCAACAGTGGGTACAGCTAAGCAAATAGGTGTGTTGTTGCCCTGGATATCCCTGAAGAGGAATACCAACAAGGGCTGGGGAACATGTCGATAAATGAGATTAGATTTTGGATATCGTAATATGGCATAAGCTTTTTCCTTACTTGGTTTTAAAGGCTGCATTATAGTTAAGTGATGTAACTTTCTGAACAAAGCTTGATGTTCTAGCTTTTTCTATTATTTGTTATATCCACATTACTCATAGTAATTGCGTGAGATCACGAAAAGTCAACCCTAGAATATTGTCGCAATATCGATATGGAGACATTTAGTAAAAGAAATGTGCAAGATAGATTTAATGGGGAGTGGTGCGGGAATGAGTCCTACAGCAGGAAATATGTTAGTATTTTAGCATTTCCAGAGTCTTTCGTCTTGAAGTCAATGGCTTTTGAATCAGCTTTTGGTGAATTTCCCCAAAACAAGGTTGATTCAAATGTATACCAATGTCATGTTTAGTAACATATGTCAGTAAATACACAACTGGTTAAGGTACGGTTACAAAAGGAGGTTGCTAACAAGTGTCTAAATGAGACGACTAAACGCCATCAGGCCGAACACTAGCCGCCTTTAGCGGTGGTGACGTGAAGTCATGTGACCATGCTGTAGTTCCTTTATAGCCCAACATTAGCCACCTTTAGCTTAGCGGTGGTGACGTGAAGTCATGTGACCGTGCTTTAGTTCCTTTATAGCCCAACATTAGCCACCTTTAGCTTAGCGGTGGTGACGTGAAGTCATGTGACCGTGCTGTAGTTCCTTTATAGCCCAACGCTAGCCACCTTTAGCTTAGCGGTGGTGACGTGAAGTCATGTGACCGTGCTGTAGTTCTTTTATAGCCTAACGTTAGCCACCTTTAGCTTAGCGGTGGTGACGTGAAGTCATGTGACCGTGCTGTAGTTCCTTTATAGCCCAACGCTAGCCACCTTTAGCTTAGCGGTGGTGACGTGAAGTCATGTGACCGTGCTGTAGTTCTTTTATAGCCTAACGTTAGCCACCTTTAGCTTAGCGGTGGTGACGTGAAGTCATGTGACCGTGCTGTAGTTCTTTTATAGCCTAACGTTAGCAACCTTTAGCTTAGCGGTGGTGACGTGAAGTCATGTGACCGTGCTGTAGTTCCTTTATAGCCCAACGCTAGCCACCTTTAGCTTAGCGGTGGTGACGTGAAGTCATGTGACCGTGCTGTAGTTCCTTTATAGCCCAACGCTAGCCACCTTTAGCTTAGCGGTGGTGACGTGAAGTCATGTGACCGTGCTGTAGTTCTTTTATAGCCTAACGTTAGCCACCTTTAGCTTAGCGGTGGTGACTTGAAGTCATGTGACCGTGCTGTAGTTCCTTTATATCCTAACGTTAGCTTTTTACTTCTGGGAATCTGAAGATTTACTCTTCAATAATCATAAAGTGGTGTCAATATGTCACAGAGTTGAGTTTGCTTGAAGAAAATGTGTTTTTTTATCCGAGGGAGCCATTGAGATGCTAACTTCCAGGTCTCTATTTAAAAGTATGTCATGAATGCACCAATCTATTCCAACCCCACAAACTATACCTCATTACGGAGAGCTTTTACAATGATCTATCAGAGGGTTTACAGGAGGTGCCTTTCAACATGTTGTTATCGGCACTCTGAAGCTTCACATCTGGCTCCTGATGTGACAGTTGCACAGACTTACAGTTAGACATTCCTCAGATAGAGGCATGGTGGGAGTGTTTACATGTGGGAGAGGGGTGGTGGGAGAGATTAAATACCTAACTAGTAATGTGATGTTTTGTCATGTTTTCCACTTCAATTAATGCCTCTAAGAGGGTCTGAAATGGGAACATGTGCACATCCGACCAAGTATGACTAAAATAAACTCAAACTTTGTCAACAATAGAGACTTCCCTCACTGATGGATGGACGTATGATCTTTCCTTAAAGTCGCCCTCTTTAAACTTGAAGTCCCCCTGTGGAGATCAATCAGTGTTCGTAAGAATGAACAAAAGATTCTTCCTGAGTTGAAACAGAAGCAGGAAACTCCACTCTGAATGACTTCATCATGTAGAACAACAGTGGAGCAGACGATCAATGGGGCGCTCTGTGGTCAGTGTTGACGTGAAAATGACAATTATATCATTAGATTGTGACATTTAACCACACATATAGCCAGGCATCACACTGAGCACACACACCTGCTCGATTAAGTTTCATATCACAGATTTAAAATGTTGTTTAGCTGTATCTTCCTCTAACTGAGACACTGATATGAAAACTGACACGCACTCCTGACTTGTCAACTTTCTTGACACTAACTTGTGACACCATATTGACAAGTTTCCTGAGTCTAAGTGAACAAGTTCGGGTTTTTCTGTAACTTCAGTAAAACCTCTCACATTTGCATAGATTTAAAATAAAATAGTATATCTACTAAAGTACTACTGAAGTTAAATTACTCAGTGACATAAAATGACACTTAGTTTCACCCAAATGCGTATTGAAAATGAAAATACACAACGACATTTTGCATAAACAGTTGAACAACTTGGCATAGATGACGATGTGGTAAAGGAGTTGGCTACGTGCCTATATCAATATCTCATTATTTATATAAATGCTGCATACTGTTTGTTCAGCAACACAATTAAATCAATATAGTCAGCCTAAAAATGTACAAATCTAGATTTATGACCATATTAATACTACAAATGTACTAAGTCCTGACCACACAAATAGAAAAAGGAGTGTGGTTACTATGTCTGCTACAAGGATACTGTACAAATATCATATGAAAGACATGTTTGTAAAGGGCCACGGCTCGATTAAATGACCGTAAATATTCTTAAATCACCATAAGAGAAAGGTTGACCACACAAAGCGACCACACAGCAGAGAGATGGGGTACTATGCCTGCTCATGGTCTATGGGAATACTATACATTACACGTTTGTAAAGGTCTAAACTAAAGAATACTACACAGAAAAACTGTAAAATGACCCACTGCCATGTTTAAATCACCTTAAAACTAAAGTGACTTTCTTAGGAGTTCACCACTTGGTAACAGTATAAGAATATTACATTGATAATATACTATTCAGTAGTGTATACTATAGGAGTTTTCTGTTATCTAATTATTTACAGAAATGCCACTTAACACGTTTCAGCCTTAAACTCACATTTAGACTTGAAAGCAAAGTGAAAACTCACTCGTGTGTCCTTAAACCCTTAAATTAAGATGTTCTACACTCTTATATTTTCTAGAAATGCTGCTTTTCAGTGGATTCCAGCCTAAAACCACACGATCTGACTTCAAAGATTGTGAAAAACAAATATTTTATTATCCCATCTGAACAAAACTCAGAATACATTTGAGTTGTTTCTCATTAATTCTCTATACTCACTTGTGTGTCCTCAACACAGCTAATATTAAGATGTTCTATTACCTCATTATAAATTAAAAAACTGCCGCTTTTCAATACATTTTAGCCATAAATGACTTAAACACTGTAATACACCCTTTTTACCGCATACTGACCACAATACTAATAACAAAGGGGAGTTGTTGGACATGTCAGGGCTCTATACTCACTTGTGTGTCCTTAAAACCTAATATCAAGAAGTTCTACACTTTTCAATACATTTTAGCCATAAACTCACACATCTAGACTTGTGTGAAAAACACACTTTTCACCCCATACTGTCGAATACTAATAAAAGAGGGATTTATTTCTACTCACTTGTGTGTCCTCATTAATAGCAAGAAGTTCTACGCTCTTACAATTTCTAGAAATCCTGCTTATCAATAAACTGCAGCCTTAAAATGTACAGATGACTTGCAAACATTGTGAAAAACACATTTCTTTCACCATTTCTTTAGCCCATCTTAACAAAACTCAGTATAAAAGACCGTTTGTTCACGTTATGTCTCTTTACTCACTTGTTTCCTCAACATTATTAACTCGTTATTTCACACATCTTGACTTGAAAACCCTGTAAAAAACACTCTTTTTTACCCCAAATACTAATAAAATAGCGTTTCCCCCCCTCCCCATGTGTTGTCTCTCTACTCACTTGCGTGTCCTCCTCTGACAGCCCGCACTCGGCTGCGATCAGCATGAGCGTGGTCCCGTCCGGATGTCTGGTGACTTTAGTGAAATTGTCCTCCAGAACTTTGGTCTGCTCCTCCGCCAGCATCATGCACTCCATGGCTTTAGAAGACATGATATTCCCGGGTGTTATTCCCTCTTTTCGCTGCAGTCTGTCCGGTTCTCAGCCTGCGGTCGTTGCTCCTACGCTCTGCGGGGAGAGAGTGCGCACAGCCGGGGATGGAGAGGCGCGCAGCTCGGCGGGAGTGTGTGGAGAAAGTAGAAGCAGTGTGTGTGAGAGTGTGTGCGTGTGTGGAGGTTTTACTACTGTCAACAGAGGTACGTCACGAAGCTGAGCCCCTACCACCAACACATCAGTGACACAGCTTGAAGGAATATTATGGGAGTGTTGTTATAGCAAGATGGCAACAATAAATAGAAAATGATGAGGAAAATCAATAAATAACTTTTTAGTCTGCAGGGATATCACGAGGAAATTAAATAAGACGCCTATTTTGTACTGGAAACTGATACACTGACATTGGGATATTAAAGGAGAAGTTAAAAGGCTCAAATATGACTATATGTACTATTACACAACAGGAAGTAACGTTTTAATAACATCTTTAAATTGATACTCAAACTGTTTTGATAAATTCCACATTTAGTTTCTGCCACTAGAGGGCAGTTTTTCAAATCTAGTGGTGTAATAAAGTTATATATTAAAGGAAATTACATCTATTTGTAATAGATGTTTAAGCTATTGGTGTCTTCAATTAATATTTAAATAAAGATCAAGTTAGTCTGTAGTTGACCCGTAAATATATCAAAACAGGGTTTAACATCTTAAAATATATATATATTTTGTGTGTTTTCACAACAATATAAAATATGTATATTACAGAGGGACATTTATTTTTATCTCTACACAGCATATATCATTCATTCATAAAAACTACCAAAGCCAATCATTTTTCTTAAGTACCAAACTTATATTGTATGTTTTCTAGACTCGAGGATGGTTAGAAAATGTATTCTCTTGAAACTTAATTATGTTTGTGTGATGTCTGAAGTGTTCAAAGCTGTTACGGTCCTAAAGCATCAAAGTGTTTGAACACATGTAGAAATGGTCCTTTTACACACAGAGGAGGATTATCTCCGCTGACGACACAGCTGATAACAAGCGGTCCGTTTATGACATAATAAAACAGTTCTGTGGGATGCAATAAAAAACGTACGTTGTATAAAGTCACGCAGCTGCAGATGGACCCGGTCGTATTCAAAGATAAGAAAGGTACATCTTGTCAGATCCAAAGTTCAGTCTCTGATCGTAAACGAGATCCAGCTCTCAGGGTCTTTGTTAATTATAAAACATTGACTTTCTTTCACTGTTTTCACAAGTTATCAATTATTGATTTCAGCTCCAGTCCGACTCGCAGTGGGATCAACTCCATCTGTGGCACAACCTCAACAGCTTCTCTTCATTAGGGAACGATATGGAAATATACAGCAACACATATAGACCAGTAAAATGGGTGAGTTTAAGGAACAAAATGTTATTATTTCATGCATTTTTAATACAATATATAATCAGAATGTCATGTTAGTCTCAATGTGTTTTAGATATTGCAAAAAATATATATTTTAGAGGAAAACGCATGAAGCAAAAGAAAGTATTACACATTATATTTCAGTGAAATGGGTGAGTTTACGGAACAAAGTTATTATTTAATTAATTTTCAATACAATATATAATCAGAATCTCATGTTAGTCTCAATGTTTTAGATATAGTAAAAAATATATATATATTTTTACCGTAACAACACTGAAAAAACTGAGATGTTGACTTTAATTAAATGTCAACACATTTCCCATAGCTGTAGTTGAAGGCAATAATATGAAGTTGAACCTAATATTTTGTATTTAAACTTAATATGATTACTTTCAACTAACTTAACACAGTAACGTGAAATCTGTTGACATATAGAACATTTCATTAAAGTCAAAGTTTCAGTTGTTTCGATGAACAGAATTAAAGCTAGTCCGCTGACCCTCAGGGCTGAAAAGGATTGGTAGTATGTCCCGCTCTCCTGGAGACAAAGGGTCCCGACGTTAGACTGTATATATAAAGGTCCCGACCTGTGATATTCTTACTGGTGTTGGACTCACACACACACTCTCTGTTATCAGTGTGTGTTTTCTATTTCAGGCTCTTTATAGAACCCGTTATCCCTCACTGCAGTCGACCTGTTGACCGTGTCAGATCATCTGTGTTTATTTCTGTTTATTTATCTGACGGCTCAGGGCTTTGGACCCGACACCACCCTCAGAGGCGGATTGCTGCAAAAATAAACTCCTCCTGTGAGATGTGAGCACTGAACATCTCACTTTTCTAACGTTTTAACGTTTTGGTTACATGACTGGAATAAGGTCTGTGGTTAATGCAAGCTAAAGAGACTGTTATGTTTTGTTCTAAGATATAAAGTGAATATTGAAAAATACAGTGTACCCTTTCGAACTGAACATATTGTATCAGACTACTGGTATATATGAAAAACTGCAGTAAATATACAAAGAACAGACATCAGCCATTGTATATGTTCAAAGTCTACTGTGAAGGATATCATAAAGCCTTAATGCAATGCAGTAAATCTGTCAGATCTGACCCGAAGGCAACAGGAGGGCTAATAAAACGTTATGACACTAAGAGAAAAGGCTTTTGTAGAATAGCTAAGACACAAGATCAAATTATAAGTCATGTGAACGTGGTGTGGAGTTTTTTACTTGTGGTGATTGCATTTCATAAACACGTAAACAACTTGTAAATATGATCCAGATGAACAACACATGTTTGCCATAGAGCTACATTCCTGCTTCCAATGGTAAAAACCAATGATTGTTATTTTGAAGAGTGAACCTGCATTTCTTGAATTCTTCTTTCTTTTGTTAAACAGGACATTGCATCATAGTGTACGCTATACCTTCAAAGTACTAAAAGGAACACGTCTGATCTGATTCATAATGGTCTTAAATGTCCTCCGCATAAATCATCAGAAGAACAACGTAAAACACAAGAGATGAGAAGACCACGAAATGTCAAATGACTTAGTATATATAAAATACTTATCAATGATTATTAGTTTAGTTTATTTATTTTGTTGGAGCGTGTAAAACCAAAGAAAATACAAATGAAACAAAAGATGACACAGACATGATACAGTACTAAACAAATGAATGCAATAAGAAAACGAAATATTTAATTAATAATTGAATAGTCTGTAGTATTATTGTCTGATATCAATAAACAACAAAACTTTAGCTAATTACACGTCCGAAAATCAACTCAATGAATTGTTTGTAATAACATGTACCAACACTGGTCGCCTGCAGTAGAAGACACTGTCCTAAACACATCTTAAATGTCTTAATGATAGTTAATCAGCGGGACAGTTTGATCTTCTGTCAGACGATATTTCTTAGTAACACAATCCATCTCTCGGTGACGGTGTTACGAGAGTCTCATTCACAAACTGTCCAGATAAGAAACACACTGCCGTGTTCAGGAGAGTCCCGTCTTTACTCACTGACATGATTACAGATAAGAGACCATCCACAGATTCAGTCACTGTGTTCTATTATCTGAATCTTTCTCTACGAATCATTTTCAGCCCTGAGGGTCAGCGGACTCATGATGGCGTGCAATCTCTGAAAAAACTGAAAGGTTGACTTTCATTAAATGTTCTATGTCAACAGATTTCACGTAACTGTAATTAGGTTAGTTGAAAGTAATAATATTAAGTTGAGATATAAAATATTAGGTTCAACTTAATATTATTGCCTTCAACTACAGCTATTTGAAATTTGTTGACATAATACATTTAATTAAAGTCAACATCTGTGTTGTTACGGTAAAAATATGATTTTTTTGTACTACATCTAAACCATATTGAGACTAACATGAGATTCTGATTATATATTTTAATATTAATTCATTTCCGATGTCTTTAGCTGAATGTATTTCCCTCAGTTTCCTCCTTTGTGCTGAGCCGTCTGCTGTGTTCCACATAAAAACATGTATCTAAAAAGTTGCATAACGATGTCCTTTACCCAGACACTTCTCAGACATTCAGCGAGGCTTCCTGCACCGTGCCGGCGTGCTGATTACACTTGATTACACATAATTACAGGTAAAGTGTTAAAGTCACAAACGCTCATCACGGAGCTGCTGGGATTTCTGACTAATACAGAAGCTGAGTCACAGCAACATCTGTCCCCTGCCGAGTCAGAGAACAACGTCATGATGTCCGACAACTAAAGAGGCTTTTTCTCTTTCCTGTAGTGCACATGTCAAACTCAAGGCCCGGGGGCCAAATCAGGCCCGTGGTGGATTTAATTTCGGCCCGCAGGATCATTTCTAATTACTATTAGATCTGGCCCGCCGGTATATTACACGCACACCTTCACTCCATCCTGAGGGTCTCCTCCGCTCAGAGCCTGAGCCCAAACATTGATGACCTAGCACCCGAGATGAGACGCCAAGTATCTGAGCTAGCATCTCAGAGCAGCACACTGAGTTCAATGGATGCTTCCTTCTGCACTTTCTTTCTTTTTCAACAGGGCACGTTTGGTTTGTTCTTTGAGGGAAATAGTTTTGTTGAAGCTGTTGTTGGCCTGTGGGAAAATGTACTCATAAGAAATTACTCTGGAGAAGCTGCAGATAGAGCCATAAGAAATGAATGCAACTGATTATTTAATGTTGTTTTTATAGGCAATCATTTAAGCTTTGTTAGTTCCAGGTTTAATATGTGCAATAAGTTCATTTCAATACGTTTTGCAATAAACATTGAACCAGTCCGGCCCTCGACTAGCACCTATTTTTTAAATGTTGGCCCGCTGTGTATTTGAGTTTGACACCCCTGCTGTAGTGTGTTATGTAGGTTTGAGTGCATGTAAATGGTCTGCAAAGGCTAAAATCCCAAAGTTCCCTCCAGAGGGAGTTTCTCTTTCATACAGAAAATAGATATAATAGAATAGAATAGATACAATTATGAACATATATTAAAATCAAGCACAATCATGTGAATTGTATTTTATGGCAATCCTCAGAGTCGAAAGACGTACAGTTAAAAATAAATCCACTATAAGTTGATGTAATGCTGTAATAGTTGTGCACTTGTTTTTCTAAACCTTGGGGAAAAGGTCATGAAGGTTAATCTGTTTTGTATAATGTGTAGTTTCTGTTGCTAATGTCTGGTTTATGGTCTTTCTATCTAAAACATAGTGTGTTGTATGCCTGGGCATGTCATTTAAGCATGAGACCATAATAATACAAATCTAATGAAATACTTGTAATAATTTTTAAAGTAAGATGTAAACACATACCAGTGTTTGAGGTTAAAGGTTTGGAGGAGTTTTTACAAAAATGTGCACACTATACAGCTAATAATCCCAAAGATAACTGAGGTAGGAATGTAAAACGTCATAAATTCACAAATGCATTTCTCTCTCCTTTGAGATTAAATAAAGAAATAAAGCCACAAAAGCCAAGACCTCGCTGAAGGAGAACCCAAGACAAACAGTGGTGTGTCTGTTCAGAGGAGCCTCACGAGATGATCTGTGGAGGATCTGATGTACGGCAGGTTTCTAAAAATACATCGAGTCCTCTGGGAAGCAGATCTGCGGCTGTCCTCCGCCTCACCTTCTAACCCGGGTCATTAACAGAGACGTGTTTTCATTAAAGAGAGCCTGCGATCAGCGCTGACGCCTGGAAGAGTGTTCATTACTGGACCAGGTTCAGACCGAGGCTCGGACTTAAGTCCACTCCCTCGTCAAAGAACAGTATCTGGGAGTGAAGGATCTCATTAACATTGAGGCGGGAGAAGTGGAGTTATGACAATAGGCTGTAGACACATGGAGGCAAATCATCTTTCTGGCTGAATGAAATCTCAAAATCAGACCAAAATATAGTTTAAAATTCACTTTTAAAAGCTGGCATATGATCTGGCTGGCCGGCTCTGTTGTGATTGGTCAATCGCTTGGAGATGTCCCGCCCCTTAGCCTATACGTGCAATGTGTTGGATGGCTAGCCAATAGAAGCGTGAGTGTTACATAGTGATGTAATTGTGTTCCAGATATAGTCTAATAAAGTTTGAGTGTCAGTCTAATGCTGCAATCACACCGGGCGATGCGGCTGTCAGCTGTGTTTACTCGCATCATTCAAACAGGACGCGCTGGCAAGGGAGCTACAACTACAACAAAATGAACATATTTTAAGTGTCGGCGTTCTGGCGATTTATTCGGAAGGCTTCAGTAGAAGCTGCTGGGAGTCCCAGCCATACTTGCCAACCCTCCCGATTTTCACTGCCCTCTCCCGGTTTGCTCCCGGGTCATATTTCTCCCGCATTTCTGACAAAATCAGATTTACTCAGGACTGTTTCCACTCCGACTTTAATACAGCTCCACCATTGTTTAGTTTCCATGGTAGCGCGTCTCTTTAGTAGCGCGCAACTGAAAGTCTGAGAGGGTGAGGCAGATAGTCACAGAAAACTGAACAAGAATCGACAACTCGACCCTCTGCTCACTCCTTTCCTGTAAAATACAGGTCCAGCAAAGGCCGCAAAGCAGTGCACTTACAACTACAATAAGCATGTTAATGTTAATCTAATACAGCTCCGGCGATCCACGAGCACCCACCCCCCCCCCCGGTTTAGAAATGCTCCCGATTTCTGGGGTCTCAAGGTTGGCAAGTATGGTCCCAGCAGCTTCTACTAAAGCCAGTCCCCAACTCCGGGGTCTTCTGGCCGGGGACTTCGGGTGGCAGTATACGCCGTGAAGTGGTTTGCGGCCTGCCAGTAAACCCAAAGCAGAAGAAGAAGTGACGTCAGCGGCTCATTTGCGTAATCTTCCCTCAGGAACATATTCCGGTGTGAACGCGATCGGCTCTTAGTTCCATGGGGGAACTAAGTGCTGGGAACTAAGTACGGCAAAGCGGCTAATGACAGAAAGAGCCGGGAATCAAACCAACAACTCTACAACTTCTGTGATGCTCTGCCCCGCATGTGAGTGTCATAAAGCCTGGAGGTGAGCAGCAGCTTCAGAGGCCTCAGTGCTGCTCAGGAGTTTATGCCAGTATGTCCCCTAAAGACAAATAGTCATAAAGTGATTTTCTATGTGGTTAAAAAGTCCAACATTTTGAAACTTGAAACCCTGAAAACTGTGTAATTCCCAGACCAAGTGGAACATGTATTTTCTGCAGCATTGATCTGGGTCTGTTTGCATTATGATCCGACACCTGAAGCATCACAACCGGCTCCTTTCAACACGTAGGAGCAATTGAAACTTTAAAAACATCTGGGAGTGAGAGACGGATCCAGTCATGTGTTTTTAATTCTGCTCTTGGACAGTTTTCGGCACATTTGCAGAACAGACTGTGCGTTATTCGTCTGGAGAAACTGTCGGCCTTTTCTTCAAATGTTAGCACGGCAAATCCAGTCTGCTTTCTTTCCCAAAGTGGCTTACAGCGCCATGTGTGGATGTATATTTAGAAATGATTTCCCCACATGTATGGGAACCTTTACCCATAGAGCCATAAAGCAACATAGAGATATTTCCATCAGGGTATTTTCTGTTCTGTTCTTCAGGCAGACTTTCAAAGAGGAAGTGCTTAAGACGTTTCAAACGAGCAGAAAGGAAAGCCAAGACGTGACAGCAGGAAATCCAACCAATCCAGAGGAAGGAACAGAAAGGCAGGATCTGTTACATAACCGGGCGGATTTCAGGGCCCCTCAGTAGGTAAGGGACCTCTGAGGGAGGGTCCTCTGCTGCTGGCCACAACATGAAGCCTGCCACCTCTTTACGGAGGAGCGTCAGACTGAGGTCCAAAAACACAGCCGTTAAACCAGAGTTGTGTCCTTTTAGGAAGCATGAAGAAGCTGAGGACTTCACACACGTGTTGATGGTACACAATGTTTTGAATAATGCAGGAATAGATCATAGATTTATTTTTAAAGAGGCCTTATTCTCCCTTTGCTGTAGTGTGTTATATCGGTTTTAGTGCATGTCAACAGTTTGCAGAGGCTAAAATACTTGTGTTCTTTTTGAAGATTAAAGCAAACTGGTAGGGGTCCAAGAGGGATTTGTGCAATATGGAAAGTACCTGTATGTTTCTTGTTTGTTTCTTTGCCATGTGACCACTGTTCTGTATCTATGACTGATTGTCCTAAATGTGTTATGTTTATTGTCTCGATGCCCAAGACAAGTTTCTCCTAAGGGAGACAATAAAGCTCCATCTACTCTGTCACAGTAGAGTAACTAAATACAATCAAGGACCTGCAAATGAGCGTTGGTCCTCCTCAACCTGCCAGGAATGGGTTTGCTGTCATTTTGAGTGTTTTTTGTGAATTCTCTAAAGGCCTCCTGAGACCTAAGGAGGCAAAGGTAGAAGTATTATGATGGAGCAACAATAAAACACACATGTAATATTTCAAACGGACACATTACTTGTTAGACGCTTTTATCCAAAGCGACTTACACACTCAATACTGTGGGCAATCCCCACAGGGGCAATTTGGGGTGAAGTGTCTCAGGGACACAACGACATGCTGACTGCAGAGGGGTTTGAACCTGTGACCCCCTGATCCCAACACCAAGGCTCTATCCACTGCGCCACACGCCTCCAAACATCATCCAGATTAAGGACCCTAACACAACGTGCACTTCTCCTGGACAGTTCAAGGTCATGATACCAATCTAAACCCATCTTTTCAATTGGCTAACTCAGTATCTCTCTGTACCTCGACATTTTTGACAGTTTTCAAGACTCACAAAAAGGTTTTAAAGAAGACAGTAAGCCAGTTAAATTAGTCCTTAGTCCTCACTAAGAATGTTCTCTAGAGTAGATAAGTCTTAAAATGCCAACATTGCAAAGGAATAGTATTTTTTTGTTGGCAAAACAACGACAGAAGCCTGAGGGTTGGGCTGTGTTAGTGAAGCATTCCTACTCTCTGAAGCCATTCTGCATGTGGTTCAAGTTGAGGATTCGTGCCGTCATGAGGAGAAACTCATCAAAACAAACTCAGCTGCCCCTCTCTCTCTCTTCCTCTATCCGGAGGTTTCCGCCTGCAGAGAGCTGCGTGTGCACGAGGCAATCTGCAGAGAAGCTGAACAAACATCAGCGTTTGTCCGTCACAAAGCAGCCGGATAGTAAAGAGCCGTGATGAGAGCTCCACACAGCGCTGACGCTTTGACAGACAGCTGCTATAAAGCCCGCCTTTTGTTTGTCCTCGTGGAAACTCTGAGTCCTGCAGTTCAAGTCACGTTTGAAACAAAGGTAATGAACTCTGCAGGGTGAATCTTAGAGGGTCTCCTGCACCAAGACTAAACATGCAACCACATTAAAGGTCACCTATTATGTGGTTACCTTCTTCATGTCTCTTCTACATCAACATGTGTCCCCTCTTCTTCATGTCTCTTCTACATCAACATGTGTCCCCTCTTCTCCATGTCTCTTCTACATCAACATGTGTCCCCTCTTCTTCATGTCTCTTCTACATCAACATGTGTCCCCTCTACTTCATGTCTCTTCTACATCAACATGTGTCCCCTCTTCTTCATGTCTCTTCTACATCAACATGTGTCCCCTCTTCTTCATGTCTCTTCTACATCAACATGTGTCCCCTCTTCTTCATGTCTCTTCTACATCAACATGTGTCCCCTCTTCTTCATGTCTCTTCTACATCAACATGTGTCCCCTCTTCTCCATGTCTCTTCTACATCAACATGTGTCCCCTCTTCTTCATGTCTCTTCTACATCAACACGTGTCCCCTCTTCTCCATGTCTCTTCTACATCAACATGTGTCCCCTCTTCTTCACGTCTCTTCTACATCAACATGTGTCCCCTCTTCTTCATGTCTCTTCTACATCAACATGTGTCCCCTCTTCTTCATGTCTCTTCTACATCAACATGTGTCCCTCTTCTTCATGTCTCTTCTCCATCAACATGTGTCCCCTCTTCTTCATGTCTCTTCTACATCAACATGTGTCCCCTCTTCTTCATGTCTCTTCTACATCAACATGTGTCCCCTCTTCTTCATGTCTCTTCTACATCAACATGTGTCCCCTCTTCTTCATGTCTCTTCTACATCAACATGTGTCCCCTCTTCTCCATGTCTCTTTACATCAACATGTGTCCCCTCTTCTTCATGTCTCTTCTACATCAACATGTGTCCCCTCTTCTCCATGTCTCTTCTACATCAACATGTGTCCCCTCTTCTTCATGTCTCTTCTACATCAACATGTGTCCCCTCTTCTTCATGTCTCTTCTACATCAACATGTGTCCCCTCTTCTTCATGTCTCTTCTACATCAACATGTGTCCCCTCTTCTTCATGTCTCTTCTACATCAACATGTGTCCCCTCTTCTTCATGTCTCTTCTACATCAACATGTGTCCCCTCTTCTCCATGTCTCTTCTACATCAACATGGTCCCCTCTTCTTCATGTCTCTTCTACATCAACACGTGTCCCCTCTTCTCCATGTCTCTTCTACATCAACATGTGTCCCCTCTTCTTCACGTCTCTTCTACATCAACATGTGTCCCCTCTTCTTCATGTCTCTTCTACATCAACATGTGTCCCCTCTTCTTCATGTCTCTTCTACATCAACATGTGTCCCCTCTTCTTCATGTCTCTTCTCCATCAACATGTGTCCCCTCTTCTTCATGTCTCTTCTACATCAACATGTGTCCCCCTCTTCTTCATGTCTCTTCTACATCAACATGTGTCCCCTCTTCTTCATGTCTCTTCTACATCAACATGTGTCCCCTCTTCTTCATGTCTCTTCTACATCAACATGTGTCCCCTCTTCTCCATGTCTCTTCTACATCAACATGTGTCCCCTCTTCTTCATGTCTCTTCTACATCAACATGTGTCCCCTCTTCTCCATGTCTCTTCTACATCAACATGTGTCCCCTCTTCTTCATGTCTCTTCTACATCAACATGTGTCCCCTCTTCTTCATGTCTCTTCTACATCAACATGTGTCCCCTCTTCTTCATGTCTCTTCTACATCAACATGTGTCCCCTCTTCTTCATGTCTCTTCTACATCAACATGTGTCCCCTCTTCTTCATGTCTCTTCTACATCAACATGTGTCCCCTCTGTGGAAAGAGACTCTGAAAGTTTCAGGAACAAAGATTCTCTCTCTTTTTGATCCATTTCTATAAAAACGTGTCTGAAAATGAGCTGATCAGATTTTGGCCACTTTATGATGTCATAACGATGTTTTGTCTTGTGTAGCCATTAGCCAATCAGCAACCAAGGTAACCCCCCCCCCCCTTATCACCTGAATCTCCTCTAGAGCACCATTAAGTTATTTTTAACCAAATGTCTCTCAGAGGGGCGTGGGGGGGGGCTCCTTATTTTCATCTAAAGTAACAGACACAGAATCAGCACTTTGGAAACAAAGCTGAAGCAGAGGGGATTATGGGTAATGCTGCAATGATCTGTTTGGTGTTTGGAGACAAACACTTCAGAGACATGAATCTGAGACCTTTAATATATTGATGAAAAACAGTATAATAGGGGACCTTTAAAGCAAAACCACTTCTTCTGCATAAACCCAGAAGGAGATGAGGTCCTTATCTGGCCCCACACTCACATGGCCCCTCCCCAACTACAAACAGAAGTTCCCTCTGTGTTTTGACTGCAGCGCGCCGCTATCTGAAGTATATCCGGTGCAACAATACCCCATTGTTTGCCGACAGGATGAACTCAGAGATTCTTTAGAGAGAAGCCAAGACTCCCAGAGGCTGAGGAGCAGCGTCTTGTGACAGTTTCACTGTAGGTTTAATGATTTTCCTTTGGGGTGCCGTCGGGTCTCTCTCCTGACATTTAAGATGTGTATAGTCACAGTTGAGAAAGTCGGTACTGCACACCGGTGAATACAACTCACTGCAAACACCCAACATTGGATGACTTAGAAAATTAGAATAGCAAGTATATTTCAAATATCCCACAAAACAATCCCTCCGTTCACAATTAAATCAGCAGCAGAAAACCTCCAGAGCTGCGTCCGAGTCCAACAATCTCCACAAGATCTCAGAGGCTTATCTGCTAACCGCCGGCTCAGATCAAAACTGAACGTACTGTCTGCAGGAGTCAGTGAATCCAACACACTGCTGCTTTCAGTCCCACGTTGTAACGGATGGAAAATCAACCTTTTGTTAAACGGACAGAAGCATATCCCATATACATAAATCACAGAGGCTGACCTGGTGCTGCTGTGTGGACGTTAAATATATTACATTAAATGACACTTACTCCGTGAATGATATGTTATTTAGTGACTCCTGACAGTCCATGAAACGTGCAACTATTTGTTAACTGTATCTATTTCAACCTGATTTATCTTAGCGTTGAGTCGGGGCGATTTTTAAATTGTATTTCATTTTGTTGAAACGAATAAATCAGTTTGCAGAAATATTAGGCAGAGAGGTCCAACGATTAAACACCAGTTCTTATTCATTATTTATTCAACCAAAAGGTCTGTTACGATGGAAACAAACATACGTCTATTATTATTCCTTACTGCTTATGTCGTAGAAAACAATGCGTCCATTTAAAAAGGTCACCTATCATGCTATCTTTAGGCAATAGCTTAGGTCTCAGATACAAATAAATAAAAAACATGTCTATGAAGTGTTTTGCTCCAAATACCAAACAGATCGCCCATTCTAGCCATGCCTCATATCCCTCTATTCCACTTCCTGTTTCAAAAGTGCTGATTCGGGGTATAAAGCTTTCAAATAAAAAGAGGAGGGGTCTGAGCTCATGCGGGACCCGGCAGCTACCGTCTAAACTAAATGCTGCCGTGATGAAACGCCATATCATGGATTATCAAGGATCTGAAACAGTCTGGAGCTCAAAGGCTTTCTCTCTTGCCGGTTATACCACAAGGTGAGTTCCTTTTTACTTCCTGCTTCTTCACACACATGCTCTCCAGTACAGGTTAGCTCTGAGTGTTAGCAATGCTAATGTAAACACCGACCATATTACGTCCAGAACAGTCGGGCATTCTTTCTGATAGCAACGTTTCTGATTGGGCCGTGGGTCCACATTTCAGATATTACGTCATATCGGACGCAAATCTGGATCAGCTCCGTTGTAGCCCCGTTTTTAGAGATTTGGGTACGGAGGAAAAGAGAGAGGGTTTTATTTTCTGACACTGCGTGAGTTCCCCGACGCACCGGGGACACATGTTTATGTATACAAGACATCAGAAAGTGCATTTTGCATGATAGGTCCCCTTTAAGACTAAGGATTTTTACTGAGAAGATGTAGCATGATTAAACACCACAGCCATAGGTATGAACGTTTCTATAGAAGCTTTTGCATCCACCATTTGATTCTACAGAGAATAATAGAAAATGATATTAATAATAATAATAATAATAATAATAATAATAATAATAATAATAAAGATAGCCTTAGGAAGAAAACCTGCAGCAGAATCAAGAGATCATTGTAGCAATAACTATCCAACTTAAGACCAAACTTAACTTTTGTTTTAACCATACAGCTGTGCACCAGAACAGGCATCATGTCAGCAAAAGGTCTCGATAACTGAATTTATAGATTGTATTGTGTAGTATATTTTAACGCTTTAAAAGACCAACATACAACTTCAGCTGTCTGATCATAAATCTGGCAATATTTCTAACCTTCCCCATGATGTGAAGCCTTTAAAATCACAAGGAAAACCCCAAATAAGATTAGATTAAAAGTACGTTACGGGTTTTCTCCTCGTCTCTTTGTGGCTTCATTACTACAGGAATGGTTGCAGAGTTAAACGTCTGAGGTAAAGTGTGGAGCCAGATGAGGGAAACTGTGACGTCATGAATATATCAAAGGAGGTCTGTAGTGAGAGGGAAAGTTGGACAGAGCTGAGTCTGAGGTGGATAAATGGGGAGGGGGTGTGTGAAGGGCTGGACCAGTCACAGCTGGAGGTTAAATATATCCTCCAGAAACAGCACCCACTTGTTGTTTGTCGGCTGAAACAAGAAATAAAGAGAGAGCTGGTTCAACGTGTTGCCTTTTGAAAAGCAACGCACACTTCTGAGCTTTAGTTGTTGAATAAAAGTGGGACAAACATCTGGCATCACAAGGCACAGTCAAGATGTGCAAAACATGAACAATATGTAAAACAGATCTGCTTTGAAATGACTTTTTCCAACGCCCTTTTCCAGCTGGATCTGATCATTTAAATATATTGTTTAAACCGTGCCCTGTTTTCTTGTTTTGCAAAACTGAGTGTTTTCTCCTTCAGTTCAGCTGGCACTGAGAGAAACATTTGAGGTCCAGGGAGTGAGTTTGTCCACGAGAACAGCAGTGTGGTAGCCAGATCTGTTTATGTGTTCACAGACGATTAGCTGCTCACTATTTCACGGCTCCTTAAAGCGGCTCGACTTAGTGAAAGAAAACAAACTTAATGGTCACACCGGGGTCTCTGCAGGTCTGTGACGTCTGAAAACCGCTCTCATTTCCTGCTGTTAGAGAGACTAAACAAGTGTGGAAAAGCAAGGGAAAGATTGTGTATTAATTAACCGTATACAGTGTTTATCATACTTTACAGTCTCATGGGGATAACTGAAGCTGAAGATAGTTTACGTCTGCCTTTAAAGAACAAAACATCTGAGGAGTATTTGATATTGAGCGTCAAGTTGCTTGAGTCTGGAAAGATTGACTGACTTATCAATACAAGATATAAGTGTGTTGTTGTGCAGGCTGCAACACTTTTAAAGTGCTGTTGTTTTAAATGTAATAAACAGATTTCAGGTTTAACAGTCTGGAGTCGATCGATAGTGATTCTACAGTCAAAAGTCATTTTCAAATGTTAGCTTTTATCTTAAGGTTGTTATTCCTTAACTGGTCTAACATGTAACTAGAGGAGTTGGAGCGTGTGATTTTGGATTATTAACTGTTTATTCATTATGTATCAAGTTGTAAAACACTGGAAACTTTAACTGGTGAAAAACAGATGAAAATGTATAAAATAAAACTGTTGCTAGCTGCAGAATATTTGAGAGGAATCCAATCTATACTTCTTAAAGACACAAGTATCTCCCAACGTCTCAAACCCAAACCAAAATACATCTGGATCAAGATATACACGCAGGAAATTGAGCTTCCCTTAGATTTGTAAGCTACTTATTGATTGAATAAAACAGCAGGAAATATTATAATTATGAGATAATAATGTTTTTTCTAGTGACTGCTCTACTCTTCCATATTATGCTGCTATTATGAATAAGTGGGTCTCTTTGGACCCGTGAGGTGGTTTTCTTGAAGTTTCTTTGTAATTAAAAAATGTTATTTCATATTCCAGCTATTCCTCAAAAAACATGTTTTGGATATCAAGCCATTAAATTTAAAATTTACATTTAAAGACATTTCAGTTTTTGTATTAACTACCCCCAGGTTCCATAAGTGGGTAAAAAATTACCCGCATGCATTTTCTATGGCATTTCGGTTTTTTTTCTAAATGTTAAAGAAATGTCTAAAATTCTAAATAGTGAAAAATTAAATATAAAATAATTCTAGTGTGAACCAAAATATAATACTAAATATTATACGAGTGATTTCTCTTAACCAAAATGGCACATTATTCTAATACGGGTCCTTTTTGACCCCCTTATGGAAGAGTGTAGGGTCCAGTCACTCGGGCATCTAAGGGTTAAATGTGTGTGGCAGTTATGAGATCATTGGGGTGTAATGCGGAGCGAGTCACGTGTGAAGTAAACATGTCGAAACATGAGAGCAATTAGTCCTGAAGTCACACGATGTCTGAGTATCGTGACACGACACCAACCGGTTTCTAACGTGAGTCATCATGTGGGAACACGGAGAGTCCAGAAACCGTTTGCTAAACACATACTTGTTTGAGTGAAAGCAGTTTTAATAAATCCTTGCAGGAGATTAAAACATAAAACAAGCAGAGGTCCGTTTTTGTTTTTTATTTAATAAGCTGGTTCATAAATTATCGCACATAAAAGACTCTTCGTCAATAGTTACAAAGTGGATAGCAACTTCATTAGCGCCTGGAAAAATGATAAAACAAATCAGGAGGAGTTTGTGGAGAGGGGGGGGGGTTGATCTTGATAAATCATGAGTTCACACAGTGGAGGAGAGGGGGGGGCAACAGAGAGTAGGGGGGGTTTCAACATCCAACCACTGTCGCTTCGTATTCCCGTTAAACTTCTTAACGCTCGAACTAGCAGCGAACAAAACGGTGGCATGCGTTTCGTCTTTCATGCCGGAAAAACCTTGTTTCTTTTCTCCAGTGTATTAAAAAAAAAATCGGAGTGAAGAGGGGGAATAAATTATAAAATAATAATAACAACAAAAAAAGACAACACTAGCTACATGTGAGGTTCACGAAAAACAACTAAAGACTGAATGAAGCGGCGTCTTCTTGGCTCGGTTACCCTTCTGTTCTCGAAGGGTTAGCGAGAGGTTAACGGGGGGTTTCAATAACTCATTATGGAGTGGAATAAACCCCCGTTCTTCTTTGATTTAACTTCTTTCCTACAACTATCTCCCCCCCCCTCGGAGGGTCTAGATCTCGGTCTGAAATCGGTCCCGGATGTGTTTGATACGACGGATGTTTGGAGGATCGGGATGTAACCCGCCTCGCTAAAACTGGTCTGAATGAGCGATGGGTGTCCGCCATTTCTAACGCTAGTTTTCTCTCTACGGCGCCCCCCAAATCCTCTCCACGTGAGGATTCGAGCGGCCAGAGCTTCTCTCGGTGTCACGGGAGCCTACTTGGACATTTGCTGCTGAATTTGCTCCAGGAATTGTGATAAAGATGAATCCGAGTCCGAGCTATCCTCCACCAGGTACTGGAAGAAGGTGGCTTTAGAGGAAGCTTCGTCCCTGCAGGAGGACACAGAAGAGTAGAAATGTATTATTATGGATTCTATGTAAGGCTGAGTATCGTTTGAATACCAGACACAGAGACAGCTTCATCCCGCAGGCAATAAGACAATTTCATAACATTCATCTGCTACTTAGTAATTATCTATTTATTATCTAATATATCATTCCAATAACTACTTTTTTTTCCTCACTATTTTTCTTTTGTATTACTTTTAATATAATATACTTTAATATTGTTTTAATATTGTCTGCTTATCTGTATTATTGTGTTGGAGAACGACTAAACTGACTGTGGGTGTTTCTCAATGTCGAGGACGCTTCCTTGGTAGGACATGTCCCTCCGAGTCAGGTCCTTCAGAAGCGAAGAATCCTTCCTAGCCTCGGAAAACGAAGAATGGTGGAACAGGCTAACAGGTGTGCGTCATGTGAGAGGCCCCGCCTTAAATGGAGCGTGATTTCCACCACAGATTTGGGAAATTGGTCCGTACGCAAAGCATTGTGGGGATTTTAAGACCGCGGAGGATACACATAGAAATTTCCCGCAACGAAGGACGCCGGCCTCGGTAGAATTCCAAGCATCCTGGACATTGGAACAGTCCTTCGGCGGGACTCGATGACGTAGCATCCTTGAAATAGTGGCTCTGGAGCAGCCTCGACATTGAGAAACACCCGGTTACTAAATACTTTATGGATATATTATTTTATTTTTAATGCATAACAACAACAGTAAAGAAATACCAATACAATATAAAGTTAAAGAGTGAACATGTATTTCTTTTAAGGAATTTTGATCATGTTTCCATTTATTAAACAATGATGTTATACTACTCTCCGTCTGTAGTGTGTTGTATTCAATAAAAGGTTTTGTAAAAGTGTGTGTCCAAATATTCTCTTTACCCTTATCCTGGGAGATTGATGTCGTAAAACATAATCCAAACTTTAAAAAGTAGTTTAATTTGTCTTTTTTAACAGTAATAAATTAAACCCGATTTAAAAATAATAAAGTTGTCGTACACCCCTTGAAATACACATCTTGTAATCAATAAGGGCGGGGCCATTTTGTCCTCATGCGCCAATGAGCAGCTCTCATAAAGAACGAGACCCCGCCTCCCACGCTGTATCCAGTTCTTATTACATGGCTTAGTTGAATACTCGATTCTGATTGGTCAATTGAGAACACGTGACAGGTTGATAATCCAGAACAGACAGACCGCTGTCAAGGATTTATTGAATAAATAATAGCCTACTATTTTTTAAATTAATAAAAACATTTCAAATAATATTGGGAGTCATGTCGTTACTTTGTTGAGAATGTGGCCGTGTAATAAGCGGGATAATGTGCAGCGACTTGGTCATTATGGAGAACCCCCTTCATGCTGATGAAGATAGCGGGGTTTCCCACGTAGACTTTACTTGGGCGGGCCGCACAGGTATACTAACGGCCACCAAAGTATAATTCACGAGCCATTTAGGTTGATTTTTTGTATCCGTCCGCAAGCACGACGGCATCTGCGACCCATCGCTCTACCCCTCGCTATCGCCTGAAGGGTCTGCTTTATGCACTCCGCACGGTAACCCTGCTGCGAGGCTCTGGCGAACAGTTCATGAGCGTGCTCACTAGCGCACCCCCCCTTTATTCACTAGCGCACCCCCCCTTCATTCACTAGCGCACCCCCCCCTTGATTCACTAGCGCACCCCCCCTTGATTCACTAGCGCACCCCCCCCTTGATTCACTAGCGCACCCCCCCTTTATTCACTAGCGCACCCCCCCCTTCATTCACTAGCGCACCCCCCCCCTTCATTCACTAGCGCACCCCCCCTTTATTCAGTAGCGCACCCCCCCCTTCATTCACTAGCGCACCCCCCCCTTCATTCACTAGCGCACCCCCCCTTTATTCACTAGCGCACCCCCCCTTTATTCAGTAGCGCACCCCCCCCTTCATTCACTAGCGCACCCCCCCTTCATTCACTAGCGCACCCCACCTTCATTCACTAGCGCAACCCCCCTTCATTCACTAGCGCACCCCCCCCCTTCATTCACTAGCGCACCCCCCCTTCATTCACTAGCGCACCCCCCCTTCATTCACTAGCGCAACCCCCCTTCATTCACTAGCGCCCCCCCCCCCTTTATTCACTAGCGCACCCCCCCTTTATTCACTAGCGCACCCCCTCTTTATTCACTAGCGCACCCCCCCTTCATAAAGTCAAGAAACCCTCGAAAGGTACGGTTTATTTCATTTTAAGGATGCGCACCAAGCAACATCTTCAGGTGCTCCTTTGAGAACCAGGGCAAAAAATTTGCACCCCTGCTAACGACGCTCCGATCTACTTTAAAATAGTTGGAAGAGGAACTGAAACCCATTTCTGTAACGGCAAATCAAAGTTAACTATATCATTATATCAAAACAGAACAGATAAGGAACAAAAAGAGGAAGTAGCAGCCTCTCTTTTCTACAGCCCAACATCTGGATGTGAGACGATGTGAGTGTTATTAGGAGTCAGATGCTGCTCCAGATGTGCAGTGGTCTTATTCTGATTATTAGTTTTTATAAAGATTCCTTTTTTAGGAGTTGTCTTGGTGGTCTGATGTTTGCGACTTTGTGAGTTTGTGTATTGGGGATTGTTAGAAACGGTATTTGGATCTCTCTGTCGGTACACAAACTGAAAGATTGACAATAAAGTTGACTTTGACGGAGGTCTTACTTGAGGACGTGGATGGTGGAGCAGAACGCTCTGTTGTCCTGCAGCCAGTCGAGGAACGCTCGCACTCGCTCCGACAGAGGGGTCTCCAGCTCAGGGATGTGACTCTGCAAGAGAGGAAGGGGAGGAACAACGCTTTGAAATCACCAAGATCCCTCGTAGACCTCCACACAACGTATAGGCAAGGCAGGTTATTTACACAGCACTTTTCAACACAAGGCAATTCAAAGTGCTTTACAGAAAGGAAAGACATTAAGAGCACATTAGATAATAAAATAAAGTTAGTAAAACATGAATAACACGGGTTCATGAATACAAGCTGCAGTGCAAGATGTGAATAGTTCAATTAAAAGCAGCGGCAAAAAGAAAAGTCTTCAGCCTGGATTTAAAAGTAGCAAGAGTTGCAGCGGTGTTATATACGGTTATATATCACCTCCTTGTGCTATTTCACTATGCATCATCATTACTGGCTGCTACTTACTTTGCACTTCTTTAACCCCACTGCTGCAAAATAACACCGTGCGCTATATATACACCTTTTACTAGGGTTGTCAACATTAATGCTTTTGCGATAAATCTCGGAAGCTTAGTGTGCTCAAAGAAACATAAATTAATCAAATGACCAAGTTTGACCCCAACTTCCTCCCTAATTCCAGCGCAGATGTTTACAATAAACTCCATGGCAACGAAAAGGCTAAGAAAGCGGAGGATCTTACAAAAATAATGTATGTTTTGCTCTGACTGGAGACCACTGCACCGGACCAGTAAGAACCATCACGCCCTCGCTGTAGCTGCCTTCATTTGAGTTACATTTTGCTGAATCATGGTCCAGTTTTTTGAAGTTGCATCGGAGTGTGAGAAAGTGGACAGAGTCACCTCTGTAGGAACCGATAGAGCTGCACCATGACAGCGTAAGAGACGATATAACCTGTGTAGAGCACATTATACAGAGGGGAATCAGGGCAGCTTTGTCAAATCACAAGCTCTAGCGAATCAAACTGCGTGCTTGTGTGTCCGGGGCGGGAGATTCATGTGATTGGTTGTTGGTCGAGTTTCAGACACGCCCATCGGCAAGCTTCAACGCACACCGTCGTGTGGACGCTGCGTTAGCGGCGAAAGATGTACGGACTTCATGCCAATCATTCAGAAATCATGTTACATATAGTAAATACAAACCTCTTACTTCTCTGACCAGTGTCATGCATGTCTTTATTACAACACCACCCATGTATTGCACTATCTATTCTATTTGATCTGTTTTATGTCCTATATGTATTCATGTTGCACCGTTTTTCATTGCCATATCTACACTGTAGCTAATATGCACATGACTCTGTCCTGGGAGTGGATCAGGAGTCGTTGGCAGTGGCGTCGGAGAGGAGAGGAGAAAGTTGAGGAAACCTCTCAACATTCTGGACAACGGGTCTCACCCCCCGCATGCCACACTGGTTTCCTACCGGAGCACTTTCAGACCACAGACTGAGACCACCACGGAGCGGAGTGGAGTCTTTCCTCTCAGTGGCCATCAAACCCTAACCCCAATATAATTACCATCATTACAATAGACTCGCTGCTATATAACATAATAATATGCTATGATAACGTGCAATTTACGTAACTGCCACTACGTTTTATTTATATTTCTGCACTACTAAATACTGCTGATAATTGCATTGATCTATGGTTCATGTTTAATTGCTCTTTTTACTGCACTTCTAGTGTACAGTTTTGATGTTGTGCTGCTGTGTTTATTGTATTTTTGTTACTCTGGCACAACAATTTCCTTCGGGATACAGTGTTTCCCACAGAATTTGATTCTATTTGTGGGAGCACCGCACAAAAAAACAAAAGCCAAAGGCCCCTTAACCTATTCGGGTGGCCCACGCATCCACCCCCCCTCAAATAAGATAATACATGCGAGTTAATGGCTACTGTAGACAACGTTCTTGTTGCTCTGTGTTGCGTTGTTAATGAGTGAGACACACTGGAGTTGAGGATCTGTGGGGTTTATTCTCCCAAAAATATAATTTACAGTTTAGGCATTTAGCAGACGCCTTATTCCAAAGCGACTTACAACGACCAATTACAGAGACATTCTCCCCGGAGTAACCGAGTGCCTTACTCAAGGGCAAGTGGTGTTCCAGGCAGGATTTGAACTCGCAACCTTCCGATCATCAGCCCACCTCACTATCCATTAGACCAACACCAAAAAAATATATATCTCACCTCAAAATACAGTAACACTAGTATTATAATTGTCTTTTTGTATTAAACGCAATTACATTTTTATCTGATTAACACCACTACTTTACAAATGACTCCTGGTTCCTTCTTCACTACTTTAGTCTATAAAGCTGCTGCCTGTCCTTTCCACCTTGAAGCTGCACTTTCGTTTCTGTCTTTATCTGCACGGTCACATTTTGCTGTTACAGTGTAAACATCCCCGCTGTGGGGCCATTCCAGAATAAAGGATTTCTGCATTGTTGTCACTGCTGAGTCTCAAAACAGATCATGTTTATTCACACAATCATCTCCCCACAGTGTGGTTAACAGAAACATTCCCCCCCCCCTCTGTATAAAAACACAATAACAGCATAAACAAACAATGCAGTTTGTTCTGGAAGTCACCATCACACCCACAGTGTGCTCATGACAGAGGGCACAGTTTGTTTAAAAAGCTTCACCAGCAAATCTGACACACACACACACACACACACACACACACACACACACACACACACACACACACACACACACACACACACACACACACACACACACACACACACACACACACACACACACACACACACACACACACACACACACACACACACACACACACACACACACACACACACACACACACACACACACACACACACACACACACACACACACACACACACACACACACACACACACACACACACACACACACACACACACACACACACACACACACACACACACACACACACACACACACACACACACTGTGGCGCAAATCTGTGAGTCATGTTCAGGGGAAATATGTAGGAAGCTGCATTGCATCAGTCGTGCAGAAACTGGGCGGTGGTGTGTAAAATAAAACGACAATTTCCCGAATCAGTTACTTCCTGTCATGTTGGATGTGGCTCCAAAAGTCCGATTTTATGCAGCATTTCAAAATAAGATATTATTTTAATGATGGACATCTTATTTTGAAATTCTGGGGGAAAAAAACTAATTTTTGAGATTGAGATTTTGCTTTTCGAAATAAGATGTCCATCATTAAAAGAATGTCTTATTTTGAAATGCTGGATAAATGTTCTCACTTTTTGTGGGCATTTCGACCTGCTTTTCAAAATAAGATGTCTATCATTAAAATAATGTCTTATTTTGAAATGCTGGATACATTTTCTCTCAGTTAAAAGGAGGAGATTTCACCCTGATTTTCAAAATAAGATGTCCATCATTAAAATAATGTCTTATTTTGAAATGCTGGATGCTTGTTCACAGTGTCACTGACCATGTTCTGGGGTATTGCAGCGTAGTTGGGACAGCCCAGAACGTCTCTGATGAACATCTCGTTGCAGTTTTTGCCGATCCAAAAATAAAACACCTGCACAGAGAGAAACAGAGAGTCAGGAAAGTGCATTTATTATTCATGAAACACAGATAGGTTTTGAGAAATACACACAAAAGATCCCCAATATGAGGTGGATGCTACAGAAAGAAGGGCCATAAAAACGGTAATCAACTAATTTATTTGATCATGTGAGTTTATACACAATAAATTAGAGATTTTGTTAACAAAGATGTTTCAAGTAATACATAAGAGTTAGTAAAGGCAATGAAAAGGACTTAATGTGTAAAAAAGCTATTAAATACATATTAATACACTTAATAATTATTAAACAATATTTATAGTTAACACATTTAAACGAATGTATGAACACTTGTGTATTGTATTAATAATAATCATGAAGCCTTACGTTTCCACAGTCCATGAGGAAGGCCCCGTCGCGGCTCAGCCTCTCTGAGCTCAGGTGCAGCAGGGGAGGCTGAGGGACCACCGAGTCGTTCAGGTGCAGTGCCCCCTGCAGGACACACAGGACAGTGCACTGGGTGAGCCATTTGTTTTAAATATATTAATCAAAATAAAAGAGTAAGCCTAACTGTTAAGAAGCATAAAAAGGTCATGTTCAAATCTCCTTCAAAATGATTCTTGAACATCCATTCATCAGGGCAATCATTTTTCATGGCAAAAATGCAGTTTTGATCATCTTAAAAGTCCCATGTCAAGCTTTTCTGGTTATTACCGGTCCCCTTGTGTTATGAAGGTTTTTCTGCATGTAAACGGTCTGCAGAGTCAAAACCCCTCAAAGTACACCCTGTAGCGAGTAAAACTCTAACACAGAAAAGACCTCGGTCATAGTCATAGTGACGTAACGGTCATAGTGACGTAACGGTCATAGTGACGTAACGAGTATAGTGCCGTAACGAGTATAGTGCCGTAACGAGTATAGTGCCGTAACAAGTATAGTGCCGTAACGGTCATAGTGACGTAACGGCTCCGCGGATCACACACACTCACTCAGCCTTATCTTTTGACCTGGCTGTGAGTGTGTGTGTGTGTGTGTGTGTGTGCCCAGGCTGAGTTCCGGGGTGTCTCGCTGTCTCGCAGACCCCACGCAGCAACCAGGAAACGACACCAGTAATCCAGCTCACACTGTCCGCTCCTCGAGCCTCAAAGGGCGGAGCAGCGAGCCCCATAACGTCCCACCAACACGGCACCCAGACCCCACGGAGCATTCTCATCTGTTTGTCATTACTGGTGTCATTTCTGGTTGCTAACGCCATTGTAACTAGGGATGGGTACCGAGCCCCGGTATTAAACGGGCCCCGGGGCTGAATTATTAAAGACCATGATACCGTTAAGCTCCGAGTTTATCGGTACTGGAGACATCTAAAAAATATATGTCATATGTATTATTGCTACACAAACATTATATTGCAGTTTTAGTGTCGCCAACTCCGTTTCTAACACGCAAAAAGACTGCAAAATGCTTCTATGATTATTTTTAGTATTTTCGATCTCTCTCCCCCGCCTGCTTGCGAGGGGGCGGGGCAGTTTACACACACGCAGCTGCTACATGCAGCAACACACACACACACACACACACGGAGGAGATGGTGGAGAGAACGCGCTCCGAGGTGTGGTTAAACGTTACCTGTCTCGATGTGGACAATACTCGTTATCAAAAGTGCAATAAGAGTTTAGTATGTAAGGGCGGTAACACGAGCAATTTGTCTTCTTGCAAAGTGCACCACGTCCAGACGGAGGAATGCACCGGGTTTGAATGTCTTTCTAGCAGCTCTGTAGCCCCATAAACGAGTAACGTTTCCACGTCAGGTGTTCTGTATGCTAGCAGCAACACACGGAGTTAACGATTAGAGGTAACTAAGTTATTTATTATGTTAAAGTTTCAGCTATTCTGTTTACAGTTCTGTCATCAGATTATTTAATACGATTTGTTTAAACGTTGTTTCTTTTGATGTGAAATATTATGTATTTAATTTAAATAAAAAGCAATGTTAGTTTTGTTCACAATTAGTTTACCTTATTTTTCTCTCCAAAAGTACCGTTAAAAGACCGGACCGATAAGCGGTATCGATAAAAGTAGTAGTACCGTTAAAACCTTAACGATACCCATCCCTAATTGTAACACAAACACTGATGTTCCACTGTAACGGTGGTAGACTCATCAGAGCACAGTGGGCTCACAGGGAGGGGGGGGCAGGAGCTCCAACAAGCCGTGTAGGACAGAGAGTGAATACACAGACTACACAGAGATGCTGTATGAGAAACCAATGTGATTTTGGAACATTGAACAATGTAAATCTATTTTAGTCGACCTCAACAATGGAATTATGATCAGTAGAAATGGCCGTGACATGGGACCTTTAAATATAGAAACGTAAACCATATTCAAGGGTTTATCTTTGGGTTTTGGTCAGAGAAAACCTGATACTAAATGACCCAACCGTTGGACTTTTAGAAACTAGGATGACGTTTTTTCACTTTCTTCTGACATTTTAGAGACCGAACAATTATCGCCTGATCTAGAACATTTATCAACAGTAAAACAAATGTCGAGATGCAGCAGTAATATAACTCAGTGTTGTGGAGTCTCACCTGGTCGGACATGTTGTCCAGGCGGTACAGGTCGGGGTGCACCAGCCTCATCAGCTGCTGCAGCGGCTGCGTCTTGAACTCACACATCGCAAAGACTCGCTCGTCCAGACGCGTGCACGTGCCCGTCCGCAAGGCTTTCTGAAAAACAAACACAAACAGTTTTAACATGCTTATTTCTTCCTTTTCACATTTAAATGTTCAAAGTTAACTTTATTGTCAATCTTTCAGTTTGTGTGTACAGACAGAGAGATCGAAATACCGGTTCCCACAATCCCGAATACATCAACAAATATATATAAAAATATGTATATACCTATATATACACACAATCAAAAGACACATTTATACCAGGGTTCCTGCAGGTTTCACCAACTCAAATGTAAGACTTTTTAAGACCTTTTTAAGACCACTTTGAATAGAATTTAAGACCTATTTCACAGCAAGAAAGTATGAAGGAAAATTGCTATGAAAGAAGAAATACGTCCCATAATTACTTACAAAGTAAATGTCTTCATGTTCAACATAAGATCGATGACTGAACATAACAGTGTGTGTGTGTGTGTGTGTGTGTGTGTGTCTCTGTATGTGTGTGTGTGTGTGTGTGTGTGTGTGTGTGTGACAAGAGCTATAGTCAGAGCTCTGCTGTCTTCATGCTGTTGTATGATTGGTATTTAGCGTCCACAGCACCTCGGCTTTTAGGGTTGACGTAGACTCAATCGTCGCCCGGAGGTCCCCCGGTGTTGTTGCGGGAGCTAACGGTGCATTAGCAAAACAAACGCTCATTTCTTTTGCAAAAGGTGCAGCGGGCTTCAAACACGTTCCCCTCCACTGGTTTCAACCCAGCACTAAATTCAATGTTTTCCAACCAAATACGGTTGAACTTACACTTCTCCATATTTATTTGTAAGTAGATTCGAAGATACCTAATTTCTGACTGCCGCTAGCTGAAGCTTGGTTGCTAGGTTACTAGCTGGGTGTTCTCCGATAAGGGGCCGTGGGAAACAAATGTAATGATTACTGGTTCCATGTTGATTTATTTCAACACAAATTGTTGGGGGGAACTGAAAGGCTCTTACCGCACTGGTTACTTTGCAGCCCGGACATTTCCCCCAAAACACATTTAGACGTGATCGCAACACAGAAGTACCTTTCAAATCATTTTTAAGACCTTCTAAATCATATTTAAGACCTTTCTTATTTTTTTGATCATATTTAAGACCTTTTTAAGGCCTTAAATTCTGATTATCAAATGTAAGACTTTTTAAGACCCCGCGGGAACCGCACAAATTAAGACATCAATAAAAGCACAACAATCAATATATACAAAATAACAGTCACTTCAATATCTGTGAGAACGTATAGTGTATGTATAAGTAACTCATACAACCGGTCATAACTACAGGCTGTGAGTTATTCAAACGTATTTGAATAAAAAGGGAAATATTAGCTTCTGAAAGGTAGTGGAGTAGATACTTGGCGCCTGTTTAGCATCTCCTTTGTTTCTACTTTTCCTTGTCTTTTCTCTATTTTTTGTATCTCTAATCTGTGCGGTCCTGTTTTTCATTCTCACCCTGTTGCCGTTTCAACTACTGAATTTCCCCACAGTGATTAATAAGGTCCATCTTATCCTATATGGCATAACATGGACATAAAATGTGGAAATACTAGTCCTACAGAACAATACTTGAGTTCATGTACTTGGTTACACTACACGTCTCGCTCGTTCGTTTATCATGAAACACTTGAAGTAACTAAAGGATAAATTAAAAAAGAAAGTAGAAAGAAAGTGAGGTCAAAGAAAAACTAGTCAGAGCTAAACATTTCAGATGTGTGTATCTCACACTGCCCTGTGACTTTTATTCATGTACCTTTTTATATTCATGTTTAATTATCTTTGCTTTTAAATGAGTGTTTTTAAATGCCATTTTATAATATGTTTCCAGCCAGTAATGAAGCGAGTGTGTGTTTGTGTGTGTGTAAAGCCAGTAATGAAGCGAGTGTCTGTCTGTGTGTGTGTGTGTGTGTGTGTGTGGGTGTGTGTGTGTGTGTGTGAGTAAAGCCAGTAATGAAGCGTGTGTGTGTGTGTGTGTAAAGCCAGTAATGAAGCGAGTGTGTGTGTGTGTGTGTGTGTGTGTGTGTGTGTGTGTGTGTGTGTAGCCAGTAATGAAGCGAGTGTGTGTGTGTGTTCGTGTGTAAAGCCAGTAATGAAGCGAGTGTGTGTGTGTGTGTGTGTGTGTGTGTGTGTGTGTGTGTGTGTGTGTGTGTGTGTGTGTTGCTGCCTGACCTGTTTGAGCAGCGCGAGGATGTAGACGGGGAAGAGGCACATGGAGGCGGGCACCACGAGGCCGGACTGCTGCAGGTTGGACACGTTGGACTTGTAGGCGCTCACCATGTCCACCACGGCGTTGGTCAGAGCGTCGCGAGCGTCCGACAGGCTGGACGTTATCGCCCGGTCGATTGCTGGAGCGTGGGAAAAAATATCAGAACGAGAAGAGAAAATCCACTGCTGACAATAATACATATTAAGACATTTTTAAAAATCTCTTTGCCGAATGATTTAAAGGGCTGTAAGAAAATGTAGAAAGAAAGCGTAATTAGACGGTATGAAGTTGACTTTTCATTGTGTTTGTAAGCAACTGTGACTGAAAGAATTATCGCTTTTATTTGACTTTTTTATGGTTTAAGAAGGGGCAGGTAAAATAAGATGTTCTTCTCCCTGCTCCTTTCCACCATGCGCTATAAATAACAAAAGCATCAGAATAAAATCAAGAGTATAACGTGTATAATAAGTTATACTATGACCAAGATACTGTTCACTTCATGAAAAAAGGGAAACTAAAATAGCAAAAGTATTATTTTTGCACATGATATTGAAAACAATTATACTAAAACATATTAAAGCCGTGTTTAAAAAAATCAGACTCACCCATGTTGGCCAGCAGGCAGGTGATAGCCTGAACATCCGCTCCAGCGTAAACCTCACTCAGCTGACTCACCACCGGCAGACACAGAGTGTGCACCCGGATCCGCCTTTTTCCTGAAGGGACAGACAAATAAATGATCAAGAGACAGTTATACTCCATTAATAAACAGTAGTAATAGAAACAACATGACTTTCTGTCCTTCTACTATCAGTGTGTTGGAAAAAACGTAAGACACATACCCTTGAAAAGTGTTCCGTCTCTTATACAACAATATACTCTTAATTTCAATCACCAGTGTGTCTGTGTTTCTATTGTGTAATACTCTTAAAGGTCTCCTATCATGATATTGTTAGGCAATAGCATAGGTCTCAGATATATAAAAAACATGTCTATGAAGTGTTTAGCTCCAAATACCAAACAGATCACCCATTCTAGCCATGCCTCATATCCCTCTATTTCACTTCCTGTTTCAAAAGTGCTGATTTTTGGTATAAAGCTTTAAAAAATTGATAAAAGAGGGGTCTGAGCTCATGCGGGACCCAGCAGCTACTGTCTAAACTAAATGCTGCCGTGATGAAACGCCATATCATGGATTATCAAGGATCTGAAACAGTCTGGAGCTCAAAAGCTTTCTCTCTTGCCGGTTATACCACAAGGTGAGTTCCTTTTTACTTCCTGCTTCTTCACACACATGCTCTCCAGTACAGGTTAGCTCTGAGTGTTAGCGATGCTAATGTAAACACAGACCATATTACGTCCAAAACAGTCGGGCATTGTTTCTGATAGCAACGTTTCTGATTGGGCCGTGGGTCCACATTTCAGATATTACGTCATATCGGACGCAAATCTGGATCAGCTCCGTTGTAGCCCGTTTTTAGAGATTTGGGTACGGAGGAAAAGAGAGAGGGTTTTATTTTCTGACGCTGCGTGAGTTCCCCGACACACCGGGGACACATGTTTATGTATACAAGACATCAAAAAGTGCATTTTAATAATAATAATAATACATTTTATTTCTGTAGCGCTTTTCTTGAACCCAAAGACGCTTTGCATTTGGGAGGGAGGGTAGACAAACAAAACAAAAACAAAGCCAAAAAGAAACAAAACAAAACAGAAAAGCAATCAGGAGGAAGTTGATTGAGAGGGGGGGGGGGGCTTATGGATACAGAGTTGAAGAGGTGGGTTTTGAGGCGGGACTGGAACAGGGTGAGGGACTCAGACTCACGGAGGTCTTGGGGGAGGGAGTTCCAGAGCTTCGGGGCTGCCACAGAGAAGGCTCTGTCCCCGAAGCTCCGGAGTTTGGCCTTGGGGATGGAAAGCAAACCGGCTGAGGTGGATCTGAGGGTCCGGGGGGGATGGTAGAGGATGAGGAGGTCATTTTGCATAATAGGTCCCCTTTAAATGCTGAGGGTTTAAGTAAAAAGATCCATAACAATATTATTGTGAAAAATTGACTTCGCCCACTGACCCACACATTTTATTTTCCATAATCCAAGTGTGTGTGTGAGTGTGTGTGTGTGTGTGTGTGTCTACATGTGTGTTTGTGTACCTTTACAGGAGGTGTAGAGCAGAGCCGCCTGGAAGCAGGCCAGAGACGAGTCGGCTAGAGAGTCGTCGATGGACATCTGGACCGCGAAGGCAGAGTCGGGGTTCACGTTAGCAAGAGATAGAAGGTCGGTGGAGCGCACAAAGAAGTTACCGTGGAACGTGTGGATCGATAAACCTGAGGGAACACCAGGAATACATCCGGAGTCAAACACAATGTTTGGAGAATTTAGAGAAGATGTTAGAAAAGTCTCCCTGGTCCCCGGCTTGAGCTTCAAATTCAAAATGTACTTATTATCCTCTCCAGAATTGAAGTAGTCATCACATACAGAGCATCAACTAGTTCCTGAGCAGTGTCCTGCACATGCTGATATCCAAGAGAGGGAGTTACACAGTCACAAGATGGAGGAATAGAAAGCAGTATTCAATGTTTACTTCAGATTAGCTCCACGTCAGAAATGAGCATGCTTGATGTCTCTCTCCATAGAGGCTGAATCATCATGTTAATCACAGAGCTATCATCTGCCTCAAACAGTCCTGATGCTCTTCTAGGTAATCACACATCCTGTCATGTTCACAGCTACAGTTGGGATACCTTTGTTATCATGTTGCTCTCACGCTGGAAGAGAACACTCAGTATTTTCCCAACAGAAGACCACCTCTAAAGCAAAAACATACGAGCTAAATCTAAAAACTATTTTTTTTTGCCTTTGGTGCATCGTATCCTCATGACGGCCTCGAAGCCGATCTTCCTGCTCAGGTACCGCTCCAGATCTCTCTGGAACTTCTCCAGCTGAGGCGGGTTCTGGATGTGATGGAAGGAGGGGTAGTAGAAGATGCTGCCCGCAGAATACTTGGACATACAGGCTGGAGAGGAGGAGAGGAAAATATACGTTATTGTTATAAGAGTGATAAAAAAATCACCAAAAAAAAAGGTCATCAAACTTGTTGTTGAAAAGGAATAATATAAATAAAATTGTCTAAAAGCTCATATACTCAACAACCTAAAGTGGAACATTTAAAACTGACTAATCTAAGAGAGTAATTTGCTTTAAATATCAGGGAGTGTTCAAGTATTTTCTCGCATATTTGTGAATTTAATTTAAGTCATTTATGATTTTCTTTCCATACATTTTTTTATTTTAATAGAATTCATAGAATATCCATGATAAAAAAAAAAAAGCTTACATCCTAAATCAATATCATTTTTATTTCTGGGACGCTGCTTTCAAAAGCACCCAAGGACACCTTACAATTCATAACATATTCTAAGGAAAGGTTTAAGACAGTTGAGGTGTTCTTACCCAGCGAGGCGAGGTCAGCGTACTGAGAGCTGAGCAGGAACAGATCCACTCCGATCTGCTGACCCGAGCAATCCAGAGCGAACTTCTTATAGAAGTCTGTGGCCGGGCCGAGGTGCTGGACGCCCTGCAAAGAGACACACGTTACAACAAATCCTCCAGATCCACTTTCAGAGGGGAGAGGAGAACTACTGGGCTTTAGGGAGTTCTAGGGAGCTTTTAGTCCAACTACATGGTCTACTACAGGATGGAAATGTGCACACTGGGTCAGGGTTGGGTTTTTTGTTTTTATTTACTTCCAGCTTTTCTTTTGCCCAAAATTCTGAAACAGAAGCATACGTCGGCTCTGCCTGAGAAACAAAAGCACATCTGTTTTAGTTCATCAATGCAGAAATACTTTACTACACTGAACAAAAATATAAACGCAACACTTTTGTTTTTGCTCCCATTTTTATGAGATGAACTCAAAGATCTAAAACATTTTCTATAAACACAAAATAACCATTTCTCTCAAATATTGTTCACAAATCTGAAAACATCTGTGAGAGTGAGCACTTCTCCTTTGCCGAGATAATCCATCCCACCTCACAGGTGTGGCATATCAAGATGCTGATTAGACAGCATGATTATTGCACAGGTGTGCCTTAGGCTGGCCACAATAAAAGGCCACTCTGAAACGTGCAGTTTTGCTTTATTGGGGGGGTCTGGGGGGGTCCGAAAACCAGTATCTGGTGTGACCACCATTTGCCTCACGCAGTGCAACACATCTCCTTCGCATAGAGTTGATCAGGTTGTTGATTGTGGCCTGTGGAATGTTGCTCCACTCCTCTTCAATGGCTGTGCCAAGTTGCTGGATATTGGCAGGAACTGGAACACGCTGTCGTATACGCCGACCCAGACCATCCCAAACATGCTCAATGGGTGACATGTCCGGTGAGTATGCTGGCCATGCAAGAACTGGGATGTTTTCAGCCTCCAGGAATTGTGCACAGATCCTTGCAGCATGGGGCCGTGCATTATCATGGGTAGGGTGAGGGGTAGGGTAATGTTGTGAATCGAGTGGCCCATGGTGGTGGTGGGGTTATGGTATGGGCAGGCGTATGTTATGGACGACGAACACAGGCCACTCGATTCACAACATTACCCTAACCCTACCCCTCACACCAGATACTGCCTGGTTTTCGGACCCCGCCAGACCCCCCCAATAAAGCAAAAATGCACGTTTCAGAGTGGCCTTTTATTGTGGCCAGCCTAAGGCACACCTGTGCAATAATCATGCTGTCTAATCAGCATCTTGATATGCCACACCTGTGAGGTGGGATGGATTATCTCAGCAAAGGAGAAGTGCTCACTATCACAGATTTTTTCAGATTTGTGAACAATATTTGAGAGAAATGGTTATTTTGTGTTTATAGAAAATGTTTTAGATCTTTGAGTTCATCTCATGAAAAATGGGAGCAAAAACAAAAGTGTTGCATTTATATTTTTGTTCAGTGTAAGATAAAAACATACAGAACAGATGAAGATCAATACATCACAAAAAACGTTTCCTCGGCTTCTCCATGAATTCTCTTTGTCTAAACTGAAACGTGAGATCCAATTATGACGTCAATCCCTTGCTATAATAACAATAATACATTTTATTGATCAAGCGCTTCATCAGGTGTTCAAAGACGTTTTACAGGCGGTAAAAATAAGATAAAAAATGAAATTAAAATCAAGCAATAAAACAACATTTATCACAAACACACAGCATTAATCACAGTCAGTGTTTAGAAGGGGGGGGGGGGGGTCAGTGCAGTCTCTGATGTGTTGTGGCAGTGACCCAACACGTCAGAAAACACATATTAAGGGGCTCGATCTATTCAAAAAATTAAGTTTGCTGGTAAAAATTGTAAAAGTAGACACGCCTTCCTTTGCCTCTTTATTATATATTTAGTTTTTGTCTTTGTAATGTTTTGTTATTATTTATTTTGTCCTGTTTTGGTTATAATTGTGGTTTGAATATTGTACGCCTTCAAGTGCAGATCGATTATGTTTGGCTTGTCACTTGATATACAATAGTAGAGACTAAGCTGAACACTTGTAGCTTTCAACTGTTCAATCTAACCTGTACCACACAAATCACTTTACAACGTCCCCTCGTTCGTACCTTGCTGCTGGAGCGCTGGTTGGGGTCCTCTCTGGACAGCAGCGCTCCGGCCCCCAGCGTGGGCAGCTGCGTCTGAAACACCGTGATGCGGCCCCCGGTGGGCGACATCAGCTTGAAGGCAGCCTGTAGCGCCGGGCCGAGAGCGCTGTGGGTCTCTTTACTCTGACTGAACATCCCGGGGAGAGACGTCAGCAAGTCCTTCACCAGCTGGAGGGGGAGGGGGAGGGGGAGGGAACAAGATTCAAAGGTTCAAATTGTCATATGCACAAAGCTACAGTGTAGAAATGGCAATGACATTCTTCTGACTCAAACAATGCAACATATTCAAAAATACAAAATAAGAAATAGTACAAGAAGTCTATAGAATTTGATATTTACAAGAACAGAATATTAAATGTTTATCGGGGCAGAGGTCAGGTGTTTAATAGTCTTATTGACAAGTGGGGGGGAAGAGATAAGGATGAGAGAATAATAAAGGAGTGTGATTGCGCAAAGTCTGAATGTAGATATTCATGAGCACAAAAAAACTAAGTGTTCACCTCCTTGCTTTCCTTCATGTTCACCATCAGACTGTCATGAGACGGGATGAAGACGTCTGGAAACAAAGACAATACATCTGGATCAGAGCTGAAACTAGGAGCTCCAACTAGCCGTTTAGGACAGAGAGTGAATACACATACTATACAGAGATGCTGATGAGAAACCAATGTGAGTTTGGAACATTGAACAATATAAATATATTCTAGTCGACCTCAACAATGGAATTATGATCAGTAGAAATGGCCGTGACATGGGACCTTTAAAACATTATTAAAGAGATGTAGATAGTGCATTATTTAAAAAAATAAGACACCGCTGAAATAAATAAGGAGATCCGTAGCTGAGGGATAAAACCATGGACGTTTGTAACTTTCGCAATTAGTTCAAAATAGTTTGCATATCAAAATCAAATCCATGCAATCGATTTCAGACCATGACACTCTTTATGTGAACATGCTCTAAAACACCGGGCAGTAGAATTAGTTATTTCAAATTATAAAATATAAACAATTGGGGAAAGCCTGTGTTGCAGCATACTGAGTATTACAAAATACATTTAAATACATAATACTTACATAATGTTACTGTGATTTTTGATTTAATTCATTCAAAACCTTTTGTAATTTATTGATTGAACTATCTCTCAGCACACACAGTTTATTCTGGACATTGCTGCCACCTACGATAAGAGGGTTAAAAACAGAAAGGGTGCGAACTAACGCTTCGGAGAGCAGACGTACCATCGATGTCTGAAACCACCAGCATCTGCGGCATGGACAGACCCTCCTGCAGGTTGTAGAAGTGGATGGTGCTGTCGAAGGAGAGGAAGCCCACCCTGGTGCGCGTGTCTCCTGGTAACCTGAAGGAGGTACAAAGACTTTATCAGAACTGATTAAGAGAGTGGGCGAGTGAGTGAGTGAGTGAGTGAGTGGGCGAGTGAGTGAGTGAGTGAGCGAGTGACAGACAGACAGACAGACAGATAGATAGACAGACAGATAGACAGACAGATATATATAGACAGACAGACAGACAGACGGATGGGTTTACAATTCAAGTTTCAAGTGCTTTCCTGCCAACTCATCAAGCAGCCACATGTGTGTTGTATCTTTTATCAACAGCACTCACTTATCCATGTTGTCCAGGAGAGATTCACAGAAGTACTTCAGGTATCCCGACTCCACGGCGTTGTGAGAAACATCGAGGACGAACAGGTAGGCTGCCGGCTGAGGAGGCCGCAGCTGAACACACAAAACACAAACACACGATCAGTGGGGGGATAAATGTGGATCAGAGTACTTCATTTTTACCTGGAGGGAAATAGATTTTGGTAACAGTTGATCCATTTGAGAATCAAACCAAAGATACAGTCTGAAAACATTAGACAGAATGCATCTCTATTTGGAAGCTTTTCGTTTTTAATTCAGTTAAGAGTCTCACTGTTTTACTTTCCTGTTACCCCTTCTTGCCTTCAGATGTTTTACCATCAACACACGACTGCCCTCTAGTGGACAAACAACCACACTACATAAACATTCATACCTCCACAAAACAGTGGAATTAATAAAAACACTATGTTATTTTTTCATGGTGTTCAAATTATGTTCATGTTGTGTTGGTGTGGTTTGGGATTGAGGGAGAACCTATGATTGTTTAGTCGCTGAAGTAAATAAATTATTGTACTTTTTGTGCTTAAATATTTGCTATCTAGTGAGTGAGTGAGTGAGTCAGACAGATGGATGGACGGACAGACAGACAGACAGACAGACAGACAGACAGATACTTTTTGTGCTTAAATATTGCTATCTGCCATGCTTTGTGCCTGTGGAACCCCTCTACAGAGAGATGGTGAATCACAAATTGTCATCTCCTATATAACTAAGGTAAATAAAAACGGGAATGACGTCTAACCATGTAGTCCGAGGAGGCGATGAACTCCACCGTAGCGTTCTGGACTTCTGGTCTCTTATGAGGCTCTCCATACGACCTGGTGACCGGGTTATACATGAACTCATCTGGAACTGAAGGACAAAGACAAAGGACAGCAGGTTTGACAACTGCAAATATATCATTTCATTATTTACTATAATATAAAATAAAGTAAAGAGCCCATTTGGGAGCAGCTCAAGCACTCTACTAATGTTGATACTTAAGGTACATGTCTTTGATTATAACAACATCTTATTGAAAGGAGGATTTTTTTCTTGCTTTCCAACCTCCTGACGACTTCACTAGACGTCTGTAAGAACATCTAGTGAAGACTATATTGACATTCTTGAATATAGAGATTGATAATGGGATAACAACAGGCCTGGACACCAGAGTAAATCACGTTGGGACTCGTACCATCGTTGACCCGGTAGCACAGGTTGCACTTCCACCGGCGCTGATCCAGGAAGGTGACGAACGGGTTGATGTAGGTCCGACAGGAGCGGCAGCGCACGATGGTGTTGGACGTGATCACCGGTAACTGCTGCAGAGAGGAGAGGACAAGAGGAGGAACATACGTTAATACTGAGGGAAAGTGAGATTGTGTCTTAAAGATCTCCCATCATGCTATTCCAGGCATCTATTATATATATACATACTCTCTCCAGTACAGCTTAGCTCTGCGTGTTAGCGATGCTAATGTAAACAAAGACCATATTACGTCCAAAACACGTCGCAAATTGTTTTCTGATAGCAACGTTTCTGATTGGGCCGTGGATCCACATTTCCGATATTACGTGATATCGGACGCAAATCTGGATCAGCTCCGTTGTTCCCCCGTTTTTAGAGATGTCGTTACGGAGGAAAAGAGAGAGGGTTTAGTTTTCTGACACTATTACCCCATTCACACCAACGCAACTCCGGTTCAAGCTCGTGCTAGAGCTTTTCAGGTTCAGAACCAGTTCTTCGGTTTAGCTCTGGCTCTTTTCACACCGCCCAGAGTCCGACTGGTAATGCGTTGTTGCGTCATCGTTTGCGTCATGACGTAACCGTTTGCGTGCCTGCTTCATAAAGCCAAACCGCGCGGATGAAATCAGTTGTTCATTTCTTATGGCTCTATCTGCAGCTTTTCCGGAGTCATTTCTGTGGTTTAGAGTTAGACTATATTCTTATGAAAAAGTGTACTCGTGTCAATAAAGTTTTTTTTAAAAACACAACTGCTTCCGAGGTCGGTCTTATTTCTTAAGGTGGACTGAACCATGAGTGTGGAGTAACGTTGTATCTTTCATTTAAATGAACTGTAACCTTCACCCAGGTATGAAACAGCTGTTCTCAAATGAACAGGTGAAGTCAAGTTTAATATTTATAGTGTTATAGATTTATAATGAGAGGTGATCAACGTGAATGCTCAGGTTCCACCTTAACACGCAGACACGTTGCTTCACCATGAGCAGAAACCTTTATACAGTCTATGGCAGAAACTCTGAAACTCCATCGTTGTGTACAAACTGGATAAACTGGCTTCTTGTTGTTGTTCAGGAGTTGATCTGTCTCTGCCCCCGCCCCCGCCTCGACGTAAGCGTGACGTATGCGGTGCTTTTGCTCTGGCCGGACAATTTTTTGGTGCTTGAAACGAACCAGATTCCGGAGCTAAGAGGCTGCTCCGCTGCGGTGTGAAGAGGAAAACCCGGTGCTTTTCAAGCTCCAGCTCTGGCCCTGAAACACCGTTGGTGTGAATGAGGTATTTGTGAGTTCCCTGACACACCGGGGACACATCTTCATGTATAAAAGACATACAAACGCGCATTTTGCACAGGAAACCCCACGGCAAAACGCAACATCTTGCAAGAAACAGCGTCTGAGGGCTTCTTAACATTTAATAAACTATGAATGTGTCATACCCACTTAACGGGAATATTTCAGACAATATTAACCATGTTTAGCTAAACGAAACACAAGGGTAATAACAAAGGCTCTGAAGTAGCCCTGAACGCAATTAGCACAGAACTCAAGGTAGAAATACCTTTATTACTTATCAAATCTGCACAAACAAGACATTGATTAACAAGCTGAGATTCCACAGATTCCAGACATATAAGTATCATCACTGAGCGATCAGGACATCACACCACGTAGCTTTACGGAGGAAACACTGAGATGTTCGTACCTATGCTGTTGTTCTGATCAAAAGTCGTGTTCAATGGCATTAAAACGAGAACAAGCTGCTGAAGGTTAATCCAATGTGTCTGTGTCACTTTGAAATGATTACTGACAATCCATCTTCATATTTATGTCAATAACGGCGATTTCATATTAGCTGCTACGAGAGAGTATGACTGCTTCCGGTTCCTGGGCATTCTGGCTAAGCATCACTCATTCACCAATGGGTAATGTTTAGGTGGATTTTAGGAACTTCCCCTCGATTCTATTGGCTCTAACGGTTAAAAATCGTCAACATTGAACGAGCTTTTAGTCGACCATCCCATCATTCAAGGCTGGTTTTCACTATAAGTAATGTTTTTGTTTTGGATGGACACAATCATTTACATTTCTTTACTATGTTCAATCTGAATTTACTTTAAAATAAAAACATCTATATTGATTCTGACTCTTCTACATCCAACTCACAGGTTTATCATCGCTTTGAGAAAAAGGATTATTAAGTTAACCCTTTTAGAAGGGAAGTTATAGTCATTTGATCTGGGAATGTCATTTTTGAGCCTGAGGCCTGAAAACGGTTAAACAGGTTGAGTCGAACACATTTTGCGCTTCTCATCGAGTGTCAATGTTGACCTTTTCTTCCACTGAGGAGAAGAGAGGCTCTGTTCCTGTTTCCTGAGGAATGTGTTTAACAGATCATTTGAACTGTTGTCTTGTTTCCGTCTGATGTATTCATGACATTGTTCTCCACTCTTCTGCTGCTCATGTAACAGCGTCAGCGAAACATTTTCTACATTTTTCTTCCAGTGGAATAAAGGCCATTTATTCTCGAGTGAAGCTGAGCACTGCCATGTACATGTACAGAAGAGCTTGAAGCTTCCTTCATGCCATACAAGTTCTTAACGTACAAGTTCTTAATTCACATTTGAACGCTTTGTTATGCCTTTCCATTGTGTTTGACTCCGGAATAAAGATTAGGCTACACTCAAAAGGTAACATGTATAATACTATTTTGTACAATTCGTTTTTCTGAATCCTGTAATCCAAACATTTACCCAATAACTCCAGAGTATTGGGATTGCCAAAGTCAAAATATGTTTAAATAAAGATAGATGATGGCGTTGAGCTTTTGAAAACAACATTTTCACTGCGATATTTTACTTTCTTTAAATTATATAAAAAGTGATTTATTAAAAAAAGACGACCTAACTAAAATCGTAATAATCACTTTATTCCAATTTTCTTTTTAGGATTATGACGTCGGCTAACTTGATGACAGACATTTAAAGCTTCATTAAAAAAAAACAAAGTCATCTGGTAAATCTCCATTTAATCCCAAAGGAAACATCGTAGTCTTAAGACTGAGGTTGTCTTGCACAGATCACACATGGGTAGTAAATAAAAAGCACATTTGTTTTGGATCTACCGCAAAGCATATTCATAGCTTATTTTGATAAATTACCAGTGGTGCCAGGATTTAGAGGTGAAAAGCTGAGGAGAACGAATATCTGTTTTCTAATCTAAACACAAATGATATCGAGCCCAGAGAGAGTTGTGTAGTGTGAAATTGGCAAACGGTGTTGTGTGAAGTGAGCGTGAATCCTGCGTCCATTCATCTGTGAGCAGGAGAGACTGAACAGCTGTTAAAACTAAAAACCTCTGTTGCAGGCGGTGGGAGCTTCCAGGTTATGTGTTTTTTTATAAATGTGTACATGGACTACACCCCCTCCTCCCTTAAGGGAATTCATCCACAAGAGACACACTGGACGCTGCACTAGGTCAGAAACCAGAGGAGACTGGGAGGTCCACCGCAGACGGACCACTTTTGGACAAAATGTCCTCTCCGTTAAAGGCAGCTCGTTGTGGAATAGCCTCCCAACTGAGATAGGTTCAAAGGTCAACTCAAAGAATGGTTGAGAAACAAACAGACGTGCAATCACCGCTAAATGTTAAGTGTTCATTACTGTGCATTGTCCCTGCCAAATAAACGATTAAATGGATCTGTTTAACTTGGCGAGTATAAATCGAAGCTACATCATATTTTATTCAGCGATTGCCTTTTAAATGGAGGCAAGAACAAACTCTCATAAGTTTGACTGCTGCGGTGTTATTTTCTCACGGTGTATCCCTCTTCTCCGTCACTTCATATCTCCTGACACCACATACTCTCACCTATCTTCCTCTCCTCCTGCCTGACCCACTGTCCCGCAGCTGCTAAAGAATACTACGTTTGACTTAATAATGTTTTCATCACCGAGTTTTCAGTTAGTGGAATACTGTAATCGACAAACTGGAGGGTTCCCTCATTTAGGGTAAACAGTTACAAAGATAGAAACCTGTCTTTTATTAAAGTATGTTGGACCGTAGTAATGACTGCTATATCCATTCCTTGCACAATGAATGTATATATAATATCCTGCTTTATATTATGTTACTGTCCATTTGTATTTCCACATATATTTTTTTAATGTTATTTTATTTCTATTTGAGATGTTAACATTATGTACAATGCCTTGTCTCTTTATGCTACTGAAACCAGGGCTCGACATTATAAATGGCCCGCTGGCCCGGAAGAACTATTTAGACCCCCCGGGCCAGCATAACGTACTTTCCACTTGCCCGCTCGGGCCACTCAAAATATTGCTTTAAAAAAATAAATGGTCCTGTGGTATTGGTATTTTGACAAGCAATTTAGTTCAATTGTTTTGTTTATTAACGCTACAACATAGCGTTTTGTGAGGCGGTTGTCGTTGTTGGGCAGAAAGCAAACAGCTGTTTGCTGCAGAGCGCAGCAGGCTCCCGTGAGCGCGCTCCTTCACTACAGACTATCGCGCCACCTAACCATTCGCCAAAAATGTTTTTAATACCAGCGGTAACCGGCCAAGCGCCGAGCAAAAAACTATCTTCAAATAAAAGAAAGTCACCGGAGGAGTTAAAGGAGAGTGACAGGGAGCATGAGAAGAAGAGGGAGAGGAAGTTTCAGCTTGATCGATGGAGTTGGCTTCTATGGTGCAGTGACGCGTCCTAAACCCTTTATCGATTAGATTTATGATTCAAAAATTAAAAAAGTAGGGTAGACATGTGGAGATTATCCGGCTGAACAAAACGTGCATTTATCAAAACAGGTTTGTTTTCCACAGACCTTATTTCCAGCTATTTTCCAAAACCTTGTGGAGAAATCCCATTGCTTTCTGTGGAGGGAACCAGCAGCTTACTTCCTGGTTTTAGGACGCGTCACTGCACCTCTCAATATGATGCCAATATAAACAAGGTCTTCTGTCGGCTCTGTACATCAATGCCGACCTATGCTGACAAGCAAGTGAAGAGTAGACAATATAAAGGTATTGGCTATAGGGAAATGTCCCAGCAGTTTAGGATAATGAAAGATCTAATATATTACATAGCCATTACATTTCTAACTCCTAATGACAGGAAGGCAGAAAGCGCATTATAAAAATAATAATAATACTCATAATAATAGCAGGCATTTTTTAACAATGACCACAATATCATTATTTTAATAAACCAAATGTGAACAATTGAGGAAAATGAGGAAGAACTGATGATTCAAATGTTGTAGTACAAGTAGTAATGTAGTTAGTGCATACATTACTATTGCAACAAATTTTCTTCATTATTAGTCGATTTTTTTTGGACGAATGCTCAGTGGTTACAATGGTGGGGCCAGTGACAATACAATGCCACCCTTAATGTCTACCCCTGTGAAACGCAAACATTACCCAAATTGGGATAATTTAAGTGCTTCTTATCTTATCTATAATTTAAATTAAAAACAAGAAAAAACCTGGACACAAAAAGGTTGAAGGCACGGAGAGTGAGACAGGGAGCTAGAGATGCTGCAGCATTAGACAGTATGAACATTTATGTGTGTAAACGGCGTGTAGTAGACCCTTAGAAATCAAAATATGAACCTGAAATGTAGCTGACCTTTAGAGCAAAGTGAAAACCTAGCTCGGTTATCCATAACACTTTAGCTGAGTTAACTACACAGTGAAGGGCACATGTATATATTAGTACATGGGACTCCACAGTCACGTCTGATCTGCCAACACTCTCACGTCATTCAAAAAAGACCTCAAAACTCACCTTTTGCCTTCAACTCATTATCTTCCCTCGCCCCTCCTCCACCAGGCTCAGCACTTTTTTACTTTTGTTGTTATGTTTCTTTATTTGCTTGTAAAACGCTTTGAGCACCAGGAAAAGCGCTATTTAATGAACATGTATTATTAAGGAAGGGTTGTGTCTAGATGTTCCAGTGTACATTTGGGAGATTTAGGCACCTGCAAAATACTGTATTAGTACATGAGACACAGAAGGTATGTGTCTAGATATTCCAGAGTACATCAAGTTTTTGGGAGTTGGATATGAGACATCAGATCTTACCTGCAGGTCTCTGAAGGGGTGCAGCAGGAGACCCAGAGGGAGGCGCGCCTTGTTGAGCAGAGCCTGAGTCTGAGGAATGCTGGACAGGGTGCTCCTGAACGTACTGGTGAACGACGAGAGAAAATGTTTTAGATTGCACGCACGTATACAAATGTATTTCTTACTTTATTGTTTCTTATAATTTTCTAATTATGATTTGTTAACTTTTGAGGGTTAGGGTTAATTAATCCAATGTATATAAATCACAATATGGACTGGCACCACATCCAAATTGCCTTCAGCGCAGAATTCTGGAGGCAAGATATGTGAAAATATCTGAGTATTGTGGAGCTGCAGAAAAAGTCTCGGCCCTCAAATGGTATTCTACTGACTGAAAAACAAATCCTTATTTACTACAGAACTCTAAAAAATAAATATTTAGCGATTATAACTTTGGCGATATTGTGCTGCCCTAGTTATAACTCACTTTTACATCTTTCTATATTTATCATAAGATCCCACTAGCTTCAATGGAAGAATATGTGGAATCAGATGTTGACTCTTTAGAATAAAACACTGTCTTTTCAACACATCCCAGTTAGTTAAACCTGCTTCACGTGCACTCATGTTCATTCTCAAAGATATGGAAGTGACTGTTATTTTGTATATATTGATGATTGTTGTGCTTTTATTTAGGTCTTAATGTGTGCACAAGGAGGCGTGTGGCGCAGTGGTCTAGTGCGTTGGTGTTCGGATCAGGGGGGGCTAGGGATGGGTATCGTTTGAAATGTATCGATTCCGATTCTTATCGATTCCGGTTCCAAAATTGTAAAAGAAAGAGGTCAAACGTTTAGATAAGAAAAATATCTTTATTTTTTTAAGCTTTAACTGAAATTGTGACAAATAAAAAATATACCTGCAATACAAATGTATTGCACAATAGCTGTGCTTTATTTTAACTGAGCTATGTCTGTGGCAAGCTATTAACAGGCATTACACTGTGCCTTGTCTTTTTCTTTCTTAGTGTAGTGGAGCCTCACTTTAGAGCGTTTACCACGATCCATCTTTGGTGTTATGAAGTGACTGAGCTCGTGAACTGTCTCCGGGAGGGCGGGGGGAGCCTCGCTGCGGGGCAACTGTGGACCTCTGTCGCCTGTCAGCGCAACTTACATGATGCCGTTTAAAAAAATGAAGGGCGGTGTCGGCCGTCAGCGCACCGAGCCGGCCGTCAACGGCCCGCCGTTCTGTGATTCTCGAGAACACACAGATGGCCAGTTCGCCCTGTATTCCACCGGATCACCGCGGTGCAGACGGACCCGCTGGAATACAGGGTCTACCGCGTTTAGGAACCGTTAAGCAGAACCGAAATTGTGTATTTTGTATGGGTACCCGGTACCCAGCATTTTGTTATCGGTTCTCATCTGGAACCGAGTTTCGGTTCCCAACCCTAGGGGGAGCACAGGCTCAAACCCCACTGCAGTCAGCATGTCGTTGTGTCCCTGAGACACTTCACCCCAAATTGCTCCTGAGGGGATTGTCCACAGTATTGAGTACTGGGGGTCAAACTCAATTTCATTATGGCATCAGCATTATGGTTGCACTCAAAGGGCCGGTTGTAACTGTAATACTATATCAAAATATATATATAAATATTTTATATATATAAAATAATGTATTATATTACATTATTGCCTCTGCATTGGATTATTATGGGATAGGGTAATAACTTCATCATTAACTACGTCTGAAAGCAGAAGTCTAGGGCAAATCATTGCAAGTCTCTTCAGGGAGAATGTCACAAAATGATTTAAAAAGAAAAGCCAAATTACATTTTTTGAAAAAAAGTTACATTTTGAAAAAAAAGTCAAATGAGAGATGCATTGTGGGACATGTAGTTTATGGGCAACGTGCTTCTGTAAATCAGCATGTAATCGTATAATAAACATATTATATTCTTTCAGAGCTCTTAAAAATAAAGTCGCGGGCCGGATTTGGCCCCCGGGCCTTGAGTTTGACACCCCTGGTCTAACAAGTAACATGTAATGTAATGCATATGTGACCTGCTCTATCGAAATCAGTCGCATTGACCCGAAGACACATTTTGAGTTGTATACACTGCTGGAAAGAGGAGATTCCTAGCTTTCTAAGGATATCAGGATTGTTTTTGTACTCCAAATATTAAGCGAAATATGTCACATTATATAATGACTGTCTCCGAGTCATCGTTTTGAGAAAAAGGTTTTCTCTTCTCTGGAATCCATCGATCTGATTGGTTATTAGCAAATGATCAAAATACTACGGAGGGAAGATATTTCGTTTGGAGGGGAAGCTCGCGAGTGTGTGTGTATACGTGTGCGTGTGTATATAGGATTGGATATACACATTTGCATACATATTTTTATATATTTGTATGCTGGATTGTGGGAAACGGTATTTCGATCTCTCCGTCTGTACACACAAACTGAAAGATTGACAATAAAGTTGACTTTACTGTACTCACTGTGGGTTACAGTTGACCTTCTTGAGGTCGGCGCTGAGGTTGGGCTCGGGGGCCTCGAGGGGTCGGGGGGGCAGCAGGCTGGTCTCCTGCATTAGGTTCACAGGACTCAGGGCCTCCAGCTCCAGTTCTGGGACCCCACTGAGCCCCCCCAGAGCCGCTGACAACTGGGTCAGGTTAGGGAACGGCTGCAGGGGGGGGGGGCAGAAATACAGTTTAACTTCGGTTGAAAATCAGCACTGTTGTGTTAATACAGCGAGAGAAAGACCAGTGATGTTGAGACAAAGCTACTGTTCCAACGTCATCAGATCAACTTGAAAAATGTCTGTTAAAAAAATGTTAATGCTGCATATATGAGTTCTGATTTTACAATTGTAATTAAGTGTGTTTTATATTCTATACATGTTTCTATGCTCATTAAATGTCGTATTTTCCTTGATGTAACTATGTATATTTGTAATAATATTACAGGACGTTGCAAAGGGGCTGCAACCAAGCTAAAGTTGTCAGCTACTGGCAGGTAACCAAAATGCTGATTTATGCTTTAAGAGGTTACTTTGATTAAAATGATAAACTACATCTCTCGTTAACATTAATGAACAACAACTATATATACGTATCATATATCTAGCTGGTTTACACGTTTTAGTGGAAATAAGTCACATATTATACCTTTAAACAAAACTTAGGATGTGCTTGCAAATCAAAAATATAGCTTTTTAACTTTGATAATAGTAAATCATCTCATCAACAATAACACACACTCTCAGCACCTTCTTTATTAAAGCTGTGATCTCACCTGGGAGTACTGCTGGTATTCTGGCTGTCCGTACGGGTCAAGAGAGGGGGCGGGGTCAGTGGCGGGGGCTGGCCCCTGCTGATAGGCCGGCTGCATGTTTGGGTAACCATAGTGATCATAGGGCGCAACCTGATTGGTCATATCGTTGGAGGGCGGCATGGAATCTGAGCAGGAGAGAGTTCAGCGTTAAAGACAAACTGATGCATGTTTTAAACTGATTCAACCAGGGCATTTTGGAAGTGTGTGTGTGTGTGTGTGTGTGTGTGTGTGTGTGTGTAACATTCTTATCACAGGCTTTTACATAAATGGAGAATTAACTTCTACACTTTTTCTCCAATAAAACCTGGTTAAACCTACCTGACGTCATGACAGTGTTACCTACAGTTGGAGATCACTTACCCTCAAGAAGAACTTAAAGGGGCCCTATTATGCTTTTGGGGGGTTTCCCTTTCCCGTAGCGTGTTGTAAAGGTTTTTTGTGCATAACGCTGTAAATCATCTTAAAGTGAAATCACCTGGTAAGAAGTTTTGTAATGTGATAAATCAGTGAGTATGGCTTGTATTTAGATGAACAGTGTGTTTGTGATCAATACAAACCTGGATAGCTGCCACCTTCCAGGGAATCATAGCTGTTGGGCACCGGAGAGGCACTGCCTGTACTGGAGGAGGAAGTGTCTCCACCTGAGAGAGGCAGACAGATAACACATTCAAATAAAAACAGCAAAGACTGGCCGATTGGAGTGGAGGAGTAAATGATTACATTAATAAAGTTAAAGAAGGACCCGTGGGGATTGCACAACAGAACAAAGTATAATTGAAGAAGTACAACACAAGAAGAGATACCAGGGAATGTCTGTGAGAATCAAAAGCACCACAACTGTAAATAAAGTCCATTAACACATACACAAATGAAGGCAAGACAAGAAATAATGAATGAGGAGGAGGGAAAGAACAGAAGAGGAATCATTAAAGGGAATGAAGTGGGTTTGTTCTGTGGACTCCCCTCAGGCCTCAGAGAAATACAGAAAGAAAAACAAGACACAAAGACGCACTTAAGACCAGCGAGCGCACAAGCTTCTGAGGATAGACACATGGAATGCGCAGAAAATAAATTCTACAGAGGCTACAGAACGGCGTTACTGCCAACTCTGTGTGTGTCTCTACAACTCTTTCATTCTGCACTCTCTGATACAGTCCTTCATTTAGACCCCATTTACACGCAAACCGAATACGATATCAAAAAGGTCTTCCGTTCACACGAGACCTCTCTGGAGCGCAGGAGACGCTGCAGTACATATGCCGGGCCTGTAGGTGGCGCTGTACTTTCGCCACAAAATACACCAAAAGCAGCGAAGAAGACCCCAAGCATGGTTGCCACGGTTGCCCTTCTGTTTATGCCCCGCGGTGGATTTAGCAATATGTATTTCATGTAGTTCTCCATGTCCACTTGTTGCTGATGGTTGTGGTAGAGGAGCTGGAGATTGTGCACTAACATCTGTAGCATGGTCAGTAGCTACTGACCATGCTACAGATGTTAGTGCACAATCTCCAGCTCCTCTACAGCAGTGAGCAGCAGAGGTGGGGAGAGGCGGGGCTATGGCTTCATCGTTATCAGGAAATGATCGTATAGGGCGTACACCCGGAGCCGTTTGGCCCCCCAGAGCGTTCCGGTTGCAGATCTATCCACCTTGGGACCCGTTATCGTTTGCGGGGTCCGTTTCCGCGTGTCCGATGCGGCCTCGTGTGAACGAACGGACTATACGAAAGAGAAAAGTAGCGGATACAACCGTTTGCGTTCTCGTGTAAACAGCACCTTAATCTCTCTCCTCTTTCACACACACACTTTTTTACCTCCTATGGTGTGTGAAACATGCACGAGTTAAAGATGGAGAAAAGGGACATCTAGCTGATGAACAGAAGGCAGGTCCTATTAAACTAATAATACATTGACTTTGTTTAATGAGAAGGTACATGCATTTGAAGGCCTTGAAGACACACCCAATGCATATTAGTACATCAAATTAAAGATAGTTTAAGACACGACACATAAAGGGGCAAAGAAGCGATAAACCTAGAGGACAACAAGGGCCTTTATAAAAAACAGACTCGCAAAAGATTCCTGCTTCTGAAATTTGAATATCTTCTGTTTTTCTAATTCCTCTACGATCGTTAACTAAATACCTTTGAGAGTTTGTCAAATAGGGCATTTCAGGATGTCTTCATGGACTTTTAGAAACACATGTTTCCATTATTTTCTGACATTTTAAAGAACAAATGTATGGAGTTGTTAGTTGCGGACATATTTAAATCTAAAGAAATTCAACAGGTCTTGTAGACGGGGCATCACGTTGGACAATGCAACCAACTTTCCACACTCCCCGTCTGAATCTCATCTTCCCCTGATCAAATAAAGACAAAACTACTCTTATTTTTAAAGTCTGATCGATACATCGCAGTATAATCTGTTGCAGCCACTCATGTTCTCCTAATAACGCGCTGAGGTTTTCCAGAAAGATTAAAAGGGTAGAATATCTGAATGAACTCATGAATGCATGCTGGCCAAGAGGAGGGATCAACAAGACATGACAGACCTCTGGCAGCGAGCTCATTGGACGGGAGGGGATCCAATTATCTGGGACTAAATCTGACCAGGAGATTATCTGCTCTGGAGAAGGCGAAAGCTTAGTCTTCCTCCTCCTCGTAGATTTTACTGACACCTCTTCCTCCTCACCTCTGTCAGCTCACAGTCTAACTAATAAAAGGGATTCTAGCCAGGGCTTATAGTAGTAAAACAATCTATTTATAGTAAGTGTTGCTTTGAAGCAGTTTCCCTTTTCATCTAATCCTCATCTGTTTTCTGTAGTATGTTTAGCTCACACTTGTTGCTGATCATTGAAGCTCCATTCATACTGTAGTGTCTCTTTTTTAAATTGTTTACAACTGATCTGATTATCTACTATGAGTTTGGACGTGAGAAAAAGATGCATTTAGCATATGTGTGGGCTGGACCAGTATTTTACAGGAAAGGAGTGAGCAGAGGGTCGAGTTGTCGATTCTTGTTCTGTGACTATCAGAGAGACGTGCTACCATGGAAACCAAACAATGGTGTAGCTGTATTAAAGTCAGAGTGGAAACAGTAAATCTGATTTTGTCAGAAATCGGGAGAAATGCGGGAGAAATATGACCCCGGGAGGAAACCGGGAGAGGGCATTGAAATCGCGAGTCTCCCGCGAAAACCGGGAGGGTTGGCAAGTGTGGTTACAGTTTGTGTGACGAGTGGCAGAGTGACATACAAGCAGACACGATGTGAGAACGAAAGTCCTTTGCATGTGACTGCTTTACAAAACTAATATTTGAGCAGCACTCATTTGATAGTTTCAGTTTTTCCAACTGTAACGACCCCTCGGTTTGTCTGTTTCATTTACTTAAATTAGTTTCATTTACTTAGATGAAACACTTAATTGAACTTACTTTTTACTTAATTAAACTTGCTTTGCGTTTTGGACAGCTGGTAGATGTTGTGCTTTAAAGTGCTCATGGTGGTAAAAAAAACATATCATGGCGTCTAGAAATCAACAACTGGTGTTTTGTTTCAGCATAAAAGCTAAGCGAGACCGTGGGGAATTGACGAGATCCCGAGGGGGGAATCTGAAAGCTGAAACAGGCTTTTTTACGAAGAGAGTAAATGACTGTGCAGTGAGTCTCTCATGGGGGGCAGCGGAGTCAGAACACAGGGGCTATATTTAAGAACCTGTTAACCTCTGGATGATGACACAGATCCAGAGCGACAGAGAGGAACACCTGAGAGCTGCACACAGGAGCAGGACACCTCTGGAGCTCAGAGCAGTATTAAGAGGTCCACTGACTTCAAATAAAATACTTTCCTCCCCCACAGGAAACTGGAATTATGAGCTATGATAGAGAGAGGTTGAAGAATAGTCAGATTGTGGGCATGCTAATGGAATTGTAATTTAAAGCAATGTTAATTCAAAATACCGGTGTTACATAAAGAAAACTCATTGCTTACATACTATTGATGCATTTCCTTTTAGACAAATAACGTAAATAATTTTTACTCTAAATTGTATATTTGTTCTTCTCGTTTTCCTTTTAAAGATTTTTAAGTAAAATAATTGTTTTGTCAGTTTTGCTATCGTTTTATTTCATTACTATTGTTTATTTGTATTGTCTTTTTTCTTAATATTTATTATCATTAGTACTATAGAATAGATTGTGAGGGATGAAACCCTCTTTAATGGTCTCACATAGAGCACACGGCACACACAGTGAAATGTGTTCTCTGCTTTTAACCCATCCTAGTACCAGGAGTCTACTAGGAGCAGTGGGCAGCTATTGTACAGCGCCCGGGGAGCAATGGGAGTGAGGGGGGTGGGGGGTGTCCGGTGCCTTGCTCAAGGGCACCACGGCAGGGCAGGAGGTGAACTGGGACCTTTCCAAGTAGCAATCCACACTCCATACTTTAGGTCTGGTTGGGGACTTGAACCGGCGACCCTACAGCTCCCAGTTCAAGTCCCTACTGACTATCTCTCTACCTCTCCATGTATAGGTTTTTACCCATTTCATGTTTTATTTACCTGTCCAAAAATGGGCATGGAAACTGAATTATGATGCCCTTACAACACCAATGGACAAAACTAACTAATGTTTATTTTCCACTCATTATTTTGCCATTCATTTATTCAGGTGAGTGAAACACTCTAATAAAATAAGTAATTAGTTTGTCAAATTTCCCAAAATAGAGAAAAATGCTTCTTGAATTTTTGAAGAACCCAAACAATGCAGGTTTTTACACAACAAAAAAAAAACACAGCAATATTAAATTGTTAATATATAGAAAAGGGAATACATCGTCCCATTTTAGAAGCTATAAACCAGGGTTTTTGTTCTACATTAAAGGTGGGGTAGGTAAGAATGGAGAAACCAGCTCGAGTGCACTACAATTTGAAAGTACGCAGCTGAAAAAAATCCTTCAGACTTCCTTATAGAGTCCCTCCTCCAACACACACAAACGTGCACATGACCAATGAGGGCACGAGGTAAGTTTGTGCACAGATGGAAGGCTGACAGGCAGGTAGGCCATCCAGTTACTTTAGCCGGCTCAGATGATTGGTCGTGCTTTTTACAGCGCCACGGCTTCAAGAGATGATATTTTGTTATGTATTTATTGTCAAAGCACTTCAGATATTCATTGCTATCGGATGTTAAGAGCATTTATGGAATATAACAAAGTGTTTCTGAAGTGAATTCCCTACCCCACCTTTAATGACTTTAAACTATGTATTACGGTTGTTGCCGATTAATTCCTTGCTTTAGCACGAAACACTTACGTTTGAAAACACTTAAATGTGAGTCACAATTACACAACACTATCCAACACCAACTCATTTTTAAGGCCACCAGGTTCAGAGCACAGCTCATTGATTTAGTTTTGCATCAGAAACCACAGCGAGACGTCTGAGGGTGATCGGCTCGCAGGCGGATAATCACATCCAAAAACCACTGAGTGAGAGAGGGCACTGCGTGACAATAAGCAGAACCTGGCAGGAGCTTATTAAGATAAACCGAAAAGCTAAACCACTTACCACTTGCACTACTGAGAAGAAACACGTTACATCAGTTACAGTGATGCAGCAACAGAGCAGGGTACACACATTAAAACAGAGGATTTGTGGTCAATACTGATGGCTGTGAAAGGGAGACATGGTGAGCAATGGGAACAATCTAATCAGCCAATTAGGAAAGGAGAGGGATGGATGATGAGCAGAAGTGACACACAAGAGGAGAGCAGCGATCAAAAGGTGACTTCACATGGTAGTTTTTTTTAACATAATACAAAACATCTTGGAGCACGGTGAGGATTATGGAGAGAGTGCTAATGAATGGGTTGTGGGGGAGGTAAAAGCTAGAGCAGACCTGCTTCCTCATCCTCCTCCTCCTCCTCATCATCATCATCATCATCCTCAGAGCTGGATGAAGAGGGGGCAGCGGCAGGGCCTGAGGTGGTGGCAGAGGCAGAGCTAGCTCCACTATTAGCAACATATCCATACTGCACGCCTGTGGGGGGGGGAGAGGTACATGAGAAAACTGTCAAGACTGCAGAGAGGGAGATGGAGATTAGGCAGTGAACTCAATGTCATGTGACGTAAGAAGTAGTGAGGGACAGTTTCCTCCCACAGACTATAAGACTGTGAAACACCTGAACTGTTGAAAGAACATCCATAACATCTGTTTGAAACTTATATACCGGTATATCAATATTCCAATTACTTGTATGTACTATTCGGCACTATTTCTATTATATTTTATTGCACTATTGGAAGAACCCTTGACCTAAGATTGTCATTGTCATAACTACACTGTAGCTATGTACACATGATAATAAAAGCCTTGAATCTTCAAACCTTGAAAGTGTGTCTAAGCGTGTGTTGAAGAAATGGCTTCTCCGTCTATCAAGAGAAATTACCTTTAACACCAAATCTGGTTATATTTGCTTTCATGGATAAAAAGTTCAAGACCCTTGAGAAAGATATTGAGAGTTTTCTGGTGATAACATTAGGTTAAACTTCTTTCGCATCAAGCTAGGTTGCTTAGCATTAAAAGGATAGTTCTATTAATTTAGAAATGTGAGGTACTTATCCCAGTAGATGGCAGTCTGCACACCCCCCAATTTAGCAATGACAGCACAGAAGCTATCATCTGTGTACTCTGCAAAGCCTCAGGACTTCTTCGACAAGGAATTTTTAAAAGAGAGCTCAGTGGCTTCAGTTTCCTCACAGAAAGAGCTCTCTGACAGCGAGGTAAGGCCGAGAGAATATTCTAAATGACATTAGCTATCTTACTTTTAAACAAATTTCGTTTTTGCCAAATTACGATTTGCTGCTGCCTCTGTCCAGAGCGCTGTTGCTTTACCACTGTGCACCTGTCCCCAACTTGGAGCAAGCTGCCCATCATCTACTGTAAAACACTGAGTATGGATAAATTCCTCATAATACCTAATTTCAAAACATCCAAACTCTCCAGCAGTAACATTTCAGAGGCCACGTGAGAAGTTGCTTCTACACCAAGCGTTTCTTTCCCCACAGCCTTGCTCATTTTAAAACATTACTGAAACCGTCAATTGAATCACAATCACTGCATACAGTCTTATGTTACTGTTGTGTTTACCCAGTGAAAAATAATCACAACATTAGATTAAACATGAATTAATCACTTTAAAAACGTGTCACAACAGTGCATGCTTTTAATACAAAGCGGTGTGTCTGGTGTGTGTCCTATAATCCACTTGCTATATAACATGTCGTCTGAAGCCAATATCTCTGGGACTGAAGAAACTGATTTAGCACACGTTTACCGATGGTGGAAGATTATTTATTTAGCAATACTGGTTGTAGAAATACTTACAAGTTAAATTAGTCAAATGTAAAAGTGTCATCATCAACATATACTCCGAACGTAGGGTTACTGGTGGAGAAAAGGTACACTGTTGGTTCCCAAATTGGAAGTGGAATGAAAATACTCACTTAAAGTACAACCACTTCAAGATGTGAGTAAATGTACTTCATTACACCCCCCCACTGCATTTTACCGGCCTCAGAGAATACTCAATCTTGAGAAATGTTGTCGTAATGATGCCAGAAACACTTCTTCATTCATGCTGAGACGATGCAAAGCTTTAAGGTCCATTGGTTTCCTTTAGCTCAGCTGACAGTGAAAAAGATCCCAGGTCACAAACTGAATAAACAAGCAGCTGGCTGGTGGCGTCAAACTGAAACCATCACATTTGTATAAAGTACTCGCACCTGCACGTTTGAGAGTGTGCCTGGAAGTGTGTGTGCTGCAGCTGTGAACGCCACACACACACACACACTTTAGAGCAGGTTTTCAAACACTCAGACTGAACGTCTAAACATGGGATTGTGGAAGTCGTTGCACCAGAAAAGACAAGAGGTTTTCTTGCAAGCAGTGAAACAAACAAACAGGAAACATGTACGAAGGCCTCAACATTTGAACAAGAAGAAAACGTGTCTTTATTGTCACGGCAGAGTCCTGTTAAGTGTTCAAATTTATTGTTTCTAGATTTTTATTTTTCTACATATTTATTCTTTAGGTTTTAATATTTCATTGTAGTTATTCATTTTGTATTCCTTTATTGAACTAAGAGGGTTATCTATCATGAACTTTTGGATCATTATTTACTGTACTTATTTAAAATCGTATCTTTTGAGCTCCTTGTGTCCGTTGAATTGTTATATTATGCTTTTATGCTGCATGTAAAAAGGTTTGAACTGAAGAGAATTTGTTGTTTTCTGTCTTAATTTGTGACCATGTTGTTATACAAATAAAGCTTTATAATTCAAAACAAGCCTTGAAAATGCGTTAGAGATTGTTTTAAGGTCCAAGGAAGGAAGGAAATGCCTTGAAGTTTCCCTGGTATTTCTGTCTACTTTGAATTGTTTAGTCTTTCTATATTCAAAGCTTTGATCTAACACATCTCCAACTCACATTCTGTCTGGAAAGTGAACTGAAAAACAGCAGTTTGTCAACTTTCAACATAACATGCATACCAGTCATACAGACACACGAGGCCCTCTGCTTACATTCCTCAGTTTCAACATTCAACAACTTTATTTTACAAGCTGCTGTTAGTTGATCAGTTCCAGCTGCATTGAAGAGGGGTAACGATGCAGATTCATGTTTTTGAATCACGTGTCATGTGTGTGTGAAGAATAAGGTAAAAGGTTACCTTGGTGGTGGCCCGGTGAGGAATGCACTGAAGTTGGTTGAGTTCCTGAGGGCCGAGGGTCAGCACTGCTGTGAACGACCCCGCTGTACGTGTCGTAGCTCAGAGACGCCTGGTGGCTCTGGTCATAGTGTTGGTGCACTGGGAAAGAAAACACAAAGACGATAAGGGAAAACACTTCATACCAAAGAATGGAGGTCTGCGTGAACAAAGATCTAAACTCAAAATAAAGACTGACACTGAAGAAACACAAGAGCTACAAACGGCATTAAACGAGAAACAGTTGTCAATCAAATGACACAATAGTTGACCCCATTTCAGCCATGCATTATTAATGTAGTAGGACTCTTTTTTTAAAGTGGACCCTTCTGTTCTGTAGCCAATATGAAAGCTAAATATAGCTTCACACACAACTGGAAAGAAACTGTGTTGATTTCAAAATCACCCAAGAGTTGGCAGAAAGTATTTGACCCATAACAATCCTTCCCCCAAATGACCATATGTATATCAATTACTCATATGACCTTGTTTCCATGAAGAAAACATCATTTTTACTAGCAACAGTAGCAAGCCTCCACAGAAAAAACTGCCTGGGGTTGTGTGAAAGTTAGTAAATCGAGAATTGTCTCGTCTTTAATTATTTCTTTCCCATGCAAGTATGCACACACACTTTTTTACGTTTTCACCATGAACTCAAGGTAACATGGATAACTGATATACCACTAATCATTTTGGGTGTACAATATTTTTTATAAGCGACACATGGAGCTGGAAAGAAGACACATGAAAATCACTAAACTATATGACACTAATACTGCTTTTAAAGCCAGATTAGGTCCAACACAGCTAGTGTGCATGTTTCTGCAACACCAAATGCATATAGTGCTCTAGATTAAGACGACACTTTTAATGGATGTCTCTTTCCAGACAGCATCTGATCCTTCAAGCATTAACTAACCCTTCACACGTACCTGTGCTTCCTTGACCATTGACTGTCGGCATCTGCTGATTAAGAGGAGCCACGCTGTACCCAGACTGCACTGCTGTTGTTGTGGCTGGCGGAGGGCTGTTGTACTGATGCAGCGGTGCACTCATGTGGGTCGGCATGACTCCAAGGCTGGAGGTGCTCTGGGAGGAACTCAGGGTGCCGTACTGGCTAATTCCAGGCGCAGACGGATAGGAAACAATTGGGTAGAGGGGAGCTCCAGGGGCGCCAGGCGGTGCAGGCACCAAACTGGGGTGCTGCTGCTGCTGAAAGGGCTGTGCTGCTGCTGGGGGAGCATGGTATGCCTGCTGTGTATAGTAGGATCCTGGAGTGGCATATGGAGGCTGCTGCTGCTGCTGCTGCTGCTGCTGCTGCTGCTGCTGCTGCTGCTGCTGCTGCTGCTGCTGCTGGAATGATTGTTGGTTGTAGTGGGCATTTGATGGCGGCGGTGCTGAAGGTGGATATGGCTGAGAAGGAGGTGCAGAGTTCAGGGGAGCACTGTATGAGGAGGGTGCTACATGGTGCTGAGAGAGGTGCTGCTGTTGCTGCTGATGGTTGCTCTGGTAGTAGTTAGCACTGTGGGCACTGTTCATGAGGGGGGCTTTGATGGGAGGGGTGGACTGGGCAGGGATGGTGGGGTAGCTCTGTTGTTGAGGTGGGGCTCCATAGCAGCCTGCAGGAGGATGCATGGATTGGTACGTCTGTGCTGGACCTGGATAGAGAGAGAAAGTGCATTTACAAACAGAGTCAAACACATATTCTACTTCCACCAAAGCTCACAAATAGAGTACTGAACAGAGGGTGTCATTAGCTGCAAACAACAAGCCTCATCAGCAGCTGGTGCTTCAGCTGTAAGGGTTAATACCCGGTCAACTGAATATGCATCCCATCAATAACCACTACATTATATCAGTACACATCTAACCAACTCATATATTGTCAAGCATGTCATATAAAGTGAGTATTGTATTGAGATGCTGCGCATTCTGTCACACCATTATAATCCTGCTTTGATAGCTATCGTTAGCTTAAAGCTAATGTTAGCCGCTAGCTATCTCTATGGGATACAGGTTAAGTTAGCACCTCAATAGCTTAAGCTCATATTCATTTTTCGCAGAGTTAGAAGAATGATATACATGTCGCTTTTATTTTTAAATGTATGCAACTGGTTTAGGTAATGCCATGGGACAGTTATACAAAATAAAGCAATAAAGAAATAAAGAAACAGGGTGCTGACACACTAACTGACATCCCCCCAGAGTGTTAGCATGCTAAGGCTAGCGAGCAGGCTAATCGCATCATCCCGGCCTCCGTTACCGTTCTGATGGGAAGGTGCCGATCCGCCGTTCAGCGTCGAATTCCGGCTGTAGTTAACGGTGTAACCCGGCGAAGACATCGCTCGGTCCTCCCGTCCTTATTCCCACAGGTCTGGGTAAATGCACATTAGCCTGTCTCCACTTCACCTCCCAGAAATGCTGCAGAGAGAGAGGTGTCTGCTGGTCAGTGAAGACCCGGGCAGCAGGCAGGTCCTCTCGGCTGAGAGCGAAGCTTCCAGTCGGGATGTTGAGGATCACTCTCCCGGCTCTCTGCTGGTCCTTCCTCTCCCTCTGCTGGATGTTCTTTGCAAGTGTGTGTATACTTCATTTTATGACAAGGATTTAAAGGTCCCTTATTATACTGTTTTTCATTACTTTATTGTAGGTCTCAGAAATACAAAACATGTCTCTGAAGTGTTTGGCCTCAAAATACCAAAAAGATAATTGCAGCATCCCATAATCCCGTCTGTTTCAGCCCTGTTTCAAAAGTGCGTTACCTTGGTTGGTGATTGGTTAATGATAAGCCAAACAATTGTTGACATCATAAAGTGGCCAAAATCTGATCAGCTCATTTTCAGACAGGTTTTTATAGAAATGGATCAGGACAAAAAGTGAGCAAATATTTTTTCCTCAAACTTTCAGAATCTCTTTACACAGAGGGGACACATGGTTATGTATAAAATACAAGTGGATTTTGCATAATAGGTGACCTTTAAATGCATTTATAGAAACATATAAATATTATATTATCTTATCAATGTAATTTGCACATACTGCACAAAACTGTTTATGTCTTCTCAGTGTAATAGAGGGCTAGTGCGTGTGATTTAATGTGCTGTCATTTCTCTATTGAATATTGTATGTTTATTATCTATTGCAGTATTTTGTATTATTTACTGAATATGTATTATAATATTTCAGCTGTTAGATTTCCTTTTTATGAGTTGTGTTTCTTGTATTTCATTATACATTCATTTATATTTTTCCTAACTCCAAACCTGTTTGCTGGGCTTTTGCTATTTGTTATTCACCCTTAAGAAATGTCTCGTGTCAAATTCGACTTCAAAGCTTAATCTTGAATAGCACTACAACTACTATGTGTTATTAATAACAGCAAGATTGTATGTTGTCATTCAATTTATGACAAGTATTAAATGCATTTAAAAATGTAAATCAAGCCACGATAGGAAGATGTAAGAAATGTTGTCAGTGTCATTTTCTTTTTTTTATAAATACATCCACCAACACGAATCCTCTTTATAATGTTCCAATAATGTGACTACAATTTGAAAACCATTACATTTGCGATTGATTTAAAATCATTGCCTCAAATGACCTTTTTTTTTGTCCCTCAGAGGAGTCAGCTGGCAAGGACACACAATCTCTCAAAACATGAAAACTGACAAAGGTAATAAGGAAATGAAAACATAAAAGTACTGTACCTTTGTGTATGTTTCTTTCACGTGGCCTGCTTCAGCATGGTTTCATTTGAAGTGTTTTATCCCCAATTATATGAGGGGTTTTTCAAAAATAAAAACGTGTCAACCGGAGTCAGCCACAGAGACGTGCTGCTGCTTGTGGTTTTCTACGTGTTGAAGCAACACCTGTAGTCTCAGTAGAGCATCAGATAACTGCTATACATACTGTGTGTTTGATATGGTTGTATCGACAAGTTGTTATGCAGCATAACTAAAATTGTCAAACAACATTATCTGTAAAACTATGACCATTTTGGCAAATAACAAGTAATACGCATATAGTATATAGTATAGTATATAGTAACCCAAGCACACACACAGAAAATAACAAGTTTATATCACCTGGATTTTATTATTGATGAGGCATTCCAGATTCAGAAAATCCATGTGATAAAAATCATTGATTTTTCAGATGCATTCTTATACTTTCTCAATTAAAAAACAAATGTAAATTGTTTCTATCCAATATCAGCTTCACAGATGACTTTCTTAAGAATAAAACTCCTTCAATAAACAATACATTTGACTTAATTCCCAATATTCATCTAAAAAGGTGAATGAACTGGGCACCATCCTCTAATTTCAGCTATACATTGTGATTTATATCCTTGGTCCAGTCGTAGCGTCTCCAACGCTACGCATCCTGAGGGATTCTGGGACGTCCTTCAGTGCACTCACACTCCTCTTTGTGATGCGGACCCGACGCCTGGCTCTGGTTCTGTCCCTTGGTCTGGCAGGCGGGGCAGCAGGCGGTGCGTCCGTCCTGTCTGCAGCCGGGACAGGACAGAACCAGCTGGCAGCAGAACCGGGTGGAGCAGAGCTGGTACCGGTCCCAGGGAGAGCCGCAGTACCTGCATTCTGCACAGAGATGTAATTAGGTTCCTTATTCTAAAACAAAGAGTTGCATTAGACAAGTGGTTCCCAACCAGGGGTGTGGGAGGCTGTGGCTCAGTGGTAAGTGTGCTGAAATTCGAAATCAGGGGGTAGCAAGTTCGAGTCCCACAGCAGTCAGCATGTCATTGTGTCCCTGGGCAAGACACTTCACCCCAAATTGCTCCTGTGGGGATTGTCCACGGTATTGTATGTAAGTTGCTTTGGATAAAAGCGTTTAACAAGTGAAGTGTAATGTAATGTAATGTATTTAATGGGTACGGGGGACCCTAGGGGTACTTCAGGGGATCGCAGGTGCCTGGGCTTCCGTTCTAAAAATAGCGCAAGTCATCGCCAAATAAATAAATAACTTTTGTCTTACAGAAATACAGAAAATAACAATGTTTCTTTTCAAATATGACGGATAAAAGTGACTGTTCAGAGGGGAGGGGCCATGTCCTAAAAAAATACATTATTGGCTTCCTAAATAAGTACATAATTTATTTACCTTACAACAAGTGTACATTTCAAGTTTAAATGCATTTGTATTAATGTGATTTATATACGTGATTTTAATTTAGGATCAGTTGGGTTAAACACGATAACTATAGGGTTTAATACACGAAAAAAATGCAGGCGAGTAATCACAGATGAGTGAGGGGTACTTATAGAATGGCGACCAGCTCAAGGGGTACACGAGACAAACAAGGTTGGGAACCACTGGAACTGCATGTCAGTGTTTATTCATGTTTCTCGGTACTCTTTTTATTTCAGAAATAGCTATCCAAAACAAAGATAAATGAATGTTTTATTAGTTTCAGTGTACAGAGCAAAGGCCTTCGTGCTTTTCATGTTATTTGTGATGTTATACTGTCTGTATTTAATCAATTAATTGGTGCTGATTTATTCACAAACTAACCTGAGATGATGTCCTTGTTGGAGGAGATGGCGTAGCGTTCATCAAACACAAAAAGCTTTCCTCTGTAGAAACCCTCTGGGAACTGTTCCAGATATCTGTGGATTCCACCTTTCAGCTGGTACACCTCTTTACACACATCCTACAGGTAACAAAAAACAGACACATTAAACTATAATTACAGAACATTTTCCGAAAATAATTTATTCCGTGTTGGTATTATTCCTAATGAGTTTTTTCTGCAGAGGGATGTGTTCACAATGTACACATTTGTTCCTAAAGACATGGCCAAACTGTTTTTTAACGGTTGTTGACAGAATTGTTCGTATTAATGGAGAGACAAAAATACCTACCTAAGAGTCCTTTGACGCTAATGTGTGAACAAAACAAGTGTTTTGAACCTAAGCTTTCTGCTTCGGAAATCTATGCAAATTAGCAAATATTTAAACGCAGCATTTCAGAAAATTAACTATTGTATAAAATGTTCTTGATTTTAGTAATCACCTGGGGAAGTTTCATGGTGATATCGCTTAGTATGTGTTACCCTTTTCACCTGTAGTGTCCTGCCTTGACTGTAAACTGAGTGTTGGGCAAAGGACAAGCAGACAATGACTCGGCAGAGACTGAAAGCAAAATGTGAGTTACTGCAGGACGAGGCTTTCCTGTTAGCTATTTAACAACTACATTAAAATAAAGCGTCCAATTGGCTTTCTTTAGTTTAAATCCAAGACGAGTCCTTTCACTTGGTAACCTACAGGTAACAATAAACAGATACATTAAACTAGACTTATAGGACATTTTACAATACAAATATTTTCTTAAAATAATTTATTCAGTTTTCGTATTATTCCTATATCTATTCCTATCCATCTTTTGTAATGGTTGTTGACTACATTTTCGTATTAATGGAGTGACAAAAAAGACCTATCTAAGAGTCCTTCAGTAAACTCCTTTGACGATCATTATGTCAAAAAAGATCAAACAAGAAATTTGAACCAGCTTTCTGCTGCAAATTGGCACATGTTTTAAAGCCTTAAAGACACATTTCAGAGAACTTGTAATATGAATTGTTCTTGTGTTAATGTTCACCTGGGAAAGTTCAACTGGGATTCATCTAAAAAAATGTACCCTTTTCACCTGTAGTGTCCTGCCTTGACTGTTAACTGAGTGTTGGTCAAAGGACAAGCAGACAATGACTCAGCAGTGACACAATGTGAGTTACAGCATCCATGTTAGCTATCTAACAACTACATTAAAATAAATAGTCCAATTGGCCCAAGACGAGTCCTCTCACTTTGGAGCGGAGGTAGGCAGAGCCGCGCTCACAGCGGATCCCCCCGGTGCAGTACATCAACACCTTCTTGTCTCTGAACAGATCCAGGTTCTGGTCCACGTAGTCCGGGAAGTAGCTGAACTTACGGATGCTCGGAGCGAGACACTGAGTAAACTGGCCCTGGAGGGAAAACATTAACACAGTTCAAAAAGACAGTAAGTAAAACCTGGATTTCTTTAATTATGATAGGTGTGAGGAAACTGTCATTCTCCATTTTAGTGAACATTTTTAAGGATCTAGCAGGAATTTATCTTTCTCAATATCATTTAAATGTATAATTTGGCAAAAAATGTAATTATGTTTTTGGTGAAAACCCTTTTATAACTTACAATTTTACTCTCATAAAAATTGCGGCAGTCCAGGAGGATGGTGTCATTGTTCTCATCCGCTTTAGCCAAGAGAGCCTCCACCTCTTTGTGAAACTCCTCCGGCTCCAGATGAACTCCTGAGAGGAGAGACACATAACTCATCATCACAAAATCAGCTGTAACGAAACAAAACTCCTACCACAATATAAGAGCTAAATAAACATGTACAAATCGGAAAACTGTTATTGTGACAACAGAATGACTCAAACGATACCTGCCAGTTGGTAGGACACCACATCAGGATCCATTCCCATTGGGACGATTTCCTTATAGACTCCGACCCTCAGGTCTTTAAAACACTCTGCACCACCATCACTTGTCTGAACACACACAGAGACAAACACTTCAAATACATAGAATTGGCATAAGAAAGAATAAAGGACTTGTTTACTTTTGCATTTCTGATACCTGGGCTGTGGTGTTTATTAATATCTGTACAGTATGCCCCACGGCCCCAACTCATTTATCAAATGAACAGGAATTTTAATGCAGCAACAAATTGGTCGTTCCTTTTTATATCCTGGAATAACATTCAATCAAATTGAAACCGGCCCGTTGTCTTGATCCAGACATTTGAGACAGTATCGGCCTAATATCCAATATTGGTGCATTCCTCATTTTGAATGTCATATGATTCTTTAATGTTATGTCACAGGCTTAAAACTCTGTCTGCTGGGGCTTATGGTGCAACACTAAACAGACATATTGATGCAATGTGCTGTGTAGAAACATAACTGTATGTAATGTCTAATAAAAAACACATCCTCCAACATAGACTGACCTTAAAATCATCCTTTTCCATCTTGAAGAGAGGGTGGGATCGCGTTGCGTCGATGTAAGCGTCGGTCGCCATGTTGGTGCCTCCAACTGTTCCATTGATGCCTTCAGTCGCCACCCTCACCTGAGAACAGGATATATTTCAAAAGGACGGTTCGACTGAGGTAAATGCTTTCTTGTAAAATGCTGTAGTATCTAAGTTTGAGGCAGGATAGGGGAATTGAATCACCTTGCCAGTTAAGTGCAGCTTCTCACACAAAGCTCTCTGCCAAGCACAGATGACATGTGGATCCTCAATTTGACAGTAACGGTAATAGAGGAGAACCTTGCCTGGACCTCTGAAAAGAAGAATAACAATGACAGATAGAAATGTAAATGGATGTACTTATATAGCGCTTTATCCAGTCTTTAAGACCCCTCAAAGCGCTTTACATACTACATGTCATTCACCCATTCACACCCATTCATACAGAGCAGTGTACCTTACTCTAGAACTAACATTCACACACCGTTGGCCATCAGGGTTAAGTATCTTGCCCAAGGATACATCGACATGTTGACTGCATGGGCTGGGATCGAACCCCTAACCCCAGATATCAGTATTTATAGAAAAAGATAGGAAATGTAATCAATATTTCAGAAATTACAAATGTTAACTTGATTTTAAGATGAATTTTCACTGTGGAACAGACAACTAAACCTAGACAGAGGGAATCAAAATGTGATCAGTACTTCTGGAGCTGCTCCTCAGAGATGTGCCTGGTGTCAGGTATCCAGGCAGAAATGTCCACCGGCTCTGCCTCACACTCGTTCAGCTGCTGTGTTTCAGCTTCTTCTTCCAGCTGGTTCAACAGACACTGATAAGCGTCCTGTGTGAGCCGCTGTATTTCAGGATCATGAGTCCGGGCCACGTGTTTGTGAATGGCAGAGTGTTCTCTAAAGGTCTGAGCACAGCAACACCAAGAGTAGTCCCCCTCCTCCTGACCGCTGTTCCTCTTGGACGCCACAAAGCCAGCAAACGACTGTGAAGGGGAAACAATGAGGTGCTCTGAATGTGGACAATTCAACTTATTTTATACTAATATTATGGCTTTCCAACCTAATTGCGACCTTTCATAGAAAGCCATGTCTACTTGACAAATGTGAGTTGAAGGGGTTTAATCAAGAGTGATGTGCCCTTCTGGAACTTTTTTGTTTTATTCCTTTTTTTTTAACGGAGAAGATATCACTTTTGATGAGATAGTAATTCACATACATGGGGGGAAACATTGATGTGGGACACAATACAAAAATAAAGATAATTTTGAGTAGCAGAATCGTATTTTCTCAATTATTTTACATGTGACCATTTGACTGAAATTGTATCAAAATATGTTATATTACAATTTATAAATCGCAGGAGATGTAATAAATGTTAGCTAAATGTGTCAAAATACTGATGATGCCCTGACCCACACATCATATTCACATAAACACACCTCAGAAAACACTTGGGATTTTGGTACGGATCCCTGCAGAAATCCCACCATAATTTAAAACAAAGGTAATCTTAAATACAGTATTCTAGTTAGTATACTTAGTAACTTCCCACCTCTGCAACTATATGTTAATATACATATGGACCCACTAAAACACATGATCCTAGCTGTGTTTACCTATCTTGCAACGTGTTGAGAGCAAACAACATCAATCAGCTGTTGGTTGTTTACTCACCTTCCTCCTGCACAAGCTGTAGCCTCTTCTCTGTGAGGCAGACAGCTGTTTCTCCTGTCTCACTCCATTACATGTCCGAGTGTCAAGATCCAAGTCCATGAACTCTGAGAACGATGTATTATCCTCTGCCATGTTTTTAGGATCTGTAACAATCTAGTAATCACTTATAATCTAAGTTATAAGAAACTTCTTCTCTGCATGTAGAAGTTATTCATTACCAGGACATTCAATGTTTATTGATGTCGGAAAATATTAAATATAACGTCTTAAAATTCCTTTATATAGGTTGTAAACACACAACTGTCACCAAACGTGCTTTAGTAAATATCGACATCGGACGAAAAAGGACGGTGCACCTTCTTCAGTTGTTTCACAAAAACAGCTTTTATGTGCATTTACTGCCACCTACTGTATTGGAGTGGGGACCAGAATTATCTATGGAGGACGGAATAAATAAAAATAAAATGTTAAATTATCTTGTATTAACTCTGTTTGTCTTATATAATATGATAACACATCATCTTCCTCGGTGCTGCTTTTAACTGTCCTGACTGTGATTTGTTTGGCTGTAAAGAATCTGAAATAGGAAACAGTATTCTTTAATGTATTTGTTCTATATGTCTACCCCTGATGGCAACTTTCTTGAATACAAAATATATGATGTTCTTGAAAAATAAAGGGAAAATATATATATGTTATTCAAAACGATGCACCTTCCTGTTGCCCCGGATGTCCATCACTTGAGTCGGACCGCTAGTATTTTTCTGCTCCACGAATAGCGTGCAGGCTAAATGATCTAGAAGCCCTGCAAAGCTGCATTATTATTTCATATTGTCGAATTTCCTTACATTTATAGTGAAACGGAATAACAAAATGTCCAGGAGACGACACAGCGAGAGCGAGAATGACGGTTAGTGAGCGTTAGTTACATGTGTACAGCTAGCACAATCAGACGTTGTGCTAACGAGCTAACGTTAGCGTGTTTAATCACTTCGATGCAATTATGGTTATAAATTACTTCACGAATTTAAGTTTAAGTATTTTCATTGTAACATTAACATGTCTCACAGTAAATACGGGTTGATTTGTGGTGTCGGTATAGCGGGTTGAAAGCTAGAAGATGTTTGGTTTACCAGTGTTAACCGGTGTATGTTAGCACTAGCTGCTAGGTTAGCTACTGTTAACCTGTGTGGTTCTTATGGGGGCGGCAACCAAGTGATGTGAATAATACAAATACCTCACTTAGAGTAGTTTATATTAAATGTACCGATGCTTTGTTTTACTATCCACAAGAAAATCCATAAACCACTGACGCATGGCCAGTTAAAAGTACTTATTGATTAGCAGTTAAGGGGAAATCCACCTTAAAACTGAACTATAATTATTTAAAAGTGCAACATCAAAGACGTTTGTGTTACTTTTAGATTCCAATGACTTTTAAAGGATGACTGCTTTCATTAATTGCAAGGATATATTCATGTTCGCTAGATAACAGCCATAATTGTCAAGTTGTAACACCATCATCAACTCCATCTGTAGTCCCTACTAATTCAGGGTCAGTCATATTGAACCTAATGACTCATTGTCTAAGCTTTTCACATGTTAATTTGTTGAAGTTCCTCTGCAAGGAGAACCTGATAGAATACATTTAAATCTGAGCTATATAATATTAACCCTGAAATGTGTTTACAGCCTGGCTTCATAAACACATCTCATGGTGTTACGGTGTATTTTCCATTAAGGCTGCCATTGAGTTACTCAATCAGTTCCTGTTTGTCTTCCACTCACTTTGCGGTTATTTTGTTGTTCTTTTGCTCTTTCAGGAGGTCAGGAACACAAAAGGAGGAGAACGTCAGAGCCCATTGAAATAGAAGATCGCCTGGAGTCACTGATATGTCGTGTGGGGGAGAAGGTAAAACATCCACCAGGGAAATCCAGCTCCAGCAGATCTATGTAGAGCACTTCTCTTCTCCTCACAGCCTCTGATATCATTTAAAACACTATAGTTCAGCAAAAACAAACCAAATTGTTTACTTTTCTTCACAGAGTACTTCGTCCCTGGAGAGCAACTTGGAGGGGCTTGCAGGTGTCCTGGAGGCCGACCTTCCAAACTACAAAAACAAAATCCTGCGCATTTTATGTGCCGTGTAAGTTCCTCCCCACTTCTCACATGCTCACTGTTGCTGACTGTTTGCATGGTCTTTTCTCACTGAGTTGTGTTTGGGTGACAGCGCCCGCCTCCTCCCAGAGAAGCTGTCTGTGTACACGACTCTGGTCGGCCTCCTGAACGCCAGGAACTACAACTTTGGGGGCGAGTTTGTGGAAGCCATGATCAGACAACTCAAGGAGACTCTGAAAAACAACCTGTACAACGAAGCTGTTTACTTGGTACGCTGAGTTTTATTCATCGACTGGCTGTTATTTTGTATTTATTGATTGTTGTGTCTTAATGTGTGCATATGCGTGTGTCTGTTTATTTATATACAGGTATATACATATTTGTGTACATATTGTTATATATTTTGTATTCGGGATTGTGGGAAACGGCATTTCAATCTCTCCGTCTGTACACACAAACTGAAAGATTGACAATAAAGTTGACTTTGACTGACACCTAAAATACACCTTGATACGATATCTTCTCTTTGTAGGTGCGTTTTCTGTCTGACTTGGTCAACTGCCATGTGATCGCCGCTCCTTCGATGGTGGCCATGTTCGAAAACTTTATCAGTGTTACTCAAGAGGAAGATGTACCACAGGTGGGTGGAAGAGGGTGTAGAGCTAATACATATTTGAAATGAAAACTAACGAACTGCAATGTTTTGAAGACTTTACTCCAGATGACTTTACACCAGATGACTTTACTCCAGATGGCTTTACACCAGATGGCTTTACACCAGATGACTTTACTCCAGATGACTTTACTCCAGATGACTTTACTCCAGATGACTTTACTCCAGATGACTTTACTCCAGATGACTTTACACCAGATGACTTTACTCCAGATGACTTTACTCCAGATGACTTTACTCCAGATGACTTTACACCAGATGACTTTACACCAGATGACTTTAAACCAGATGACTTTACTCCAGATAACTTTACACCAGATTACTTTACACCAGATGACTTTACTCCAGATGACTTTACTCCAGATGACTTTACTCCAGATTACTTTACACCAGATTACTTTACACCAGATGACTTTACACCAGATGACTTTACACCAGATGACTTTACACCAGATGACTTTACACCAGATTACTTTACTCCAGATGACTTTACACCAGATGACTTTACACCAGATGACTTTACACCAGATGACTTTACACCAGATGACTTTACACCAGATGACTTTACACCAGATGACTTTACACCAGATGACTTTACACCAGATGACTTTACACCAGATGACTTTACACCAGATGACTTTACACCAGATGACTTTACACCAGATGACTTTACACCAGATGACTTTACTCCAGATGACTTTACTCCAGATGACTTTACTCCAGATGACTTTACACCAGATTACTTTACTCCAGATGACTTTACTCCAGATGACTTTACACCAGATGACTTTACACCAGATGACTTTACACCAGATGACTTTACTCCAGATGACTTTACACCAGATGACTTTACTCCAGATGACTTTACTCCAGATGACTTTACACCAGATGACTTTACACCAGATGACTTTACTCCAGATGACTTTACATTTGGGTGGAAACGTTAACTGTTGAGTTGAGACGTTTTAAGTGTTGTTTGTGTCCTCAGGTGCGGGGGGACTGGTATGTGTACGTGGTTCTGTCCTGTCTGCCCTGGGTGGGGAAGGAGCTTTACGAGAAGAAAGACGTGGAGATGGACCGACTCTTCAGCCAGATCGATGGCTTCCTCAAGTAAGAAGTCTGCCGTGCTTTCTAGATCCTTCCTGTCTTACCTGTTTGTTTTTCATATGTATTTATTTTTGTTAACATTGTAGTTATTTGTTCAGCCTATTTGTTATATTGATCAGCTCTTCCTTAATGTCACATTTCTCTTGACTTTCCAGGCGGCGAGTGAAGACTCACGTCTCCATGCTGCAGGTGTGGACCGCCGAGAAGCCCCACCTACAAGAGGAGGTGAGAGGAGGGTCAAAGAACGACATTTTCCCCTATTATAATTTGGAAACAATAATAATTGTGAATCACATTCGCATGACATTGTAGACATGCTCACCGATTGCAGAATTCACTTCATGAGATATTATGACAGCGGAAAGATACTCCCGCTATCTAATAAGGCTCACCTGAGGCGTTTTAATGTCCAGAAGTCATTCCTAAATGTAAATCATTTGGATACTTCAATTTCCAATTTATTTTGGGTAAATACCATTTACATTGTAGGAAATGGAGAGGAGGCAAGCCATCCTTTCCCTGTTTCATAAAAGAGCTCAAGTCCTTTTGTCCGTTTAAAAAAAATACAATCTTGTGACCTGTGAATTCATTTTAATGTTCTTTGCACTTATGTTGGTAACTTGATGATATCCTCATCGAGCTTTTGTATGTTCTAAAGATGTTTTGATCCCCCCCCCCCCCCCCCAGTACCTGGACTGCCTGTGGGCTCAGATCCAGAAGCTGAAGAAGGACCGCTGGCAGGAGCGCCACATCCTGCGTCCGTACATCGCCTTCGACAGCGTGCTGTGTGAAGCCCTGCAGCACAACCTGCCCCCCTTCACCCCCCCGGGACACATCCCCGGCGCCCAGTACCCCATGCCCCACGTCGTCTTCCGCATGTTCGACTACACCGACGCCCCAGAGGTACAACACACTCTTTGAGGACATTTCAGCAGTTACAATGAAATATACCTGCAGTTACAGGGAGTAGTAAACCTTTGCAATAAGGGAACGGGATTAGGGCTGCAACAAACGACTCATTTGAGAATCGATTAATGAAACGATTAATCGATTATTCGGACTATTACTGTACGCCTTGCACAATTTCTCAAACGCTCTTATTTAGCCATCAAGTTTTAGATTTAGCTTGAGGTGGTTTTAGGCATGTGGAAACTAGCAATGAAGACAATAAAGATGAATACTTGATTCAAAAATACATATATTATTAAATTAACTAAACAAATTGTGAACAAAACTAACATTGCTTTTTATTTAAATTAAATAAATAATATTTCACATCAAAAGAAACAATGTTTTAACAAATCGTATTAAATAATGTGATGACAGAACTGTAAACAGAATAGCTGAAACTTTAACAAACTAAATAACTCAGTTTCCTCTAATCATTAACCCATGCTTGTATAATGTAGTTAACTCCGTGTGTTGCTGCTAGCATACAGAACACCTGACGTGGAAACGTTACTCGTGGATGGGGCTACAGAGCTGCTAGAAAGACAGTCGAACCCGGTGCATTTCTCCATCTGAATGTGGAGCACTTTGCAAGATGTTAAGACACATTGCTCGTGTTACCGCCCTCACATGCTGAATTCTTATTGCACTTTTGGCAACGAGCATCGAGACGGGTAACATTTAACCACACCTCGGAGCGCTTCTCTCCGCCATCTCCTCCGTGTGTGTTGCTGCATGTAGCAGCCGTATGTGTGTTGCTGCATGTAGCAGCTGCGTGTGTGTTGCTGCATGTAGCAGCCACGTGTGTGTGTTGCTGCATGTAGCAGCCACGTGTGTGTTGCTGCATGTAGCAGCCGCGTGTGTGTTGCTGCATGTAGCAGCCACGTGTGTGTGTGTTGCTGCATGTAGCAGCCACGTGTGTGTGTTGCTGCGTGTAGCAGCCACGTGTGTGTGTTGCTGCGTGTAGCAGCCGTGTGTGTGTTGCTGCATGTAGCAGCCGTGTGTGTGTTGCTGCATGTAGCAGCCACGTGTGTGTGTTGCTGCGTGTAGCAGCCACGTGTGTGTGTTGCTGCGTGTAGCAGCCGTGTGTGTGTTGCTGCATGTAGCAGCCACGTGTGTGTGTTGCTGCATGTAGCAGCTGCGTGTGTGTAAACTGCCCCGCCCCCTCGCACACAGACGGGGGAGAGAGATCTCGTCTCGATTGGAAAGATCGAAAATACACCATAGACGCATTTGTTTGTCTTTTTGCATGTTAGAAACGAGTTGGCGACACTAAGACTGCGAGATAATGTTTTTGTAGCAATAATACATATGACATACATACATTTTTAAATGTCTCCAGTACCGATAAAAAGACCGATAACGTTGGAGTTTAACGGCACGTAAAACACACGTGATGATGTCACCAACGAATCGACGACTGAATTAGCGCAATGCAATTGAATTCCTCCAGAGGCTTTTGGAAAATAGCTGGAACTAAGGTCTGTGGTTGAAACACATTTAAGAGACGGATCACATTACATTACATTTGGCTGACGCTTTTATCCAAAGCGACTTACAATAAGTACAATCGACCAGGAAGACACAACCTTTCGGAGGGTCCAAGAGGGTGGAGAAGATAGAAAATAGTTTGTTGGGATTGGAAGATTGGAAGATTGGATCTTATCTTGAAAGAAAGTGCTCTTTGCCTGAGAGATCGAGGCAGAGAAAGAGGAGAGGAGAGCCTGATAGGTTAGGAGGTCGTCACGGTGTTTGGATTTCCACCGTTTCCGCTCTGCTGCCCGAAGGACGGTTCTATTAGCACGCAGTGCGTCATTTAGCCAGGGAGCAGGGGGGGACTGACGAGCCTGCTGAGATGTGAGAGGACAGAGAGAGTCCAGAGAGGATGAGAGAGGAGAGTTTCTGCAGCAGAGTTTGGAGGCAGGAGTTGGAACGAGTCAGAGGAAGGGAGGGCTGAGAGCACCGATGAGGCAAAGGTAGAGGGGGAGAGGGAACAAAGGTTACGGCGGACAGGTGCAGGATGAGAAGAGATTAGTTTGTTATGTTTGGAAAGGGGTAGAGAGAATGAAATGAAGAAGTGATCGGATGTGTGGAGCGGGTTTACAGAGAGGTTAGAAGTAGTGCAGTTCCTTGAGAATATGAGATCAAGGACATTAGCAGCTTTATGAGTTGGTGGGGATGGAGACAGTGAGAAAGCAAAGGCGGTTAACAGAGATGTTAGTTCGTCTATCTTCCCTATCTGGAGGTTGAAGTCTCCGATCACGTTTTGTTCTACGACGTTAAATACATCAGCAGCTGAATAGGACTACAGAAGTTGTACGTCATTACACAGAACATGTAAGCACTCCCGCTTTGTTTTTCCCCGTGTTCTGCTTGAAAGCAAATCCCTGCCTCCTGCAAACTGTTAAAACAAAGGCTTCAACTTGTTCCATTTAGAATCTGTATGTTTGAATATGGATCTTAAGTTGGGGTGATGTTGAAGTCGTGCTGCTGGACTCCGCTGTAGTTAGTTTATAGCCGGATAATCTCTACTTTTATAATTTTCTAATCGCCAGAAGCTAAATGCTAACGTTATGCTATAAAGGAACTACAGCAGGGTCGCTGCTTCAACGTCACCCCAACTTAAGATCCATATTCAAACATACAGATTGTAAATGGAACAAGTTGAAATGTTTGCTTTAACAGACTTGCTTTCAAGCAGAGCACGGCAAAAACTGAACCACAGACCTTATTTCCAGCTATTTTCCAAAATGGAGAAATTGCATTGCGTTTTTGTCGAAGGAACCGCAAGGAGTTTACTTCCGGGTTTTAGGACGCGTCACTGTGGCACTCTGTTCTGTATGTTATTAACTATATCTATCCTTTCTCCCATTGTGGGGGAGTCAGGAAGCAGCCAGTGCTAAGATGGTTTTCTTAGCACACAGATTTAAAACGCATGTCAATGATTTGAATTATCTTCCATTAACTCTCGCCCTTTTCCCCCTCAGGGTCCCGTTATGCCCGGCAGTCATTCTGTGGAGAGGTTCGTCATCGAGGAAAACCTGCACTGTATCATCAAGACTCACTGGAAGGAGAGGAAGACCTGGTGGGTGACGAGCTTCATTCTGTCTGAATAGGCACACACACGTTTTAACACTTCTTTGTTTTCCCCCTCAGTGCCGCCCAGTTACTCAGCTATCCGGGGAAAAACAAGATCCCGCTCAACTATCACATCGTGGAGGTACAGTTTTATTTTTTACAAGCTACATCTCGAGACTGTCTTCTCTCATCTAAATGAGGATTTGACATATGAATGTTTCTTATTCTCAGGTGATCTTTGGAGAGCTGTTCCAGCTGCCAGCGGCTCCTCACATCGACGTCATGTACACCACGCTGCTCATCGAGCTGTGCAAACTGCAGCCCGGCTCGCTGCCACAAGTCGTATCCTCACACCAGTTTGTCTTCAACAGAAGTGTTTCTTAATGAAGTGTATACGCTTGAAACGGTGTCCTGTAGGGGACAAACGGTGTATTGTTCAAAATTAAGACTTTTTCTCAAAAATCTCAATCAGACCTTTTCTCAAAAACTCAAAATTAAGACTTTTTTCTCAAATCAGACTTTTTCTCAAAAATCAGACTTTTTCTGAATACTTAAAAATGTTAACAATCACTGGTCACCGGCTTGAGCTTCAATATCAGGATCCATGCATTTATGATCCTCTCAAGAATGGAAGTATTCTTTCATTCTTTTTCGCAAAAATAGGACTTTTTCCTCAAATCTCAAAATTAAGAATTTCTCAAAAATTAAGAATTTCTCAAAAATTAAGAATTTCTCAAAAATTAAGAATTTCTCAAAAATTAAGAATTTTCTCAAAAATTAAGAATTTCTCAAAAATTAAGAATTTTCTCAAAAATTAAGAATCTTTCTCAAAAATCAAGAATCTTTCTCAAAATTAAGACTTTTTTCTCAAATCAGACTTTCCTCAAACTCTAAATTATGACTTTTTCTCTAACTTAAGACTTTTTCTGAATACTTAAAAATGTTAACAATCACTGGTCACCGGCTTGAGCTTTAATATCAAGATCCATGCATTTATGATCCTCTCAAGAATGGAAGTATCACATTGTCGTTGTACATGGCTACAGTGTACATATGTCAACGGAAATCGAAGGTGTAGCATTTATCATGGGTTTATCTTGATATTTACATCTTACAATGTTTACTACTGTACTCAAACACACAGTCGGATGTCACACATGTTATCATTCAGCCAAATGTATTTCCCGCTTGTTTCTGATATCATAACATTAAACATGTGACAGTTAGGAGTCTTTAGGCACGAGGCATTCGGTAAAGAACACGTGTTTCTCCACTCTAAAGACTTGTTTCCTGAACGCCTGCTGTAGTTGGCCCAAGCCACAGAGATGCTGTTCATGAGGCTGGACAGCATGAACACCAGCTGCATAGACCGGTGAGCGACTGAACATCTGATTACAGCTGAGGGAGCAACTGAAGTAGCAGATCCTGTCTCTTACTTTTCCTTTTTCATTGCAGACTAATCAACTGGTTTTCTCATCATTTGAGCAACTTCCAGTTTCGATGGAGCTGGGACGACTGGTGAGTGAAATCACTTTTATTTTATAGCAGCTACTGGTAATACTAGTTTAGTTTAGACATGTAACATGCTTTAAGTGTTTTTCAGAGTGTGTTTGATAGTTGTGGTCGAGGTAACGTTTTTGTATATATTAGTTTGCCATCTATAATAAATGTATGTTTGGAGAACTGAAGGAATGACCATGTTTAAATATTTAGATTAGGAGAGAACTTGAGTCCTCTTTCAGCACCACAGTGAAGACCCTCTGTGGTTCAACGCCTTGGGCTCTGACGCAGCGTCCACACGGCGGCGTGCGTTGAAGCTTGCCGGTGGGCGTGTCTGAAACTCGACCAACCAATCACATGAATCTCCCGCCCCGGACACACAAGCAAGCGGTTTGATTGGCTAGAGCTTGTACTGGCATATGATTTGATTGGCTGACGCTTCCGTCGGGCTTCAAATGTAGAACTTTTCTCAAATTTTGAAGCGAGCAACGCGAAGCGACGGAACCACAATGCATTTCGGCAAAGCGTGACGTCACCCCATTGAAAAGGAATGGGCGCCGCCGTGTGGACGGGCCGTGACTGAGATTCATGATGTCTTCTTTTATCGGTGTTGGACAGTTTTTCTAGTAAAAGAACTGAAACTGAAATGCACCCAAACCGTTTTCACCAGGCAGGATAGCTTTGGTTTATTCAGGCTCAGTTTCTGAGAATATTTTGGACTGCTTAGTTTAATTTTTGTTAGGTTTAGAGTTTTTGTCAGTGATAATCGGCTGCTGTGTTGACGGTGTGGTTTCCTCTGTGAAGGTCTGACTGCCTGACCATGGATCTAGAGAAGCCCAAGCCCAAGTTCATCAAAGAGGTCCTGGAGAAGTCTATGAGGTATTAAAGGTTTATTTCCACACATTATTCCTTTTGCATTGTGAATTCTCTCATTAAGTTAAAGTACATTTAGAAGCTGTATCTTAATGAATTCAAGCCTCGAAGAAGTCCTTCAATATATTTTCTCTTTGATCTTTAAATCTAAAAAGGTCATGAATTAAATGTGTCGTTTCCCCCCCTCTCTACAGACTCTCCTACCATCAGAGGATCGTGGACATCGTCCCTGCATCCTTCTCCGCTCTCATCCCCGCTGAAAACATCTTTGTCTACAAATACGCAGATGAGAGCAGCTGTAAGATCATAACATAGATTTTACTCAACATCTGCATCTAAAACATGCATCTGCTTACCTCAGTCACATGTTTCTACAGATCTTTCCTGAATTAAGATACGATTGAATACCTAATGCAGTCTCTGCTCCCTCACAGCTTCGTTACCAGGTTACCCAGCATCCATCACCGTGGGAGACGCCATCAAGAACCGAGCGACCAACGAGGAGATCCTGGCCATCCTCAAAGAAGTGCCCAACCCCAACCAGGAGGACGACGACGGTCAGTGTCTCAGTTCAGTTTCCTCCATCTTACATAAGCTCTCTGAGCACCTGTGCTTCTTCAGGAAAGGGTTAGAAAAGCTTCAGCTTCAATATCAGGATCCGTGATCCTCTCAAGAATGGAAGTAGTCCAAACAAAAAAAGAGAATTTGATGGAATTGTTCTCAAAATTCTGACTTTTTCTCAAAATTCTGACTTTTTCTAAAAATCTAAAAATTCTGGATTTTTCAAAAAATCTAAAATTTAAGACTTTCCTCAAAAACCTCAAAATTAAGACTTTTCCTCAAAAACCTCAAAATTAAGACTTTTTCCTCAAAAACCTCAAAATTAAGACTTTTCCTCAAAAACCTCAAAATTAAGACTTTTTCCTCAAAAACCTCAAAATTAAGACTTTTTCTCAAAAACCTCAAAATTAAGACTTTTTCTCAAAAACCTCAAAATTAAGACTTTTTCTCAAAAACCTCAAAATTAAGACTTTTTCTCAAAAACCTCAAAATTAAGACTTTTTCTCAAAAACCTCAAAATTGAGACTTTTTCTCAAAAACCTCAAAATTAAGACTTTTTCCTCAAAAACCTCAAAATTAAGACTTTTCCTCAAAAACCTCAAAATTAAGACTTTTTCCTCAAAAACCTCAAAATTAAGACTTTTTCTCAAAAACCTCAAAATTAAGACTTTTTCTCAAAAACCTCAAAATTAAGACTTTTTCTCAAAAACCTCAAAATTAAGACTTTTTCTCAAAAACCTCAAAATTAAGACTTTTTCTCAAAAACCTCAAAATTGAGACTTTTTCTCAAAAACCTCAAAATTAAGACTTTTTCTCAAAAATCTCAAAATTAAGACTTTTTCTCAAAAACCTAAAAAAATAAGACTTTTTCTCAAAAACCTAAAAATTAAGACTTTTTCCTCAAAAACCTAAAAATTAAGACTTTTTCTCAAAAACCTCAAAATTAAGACTTTTTCTCAAAAACCTCAAAATTAAGACTTTTTCTCAGAAATCTCAAAATTAAGACTTTTTCCTCAAAAATCTCAAAATCAAGACTTTTTCTCAAATAAAAAATCTCAAAATCAAGGCATCATCTTGTTTCTATTCCTAATTCAGATGAGGGCGAGAGCTTCAACCCTCTGAAGGTGGATGTGTTCCTGCAGACTCTGCTCCACCTGGCAGCCAAATCCTTCAGCCACTCCTTCAGCGCCCTCGGAAAGTAAGTTCAACACGACAGGAAACTGACTCCGCTCAGTTTACCTGGTTCAAATGTGTGTAGCCCACCAAGCAGAGCGTCCCAGATAGCTGGTGAACGTAAAGGTCCCCTGTTACGCAAAATCCACTTCTTCATGTCTCTTCTACATCAACATGTGTCCTCTCTTCTTCATGTCTCTTCTACATCAACATGTGTCCCCTCTTCTTCATGTCTCTTCTACATCAACATGTGTCCCCTCTTCTCCATGTCTCTTCTACATCAACATGTGTCCCCTCTTCTACATCAACATGTGTCCCCTCTTCTTCATGTATTTTCTACATCAACATGTGTCCCCTCTTCTACATCAACATGTGTCCCCTCTTCTTCATGTCTCTTCTACATCAACATGTGTCCCCTCTTCTTCATGTCTCTTCTACATCAACATGTGTCCCCTCTTCTTCATGTCTCTTCTACATCAACATGTGTCCCCTCTTCTTCATGTCTCTTCTACATCAACATGTGTCCCCTCTTCTCCATGTCTCTTCTACATCAACATGTGTCCCCTCTTCTACATCAACATGTGTCCCCTCTTCTTCATGTATTTTCTACATCAACATGTGTCCCCTCCTCTTCATGTCTCTTCTACATCAACATGTGTGTGTGTGTGTGTGTGTGTCCCCTCCTATCACCTGAATCTCCTCCTAGAGCACCATTGACTTCTTTGTAACCAAATGTCTCTCAGAGGGGCGTGGGGAGGGGCTCCTTATTTTCATCTAAAGTAACAGACAGAGAATCAGCACTTTGGAAACGGGGCTGAAACAGAGGGGATTATGGGTAATGCTGCAATGATCTGTTTGATGTTTCAGCCAATCAGAGACAGGCTCTGTATTTATCTGAGACCTATAACATATTGATGAAAGGATAGAGGACTCACCTGGCTCTGACTCCTTCAGGTTCCATGAGGTCCTGAAGGCCCTGACGGAGAACGACGAGGGCAAGGTGCACATCCTCAAAGTGGTGTATGAAGCGTGGAAGAATCACCCACAGGTACAAGCGGAAAGTCCTCCAATCAGATTGAAGCTTTGATCCGTGCGTGTGAGCAGGTGAACATGTCCTGTCTCTGCTGCCCTGTAGATGGTGGCCGTGTTGGTGGATAAACTGATCCGGACGCAGATCGTGGATTGCGCCGCCGTGGCCAACTGGCTCTTCTCTCAGGACATGGCTCACGAGTTCACCAGGTGAGAGGACACACACTTTACCTACTTCTATTTATTTGATAGGTTTTAAAGGATGTTATGAATCTAATGTTTCAATAGCAATAATTCCGTCATACCTATAAGTTCACTTAGTTTTATATTGTGCATCGACTCAGTCGTCTTGTGTCTTATCTGTCGGAGAGAACCCATTATTTATTCTATTGTATTATCATACCTTTCACCTCCTTGTGTCTATTGACCGGATTAAATGTTATATTTTGCTGCGTATGCCGATTTAAAAGTTCTTAACCAATCATCTGAGGGGAATTTCTTGTTTAACTTGTGGGGAGTCCTTTTGTAAAGCACTTTGAGCTGCATGTGTGGTATGAATAAGGCTTTATTATTATTCCATGGACACGTTCCTTGTTCTATTTAAAGGGTTAATAATGCACCGTTCTCTCTCGGCCTCTGTGAAATAACTCTCTCTCCTCCTCCAGACTTTTTGTGTGGGAGATTCTGCACTCGACCATCAGAAAGATGGACAAACACGTGCAGAAGATCCAGCAGGAGTTAGAGGAGGCCAAGGACAAACTGGAGAAACAGCAGCACAAACACAAGGTGACTTTATCCACCATCATCTTCAGCTTCAACCTCAGGATCCATGTGTCTGTGATCCTCTCCAGAATGGAAGTAGCATCACATACAGAGCATCAACTAGTTCCTGAGCAGTGTCCTTCACATGCTGATATCCAAGAGAGGGAGTTACAGTCACAAGATGGAGGGGTACCGGTTGTCATGTAGAAAATACTGAGTTGTTTCTAAAAATGTTGGCTTTTTCTCAAAATCTAAAAATTCTGCATTTTCCTCAAAAATCTCACTTTTTTCTAAAAATCTAAAAATGATCACTTTTTCAAAAAATCTAAAAAATCATCACTTTCTGACTTTCCAAAAATTATCACTTTTTCTCAAACATTTCAAAATTCTCACTTTTTCTCAAAATTTGGACTTTTCTCAAAATCAAAAATGTTCACTTTCTCAAAAAAAAACGCAAAATTCTCACTTTTTCTCAAAATTATCAGTTTCTCTAAAAATCTAAAAATCATCACTTTCTCTCAGAATCTCAAAATTCTGACTTTCCAAAAATCCATCACATACAGAGCATCAACTAGTTCCTGAGCAGTGTCCTTCACATGCTGATATCCAAGAGAGGGAGTCACACAGTCACAAGATGGAGGAATAGAAAGCAGTATTCAATGTTTACTTCAGATTAGCTCCACGTCAGAAATGAGCATGCTTGATGTCTCTCTCCATAGAGGCTGAATCATCATGTTAATCACATAGCTATCATCTGCCTCAAACAGTCCTGATGCTCTTCTAGGTAATCACACATCCTGTCATGAACACAGCTACAGTTGGGATACCTTTGTTATCATGCTACTCTCATGTTGGAAGAGGACATTCAGTGTTTTCCCAACAAAAAGGTGATTTAAAGCTTCGGACTTAACTGTTTGTCCACAGAGGGACAGCGGGGACGAAGAGGACATGGAGAAGAACAGCGAGGATGAGGAGGGTCAGCTGGAGGAGCAGATCGACCGGCTGCAGGAGAAGGTAGAGTCGGCTCAGAGCGAGCAGAAGAACCTCTTCCTCGTCATCTTCCAGGTACGCAAGGGTGCCAGGGACGCATTTCCTCCTTTAATGTCAAATGCGTCCTGAGCCATTTCTCAGAATAGCCCTACCATGTCACTGCAGTGTGTGACTATAGAGGACACACAGCTAAATGTACTATCATTTCTCCCCCCAGCGCTTCATCATGCTGCTGACGGAGCATCTGGTCCGCTGTGAGACGGGCAGCGCGGACATCAGCACGCCCTGGTACAAGAACTGCATCGAGAGGCTGCAGCAGGTCTTCCTCATGGTGAGACACACACACACACACACACACCCCATGTATACATCACTTCAGGGGACTTTACATTGACTTACATGCATTTCCTGGAGACTTATCCTAACCTTAACCATAACCAACACCTACCTTACCCCAACCCTAACCAAGTCTTCACCCTAAAATGAATGATTCCCCTTATGGGGACCTCCAATTTGTCCCCATAAGGGTCCCCACACGTGACTGTGTAAACTGATTTAGGTCCCCACAAGTATAGTAATGACACACACACACACACACACACACACACACACACACACAGCAGTAACCTAATGTGTGTAACCTCTCCTCTCCTCTCCTGCAGCACCATGTGACCATCCAGCAGTACATGGGCACTCTGGAGAACCTGCTGTTCACCGCAGAGCTGGACCCCCACATCCTGGCTGTGTACCAGCAGTTCTGTGCCCTGCAGCTCTGAGACACACACACACACGTTATTGGAGGAAATGTGTACCCGTGTTCTCGCAGTACCTGTGCTAAACACATTAGAAACTACCAGCTCTTGCATCAAGAATCTCCTCATTAGTTTTTGTTTTTATTTACATATTTCCGTGCCATTGGACATGCTAGCTTCGTGCAACCGAGGATGTCTTTCAGTAGGAATTCAAACGAGTGAGACCGATCCTCCGTCATTACTTTGCTGTAGTGTTTTCCTTTCTTTGTCTTGTTTTACTTCCTGCTCGTATTCTTATGGGTCTTTTTAAAGCTGTCTGAGTCCAGACGGAGAGGCGATGGAACAGCGAGAGGTTTCAGTCGGAGCGCTCTACTTTTTTACATTTGTTTTATGTGGAATTGGGAAATGATTAAAACTCTGCAGAGTCTTTATCCGCTGCCTGTCTCTGCCATGTCATTTTCTTCAGCTTCAAAGCATTTCCCATCTGGTGCATCTTATTCTGATGGTGCAGATGATCTGAGAACATACAGGGAGGAACAGATAATGACTTTATGCATCGTGGGGAACGCCTGTTGAGTCTTCATAGGCTGCAACTGCAAATTAATCGGCATCCAAAAATGATTTAGTCTAAAACACAATCTAATATTCCCTTTATATTTCAATAGAGCCTTAACCCTTAGATAAGTGGGTCTTTTTGGACCCGGTGAGGTGGTTTTCTTGAAGTACATTTTTATCGTTTCATATTCCAGCTATTCCTCAAAAAACATGTTTTGGATATCACGCCATTCAAATTTTAAATTTACATTTTAAGAAATTGTAGTTTTTGTATTTCTACCCCAAGCTTCCATAAGTGGGTCAAAACCCCCATGCATTTCCTATGGGATCCTTTGATTCTTATCACCTGTTGCTGTCAGGAATATATTCACTGTGGACCACACAGACGACATCACAAGTGACACCTCTCAGGAAGTCAAAATGTAAATTATAAAATGGGGAAAATAAAATATTTCTAGTGTGAACAAAAATATAATATTAAATATTATACAAGTGATTTTTCTGAACCAAAATGATGTAAAAACATATTCTAATTTTTGACCCACTTATGGAAGAGTGCAGGGTCCAGTCACTCGGGCATCTAAGGGTGAAGCCCCTTTAATACGACATCTGCAGCTTTTACTATTTAGGAGAAAGAAACAATTTGCTGGAGCAGAGATTACTAATCGTACTTTAATTTTCTTTTGAATTTGGGAAGCTTAACCCTTACCTGCTATATATTAAGTATATAATATACTGTTGTGCAAAAATACACATAGTCGGACAAATATCGGGTCGGATAAGTCACTAGCACCATGAAACAGAGGGGATTATGGGATGCTGCAATGATCTGTTTGGTGTTTGGAGCCAAACACTTCAGAGACATGTTCTGTATCTGAGACCTTTGATATATTGATGAAAAACCGTATGATAGGGGACCTTTAAAACATTATATTCAGACTGTGTTACAGTACAACGGGATGAGACACGGTGAGGTGATACATGGAGGTGTTTCCAGCAGCTCCAGGTGGAGAATGATAAAGTGGTCTGAATCCTCAGCAGTAAACATCAGGAAGTCCCTGAGAGTCAGATGAATCCAGTTTCTCTGCACAGCGGCAGAAAGTGGAAGAGGATCATGTGATGCAGCTACAAGACTTCCTGTCTCCCGTGACTGCTGGAAGGAAACACTGGAGTGAAGTCTGTGGCACTGTGGGAACGTCTGTGTCAGAGTCTGAATCAAACCGCATTATAGTTTTGGTTTGTCGTCGTTTGTCTCGTATTACTGCAATCAAAATTGTATTAAACACATGATGAGATTCTACCTTCATTCAGAGAACTATACCCCAAGATTTGTTCCCTGCAAATTACATTTCTCTGTAAAAAAAAATTATAAAATATATCAATAAAATCAGTTTACAATTTCCTGAAGATGGTAGTAGCAACAGGATGAATGTCAGTTTGGCATCAACGTCATTAAAAATTGTTTATGGGAGAAGGAATGTCTTCACTCTGTTTGGTACCAGGTATAACTCCCATAATGCTCTCTGTCTGTCAGTGGTCATCAGTCAGCAGTTTCCTTCCCCTCACTGGGAGTGCTCTCGGAGGAGTTTATGGTGTTGGTCCTGTACGTGGCCTGCTCCTCGGCCTCCAGCCGGCGGTACCTCGTGTTGAAGAACAGGACGAAGACGCAGGAGAAGACGCAGGTCAGCCCCCCCAGCACCAGCATCGGCACTGAGGACACACAGCAGATATTAAAACTACACTTCAGTTCCCAGGAGCTCAACGTCCTCAAAAGATAACGTTACTATTTGTTGGAGCTATATATTATTTAATAGTTTAACATTTGTTTTCTTGTTTTTGTGTATAGTAAATGTTCTATTATTTAGTGATATTATTGTAGTTGTATGTTTGTATTTTATTATATATGTTGCATTGTTGGAGCAGCTCAGGTCAGAAGAATGTCAATGCCATCTCTACTGTAGCTTTGTGCATACGACAATAACAATAATAATAATCTTTGAATAATGTCGATAGTGTAACAGGAAGTGACGTACCCTTCCAGCTGAGCACTGCGTCTCCACAGGTGGACAGAGGGGAGTCGGCCAGGCGTTTGCTGAGAGCCTGCAGGAGCACGATGTAGAGGAAGGACTGGACCTGTCTGAAACACGCAGCGTCAGAATCAAGATCACATGCAGGCAAGGTTTATTTATACAGCACCTTTCAATTCAAAGTGCAAAAATGAAAGACTTTAAGAGCATTAAGGAACATATTATAAAATGGCATTTAGAAACACTCATTTAAAAGCAAAGATAATAAAACATGAATAACAAAGGGACATGAATTAAAGGTCACCTATCGTGCTATGTTTAGGCAACAGCATAGGTCTCAGATACAAATATATAAAAAACATGTCTTTGAAGTGTTTTGCTCAAAATACCAAGCAGATCACCCATTCTAGCCATGCCTCCTATCCCTCTATTTCACTTCCTGTTTCTAAAGTGCTGATTTGGGTATAAAGCTTTAAAACATTTAAATTGAGAAATATAAAGAGGAGGGGTCTGAGCTCATGCGGGACCCGGCAGCTACTGTCTGAATTAAATGCTGCCGTGATGAAACGCCATATCATGGATTATCAAGGATCTGAAACAGTCTGGAGCTCAAAGGCTTTCTCTCTTGCCGGTTATACCACAAGGTGAGTTCCTTTTTATTTCCTGCTTCTGCACACACATGCTCTCCAGTACAGGTTAGCTCTGAGTGTTAGCGATGCTAATGTAAACACCGACCATATTACGTCCAAAACAGTCGGGCATTGTTTCTGATAGCAACTTTCTGATTGGGCCGTGGGTTCACATTTCAGATAGGACGTCATATCGGACGCAAATCTGGATCAGCTCCGTTGTAGCCCCGTTTTTAGAGATTTGGGTACGGAGGAAAAGAGAGAGGGGTTTATTTTCTGACGCTGCGTGAGTTCCCCGGGACACATGTTGGACATAAAATAATAAACACATATAAAGGACATCAAAAAGTGCATTTTGCATGATAGGTCCCCTTTAAAGTTACAGTGCAGTTTAAGATGTGAATAGTTCAATTAAAAGCAGCGGCAAAAAGAAAAGTCTTCAGCCTGGATTTGAAAGTAGATCAAGTCCAGGAACTGATCTGTGTATGGACATTGAATTTGTTTAAATGCCATATGTTACAAACAGAATTGACTGTTCCCTTTTTCACTTTGAAATGTGGAGCATAGTCGACAGCTCATTTGAATTTCTCTTGATTCTCTATTGTACTTTCTTTAACATGAAAAAGAAACTGAGCTTTGACCATTATTTGAATTCAAACTGTTCAAATTAACAACTCTTTTTAGGGAGAAACCTTTGGACATAACATCTGGGTAGAAATGTGTTAAAACTGCACATTATTTTACATTTGAATAAGAATCTGCCGTAGTGTGATCTGTGTGCTTGCTTTACCCCGATACGAAGATGAGTCCCGAAGACGTGGCCTCTCCGACGGGATAGGTGCACTCCACAGCGAGCTCCATGACGACAGGGTAGATGGAGAAACCGAAGAAGCCGAAGAGCGAGCAGACGACGGCGACGGCGACTTTCTGCTGCGGCATCAGAGACACCTGAGAGGAGAGAGAAAACTCTGAGTGTCACAGGAAGTCATTCAAGGGGATTTAGAATTACTTTTGTTGTTGTGGTATTTCAGGTCTTGGACCAGCTGCGATGTGATTGGATAAGATAAGATAAGATAGGACTTTATTCATCCCGAAGGAAATTGTTGTGCCAGCGTTACACAAATACAATAAACACAGCAGCACAATAATAATAAAACTGTAAACTAACAAGAGCAATTCAATATCTACAGGAAACATAGACGGTCACATAATTCATGTGAATATTAACATTCTTTAGTATTGCAAAAAAACGTAGTGGCAGCAGAGGTCGCGTTAACCGAATATTTTCCGTCTATGATGGATTTTTTTTAACAATGACCGAAAAATTTGAAAGCAGACTCAAACAAACTCAGAACAGCTGCAAAGTATCCCCGCAGCGGGGCTCCGGTGTTATGCCGTGTTATGCATGCCCGCCAAAAAGGAAATGATATCGTTTCCAAACCTAACTTTGCCGAACAAATCATCGCTCTCGCGAGGTGCAGTGGGCATGCATAACACGGCATAACACCGGCGCTAACAGTTCACGAGTTAGTGCCGTGAACTGTTAGTTCAACCGTCAGAGCTGTGTACAGACCGACGGGTAATAATCGTAATAATGGATTTTGACAGAAGTTTTACGATCCTGTTCGTCAAATTGACGGCAGCGAAAAAGTCTAGCGCCACCTCTGAGTGGCAGATGCGTAATTGCACGTTATTATAGAACATTAATAATAATAAAATTATTGCACATGGTGTTGGTGGACTAACTGACAGCTAGTTTCCTTATAAGCCATGCTCTCTGCCCTCCTAGAGAAGGAGAACATTGCTATAAGTGCATTTATGGGATATACGGACATCATCAAGATACTTTCATAATACTGAAAAATAATGATTAATATAAATGTACTGAGTCAAATAACTCCTATGTCCTTCTGAAGCTCTCCTCCATCAGCCTCACACATGGACACAATGTGGACAATATCTGGTTTGCTTACTGCACATATTTTACATTTTATTGCATTCTATTTCGATGTAAATTACTGCTTTATTTTAATTTCTATTCTACTATATTTTTTGTAACGTTATTATATTGTTCTTAAAATGGTTCGTTATCTGTGTTTTTTTAATGTTTGTTCTATTTGTATGTATGCACCACGACACCTAGTCAAGTTCTTCGTACGTGTCAACCTACCTGCTGATAAACCTGTTTCTGATATCCTTAATAAATCACTCCTTTAAACAAAGTAAAAGCACAAACAGTGAGTTCTGTTTCCTCACCACGGAGAAGGCGATGCAGGCGACAGCGCAGAGGCTCAGGTTGATCTTCGTGGCTTCGATGAACTTCTTAGTTTTATCCACAATGAGACCGAGAGCACCGGCACCGATGATCCCGAAGACGATGAAGAGCGCTCCACACAAACCGGCAAACTCCTGCAGAAATCACATTTTAACCGTCTGATTACTGTGGGTGAGAGTCTTTACTTCATCCTAATCAGTTACTTAAAGGGGACCGATATTGCAAAATGCACTTTTGTACGTCTTGTATACATGAATATGTGTCCCCGGTGTTCCAGGGAACTCACCAAGTGTCAGAAAACACAACCCTCTCTATTTTCCTCCATACCCAAATCTCTTAAAAAGGGACTGCAACGGATCTGATACAGACTGATCCAGATTTGAACACTTCTATGACGTCACAGAAGTGGCGCTACGGCTATTGGGCCAACTCCACCAATCAGGAGGAGACCGCCACGGACATTGCCGTTTGAAAGCGCTGGAGACGTTGTAGTACATATGCCAGGCCTGTAGATGGTGCTGTTCTCACAGAATCAGCCCATGCAAAGACAGTGTTAAATTGAGTGAAATGAGGAATGGCTAAAATGCATGATCTGTTTGGTATTTTGAAAAATAAAAAGTATAAATATGCCTTATATAGGTATGGTCATACACTATATTATTCAACTATAGCATGATAGGTTTACTTAAGATCATTTTTGCGCTGTCAATACCTGAATGTTTTTAAGTAAATTAACACATTTACTTGTTTATTCATTGTCTTTACTCACCGTTTAACTAAATCCCAGATCAAATGCACGCTAAAGGGTCATTGAAAATGTTTTCTCTCAGTGATTGTGCTGTTATGTTAAATGTTTGTTGTTTGTTTTTCATGTATTGTGTTTTTATATTTGTCTGTTGATGTTACACATGGAGCTGCTGTGATGCAAGTCACATTTCAGACTTGATCCAACCATTAAAGTATTATTGTATCGGATTGCTGACATCCTCGTGGATTCATCTTCTTAAAAACATTTCAAGTGCTACTCAACTGGCTTTAGGTAAGCCAGTCCTTTATTAGTATATAAAGGACTGGCTTACCTAAAGCCAGTTGAGTAGCACTTGAAATGTTTTTGCTCTATGAAACCTGATGTACTTATATGATTCTGTTTTTCTTCAAGTTTGTATTTTGTTGGTCGAACGCACTTATTGTAAGTCGCTTTGGATAAAAGCGTCAGCTAAATGCAATGTAATGTAATTACAGACACATGCATTTCCAAACATTCGGTCTATATGTTGCAACTGTATTATCTCTTCGATTTACACACGGCATCTATTGCACGTCTGTCCATGCTGGGAGAGGGATCCCTCCTCTGTTGCTCTCCCTGAGGTTTCTCCCATGTTCCCTTTAAACTGTGGGTTTTCTCTGGAAGTTTTTCCTTGTACGATGTGAGGGTCTAAGGACAGAGGGTCTAAGGACAGAGGGTCTAAGGGCAGAGGGTCTAAGGACAGAGGGTGTCGTATTGTTATACTGATATTCTGTACAAACTGTGAAGTCCACTGAGACAAATGTAACATTTGTGATATTGGGCTATATAAATAAACATTGATTGATTGATTGATCGTATCGTTTACTGACAAACAATTCTCCACTATGTAATGGTTTTATCAGAAATCCTGTATCAGTCCCACAGCAGTGATATGTACAACAGCTAAGAGACAATATAAGATAGCAGGCTAACCTGTTATAAAAAGAGTCACGCACACGTGTAATAATAGCAGTATTATTAAAGTAAGTAAACTAACAGCCACAAATTGCATTACATGAATGCACACAATGTACAACAATATCTGTTTTTATTACTGCTGATTTTTATTCCATATTTTTATTCCATCCATTTAAATACTGTTATATTTTACTATATTTTTTATATTTTTCTAGTTCTCTATCTGTGTTTGTTAACGTTTGTTTTACTTTTATGTATGCACCATGACACCAAGTCAAATTCCTCGTACGTGTCACTCTACCTCAGTGGTTCTCTTTTTCTGTCAGGCCCCCCCTTTGGAGAAAAAAAAGAGTTGGGCCCCCCCAACACAAATAGTCAGGCTCAGTGGCGGCGCCAGAGATTTATTTTGGGGGTGCTGTGGGGTAGCGTGACGTTTCATAGAGGGTGCTCAAACATTTAGGGTTTCCCATCAATGTACCGGTCGCTCCAGTGGAATTCTCTACTGCAACACTCCCCACACATATACACAGTGTGACAGTTACAATGAAGGCTCGAGGCATATAGGTGTAAGCAGGGGTAAAGTGCTATTTTTATAGGTGGTGAGTAGGGGGGTCCGGGGGCATGCTCCCCCGGGAAGATTTTTTTTTTTTAAATATTGAAGTTAAAAGCATCAATCTGGGGCACTTTGAGAGCAAAATGAAGAGTTCTATGGATACCTCTCTCAACACCCATTTGAAACAGAACTGTAAACAGATTTACTTTTTCTTTATGGATATTTTACAAATCACCTTTTAAACTTTATTCATTTTTTAATGTCATATAGTATTTCACACCTGTTTTTCATTTATTCTCTTGTTTTTTTATAACTATAATGATCATATAAACGTGTGCCTCGGAAATAATTGTTTACATTAATGGTGACCAAAACATTTGAGACCCACTGAGATAACTGTGAGGAATTGCTGTATCTCCTTCTCCTTTTTTTCTGTTTGTCTGTCTTCCTGGCTGGGCGTGGTTGACCTACTTTCCGTTTTCCGCCAACTCACCTCCGCTCCTGTTTCTCATCATCACTGATTACCACCACTCACCTGCTGCTGCTTAAAACTCCGGTTCGATCATCAGACTTCGCCAGTTCTTCGTGTACTCACAGTGGTAAACTCCAGTTCCGGCTCTCTCTTTCTCTCTCTCTCTCTCTCTCTCTCTCTCTCTCTCTCTCTCTCTCTCTCTCTCTCTCTCTCTCTCAATTTTTCCTTCTGGTCTCTCGCGTTCCCCCTGGCATGCCTTGGCGCCCCCCACTTTGAGAACCACTGCCCTACCTGGTGATAAACCAGTTTCTGACTTTGAAATAGCAACACATATGAAGTAAAATTGACTGTGCTGCTTTTCTTGCTCGTTTGATATCAGTTAGTGGAGCTAACACCCATTAATACCCCATGATGCATTGCACTCACGTTGGAGTACCCCTGCACACACAGGATCTGCTCCAGCAGCGTGGAGAAGCAGGTGAAGGCGCCGATGCCCGACCCAAAGCAGAGCATCAGAATCAGGTAGGCTCGGTTCTTCAGTAACTGACAGGGTGACATGGAGAAAGGAGAATGAGGTCAGTGAAACATTTCAGAAGGAGACCAAATATAAGCTGGCAAAGAGAACACACACAAGGAGAAACAAAACTAAACATTAAATGTCACCTGTCATGCTATTTTTAGGCATATATTATGAGACTCAGATATATACAAATATAGAAAAAAACATGTCTATGATGTGTTTTGCTCAAAATACCAAACAGATCATGCATTTTAGACATCTCTCATGTCCCTCTGTTTCAGCCTGTTAGAGAACTGCAGGTTCGGGGTCCTTAGGGGAGGTGGAGCTAATGTCTGCTCAGAATGACCGAGCAGCTACAGTTAAATGCTGCCGTGATTAGAGAACACCATGTTCCAAACCACATCAAGGATTCTCTCTGAAACAGTCTGGAGCTCAAAGGCTTTCTCTCTTGCCGGTTATACCACAAGGTGAGTTCCTTTTTATTTCCTGCTTCTTCACACACATGCTCTCCAGTACAGGTTAGCTCTGAGTGTTAGCGATGCTAATGTTAACACAGACCACATTACGTCCAAAACAGTCGGGCATTGTTTCTGATAGCAACGTTTCTGATTGGGCCGTGGGTCCACAATTCAGATATGACGTCATATCGGATGCAAATCTGGATCAGCTCCGTTGTAGCCCCGTTTTTAGAGATTTGGGTACGGAGGAAAAGAGAGAGGGTTTAATTTTCTGACGCTGCGTGAGTTCCCTGACACACCGGGGACACATGTTTATGTATAAAATACATAAAAAAGTGCATTTTGCATGATAGGTCCCCTTTAAAATGAAATGAGTGTGTGTTTCTGTGTCGTCCTCACCAGTTTGATGCCCTGTACGAATGGCTCTGAGCTGGAGGACTCGGCGCTGGCTGACGGCGGCGTGGGGGGGGGTGCTGCTCCGTAGCCCCACTGTTGCTAGGAAACAGATGATGCACGCCGGGACCGCATAGGCCAGCAACTAGAGGAGACACACACACACACACACACACACACAAAATGTGATAAATGGACTTTGGCACCTGAAATAAAAAACATTCATCATCATTAGCAGGTGAGCAGCTGCAATCCCACAATGCACTCTGGGAATCCAATTATTATAGCGAATTGATGTCTTTTTAAAAATATGTTTGGACACTTTAACAGTTGATGGACAGTTGAAAGCAGACATATGCAAAAAGGCAATCAACAGGGTCACCTAAGTATATTATAATAATGATATCTGAAGAATGTGCTGAATAGCTTCAATCAAAACATAGATGTGAGTATTTATTCTGTTTAAACCTGGTATTTCTGCACAGGTGTTCTCTGATCTTAATATTTAAGTTGTATATTATTTATTAGATTTCAGTGGTTTCGTAACATATTTTCCAAACATGACAAAATATCTCGCGACCGTTGTACAGTCCAAAAGTCAAAATGTATTTAAAAAGCAACATGTGTTTGTTTAAGGAGATAATCTGGTTCCATCCATACTTTGTGACGTTTAGCTTTTCAACTCCAGGTCAAAACAACGGTTTTGCTCTTTCCTTGCTGCATGATGAGGGAGGCACAAACGGATGAGTTATAATCAGGGCTGCACATAACTTTCTTAGTGAGTTACTCAAATGAGTACCAGGAGACAATGTTTGGTACTCAGGGCTGCCCACGCAAAGTTCCGTGTTCAGCCCTTCTGTTTCGCGAACGTCGACGGGGGGTGGGGGGTGTGGTATTGAATGTCGACGGGGGGTGGGGGGTGTGGTATTGAACGTCAACGGGGGGTGTGGTATTGAACGTCGACGGGAGGGGTGGAGGTGGGCGCTAGTGGAAGTTGTGGCACAATTCCGTTGTACACACCGACGTTAACAGCAGCCCGTCTGTGCGCACGGCAAGTCCGGTACGCAAATGCGCTTAGTGAGACAAGTGACGGTACGCTTTTCAGGTGTTTGCCGCGCATCGTACCTGCGTACCACTTATGTGCACCCCTGGTTATATTCATTATATCACCATTTTTTAAATGTATTAATAAAAAGACGGATGAAGTACATTATGTTTGATGCTAGGGATGTAAAAGAAAAAGCATCCCTGGTTGTTAAGGGATGCTTTTGTAGTAGTTAACGTTGGATGAATCATTAAAGTTACTTCTTTTGCCCACTTAGAAGGCAGAAGATTGCACATATTAGAACGTATGAAGTTGTTTTGGCCGACTGAGCTCAGCAATCAGTCACCTTTAACCCTCCATCACACACAGAGCAATATCAGTATTCACTGGAAGCCTAGTTCAACATCAAAACTGCTGCAAAGTCCTGCCAGGAGATTGAAAACATTCAGATAAAATACAGTAAAACATGGACAATGATACGAGTGAGAATTGAAAGTTAACCCAAATTAAAAAAGCCATGTTAAAAAGGTTTTTAATTAGCTTTTAAACATTTCAAGGGAGTTTGCTGTTCTAAGAAAGAAGTCTCTTTGTGGCTCACCAGGTTGGGGATGTCTCCAGATGTTTGAGTCATCCATGGAGAGAGGATGCTGGCCAGCAGCAAGCCCAGAGGGTTGGCTGAGGAGAGAACAGTCAAACTGGTTTATGTCCTGTGGTAAAAGTACTACAAAGAGTTTTAAACTGGTTATCAAACAGCCTGAAATCTGTACCTGACCCACAGGAGGAGCCTGTGTGTTTGCTTTTTACAGGCAAAGTCGCACATAGAGTAGCTGAATAATATAAATACTAATAATATATTCCGTGAACATTCATTTTCTCTTATGGTTTAGTCTTTTGGCAGAGGTGGGAAGTAGTGGAGTACAAATACTTTGTTACTGTATTTAAGTACATTTCTCTGGTATCAGTACTTTACTCCACTATTTATTATCCTGACGACTTTTTACTTTGACTTTTTTGAACACAAATACCTGTACTTTCTACTTCTTACATGTTGAACCCAAATACCTGTACTTTCTACTTCTTACATGTTGAACTCAAATACCTGTACTTTCTACTTCTTACATGTTGAACCCAAATACCTGTACTTTCTACTTCTTACATGTTGAACTCAAATACCTGTACTTTCTACTTCTTACATGTTGAACACAAATACCTGTACTTTCTACTTCTCACATGTTGAACACAAATACCTGTACTTTCTACTTCTCACATGTTGAACACAAATACCTGTACTTTCTACTTCTTACATGTTGAACTCAAATACCTGTACTTTCTACTTCTCTCATTTCCCAAACAGCTGGTTCCTTTAGTCTGAATGTGTGTTTGGTGGCGTGATCATTATTCTTTAGAGTCATTGCGTGCCTATTGATTTGAACACGATCCGTGTATCCATCATTTCCTGGTCTTCTCTAAAGAAGAGGGACCAATGGAAACGTTGTCATGTTGCCGTTGTTCAGCATGGAAACATTCATTAGCTAACAATGACATTATTGTTCTATTAATATAAAGTGAGGTCAGGTACTCTTTTTATTACATGGCTTAGTAGTTGAATACTCGATTCTGATTGGTTAATCCAGTAGTACAGACCGCTGTCAAGGACTTATTGACGGTTGTTAAGGACGCTCACATCTGCAGAAAGAAGTCGGGTCGATTTAACTGTATACAGTTTGGCCGAAAAGTTTGCTTCTCTTTAGTTTTCCGTTGTCTACCGTCTGAGAGCAACATTGAGGATTGTAATATTCATTTTAATATATTTGGAGAGCACAGTAATTTGGATGAATTGTTAGTGGCTGATGAGTCCCCAGCGAAGAAAAGAAAAAGACAAGAGGGACACTTCTAACGGCAAAACGCAGTTCCTTTGGCATTAGGGCGGGGATATCTAGATACTTTCCAAGATTTGACATCATGAATTGTGCTACTTTTAAAGCAAGGAACGATGTTTTCAAATCCGTAATGAAAAAGGTCCGCAAAAACACTATCGAAGCAGTTCCTGCCGCTGATCCGTAGTTCAAACAGTAACAACGGACTATTTTTCTTAGCGGATGCATGTCATTTTAAATAAATAAAACAGTTTTTTAAATCAATAAAAACATTTTCTGCCCAAACTTCTTTATTTTTACTTGAGTAAAGAAGTTTAGTCAGTACTTCTACTTTTACCAGAGTATTTTTAAACACGAGTATCTGTACTTCTACTTGAGTAAAGGATGTGTGTACTTTTGCCCTCTTTGGTCCAAACCCCACCACCTGCTCTCAGTGACACCAGAGAGTGAATCCCTCACCCATGGAGGCGATGGTGTTGGCGGTGGCGCGCTGGTTGTCGGGGAACCAGAGAGCGGCCATCTTGGCGGGGGTGAAGATCACGAGCGGCTGAGCGATGGCGGCGAGCGTCTGGCCGAACATCACTAAGGGAAACCGGGCTGCAGGGTCAGAGGAGATCCCCGTCCCGAGGAATCGAACCAGCGCCCCGAGCATGTTGAGCCACCCACCGAGGATCAGCTGCATGGAGAACAGGAAGAACGGTCAAAATGCTCCAACAGAATAAACATTTTGAATCACCTCGGAGGGTTTCAAGACAGAATGAAGACCTATCCTTAAAGGTCCCCTATTATACTGTTTTTCATCAATATGTTATAGGTCTCAGATATATACAGAACATGTCTCTGATTGGCTGCCACACCAAACAGATCATTGCAGCATTACCCATAATCCTCTCTGTTTCAGCCCTGTTTCAAAAGTGCTGATTCTCCGTCTGTCACTTTAGATGAAAATAAGGAGCCCCTCCCCACGCCCCTCTGAGAGAGGTTTGGTTACAAAGAACTCAATGGTGCTCTAGGAGGAGATTCAGGTGACAAGGTGGGGGGGGGGGGGGTTACCTTGGTTGGTGATTGGCTGATGGATACACAAGACAAAACATCGTTATGACATCATAAAGTGGCCAAAATCTGATCAGCTCATTTTCAGACAAGTTTTTATAGAAATGGATCAAAAAGAGAGAAAATCTTTGTTCCTGAAACTTTCAGAGTCTCTTTCCACAGAGGGGACACATGTTGATGTAGAAGAGACATGAAGAAGAGGGGACACATTTTGATGTAGAAGAGACATGAAGAAGAGGGGACACATTTTGATGTAGAAGAGACATGAAGAAGAGGGGACACATGTTGATGTAGAAGAGACATGAAGAAGAGGGGACACATGTTGATGTAGAAGAGACATGGAGAAGAGGGGACACATGTTGATGTAGAAGAGACATGAAGAAGAGGGGACACATGTTGATGTAGAAGAGACATGAAGAAGAGGGGACACATGTTGATGTAGAAGAGACATGGAGAAGAGGGGACACATGTTGATGTAGAAGAGACATGAAGAAGAGGGGACACATGTTGATGTAGAAGAAACATGAAGAAGAGGGGACACATGTTGATGTAGAAGAGACATGAAGAAGAGGGGACACATGTTGATGTAGAAGAGACATGAAGAAGAGGGGACACATGTTGATGTAGAAGAGACATGAAGAAGAGGGGACACATGTTGATGTAGAATAGACATGAGGAAGAGGGGACACATGTTGATGTAGAAGAGACATGAAGAAGAGGGGACACATGTTGATGAAGAAGATACATGAAGAAGAGGGGACACATGTTGATGTAGAAGAGACATGAAGAAGAGGGGACACATGTTGAATTAGAAGAGACATGAAGAAGAGGGGACACATGTTGATGTAGGAGAGACATGAAGAAGAGCGGACACATGTTGATGTAGAAGAGACATGAAGAAGAGGGGACACATGTTGATGAAGAAGAGACATGAAGAAGAGGGGACACATGTTGATGTAGAAGAGACATGAAGAAGAGCGGACACATGTTGATGTAGAAGAGACATGAAGAAGAGGGGACACATGTTGATGTAGAAGAGACATGAAGAAGAGGGGACACATGTTGATGTAGAAGAGACATGAAGAAGAGGGGACACATGTTGATGTAGAAGAGACATGAAGAAGAGGGGACACATGTTGATGTAGGAGAGACATGAAGAAGAGGGGACACATGTTGATGTAGAAGAGACATGAAGAAGAGGGGACACATGTTGATGTAGAAGAGACATGAAGAAGAGGGGACACATGTTGATGTAGAAGAGACATGAAGAGAGGGGACACATGTTGATGTAGAAGAGACATGAAGAAGAGGGGACACATGTTGATGTAGAAGAGACATGAAGAAGAGGGGACACATGTTGATGTAGAAGAGACAGGATGAAAGAGGGGACACATGTTGATGTAGAAGAGACATGAAGAAGAGGGGACCATGTTGATGAAGAAGAGACATGAAGAAGAGGGGACACATGTTGATGTAGAAGAGACATGAAGAAGAGGGGACACATGTTGATGTAGAAGAGACAGGATGAAGAGGGGACACATGTTGATGTAGAAGAGACATGAAGAAGAGGGGACACATGTTGATGAAGAAGAGACATGAAGAAGAGGGGACACATGTTGATGTAGAAGAGACATGAAGAAGAGGGGACACATGGTGATGTAGAAGAGGCATATGTTGTAGCTGAATCCTCCCAGTAAAGGTGTACCGTGATCCGCAGCCCGAGGACGTCCAGCATCCAGGAGGTGGCGAAGCTGAGTGGGATGGCCACTATCATGTAGATAATGGAGAGCCAGTTGATCTGCTGCAGACCCACCTGCAGGTACCGGGCCGACTGGTCCGCCACCGGGGCGAAGCTCAGCCATAACTGGGAGGACACAAAACGTGGTCAAATATAGGTTTTATTTTAGCAGGATACCAACAAATGTTCTTTTTTTATTAGTCAATTTATTGAACATGTCAGAAACTTTTTTTTATAATAATAATAATTATAACAAAGAGATGCAAAAAACATTCAAGGTACAACAAAATTCAAATAAATAAATTCTCAAATAGTCTCTGTCACGTTCAACAGGTGCAAAAAGAAGCTTAAAAAGCTTAAGAAGCTGGTCCCCCCCCCCTCTAGCGTACATTTTTCTTGAAAATAAAAATGGGGTCTGCGAGACAGCGAGACACCGCAGAACTCAGCCTAGATCCGCGGCTGAGAAAAGATAAGGCTGAGTGAGTGTGTGTGTGAGGAGCCGTTACGTCACTATACTCGTTGCATCACCATACTTAGGAAGCAAACAATGGAAAAAGAGAAATGTCCAACGAGGCGTTCTGGTGCAGCACAGACAGGTCTTCTCTGTGTTAGAGCTTTACTCGCTACAAGGTGTACTTTGAGGGTTGTGACTCTGCAGACCGTTTACATGCAGAAACACCTTCATAACAACAAGGGGACGGGTGATAACCGGACAAGCATGACATGGGTCCTTTAAGATAGTGATCGGGTGTCTCTTGCTACAGTCATGTGACACGGACACGAAGAGGAAATGGCCCATCTGCTCTGCTAACATGCATGTCCTGAGAGAGTGAAAAGACATACGAGAAGTAGCCTTTATTTTAATGAGACTGAAACTGAGACATAATATAATATAATGAACAAGCTTCTGGCTTTATTTCAGCCATGTTAACACTTTGATAAAAAACCTCTTTTACCATAACCCATACAACAGGGCATATACAGTAACCATGTTCCTGCAGGGCACGTAAACACATCCATTCCAAATGACTGCAATAACCTCATTTGGTACAGGCAATGTAACTTGTTTTGTAAAAGTTAGCTTAGTAACCAATATATGGATATGGGATGTTATTGGTTATGGCCATGATTTTATGATTATTGAAATGTATACAGTTCTGATTCATGTAGGTGTTTCCATAGAGCTAGTCTCTTTATTTTCCCCTCAAAGTGCACCAGACTGATGCATTTAACTCCAACATAAAAAACAAATCTTACCGGGGGAGCATGCCCCCGGACCCCCCTAGAGGATTTGAGGTCCACCCCCACTTAAAATCACATTGATAGGTTCCTAAATACATTTACCATTTGTTTTAAATAGTAACCCATGTCCATATGTTTATTTGTGGGTAGTAGATTTAAACTATAGGGCTATCACTATGGGTGCTGCCTGTACCTGTTCGCTCTGCCATCGCGTGAAAGGTCTGCTAACAAGCGACCAACAGAAAGGTTAATGTTAATGTTGTTGCACGTCACCTCAACCCCCCCCCCACCACCACCACCACCCCAAGTATATTTCAGATCTGTGGGAAACACTGAAAGACATTCACATATAATTAAAAAAAGGCAGTTATACCAATGCTTCCACAGACTGGTATCGTACAGCACTGAGTATTAAAGAGGACATGCAGCGTATAGAGATGATAGCTGTGATTAAATCCATCTAGCCTCTACACCACAACCCTCTGTTTGCTGACAATGAATACATCTATTTTAAGCAGTCGAGTCTTCGTAAGCTGGTCAGCTGATTTAGAGTCACAATGCCAGTTCTGTTTCTCACAGAGGAAATGACTAAGGTTAACATCATCCTTCTTTTCTTATTGTTGAGACCTTTTTCTGTTTGCAGAGTCTCCGTGATACTAGGGCTGAACGATTAATCGATTTAAAATTGAAATCGCGATTTGCAATTATCAAATCGCAAAGCCTACGATTTTTTTTCCTTTCTTGTGTGTCAGTCATCCACACCAATCAGAAGTGCACCAGCCATTGTTAACCAATCAGAAGTGCTGTGCTCCACATGTACATTGTTAACCAATCAGAAGTGGCCTATGATAGAAGGCGATGGACAGATTGATCCAATCACCTGCCAAGTATTTTTGAAAGTGCCTGCCCTTTCCAAATGGCTTCCAATGGAGCTTTCCTAGATGGTTTGGTGAGATATGGCCACATTTTACAATACACTTCCGTTGGGTCGCTTAAAAACAAATATCGCAAATCAAATCGCAATATCTGTCAGAAAAATCACAATTTGATTATTTCCCAAATCGTGAGACACACACTTCTGTCTGTGTTAGACGAAACTTGGATTGCACTTTCACAATATGGTGACGCTACAACAAGACTACGTTTATAGTTTCCACTAGATTCATATTGTGCTGAAACTACAGCGCTTCATGCAGGTGCAGAGATTTTGGCTATAAATAATTAAAACGGTTCATAACCAAATAAAGAAAACTAAACATGTGATCTTTGATTTGCCATTACATATTATCTTAGTCACATTTCAAAAATACGATCTGTTCTTAAGATTGGTGTTAATGGTAAGAAAATGAACTATTTGTAAATACAACAGATTTACAAACAAGTATAGAACATTGATTGATTGCCGGTTCACGTCCCGATCAGTCCAAAGAATTACTGAATTGAAATCAATAAATGTCTTTCTTTCTTTCTTTATATTGTACAAACAATAAATGGCTACTCAACAACGTGAAACAAACCCAAACTTCTCAAACACATTTTTGCAATTCTACCTGAATAAAACGGTCTAAAATGTGCTGTAAATAACTATTATTCAAATTTGAGTCATTTAGTCATTTAGATACTATTGGTATTTTACATTTTAATATTTGCTCTCCGCATAATGGGAAATGGCTTTTGGCGCTTTTTCGTGAAACGGTATTTCGATCTCTCTGTCTGTACACACAAACTGATAGATTGACAATACAGTTGACTTTGACTTAACAATTGTGGCTTATTTATTTCAAACAAAGCTTGTGGTGTTTCATATTCTGCATGCAGTGTTTCCACATGACACTCTGTGTGATTTAACACAATGTAAAAATCAAAATCAATCCTAAATCAATTTACAAGCCAACTACTATTATTGTTTTTTGTAAATCCCCCCCCTGAGGCCTCAGTTTGGATGCTAATGGCGGACTGATAGATGTCTAACTGGCCCATCGGCTGTTGTTCGCTCCGTCATGAATGACTGTCGGCCAGCTGAGTGTCTTTTGTGAGAGGGAACAGCCCCACCCCTGGAAACAATGGTGCTCACAGAGAGGACCATAGAGAGGACCAGTCCCCATGGGAGCTGGGGGGGTGATGGAGGTGACGGACGCTCAGTTTGCATGACTGAGACGGCACACTTTGCCTCCAGGCTCACTCTGATTATCAATGGCAGCTCACCCTGGGGAACTATATCAGTATCCAGGACACATAAGGAGGCGCCACATGTCATTGACGCACTGTTCACAGACACACCTGCTTTATCAGTGCAGAAAGACGGACAAATATCTGAGTCAAAGGACAACAAGCTGTCAGGGATTCAGGTTGCAGCTTTTGTTTTGAATGTGGAAACACAGGTTTGAGTAATTGGAAACTTCTTGGCTTTGTGATTTTTTCCCACAGATTGTAAATGTTTCTGCTAAAACGGACGCTAGGCTGGAGCTTAATGTATGGTGTGACCATAGGGGTGTGACCAGACTATTTGAGTAATATTGGGACACTGTACTGAATAAGTAGGCCTACAATGTTGAGGTCATTTCTTATGCTACATTATACTTCTCCTGAACTACAATTTGGAGGCTATACTGCACTTTTCACTCCGCCACATTTGTTTGACAACATTATTAAATTAGAAAACTCCGATTAAAAGAAAAAAAATTAACTATGTTGCTTCATAATAATAATAATAATTTATTAAATTTTTAGTAGAGCACTTTTCAAGGCACTCAAAGCGCTTTATAATTACACATTAAACATATTAGACATGTAACAGTGTGATGCGGTAATATGGCAGCTGCTACATTAGACACACATTAGCAAATATTAATCTTAAATTGTCCAAAATACAACTTTTATATCTACTATGAATACCACATTGCTTCGACTTTATTAACTAAAATCTGTGAAACACAAGCTGCATTTAACACTTAAATGGCTTCATTTGACAGGCTGTTTCCATGTGTAGGAAGGGCCTAATAACAGAGTAATATCAGTGTAATATGGGACTTATAACACTGTAACATAGCTGCAATAAAAGTGTAACATGGCTGTAATAACAGAGTAATAAGGCTGTAATAGGGGTGTAATGTTGGGGTTATATGGGATTAATAACACTGTATTATGGATGTAATAGCAGTGTAACAAGGCTGTAAAAACAGAGTAATGGCAGTGTAATGTTGGTGTTATATGGGACTAATATTACTGTATTATGGAGAGTAATAGGCTGTATTGATATGTAATATGGATGTAATGTACACAATACCAATACATGAATTGTATAATATTTATGTCATTGCCCATTTATGGGTCAACGTAATGTCTACTCTGTTGTTGACATTATGTAAACACACACACACCCACACACACATACACACACACACGTTAACTCACCGTTGCGTTGGAGCAGTTCAACAGACATAGAACCAGCAGAACAAACCACCTCCTCTTGTAAACTTTAAAAGATAACAGTTTCTTCAGCTCAGTGTTCGGTAAACCGGGAATAACACCGGCACAAATCGTTTGGATCTCGGCGCGGTTTTCTTGGTTTTCGTCGCCTCCCTCCATTAATACCAACGGTACAAGTTTACCGGCGGTTAGGCTAGGTGGCTAGTTGCGTTAGCTAACACTGTACAACACAATATTGTATCGTTAATGTAATGTTAATGTAGGCGGTGACAGAGCCGGTAAAAAAACATAGAAGAAGTCCTTAAAACACATTATATCTCCTTTAAAATACAAGCAGTGAATCCATGGTGTTGTCTTGTGATGGGTTATGACATATCTGATAAAAAAGACGCCGGGAAAGCATTTTGACGGCTGGGAGAATCGAAACACAAACACCGCTTCATGATGTCTTGGTTCAGGAACAACACTACTGGGAGTGGACTGTAACAAAGATCTTCTACAATCAAGATGAACCACTCCGTAAATAAAACAACAGACCGGTAAATAAGGTAAATACACGTTTTTCTACATTCAAGATTGAAGGCTTTTAGTGTCATGTGTACAAGCAACAGTGTAGTTATAACAATGTAAATCTTAGGCCACAGGCTCCTCCAACAGTGCAACAGATAATAGTGCAAGTAAATAAAATAGAAAATAATAGTAGTCTACATACAAGTAATTGGAATATTGATATATAAGTTGCAAACAGATGAATGTTATGGATGTTCTTTCAAAAGTTCAGGTGTTTAATAGTCTTATGGCCTGTGGGAGGAAACTGCCCCTTAGTCGGGTGGTTTTAGTCCTGATGCTGCGGTACCGCCATATGTGAAACTATAAAACTGTTTTGCTGATCAATGGGAGATTGTTGTGTTGACTTTTGATTGTATGTTGGGTTTCCTGTTACTGTACGTATTTGTAAACAGCTGTAACTGACAGACCCTCGGTTTTAGAGTAACTGGCAGGTAAAATATGACCAGAGGTGGGCCGTTATTAAGTACATGTACTCAAGTACTATACTTAAGTACAATTTTGAGGTAAGCTTACTTGTACTTTACTTGAGTATTTCCATTGTTTGCTCTTTTGTACTTCTACTCCACTAAATTATTTAATACTTTGACTTGTAACAGAGTATTACACTCTGGTACTTCTACTTTTACTCAAGTACAAGATCTGAGTACTTCTACTTTTCTGAAGTACAAGATCTGAGTACTTCTACTTTTACTTGAGTAACATTTTGAATGCAGGTCTTGTACTTGAAACAGAGTATTACTAAACTCTTGTACTTCTTCCACCTCTGAATATGACTTTTCTTCTCCCTGCACCTTTCCATCCTGGGTTCAAAAACTGTTTAAAATTTACAATTTTTTCTTTTAATAATAATTGCCACGAGTGGAATAAACTAATAAATGGATAAATATAATCTGTTGAGCATCAGGACTGGGACGGTTACTTTGAAATGTACTCAGAGACTTAATAAAACATGTGTTGTCTTATTCATGATGACTGCAAAAGGGGGGGTTTAACAATCAGGAGTACTCCATGTACTCTACAACATTTGGGATGCTGTTTCTGTTTTCTGTTACCGCTGTTTTATCTTAAGAGTCCACATGGAGGTATTGGAAAACCAATGCCTCTGTGTGACCTTTGATTCAATAAAATAGCCGGCTTTGAAGGAAAATGTAGGATAGGATATCCTTGACAATGTAACTTGAATCTAATCTAGTTTATTAGACCCATATTATTGGATTTTAATCTTCGATGCATTACGTGTTCCTCACTGGTAAAGCTGAAGCTAATTCAGTCATATCTAAATCCCCAAATATATTTAGTAAAGGAGCAGATCACAAATCCTAAAGTCTGTAAATAAAAACACAAACATCATGGCATGTAGACATACACAATAAGATAAGATGGACCTATTGACCCAATAGGGAAATGCAGGAGTCATAGCAGCAGCAGAATAAGAAAGAAGCACAGATAGTACACACAGGATAATACACATACAATAATAAGAATAAACATGTAGTAATAGTATGAATTGAGATAACAAAAAGGACACGATGAGGACACATAGAAGCAATTTCAATCATATTTTTCTATTTAACGCCTCAAATGGTGTGTTTTGTTAGGAGCAGGAGTGCTCTTACTGTCATCAGTTTGCATGCGTAAATGTTATTGCTTTAAATAATTGTGTTACGTGTTGTCCTCCAAAAGGTGATGTTTCTTTATTTACTTTCTGTAGCTGGTAATAGGAACAGAGTGAGAGGTCTTCTCTTCCTGATCTTCTCTGAGCACTGAACACTCCTCCTGTCTTTAACCCTTTGTGAATCACTGTCCGACAAACTTCACACTGAAACTGCTTCATCGACACATTCCTCTCAGGTCATGTTTGCTTTCTCTTTGACGACAGCTGAGGATACTAAGAGGCTTTGCTTTGCTTGCTCAAGGTCCAAGGTTCAAGGTTCTTTATTTGTCAAACGAACATAGCTACAGTGTAGTTATGTCGATGAAAATGTTGTGTCACAGGCTTCTCCAATAGTGAAACACAGATAAACAGAAACATATAGATAAATAATTTTTAAGTAGCAGCCAGATGAATATTGTGGATGTTGTTTCAACAGTTTTATCACAACTGCTCTGTGATGATTTGAATTGTCAAACAAATCCTTTCATTTTAGGGCCTTCTTTAAATGAATACAGAGTGGGCTTATTGGTGCTGTTCAATTTGTATTAATCTATTTTGAAGGATGAACATTTATTTTGATGTCTAAGTATTTCCCCTCACTTCCACTCAGACTGCTACATAGGAATATAAAGGAACCAGTATAAAGTGTATAGCACATTTGTTACAGCAAATCCAAAAATAGCCTATAATTCAAGAAGCATGCATACAAATATTAAAAGATACAACTAGAAAGTATTTAAACAAAATTTACAAAATACACATAGTACCAGTAACAGTTTAGCGATATAGCAGCCAGGGGAAAGTATTAAAGGTGGAAGGATATATATTCCACAGCTATTTACGGTAAATATATTTAGCACATGTATTCCCAGATAGCAAAATATGAGTGAATCAATGTTGAAATATGGTTAGGCAGAAATATTGAATCCATGTTGAAACCCGGACATTGAAATGAAACAGAAAGCGCAAATTGTTTTAATGTTGAATAAACGTTGGACTTTCAACCATAACTGACACTATCAATGTTGATTCAACCATCACCTAAATAGGAATCTACATGCACATTTTTGGTCGATTTTACATTGAATCAATGTTAGGAATCGACATTGATTCAACCATCATCCAAATGTAAAACTTACATTAAAATATTCAACTTTTCTAAGCATACTGTAACACATTAAAAAAGTGAATGTTTTTCACCAATGACTTTTCTGCGTATAGGTCTACTTCTTAACAGACCATTAACAAGTGCAACATCAATACTGTACTGAATGAAGTGGTCCAAACTTGTAAACACACACTACACCATGTATTGTTGGCAGACGATTGTTATTAGCTTGTTCAAAATTACCTTGAATTACCATATTTCCCAAAATGTATGAAATCAAACTAAAAATGACAGAAAACATGATTTTAATATTCAAATTTATTTTAGAAAGCAGGCAGCAATGCGTCGCTGAGCAAGACTCTTAACCCGTTATTGCTCCCCAAACGCTGTGGAATAAATGCAGAGGACACATCGTATGTGCAAATATACAGTGACACAAGATACCCCCATCAAAAAGAGGGTGTGTAAGAACCATTGGTGCAACTCCAAACAAGAACAGCCTGAAGCTTCAAGTCTTCCATGAAGGCGAAGCTGTAAAGAGTTGACTTATGTTTGACTGTAAGAACAACAGTCTATTGTCCATGAAAGAACAGTATTGTCTATGAGGCGGTAACCTTTGTACTGTATGCACAAGGAAAACACATTAGAGTGTGGTGGGGTACCCTAAGTTGGACTTGCGTTTGTTTCACTTGCGTTCGTTTCACTTGTGTTCCTTGGGATGCCTCCCTCGCGCTCTGGAGCATAACGAAGCCACTTCTTCACAGTTTCCCTGAAGCCATTGTGGGTCAGCTTGCGGTCGAACTGCCGAGCAGTAGCTGAAAGACAAGATTAAAAAAATAAGCGTGAGGAAGAGCGAGAGAGAGAGAGAGAGTGTGTGTATCCCATACAACTTCTGTTATAATAAGAAAATCACTCTCACTCTGTACAGTAACACAAGCTACAGTCAGCAGCCAGTTTGCTAAAAGACTGGACTGGAAAGAGGAGCAAACGGCTAGCCTGGCTCTATCCAGGTAATAACATTTGCATCCGAGCAGCTCTAAAGCTCACCAATTAGGTTGTCTTTTTTTGGTTTATTTCTTATAGCTTCACCATCACCTGATTCCAACCTAACCTTTTTTGTTAGATTAAGTTCATGCTTTATTCCTCAACAGGGGATTACAGAGAGACGTAAAATACATTATAGGAGTTGGATTCAAACTCGGTAGTCGGTACTATATGGCTCACAAAGAGCATAATTATGTTCTGAATCAGCATCAGTCACACCTCACTCCCTAAACTTAAGCTAATAAGTAGTTTGCAGGGGAGGAAACTCACCAAACATGCAGTCTTGTATTGCCGGTTCCTTGAATGGCTTCTTGCTGCTGCAACGCTTGTCTTTCTTTCCAGCCCAGTTGTACCCACAGGCTAAGGCGTTAGTCAGAGCAGTTGCCAGCATCCGTCTGATCAGGTTCTCTGAATTGATGCCTCCTACCAGAGCCAGGCGAGCAATCTAAATCAGACGAGAGAAACAAATAGGCCACTGCTTTAACTGTTGTATTGAGCTACGTTCTGTGGGACATACGTTAGAAACAGCACAACAGCACTCTTATTTCATACACAGAGACCAACTTTGTTTTTTATACACTTGATACACTGATATTCCAGCCCATGGTATTCAGTCAAGTTCATGCCAGTCATTATGTTTAACCACTTTAACCCTGGTGTCCCAATTTTGGTCATGTTAATATAAATGTTAGATATAAATGTTACTACAATTATATGTGGTTGAGTAGCTAAGACTAGAATTATTTGTGGTTGAGTAAAGGGCAATAACTAAGCACATTTTGACCGCACTGATATTATCCACATTTCATAAATGAATGCAGTTCAGTCTGTCAAATTACCATCTTTTGACGGATTGATTCATTCTTCAGAAATGATTCAGCCTCATTGAAGTCGTCTTCATTGGCGATTGGCAGCTGGATGGGGAACATATGGGTTGTGGCTGACCCTGGTCCCTGACTACCAGCCGGGGTCATGTTGCCCTCTGCCAACTCATTCTTGATTAACTGCACATCTCTGGACAGGCCCTTTACCACCACAAGTACTTCAGCGAGCATTGAAGTCATCTTCTGGATGGCAATGTCTTAAGAAAAATATAATTGAAAAGTGTAAAGTGAGAATTGAAAATAACCTGCAAATGACTCATGAGGAATTACACTAAGTCTAATAGACTTGCCTTTCAAACGCAGCCTAGTGTCATCGCCGTGCATCTGTGTGGTTCCATCTGTAAAATGCAAACATTCATGAGACTTAATCACTGCACACATTTTGAAAGGTTATTAGGTGTGTGTGTGTGTGTGTGTGTGTGTGTGTGTGTGTGTGTGTGTATGTGTGTGTGTGTGAATATATTGGGATCAAGTGTTTAGTCAATAACAGGGGTCTCCCCTTCCCTACAGCTCTTTGGGAAACAGAAAAGGCATTTTCAGTATCCTCTCAGGAGAGAGAACTCATACAGATTAATTGAATACACAGGACCACAATGGAAACAAGCCCTCAGGGCTTTTTGTTATCTTTGGCTTTTAGCATTATTGTATAACTGTGCCCCTGTACTTTTTTCAATCCGTTGATAAAGTACTCAATCAAAGAGGGCAGATGAACAAAGAAGAGAGCAATGATCATCATCAGAATATAGAGATTTAACCTTTTGACACACACAGATCAGAAAATGTCTACAAATGTTAGATGATCGTCTTGTTCACTTACCATAGCAACCATGATCAGGCACTGACTGCATGGGATCAAACTGGTGGCAGTTTCCTCTAAAGAAGTCTAGAGGAGGGAAAAACAAATGCTGTTACATTTACACAAAAAACACGACTAGTGTGATTTGATTTGTCTACAAAGATATTACATTACATTTTAGTAGTAAATTGGGTTCATTAGTGAGGAATACAATGGCATACCATTTTGTGCACGTTGTGGGGGTCCAAGGGGGGTGTACTGCACCGAGCCGTATCCCATTCCCGATAATCATTAGTTATATTTCACTATACTTTGGGAGTAGCAACATAACCTGATGTTCCAGCATATTGTTGTCAACTACCACAGGATGTCTGAACACAAAACTTGAATTGTAAGTCATACATATGTCAAATAGTATTCATTGAGTTCTGTGTCCCCGTCTCTCAAAACGTTAGTGTAGTGAAAGAGTAGGGCATCATACCAGTACTTGTACTTGCTCGCTGTGGGGCATGTAGCTGTGGGGCCTGTAGCTGTGGGGCCTGGAGCTGTGGGGCCTGGAGCTGGTGGTAATGGGCAGCACCAAATCCTGACATCCCAGCTGAAACACACAGTAGGAAATAAAGTTATTAGCATATGACACTATTGTAACCTTCCATGTAAGGAAATGTGTCTATGTGTGTGTATGTTACATTACATTGCATTTAGCTGACGCTTTTATCCAAAGCGACTTACAATAAGTACATTCGACCAGGGAGACACAACCTTGAAGAAAACAGAATCATATAAGTACATCAGGTATCATAGAGCCAACCACTTCAAGTGCTACTCAACTGGCTATAGGTAAGCCAGTCCTTTATTAGTATATAAGTGCCTTGTTAGTAATTCTATCGCTCGAAGTGGAGTCGAAAGAGATGAGTTTTCAGTCTGCGCCGGAAGATGTGCAGGCTTTCTGCTGTCCTGATGTCAATGGGGAGCTCATTCCACCATATGTGTGTAAGTTTGTGTATGTGTGTGCCTGTATGTGTGTGTGTGTGTGTGTGTGTGTGTGCCTGTGTGTATATGTATCTATGTGTGTGCATGTGTGTGTCTGTCTATGTGTGTGTGTCTGTTTGTATGTATGTGTGTCTGTTTGTATGTGTGTCTGTTCATGTGTGTGTGTGTGTGTGTATTTATAAGATAAACTATATTTTTTGATGATCTGTCACATACATTGAAAACAGTTATTATGCTGACTTACATGCCACAGCCTCAGAAACCTGGAGTCATCCTCATGCAGAAATCCAGGCAGGGAGGAGAGCAGCACGTTGGCTATGGACGTCACCTTGATCCTTGAGTGCGAAAACATATCTTTGTTTTACTTTGGATGCTAAACAGCATAGCCACACAACAATTTATATCACAAGGGCTCTTCCATGACTGAAGAGATTACCATTTTGAAGCAATTGAGGCGTCTGCGATCCCACCTGTATCTCATTAGCACAACAACAAGGTGCAATAACATTAACACTGCTGCACTCCCCCAAACACAAGTATCTTAATAATAAATCTAAATCTATCAGGCTGACCCTCTGCCCCCCAACACACACACAGAAAATCCACTCTAGTATGATAATAAAACACCAAGAGGCTTAACCAACTCACCTGGAGGTCGTAGGCGGTGAAGAGCTGAACTTCAGACACTTCGCCTCTGCGTGGCGCCTTCTTCCTGAACAAGCTCAACAGCATGCCGATCCAACTCCGCGTAAAAGTGGTTCTTCAGGTTGAGGTTCGTTATCCTGTGAAACTCTGCACAAATATAAAATGACTATTTCATTCAGAGTACAATGTATATGTGGACTGAAGGCAGCAGAGATAAACAGAAACATGACATGCTAAATCTGAGTAAACATGCCAAAGTTATCAGTGACAAAGGCACACAAAATTATTATATCTATGTAATGTCTAAAATATTTTCACCTGTGACTCCATTGTCAAGGCAGGCCAGCGTTCCAGGATCTCTCCAACAGGTAGCTCATCATTGATGATCTCATTGCGCTGCAGGGCAAAGGTAGTCTGCATTAACTTTGCAATCAAGGGATGGTTTTTATCTCTCATCTTAACACACACTAGCAGCTCCCCCCCCCCAAGCGCGGTAGTTTCTCCACTGCAAGGCTTACCAGGTTGAAGAAGCCCTTTATCTGCCAGTTGCTTCAGTTTCAGCCTAAAGAGAAAAAACATTGAAGGTTAGCTGGGTTGCAAAGTTTTCACAAAATGATCAGACAAACACTATTTTCGAGCATAAAATGGAGGCAGGCGGCGCGCTTTCTTCTTTTGTTACCGCATGGATGTCTGGGCAGGTTTTATTAACTTTTAGAGACATAGAGGATTTACGTTAATTTTATCCACTAACGTTGTGCCACAACCGTGCGTTCTGCATGTTTTGTAAAAGCAAGCTAACTTGAAACCCATTGTAAAAATGAATAGTCTAGTATTTCAAGTTAGCTTGCTTTTACAAACATGGATAAAATGAACATAAATCCTCTATGCCTCTATAAAATATGCTCAGACATGCATGCAGTAACAAAAAAGAAGAAAAAAACTGCCGCCATTTGCGGTTCGAATTTTCCAGAGAACTTTTGCAACACAAACGTTCCACTTTGAGATATAACTTAAAGCAATATAAAATACTGTCTTACACGTTTAAATCATTTTTCAAGTGAGGCAGATATTAAATCTAGGCTAGTTAACAAGAGCTCAAATCAAACACCATGCGACACAAAGTGCATTAGATGCTGAAATTAATAAAACATCATTTAAATACTGTGCAAAGGCAAGACGTAACTTACCAGAGTAACGTGGTCAAATTCCGGCAGTGAGACTCGAGAGCACGGTGGGCAAAGTATACTAGTTTGAGTGATTTCATCCGAGATAATGGCGGACTCAAATGAACGCATGGATGAGAGCAGTGAGGCACGTCGGGGGCGGAGCACATACGTGATGACGTCAGACAGATTCAGTAAAAACATTTGAGTACAATCCCCAATATGACCCAAAGTGAATGAATACTGTATACACAATATTACAAATCAGTTCATAGTCATCAGAAAATTAGCGGTGAATTAACTTTTATAAATGTTTGGGTTAAAACAACCCATATTCCTCAAGAAGCTTGGACTGTTCGGTCTTACAGTGAAATAAATCGTTCTAACTCCACAACGATAGGTTTTTAGAATCCGCCTTTTGGATATGTTGTACAGCTCGCCAAGACGCACACGTGGATGTCTTCGCCTTTCTTGTACGACACTCCCACCCAGAGTCCTGCTCTTTCAGGGAGCCTCACTGAGGGTAAGACCTTTAGGCCATACTGAATGAAAACTTCTCGTAGGAATGTCGGACCGAGACACCAAGGGCATCCACGCGTGCGCCTTGATGAGCTGTACGACATATCCGAATTCCGATTCCAAAATCTTATAGTTATCGAGATATAACGCAAAATAGAAAGCCCCTTGACCCCAGCCAATTAAAGAGAACCGTAAGGCCGTGCGCAGCGCGCTGACCCAGAATCTGGTGTTTGATTTTGAAAAAAATATTTTTCCAAGCCTTTGAGACCGTTATTTATGATTATCTTAGCCACTAGGGGTCGTACAGCTTCGAAACTGGCACCGTTGGATTCAGCGTCAAAAAGTAAGTCGGAATAGATATATTTTGATAAAAGACAAAACAAAAAACCTTCAACATTAGAGTCTGAGACCTAGCCCATTCGATTCAACGTCCTTTTCTGAGTCTGAAAAAGTGTTTTTTAATAAAAAAAAAAAAGAAGCAAAATCTGCAACTATTTCAAAAATCTGTAACTTCTTATAGAAGAGTTGTAGACCATTGATGTCACCTACCATTCGACTCAGCGTCATCCAATTAGTGGGGGGGAGGCATAACAAAAAAGTCCCTAGCTCAATGAATGTTAGGGACCCAAAATAGTGTCACTACAAAGTACCACCAATCAAATCCAAATTGTCTGAAACGTGCTCCTAACTGTTTGTTGGGTGGTCAATTTTGGCCTCAACACTTTTTCGGATTTATGTGGGATATTTCTTCACTAATTTCTACCATCACATTTGTCATAAACTGTGTGCCATTGCATCGTGTTCCAAGCAAACACAATGATCTCTGGTTTAACCTTCTCCAGCTGTGATCAGTAACGTAAGGCTAGTTGTTGTCGTTAAGTGAATGCTCTTTGGTTGATGGAAATAACATCTCTTTTTTGCGAAGCCATTTTCCTGAATAAGCTATTTACGCTCTAGACAGTGCTTCTCAAAGTGTGGTCCGCGGACCACTGGTGGTTGGTGAGCGCCCCCTAGTGGTCCGTGAGTATATTGGTAAAATTTCACATTTGAAATTAATTAATTAATTAAAGTTTTCCGCACTCTCGGGGGAATATCTCCGCAATGGAGCGAGCTTAAGTTTCACTTTCGATTGCATGATATAGCTCAGGGCAACACCTTCATCACACATGTGGCCACTTGTTTGTACCATCTTCAGGCGATTTGTAAAAAAACGATGTTTTTTGGGATATTTGTGGAGTTAGGTGGTCCGCGAGTGTTTTTTTTATTGGTTAAGTGGTCCTTGGTATGAAAAAGTTTGAGAAACACTGCTCTAGGAGGAGCCCTTGCTGCTTTAAACTTCCTCCATTTCATAATTATGGAGGCCACTGTGCTCTTGTAAACTGTCAAAGCAGTACAAATATATTGTGTAACCTTATCTGTCGCTCAGTCTTGCTCTGAATGGTGAGACTTTATAAAGACAGCAGGTGTGTGTGTGTGTGTGTGTGTGTGTGTGTGTGTGTGTGTGTGTGTGTGTGTGTGTGTGTGTGTGTAAATACTTAAGTACATTTTAGATTTCAGTTTTTGCTTTAAAAATACTTGCAAAAAAAACAACCTTTGGCTTTGTCCCGATGACATATAGCATATTGTGAAAAAGCCAAGAGGTTCTAGTATTTTCTAAATGCATTGTAACTTCAGAACTAATGGAGATCAGAATACTTAATTTTCCCGGGGGGAAATTGGGTGTTGTGACGATTGCTTCATTTGAAAATGAAATAAATAATAGGTAAATAAAATAAATAGAACAAAACAATAAGAAGTAAGTGTAAGAATGACCAAAAGTAAAATAAAATATGGTATTTTTACAAACATAGGAAATTCAAACGATGTGATTTTGTAAGTACACAATGATCAAAAATATAACTTGACATTTTAGCTGAAGGAAAGTTATGACACCTTTAACACATGCTGTTCCTTTTTTAACTCCATTTAAGATTTTTTAAAGCATTATACTTGAAACAGTGACTGAGAGGAAATCTTACATGAAGCTGTGATGCCGTGTCTCCTTTGAAAGTCTATTTGTTTCGGTGTTTGAAGACAATTCAATATCTTAGAGTATAGCTTTAGGTTACATTAGTCTCAACCTTAAGAATCACACTTATCTAAAGGTCCCTCGTACTGTAACCTCTTTATACGAAGATCACCGGCCCTGGGAAGTAACTCCGTCTTGATCTAATTATTCTAACACAGCCGGAAGCTTTAAATCGAGTTACTTTGCATCTTGCACAAAATGATGCTTTGTTGTGCTGGAAGATTTGAATTTCAACTCTTGAACAAAAACACATCAGCAGCAGCGTGAGTCTGACTCATCGATGGTCAGCAGATGTTAGTCTGTGGCTTTGCTAAAACAGACATGTTGGACTCTTTGTGTTTCAACATCATTACTTCCTGCTAGGAGCGGGCAGCGTGCAGCGAGCCATGTTTCGTGACAAAAGTTCCCACTCACACTCTTGTAGTTTAACCGCAGCAAATCTGAACCAAACCCCTGACCTCTTAACGGAAAACCAAAGCCATGTTCAACTTTATACCTACGAGCATATGGACGAGGATGAGGGTCACATGGGATTTCTTTTGTTAGATCTGAACAAAAGTGACATTTTTGTTACGAGTTCTGAGAAACAAGTCATCATTCAGAATTATGAGAAAAAAGACGTGAAAAATTTAGAATTATGAGAAAAAAGACGTGAAAAATTCTGAATTGTGAGAAAAAATACGTGAAAAAAAATCAGAATTATGAGAAAGAATAAATGAAAAATTCAGAATTATGAGAATAAATACGTGAAAAATTCAGAATTATGAGAATAAATACGTGAACAATTCAGAATTATGAGAAAAAATACGTGAAAAATTCAGAATTGTGAGAAAAAATTCAGAATTATGAGAAAAAAGACGTGAAAAATTCAGAATTGTGAGAAAAAATACGTGAAAAAAATCAGAATTATGAGAAAGAATAAGTGAAAAATTGAGAATTATGAGAAAGAATAAGTGAAAAATTGAGAATTATGAGAAAAAATACGTGAAAAATTGAGAATTGTGAGAAAAAATTGAGAATTATGAGAAAAAAGACGTGAAAAATTGAGAATTATGAGAAAAAAGTCAAAATTCAGACTTTTATAATTTTATTTTTGTTTTGAAAATCTCATTATCAGAAAAACACTTAAGTTCACCTTTGGTCCGATCTCCCAATTTTTATTCAGACGTCTTCCTAATGCTCTTCCAAACAACCATCCCTTGTGTTTAAATGTGATCAGTCTAAAATATTCAGAATATTGGCTGAATCCATCGTTTGTGAATCATCTACAGAAATAAATTGATCTGTTGGTACAGTGCCCTCCATCGGTGAGTTTAGAAAGATCTGGAAAGCATACATTTACGTTTCTCTGGAAGTTTGAAGTCATAATGTTGTGGTTTAAGATTTTGAACTTAGTATTTTGAGGACTTTTTCCAGACAAAGTGTAATAACTTGCGCAAAGGAAGTTATGTTTACAGTTTGGTTCGGAGTTCTTCAGCAGGATGATGGAAACGCCACTCATCCATGTTTCTTTGAACTTGGTGGAAGTGTGTATTTCTGTGCTGAGGAGACGTGGAGGATACCCGAATGATGGGGAGTAAACACACATTACTTTTCACATATGGAACAGGCCATGGAGGCGGTCTGTGCCCTCCGTGTGCACTTCTAGTTTCGACCTAAAACTGGGTTGGATGATGGAAAATAAAATGTACAATCTGTATATTTTAGGATCTTTTGAGGAATGTTTTGGACTGATGTTGAGTATTTTCTCAAAAGAAAAATCGGGATGAGTGATACAGATTCAGGATAAGGACATGTTATAACTTTAAAGGTGTTGGATTTGATTAATTAATTTTATTTTGGGGAAAGGGTCACATTCACAAGAAGAGACGAACTGACTGTATACCACATGTTGCACATTTTCACTTAGAATTACAACAATATGGCACCGCTATTATAACTATTAAAATGAGAAGGAAATCAAAACCAAATGTATATTTCATAAATAATTTGACTTGAAACGTTACCATTTGTTTTGATCACAATTGTATTTATATTTCTCTCTTTATTTCTTAATATCTTTTAGTTTAATTGTTTTACTCAAGGTTTATGTAGCACCTTTCAACACAAGGCAATTCAAAGTGCTTTACAAAAATGAAAGACATTAAAAAACATATTATGAAATGATACATGAGTCACAGTGCAGTGTGAGATACACACATCTGAAATGTTTAGGTCTGACTGACTAGTTTTCTATCACCTCACTTTCTTTCTACTTTCTGGTTTAACTTGTCCTTTAGTTATTTCAAGTGTTTCAAGCCAAACGAACCCCCCTTTGGAACATTCTAATCTGACCCCTTGGTACCTTTTTAGTATTCGCCGAAACTATTCCTCTTTTTTATTTTTGAATGCACATAGTTAAGTTTACCTTGTCTTTCTAGGACTTTTTTTGGTATCCTCCGTGAACCAGGGTCTTGAAACCAAAACGGATTCCTGTACCCCATGGTACCTTTTTAGTTTTCGCCGAACTATTCCTCTTTTATATAAATGCATTAGTTAAAGGTAGGGTAGGTAAGAATGGAGAAACCAGCTGGAGTGCGCTAGAATTTAAAAAAAGTACACAACCGAAAAAAATCTGCCCCTTCCTTCAGACTTCCTTACAGAGCCCCTCCTCCAATACACACAAACGCGCACATGACCAATGAGGGCACGAGATAAGTGTGTGCACAGATGGAAGGCTGACAGGCAGGTCGGCCATCCAGTTACTTTAGCCGGGCCGGCTCAGATGATTGGTCGTGCTTTTTACAGCGCCACGGCTTCCACAGATGATATTTTGTTATGTATTTATTGTCAAAGCATTTAATGTATTCATTGCTATCGGGATGTTAAGAGCATTGCATGGAATATAACACAAAGTGGTTATTTAGTGAATTACCTACCCCACCTTTAAGTTGAAGTTGTCTTTTCTAGGACTTTTTTGGTGTCCTCCGTAAACCAGGGTCTTGAAACCAAAACGGCACACGTAGGGGACTTTAACCACCTACGAGGGGACTTTAACCCCAATACACGTAGGGGACTTTAACCCTAAACATAATAAGCCTGAATAAATCAATTATGGCATTTAAAAACAGTCATTAAAAAGCCAAGATACATGTACCCCTAATGTCCATGCATTATTACATATTTTTATTATTACATATTATTATTATTACATATTATTATTATTATTATTTCATGTGTTGTATATAATGTTTGATGTATTACATTATTATTACATTACATTTAGCTGACGCTTTTATCCAAAGCGACTTACAATTACCAATTACAGGGACATTCTCCCTGGAGTAACTAAGGACTAAGTGCCTTACTCAAGGGCACACTAGTGGTGGTGTTCCTGGCGGGATTTGAACTCACAACCTTCCGATAAGATTAGTTAGCTGTAAGTACATTTTTATTTACTTTAAATGTGATGGATTTGATACAAATGTTTACTAATTGTTCAATGTGTAAAACAATAATACAACAAAATAATAATAATAATAAGGAAATGAAACATGAGAATTATTATACTATACAAACTTAAGCAGTGTCGAATTGATAAACAAAAACATTACTGACTCTAAATTATATATAAACAAATGAAATATATGTACCCGGATGTCCGTGTTTTGTGTGTATTTATTGTTTGATGTACATATGTATTGTCTTAAATAAAGGATATAGATAATAAAATCCCTTGCACTCATCAACAACACCCCCCCTTCCCCCTCCACCACCTCCGGCTTTGCTTCTGCGCATGCGCACCACTCCACCACTGAGTGCTGTTCGGCCTGTTCCGCGGCCGCTCGGTCATTTTCGCCTCTTTGTTGTACTGATAGTGGATTTAACTCGGATTCAACCCAATATCCAGCGGACCGTGCTGCTCCCAAACAGGTTAGTTCTTCTTACTGTTCTGGTTCTGTCCATAGTCTGGTCCTCAGTGGGTCTGAAACTGGCTTACGGTCCCGGTTTGTGCCCCCCCACCTCCTCATTTTTCGCATGTCTCTTTCCGCTTGGTGCTATACGTGTTGTTTTATGTGTCTATGGGCTGGTGTATGGCGGCGCCGGGCCCTGCAGTTGAACATAGGGGATGGGGCTGTTTCAAGAGGGGGAAACCGTGCATGTGAAGCCGGGTTTAACGCTAGGAGAGCCGGGGTGCACACGGTTATCCGGCCCGGGGAAGAGGCTCAATCCCCGCCTCTCTCCCTGCCTGTCTCGGCATGTTTAAATGCAACATTGTTTCTCTCACCAATTCTTCCCCATGGTCCACCATTAAGGCTCTTCCTGCTGCCGTCCAAAGTTCAGTGTGTGTGTTACTGTGTGTGTGTTTGTGCAACATCTTCATGAGGTTGAGATTAAATCAAGACAACAGAAAGTTGGTGCATTTTTTTCTTCTTCAGGGTGGATGTCGCCCCTCACCAGACTGCTGCTGCAGCGAGGAGCCTGTGTGACATTGTGGGGGGGAAGACATGCACAGAGCAGCCAACAAGTCTGTGCAGTTATTTGGGGGGGTGGGTTAGAGAAGATGCATCTGAATGATCTTATCAGGACAGAACCAGGGTTCAGATTCAGGGGTTTCCTCAACTTTTGCAACACTGGAAGCATGGCTGGGGTGATTATCAGGTCAAAAGATGTAGGGGTCCTAGGTTTAAGCCAGGTTTAAACCTAGGACCCCTACATCTTTTGTGGGGGTAGAAGATGCATCTGAATTAGCTTATGTCTCCACATGTTACTTATTAGATACTTTATCGTCACCAGCACCAGGGTTTAAATTCTGGGGTTACCTACTTTTGCAACACATGGGTGGTGTGATTAGCAGGTCAGAAGATGGAGGTGTTTTAGGTTTAAACCTGGTTTAACCCTGGCTTAAACACATGCAGTTTTTTGGGGGGTAGAATATGCATCTGAATGATCTAATCACAGAACCAGGGTTTAGGTTCAGGGGTCTCCTTAACTTTCGCAACCTGGGAAGCATGGCTGGGTGATTAGCAGGTCAAAAGATGAAGGTGTCTTAGGTTTAAACCGGGCTGGGGGGGGGGGGGATGTTGCATTGTGGCAACACTTAAACAATATCTTATTAAGTCCTTTATGTGTAAATGAGTCCCTTTACTTGACACTGAAAGGCTGTAGCTAAGGAAACGTGTCTCTGTGCTCGTGTTGGTGAGTTTGAATAAGAGCAGGATAGTCTATTGAACCGTTTTGTGAAAAAAACCCACAATCAAAATACATTTCTTTCTTTTCTTACGTTTTGACATTTTGTTAGGGATGCTGTATCCTTGAATTGTCTTAAAATACACTGGCACTTTTTCTCACGTGTCCCCATTCTCCTCTGACTTGTCTTTCTTCATAGATATTGAGGTTTTTCTGCTAAAACACACATTTCTATTGGATATTCTGGCTGCGGTGATAGAAGGTCAAAAGATGAAGGGGCCTCGCGTTTAAACCTGGCTTAATGGGGGGTGTCCATTTATAAGCATTGTGGCTACACTGTAAAATCTCTCATTGGGTAATTTATGTGTATTTGAGTCCCTTTACTTTGACACAGTTGTCACATTGATCTGCTGGAGAAGGCATTTCTCTGTGCTCATGGTAGTGAGTTCGAACAAGAGCAGGATTTTTGTGATGTGATGAGAAAAGCCTCCAATGCACAAACAGAGAAAAAACTCCCTGGGCGTTAAAGTTTTGAAATGAAAAACATTTGCATAACCACAGATCTCAGACTCAATGAGGCATGAGGTGTAATTTGAAGAGTTTTTATCCAGGCTATTGAACCGTTCGGTGAAAGAAAAACCCCACATATATATTCCTTTCTTTTTTCACTTTGTGTTAGGGATGCTAGACCTCTTTGCACTTTTTCACACACGTCCACATCAGAGGTTGCGCTATACTTTTTCACTGCCCGTCATTTTAATGGACAGGATCGTAACATTTCCGTCAAAATTCAGTATTGCCGTCGGCCTTTACACTCTGGGGGGGGGGTTAACGCGACCTCTGGTCCACATTCTCACACGTCTTTCTTCACTTACGGACACGTTGCTATTGGAAATACACCTTTTATTCCAAAGGCTTATTGGACAGACATTATTTGATATGCCGAATAGCTTTCATTTCAAGGTGCAGTTGAGACTTGCTTCACATTTTAATACAGTCTCTTGAATCGCTGATGTATTAAATCTTGACACGTAACCTCCTCGATGTCTAATATCTTTGACTTTTCAACCAAATGAAAAGCATCAAATCGATGCATGACTGCGCTTTTAGCCACAGACCTTCACACTGAGCAGGAGACTGTAAGAAGAGTTCAAGCTAGGACAGACTATTGACATTAAGGCCGCCTCAGGCACGTTGGCAGCATCGAACAGGAGTGTTGAAAGTAACCGAAGAAAATACGAAGCTCCAGAACCTGCTAATCAGTTTAGGGTTTTCAAAGTGTGTTTTTTGTGAGCTTCAATCGCCTCAAATCCTGCAACACGCTGCTACTAAACTACACCCAGCGTGCGAGTGTTTTAACAGCAGAGCGACTCTGAGGCTACACATCATCACAGAGGAGGGAGATCTGAGTCTAGCTTTCACTCTTCTTTTGATTAAGCTTTTTATTTTGGTTTTCTTTTGTAAAAGTGTACCAGCTTGACACAAGAATGTAAATCTTTAGAGCATGAATGAGAAGTGAGAGGGGGCTCCTGTCTGCCACAGCCGATGTAAACAGCTGGACAGGTTTGTTTGTATGATAAGATGCCCCCTTTCATAGCTGTAAGCTAAAAGAACGGCAAGGAAAAGTTGATAGACGGAAAATAATCTCTTACTTTTGGGATAATGGATTAGTGTTGTCACGATAACTACATTTTGTTTTTTTTGACGGACAAATCCACACATTTAAAAACATCCCCGTGGACTTTGAGCCGCAAGGATGGACATTTTTCCAATTTGTCTGACATTTCTAACGATAAATCCAGAAAAGAATGGCGATATGAGTCGATAATGAACCTGTTGTTGCGACTTTAAAGCTAACCCTCATCTTGCTGGGCTCCATTCAAAGCCCCCTGAAGGAACTCCCTGCCCTGAATGATGGTTCTTGGCCAGCTGAATGAAACTTGGCTCGTGCTGAACAGATCACATATGATATGGCTGCTGCGTAACACTGCACACACTGGCCAGGCATGTCAGGTTTCTGCTGACTTTGCAGGGAAGCCCTAATTGACCTACAGCTTTTTTTTACTGCACAGCTGACCTCTGACCTGAAATTAAAGAACATCTCATTAGTTTTTTTTTTAATGCTACGGCAATATTTATTGTGGATAATGTCCACACATTAGGAAAAAGGACATTTATTTTGACCTATTAGCTCAAAACCTGTCTCCACGCTCTGTTAATGGTCCCACTGGGCAGCAGGGATATGGCCTCCATAGGGCGAGAACTGCTTGATAATTAAAAAAATTGTGATTTGAAACTCTGGAAAGATGCATTAGCCTTTTTCTTGTGGCAGGAAATGATCGTAGGCAGCTCTGTAAATTAGCTACTGAGTATCTGTGGATAATCCCTCCGACAAATCACGCTGCAGTTTAAGGAGGCTTTTTAAATCCTCAGCACTGGAGGCTCAGTTTCTCTTCCTCAACACAGTTTCTTTGAGCATTTTGTAAGAAGTGAGAAATTATTTCTGTTGAAAAGGAAAGCTAGATTACAGTTTCAGTATTCAGAAACACTGTGAAGTCAAATTAGTGTTTGAACCGGTCAGCTCAGTATGATTTATATCCTGTAAGAATCATGAGGGGTAAAAAGGTTTGCTTATCTCTACACTCTTTTATGAGTTGGTGACATTCTTTTTTGGGAGTTTAAATGGATAGATGCTGCATTGTTGGGTCTGAAGGAAATCTCCGTTGGTTTATTATCTACTCTGTTAAAGGTAGATAATTCACTTACAGGTAGGGTAGGTCATTCACTTACAGGTAGGCTAGGTAATTCACTTCAGAAACACTTTTTGTTATATATTCCATGGAATGCTCTTAACATCCCGATAGCAATGAATACATTAAATGCTTTGACAATAAATACCTTAAAAAATTTCCTCTGTGGAAGCCGTCGCGCTGTAAAAAGCACGACCAATCATCTGAGCCGCCCCGGCTAAAGTAACTGGATGGCCTACCTGAAGTTTACTGTAAAATGCGGCCATATCTCCGGCTCCAGCAGGAGGTCTTTCATCCCGCAGCACGATTGAAGTCCTGACCACACCATACATTTTAAACCAGTACAATTTCTGTCTCAAATCAATTCATTTTAAAAAGAGAGATGGGCAGAATTTGCATCAGTTGTGACTTTCTTTGACTTTGACATGCACATTTGCACCGTTCACTATCAGCATCAGCAAGCAGTCTTAATAGTGTCGTTCTTTAAGGGATTTAAAGTAGGTCCCGGCAAGCTGGTAACATTGTTCAACCACAGCCGACCAAATTACATAATATCCAGTATTTTCCTAAACGCTGACGCTGTTTTTCCCCACTGTCTCTCAGCTGTTGTTTTTTAAAGCTGATAGCAGGTTCCTTTGAGCCTGAAATCCAGTTAGCAAGCCTCCTAGTCCTTTATCCCTCGTTTTTTATATCTTCTTTATTAAAATAATGTACAATTCTGGGAACAAATTACCATGAGGAATAAAGAAAGCTAGGGAATCGGTACTCACGGGCTAGCACGTTAGCTCATTAGATAGAGTAGTTAACAACCAACCATGCAAGAAGTTTTAACATCTACAAGTTTCCAGAACCACATACTGATCAAAGATGTTGTGGCTTTGAACATAAAAGTACTTGAGTTAAAATACAGGGCAGAAGAATATAAACATTTTTCAGTCTCATGAAATTCTATTGTTGTCGTTCTTATTTTAAATGAGAAAGCAATTACACTAGACGTTTTGCAAGCAGTTACAAAAGAAGAGTTTCTCAACCAAGGGTTTCTGTAGTACAGTATTAAGACCAACAGGAGTAAAAACCCCCTCTAAATCCAATAGTGCTGCTGCCGATTCATTTTCCTGATTACTATTTGGACAAGAGGACTTGGAACTCCCTCGTGTCTAAACTACATGTTGGCAGTGTGAATGAAAGCGTCTCTTTGCAGCCAGAACACAGAGGAGAGTAGGAAGCAGCGTTCAGAGCCGAGGAGGACGCATTAAATCAGCGCACATTAATATCCTGGGGTCAGGTGAGGCCGCGCTGGCTGTGATTCACGGCTTGTGCTTTCACTGATTGTATCTGTCTTATGTCAACATCTTGAGTAAGCGGCCGTCAACAGGTCGTGTGAATTTAAATGGTTCGTCGTCGCTTTTTATGTTGACACCAGCTGGACAGGTTGAAGTGGAGAAAACATCCTGGCTTTCAGAAGGCTACTCTTTCCTGTCTGCTTTATTCCTGAGGTTTTTCTGAAGCACAGAAGTCACTCTTAGGGCTCCGTGGTATATCTTTGAGCTTGTTTGTGATGTTCAGCGCTGACGGGATAATATAAAGGAGCTGGGCGGCTTCCAGACTCACTGCGCAGACAGTTTAATGAAGACGTGTACATTGTGCTTGGAAGCAGAAAGCTGCTCTGGAAGGGTCTCTCTTTGGCTTCAGGGGATGTTACCAAAGGGTTGAAGAATACTAGGCATTATTTTAATCAATTAGGAATAAATTCGTTCTTAAATATGTAAGGACAAATACTATTCCCACGTGTTAAATTATGTTTAGAAGGGGATGTGACAAAATAACAAATGGATGTGCATAAACACGGTACACTTGGGTTATCGTTACAACTGGTGTGACGATTAACCAGAGAACTCTTAACAATTTAATGCGAGAATATGATCAATACCTAAAATACCCATCCCTTCTTTAGGCAGCCATATTGAAAGTATTCAACATTGTGAGTTATTAATCTGTACATGTGCAAGTTACACGTGCTGGTTTTGTGTACTTTCGTATTGACCGGTTACTTATAAGTTCATCACTGCCTGCCTCATGATTTAATTTGTATCAAGTTTGATCATCTTGTAAACCCATTTGAGTGTTATATTAGCTTGTTGTGCTAAAAGATATTTTATGGCTACTATTTTATTGATGTAAAATGTGTAGAAATGCTAGTTTGGTAGGAAAAAAAAACCCGTTTGAGTTAAAGCAGTTTGAGTTAAAGCCAAAATCCGGATGTCGCTTAATTCAAGGTTCAATGCTTTTATTGGCATACGGACATAGCTACAGTGTAGGCTCCTCCAACAGTCATTCATGAGCATTAAAATGTTGGGTTTCTGACATGTTTCTCCTACTTCTTATTGGCCAGGTTTCTTATATTTTGCCACTATACAGCTCACAAGTCCTTCTCCACCAACACAAACTCTGTGCGCCCAGGATCTGAAGTTTTAGTGCCAAGCCTGTAAAGCAGGAAATCACTACATTATAAATGATCACTTCCTTCCTGAAGATATTATTATACCTTCTGGAGAAAATACTAATACTAAAAGTTGTTTACTTAATGAAAAGCAAAACCTGAGACTGAACTTTCCTCTACCTTTCTCTCATGATCTGCCTTTTTAGGGCAGATACAATAATACATACCAGATAAAAAGACATGTTAAGGCCCGGACACACCAAGCCGATTTTGGGCGTCGACACGCCCTACTCAGATTGGTGTGTCCCGCACCGCTGTGTCTTTTCAGCCGAAAACCCACCGATTCAACATGTCGAATCGGTGGGCAGTCGGCAAAATAAATCACTCTGATTGGCTGTTCAGCTAGCGAATCAGTGCATGAGAAGCGAAACGGAAGTGAGGGACCCAAACAAACTATTAAATCTGAGATTTCATTGAACTCCAGCTCTCGACTCAGGTTCAGGAAAGCCCCGTGAGCTTCTCGCTGTAGAGTGAAAATGGAACGCACGCTATTTGTGGTTTGTTTATATCACGCAGTCTGTTCTTCTTCTCTTGGTTATCACGCAGTCTGTCTTCCGGTTGTTGCCTCTTTTGAATGACGAATACACACTACCGCCACCTGCTGGTCAGGAGAGTTATTGCCACTCACGCATGCGCAGTTCGTACGTGCTTCTTGGCCGTCGGGTGAAGTCTTTGCGGTGTGTTCCAGTGCGACACATGGCCAAGACGCAGAGACGCGAGGCGACACAACAGTCTGGGTCCGTCTGTGTCAGTTCTTTGGTGTCAGCTTGGTGCGTCCGGGCCTTTAGTCCCACTGCTTGTTCAGTTTTCAGGCGAGTGATTCACATGAAACGTAAAAATGTGTTTTTATGGTGTTATGGACAGAAAGTGCTTAGCTTATTCTCACTATAATGAAGACTTGAGAGAGAGGTGTTCATTTTATAAATTGATATGACGTGTTTCATCAGCACATCAACACTGTTGTATGGCGACACTACATTTCACCTGGTTATCTATTCTGGATGAATCATTATGAAGGATCAAACGTATAATATTCACAGGTCAGCTTTTATTTAGTGGTCTGTCAGCTGTTTGATGAAACCTGGTCAAGGGTCAGTAAAGGTCTGACGCACAAATGACAGAACTACTTAGCATCTCTATCTTGATAACGAGCCCAGAAAGAAATGAACGCCTGTGGGCCAAATGAGAAATTAATCACTTGCTTGCCTTGTACTTTATCCCAGCATTTACATAAACCGGTCATCTCTTGGTCTGTATGTGTCTATCTATCTATCTGCAAATATACCTTCAGTGGAGGGGGTTAGTGTTGAAAGCTGATAATTACATTACTTTGTTCAATCAGAAATACGCTGACAATTTGTCATCATTTAAGTCATTTATCAAAGAAGCAATCACACAAGTAATTGCTGGTTTACACTTCTAAAAAATTTCATGCTTTGTAAATTCTTGCCTTTTTAATTGTTGTATAATTATCTCTACCAATTTGGTTTGTCAGTCAGCAGGATTCAGGACATACTGCTGACACAATTGTCTAGAAACTTGGTGGGAGATTATATCATAGGATGAGGAAGAAAACTGTAGATTTTAGAGCAGATCGAGGGTGTATACACACATTTTGTTTTACTCGCATTAACATTGGGTAACAGCAGGGCACATGTGCTGCATTCATGTGGTGTCAAAGTAATCAGAAAGAAACGTCTACAACTCAGAAACAACTGTCAATGTGTTGGTCAAGCACTACGACACAATGTTCCTTATTCATGTTAACATACATTAAAACTTGTGTGTGTGTGTGTGTGTGTGTGTGTGTGTGTCAATATTACCAGACTACTTTCACCAGAGTATTTTTTAAACATGAGTATCTGTACTTCTACTTGAGTAAAGGATGTGTGTACTTGTGCCATCTCTGAATATTACAGTATAGGGACTTGTAGTAATCTGGATTTGTTCATAATTTAGTCAAAATAGGCCTTTTCAAATAGTTTGAACACTTGGTGTAAGTTTCTCTGGTGCACAGGAAGTGAGGGGATTTGTGTGTTGCTGGTTTGATTCAAGTAAACGGAATAAGTAGGCCACCATGAAGAGTGAAAGCTACCATGTGTGAAAAGTTATAAAGGCAAATGTCACGTACAGAAAGTCGCACGTCATACCAAGAAAAGCTAAGGAGACATTACAGTACAGTCGAAAGTTCATTTGGTTTTGAGTTTCACTCACAATCTGTGGCATTGCTTTACGACAGAAAGTGAGAATCAGTTTTATACATGAATTTGTGTTGTATTAATACACATCTTTATTATGGTTAGAATCTGGCCTGCTAGTAACGCTAGGCTGTATTTTGGATCTACTCGGGGTCTCAAGAAAGTTGACTGAATGCTTTGCGATGAAAAACATGAATCAATTTACTACTTTACGAGTAGGGCTGCACGATTTGGAGAAATAATCTAATTGCGATTTTTCTGACAGATATTGCGATTCGATTTGCGATACTTGTTTTTTAGCGACCCAACGGAAGTTTATTGTAAAATGCGGACATATCTCCGGCTATGAAGGTCGTATCAACGTGCTCCCGTCTCTAGCACCCCGCAGACCGAGCTACGAGTGAGAGAACTAAACTTACATGAAACTTCCGTTGGGTTGCTTTAAAGTCAAGCTTCAGTTTAAGATTCACCCTGTAATAGAAACATGTGATGGAGCAGTACTAACCTGACCCAGATGCTTTGTTTCACCAAACCATCTAGGAAAGCTCCATTGGAAGCCATTTGGAAAAGTATTTCAAAAATACTTGGCAGGTGATTGGATCAATCTGTCTATCACCTTCTATCATGGGCCACTTCTGATTGGTTAACAATGGCTGGTACATGTGGAGCACAGCACTTCTTGGTTTTGGATTGGTGTTGACACACAAGAAAAAATAATAATTTCGATTTAATATCGATGAATCCTTCAGTCCTACTTTAGAGCTGAACTTGGTTGATTGATTAGTCAAAATCGTGAAAACGGGAAATTCACATAAGTGTCAGTTTTTGCCAGTTTTTAGTCATATATTAAGTTCTGTTTCTTATATTAAGAAGTTTTCAATATTAATTTTAAATTGATATCTTTGTACTTTCGGCTGGCAGAAATAATTAATTTGCTGGTAAAATACACAGAAAAACATATTTTAGTAGTAAAAAATATATTTTTTTTATAGTTTCCAATTCATAGAAAAATCTCTTAGTCAAGTAAATCATCAACTCAGGGATTGATAATGAAAGTAATTCTGAGTCATACTCCTATTTTAGGTATTCTTATAGTATTTTTACTCTATCTCTACCAGGGGCTGTCATCTGATCCTTTCCTTGCGATGTAAAATCAATAGTGTAGAGGAAATGAAGGGAAGCGTCTTCTTTTCAGGAAGTCAAGATCTCAAGGAGTAATGAGGCCTTAATTTGAAATGCATAATATACTGCATATGGAGACGGCAAAGTAAAAGGCCCCATAGCTTATTGATTCAAGCCTTTGACTGTATACTATATGAATACTGTTCATGTGGCTTTATGCAAAGAGTCCCAGTCAAACAAGCGGAGCTGCTAAACCACATGCTGTTGGTGTCTGTGGTTTTACGGGGTATAACGTATAATAAGAAGCAGAGAAAATACATGCTCATCGAACCCTCTCTGGGTAAATAGAGGTTTGAAATACACCGTGCACTTTAGCATTATCAGGATAGGTAGCCGGTAGCAGACTGTCAACACGGAGGTTATTTGTTAAAGAAGTGACATCTCTGACAGGCAGGGGGGAATCTGACACTGAAGTGACGTAAACAGACCCTTCAACATATCTCGCTTTAACCACAGCTGAACATGTAGGCTATTGTGGGGACGAAATGTGTTTATCCATTGACATCTTTCCAATAAGATCACAGCAAATGTAATTAATAGAGAAGCGTTTGTTATACATTGCGTACGCCTTTTGTTTTACGGCTGCAATTTAGATTTTTTGTTCGTTATCAAATCTGCAGATTATTTTGTTATTCGTCCATGAACTGTTCAGTCGATAAAATGATAGAAAATAGTTGAAGGCCATCCTAATTCCTCAAAATCCAAGGTGATATCTTTAAAGGTCTTGTTTTGTCGGTCTAAAGCAGGGGTGTCAAACTCAAGGCCCGGGGGCCAAATCCGGCCCACGACTTCATTTTATGTGGCCCCGCAAGAGCTTAAAAAAAATTTGATCTGTTTGTTATACGGTTACATGCCGCTTTACAGACGCTCGTTGCCCGTACATGAAGCACAGTGCATCTCCAATTTGACCTTTTTTCCAGAATCTGGCTTTTCTTTTAAATCATTTTGTGACATTCTCACTGAAGAGACGTGCAATTATTTGCTAGACTTCTGCTTTCAGACGAAGTTAATTATGAAGTTAATACCCTATCCGATAATAATCCAATGTAATACATTATTTTATATATATTACATTTTTATATATGTATTTTTTAGAAAGTCTTAAAGTTACAACCGGCCCTTTGAGTGCAACCATAATGCGAATGTGGTCCGCAATGAAATTGAGTTTGACACCCCTGGTCTAAAGGCAAGGCAAGGCAAGGCAAGTTTATTTATATAGCACTTTTCAACACAAGGCAATTCAAAGTGCTTTACAAAAAAAAAATGAAAGACATTAAGAAAATGGCATTTAAAATCAGTCATTAAAAATAAAAGCTAATAAAATAAACATTAAAAGAAGAAATACATGGATAAAAGTTACAGTGCAGTCTAAGATATGAATAGTTCAATTAAAAGCAGCGGCAAAAAGAAAAGTCTTCAGCCTGGATTTAAAAGTAGTCAGAGTTGCAGCGGACCTGCAGGTTTCTGGGAGTTTGTTCCAGATATTTGGAGCATAATAACTGAACGCTGCTTCTCCATGTTTAGTTCTGACTCTGGGGACAGAAAGCTGACCAGTCCCTGAAGACCTGAGAGATCTGGATGGTTCATAATTTAGCAGTAGATCAGAAATGTATTTTGGGCCTAAACCATTCAAAGCTTTATAAACCAGCAGCAGTATTTTGAAATCTATTCTTTGACACACAGGAAGGCTAATTATCATAAAAATATCAGATATACCACAGAAAACCAGAAACTCTTCATATTTGAGAGGCTGGAAAAAACATTTTCTGCCATTTTTGCATAAAAGAGAAATCAAGTTTTTATCAAACCACTCAGAGGATTGGACTTCATGGCAGCTTTACACTGTAATACTGTAAGTAAATACAATTTACGACGCAGCAGCAGATTAAAGGTCCAGCTGCAAATGAACCTAAAATGACTGGAGCTGTTTTATTATTCGCTTTCAGCAGTCGTAAAAATCTCACTTGGGGCTCCAATATAATGGCCTGATTTATGACTTTTCCTTATAATTTAGCTCATGAAATCACAAGATTATGGCCTTTGAAACTAAATCTAAACTCTTTTATCTGATCGGAGATAACCCCGGCTTGTTGCAGTCCTAAATCATGCTTTCATAGACGGGTTATTTTGAGCGTTGCAGAAGGCTAAGGAGGACACTGTGACACAAAGATTATCAACCTGTATAAATCAAACTGAGGCAGACAGTTTATTTATGAGTGCTCGGTTGTAAAAATGTACCAAACAAGCCAGAGTTTGGAGGCAAAGTACTAACACTGTGTCTTGACTAATGCCCCTGCTGTCAATATCCCAAACAACATATTTATTTGTTGTCGACAAATCATCCTGACTCAGAGATTCAGCTACAGAGCAATTATCCCGAAATTTGTGTTGAATGCCTTTTTAAATGAGGCTTTTGACATAATTTCAAGACGATGAACTGGTCCCACTGGTCCCAGTAGTCTGATTGAAATGTGTCCAGCTAGTATTAATCAAACAAACTTCAGTTGATGTTTGACCTACAGTGCACTTTTAAGATGTGTCCTCATGCATCAGCACTTCGATTGAGCTCTTTGTCTCTGCATTTGATAGAGATGTCTAATAAAGTCTAACCACGGAAGTTCAATATGATCCGTCGATCAGCTGATGCTTCTCCTCTCTTTATCAATTATTCATTTAGTTTCTAGATTGGAGTTTTAAAATAAAAACCACCAGCGTCATTAAGTATGTGGCCTTCACTGAAGCACCACAGCTGGTTTACCCTGAGCTTTAATAAGCCTAATAATATACTTCATTAAAATATAAGAATTCTTATGATGTTGGCAAGGAAGAGCGTCTCGTCTAAAGAGTGCTGCAGGAAATGAGAGGTGGTGCACAGATTAAACAATTCCAATTTTTAAATGATGTCCTAAAGGCTTTTTCTTGAACTCAATCAAAGACGTCATGAGGTCAAGGAAATATGTGAAGGATGATTCATAAAGAAAATCGTAGAATAGTACAGTGACAAATTCAATACTGTACTATTCAAGTATTCAAATTGATGTACTAATTGTGTGTCGTATTAAATGCTACCACGGCAACGAACATTAGGACGGCATTATCTCATTTCCTTTGTTGAAGGATGCTCCATTATACCCGTTGATAAAGGAGATAAGAAAGGAAGCAGAGACACTCCTTCCCTTTGCATTGAGAGGATTGTACCATCTCTTAATAGCTGCATGTCAGATTCTTCCCGGTCATTTTACTGAGTAAGGAACCTTCCTTAGCAGAAAAATAATTGGACTGCAGCGTAGATGTAGACTTCTATGCTTTCTGGTTTCCTGCTGCTCTCTCATTGGATACTGCTCCCATTTCCAATTTGTCAATTTGATGCTACAAATAAAAGTGCATTTTGTTTTGATAAGATGTCAAGTGTTAGCTTAAAGCGACGGGTATGTACATGTATGCCGTGCAGAAACTAAAAACGTGTCTGTGAAATACAAGCCTCACTATTCTTTAGTCGAAGCAACTACAATAAGTGTCCTACACTATAAGCAAAGCTATACACATAATCAGGCTATTATGATCTATTATGCATTTTCACAAATAATGTAGCTTCTGTGTTATTATCAATCAATCAATGTTTATTTATTATGCATTAATTACCCTTGTCAATAGGTCAATGTTTGCTGAGGTTCATTTAAAGTTACATAATACACATTCAATAATGCTGTCCTTGTTGTAATATTTTTTACATTACATTACATTTGGCTGACGCTTTTATCCAAAGCGACTTACAATAAGTGCATTCGACCAGGAAGACACAACCTTGAAGAAAACAGAATCATATAAGTACATCAGGTTTCATAGAGCCAAACATTTCAAGTGCTACTCAACTGGCTATAGAGAAGCCAGTCCTTTATTAGTATATAAGTGCTCTGTTAGCATATTTCAATATGTATGGTCAAATCATCCCTATGTGGCCTCTGAAGCTTTACTTGCAGTGTAAATGGACTACTCTCCTACAGCAGTCAGTGTTGGAGATATTCGTTCAGCTTTTAAAAGTGGTAGTCGCATTCATATATTTATCTGACCCTAACCCTTGAGACTAGAGTCTTTTCAAAACAAAACAGAAACCAGCCGGTGAACCTTAATGTGTGTAATGCCTCAATCCCCGCCAAAATAAAGCGCCATTTGGCCGGCTGCTGGTGGTCCGATATGATTATCTGGGATAGAGAAGAGCTGCTTTGCTTCTTGACAGCATGAAGCCAAGATTACACTGTTGGGTTAGGGTTGCGCTGCGATGTGAAAGAAAAAAGAGAGTGTTTGACATTTTTGTGAGAAAACAACAGACTCTTTAAGTGGCAGCCTTTGATCGAATCCGCTGCATGGAGGTCGATAATGTAGTTGACTCCGATTCATTTCTGTTATTCAAGCTGATTTTTAGTTACTGCTATCAACCCATCTGCTACACAAATACTGAACTGTAAGACAGGGAATTCATCACAATTCTTCCACATTGAGCATTTCAATAGTTCAGTGCAATCTGGCTGCTTTAATATCTCTGATAATAAATATTCTGGAGGTTTGCACAGCCGTGTATTTTGAGAAAATCTTCATTTAATTGAGCGACTGTCAATAAATAACATTTCCAGTCCCATTGCCAACACACCATTCCCTATGGAACATAATAAAGCAACTATTACAGCTGCTGCTCTGCTTGTTTTCCCCTTGTTTGCCTTCACTCTGGGAGCACCCGTCACAACTTAATTCAAAGTGACTTTTTGTTTGGTACCAGCGCTGTCTGGTGGATTGCACTCATGCCAAATTGAGTAAGTGCTAATGAAGCCAAGCTATGCTAATCTCCCAGGTTTCTAGGAGTTGATCAGCATCATGAATCCCAAAGGCTCTGGAGCAAAGGGCGTTTAAGTCCAGGAGTTATCAGTGTTTGTGGTGGGGAATATCTGGAGCTATAGTTGTTGGTGTGGATGATTTAGGGCCTTGCTGTTATCAAGAGCTTTGCAGCGCTGCGAAACCTTATTATCAATATGTCCACCTTGAAAACTTCCCTTGTGTAAAAAGGGCCTTCGTTTTCTGAGTGTAAAACAGTGTTAATGTAATCTGCAGAATGTCTGTGGAGCGGTTTCATTTGATGTGTAAACACCCGGCTTGTAGTATATCTTACAATCAAAAATAACAACCTAGTCCCTGTGGATTTGATGTTTCCACTGAAAACAACACTTGTTTCTTTGGAATTAACAGCAGAGGACGGAGTCAGAGTGCAAACAATGGCAAATTCCAAGAAGACAAATTGTACTATCACTCTTAGTTAGAGAAATAAACCCAAATCAAAATGTTCAGAAACAAAATAAAGGGTTTCAAGTGTTACTAATCAATGTTTTTATTTTGTATTTATTAGTACACAAACCAGGTGATGCTGGTAGTGATGAACCTACAGAGAACTTGGATTGCATTCGGAAAATGTAGCAAAGGTGTAATTGATCGATGGTCCGATTTCCTGGGTTTGGAAGTTGTGTGTCTTCATGAGCTTTCAGTTGTAGTTTGGAAACAACATGGATGTTAAAGAAAAGATGTGTTTGATCATAGTTGTTCAGCGTGTTGATAGTCGTTTACTAGTTGTTGTTTGGACTTCAGGCAGCGTTCCCATGGATTTTACATTTGGGAACTAATTTAACTGTTTTTAAATGCCTTTGTCTGAATGTCTTTCATTTTTGTAAAGCACCTTGAATTGCCTTGTGTTGAAAGGTGCTATATAAATAAACTTGCCTTGCCTTGCCTTTCTTCTAATTTATCTCCAATGTTAAAGAGAGTGACATTTAACTTGTGAATCAGCCCTTTGATTTGGATCTCTTCCAAGAAGTGATAAGCTTTTCTTTGACCCATGCAACCCCATGTCAAGTGTCATTCAATTCAGGCTTTTCCAGTAAGCTACTGACAAACCGATTAACAAAAAGGAAACGGTTCCACACGAATGAAAAAGCATCATATATAGTTCTTAGATAACACATCTGAATGGACAGTTCAGACGGCCAAGACAATGGTAATCGGTGAATCTGTAGCGCTAAAAAACCTGTGTGAACTCTTTGTTCTCCACCTAAGAGTTTATTAAGATTCAATAATGGAGTTAGTGTTGATTTCCGTTCCATGTGAGAGACTGTCTGAATCAACCAGACATTCAGAACCAGAATACCTTTATTAGTCCCACGGAGGGGAAACGTGCATCGTTACAGCAGGAAAGAGCCACAGACAGCTTAATGTTACATATGTTAAAAAAAGTACTAAGTTATGATATAATAAAAAATATAATAATAAAATAAAAGTAAAAATAAATACTTTTCAAAATACAAATCCTGTAACAGTTCTTAGGATTTAGCAGCCAGGTATATATTACACAGTTATTAATGGCATATGTCTATAATAATGTATATATTGCAAATAGTTTGATGGTATTTAACAGCAGCAAGTTACACAATTTACAAAATACAAAAAACACACCTTGTAACGATTCTAAGGATTTAGCAGCCAGGTATATATTACACAGTTATTAATGGCATATGTATATTGCACATATAGCACATAGTTGATTGGTATTTAGCAGCAAGGGGTGATATAGTCTGTGTTGTGGTGTGTGTAGGGGAGGGGGGGGGTCCACTAGGGGCTGTGCTGGTTGTACAGTCTGACTGCTGCAGGAAGGAAGGACCTGCGGTATCTCTCCGTGAGACAGCAGGGGTGCAGCAGCCTGTCGCTGAAGGAGCTGCCCAGTGAGGACTGGTTTTTGCGGGAGAAATAACCATCAGGTTGAACTAAATCAATCAATCAAAACCTGTCTATCGAGTCATTTGAATAGGCTGTTAAACGTAGATGTAATGATCAGAACTCTATGTATTTCTTAAGCAGTGGGTACAGAGAGAAATGGAAAAGACACCGAGGCTTTCAACAGATTTCTTCAGAGTCTCTGTTCCACATTTGAAGCTCTTTTGTCGTCCTGCTGTCAGGTTGGCCAACGTGTCCAGAGCTCTTGGAGCTGCTTAACAAGTCCATCTGGCCAAAAAGGCACATACCATGTAATAGAAACATATATCCAAAGCTCCTTACAGAGTGCGTTTTTGATCTAGTGGCTCCAGTGGGAAACATCATCCCTTTTTGTAAGTGCTGTCCCAGAGCGGTTATATGCAGTATCCATCCATATCCAGTTCCCCCTCGAGGATCAGTTTAGTTTATGTGTCTATAGTGCCGTGGACAGTCCCCATCGATCAACTGTCACTAAAAACAGTAAGGGGCAGCTTTAGCCAACATTGCTCATTTCCAGCTGTTGTCTCTGGCCAGATGATAACAGACACCTTTTTAAAATCACAATACATCAACAGCATTAGTTATAAAGAAAGGATGAAAGACAGATAGAGGAGAAAGGATAAAAGAGAATAATAAAATACACGTTACTACATACATGTCACATATAGCACATCACAATCACATAACAGAAACGAGGGGTCCATGATCACAACATGTAACACACGGCATATCCAACACAGACCAGTGTGTGCAGGTGTAGTTCTCAGTGAGCTGTAAAGGTGGTGTATGCATGTCTTTGGCTTGAGTGGGTAGAGAGACTTACACTGGGGTGCATGATGAAAACCACTAGCCCACACAGTTAGTTGTATTGTTTGATCTGCACACATGAAGCAGTAACACAGCTCCTTGTTAACAGTGATGGAGTATTTTTGTAGGCTGATCCAAAAGTACGAATAGAAAGGCTTCCCTCTAAAAGCCAAGGGGATTTTTTCATTGGATTAAGAAATATAAGTATATGGTACTTTCATATTTTGTTCAGCAGGATAATCTCCCCACATATCAACAGTTTTTATGTTTTTTTTTAAAGCATAAATGCAATCGGCAGAAATAAAATGCTAACATTGGGCTATAAAGGAACTACATCACGGTCACATGACTTGATGTGGTGGTGGGCGATATTGGCAAAAAAAAAATATCACGATATTTCAAGCAGTATCACGATAGACGATATTTATCACGATATTTTTCAAGCAGTATCACGACAGACGATATTTATCACGATATTTTTCAAGCAGTATCACGACAGACGATATTTATCACTATATTTTTCAAGCAGTATCACGACAGGCGATATTTATCACGATATTTTTCAAGCAGTATCACGATAGACGATATTTATCACGATATTTTTCAAGCAGTATCACGACAGACGATATTTATCACGATATTTTTCAAGTAGTATCAAGACAGGCGATATTTATCACGATATTTTTCAAGCAGTATCACGATAGACGATATTTATCACGATATTTTTCAAGCAGTATCGCGACAGACGATATTTATCACGATATTTTTCAAGCAGTATCACGATGGACGATATTTATCACGATATTTTTCAAGCAGTATCAAGACAGACGATATTTATCACGATATTTTTCAAGCCGTATCACGATAGACAATATTTATCACGATATTTTTCAAGCAGTATCACGACAGACGATATTTATCACGATATTTTTCAAGCAGTATCACAATAGACGATATTTATCACAATATTTTTCAAGCAGTATCAAGACAGACGATATTTATCACGATATTTTTCAAGCCGTATCACGATAGACAATATTTATCACGATATTTTTCAAGCAGTATCACGACAGACGATATTTATCACGATATTTTTCAAGCTGTATCACGATAGACGATATTATCACGATATTTTTTCATGTTATTATGGTTATTTTTCAAGTTACTTAACAGTACAACCACCTACAAGAGGCGCATTCACACCGCAGTACTTTTCCCACAAAGGTTCATGCGAACTTAGTTCATGCAAACTCTTTAGTTCGCATGAACTAAGTACAGATCGCGTTCACACCGGAAAAAGTCCCTGGGGGTGGATTAGGCAAATGAAGCCGCTGACTTCACTTCTTCTTCTTCTGCTTTGGGTTTACTGGCAGGCTACAAACAACTTCACGGCGGATACTGCCGCCCGGAGTCCCCGGCCGGAAGTCCCCGGAGTTGGGGACTGGCTTCAGTAGAAGCTGCTGGGACTCCCAGCAGCTTCTACTGAAGCCTTCCGAGTAAATCGCCAGAACGCCGACACCTCCTCATCTCCACCGCTCCCATGTTTTATTTTGTGTTGCCATAAGTTAGTCTCTCTGCGTTTCTGCGCTGGGCTAATGCTAATGCTAATAATGCTAATGCGAGGATAATAAAATGGCGGCTTCACAAAACTTTTTGGAAGTTTTACGGGGCGTGGTTTGCAATCCGCCCAGCCAATCAGACATATAGCTCTTTTCTCACAAAAGAGCCGCTCGAAAGTCCCTGCTCTCTAGCAGGGACTTACGAGCGGCTCTTTTGTGAGAAAAGAGCTATATTTAGTACCGGCTCTTTTTGGTGTGAACGCGATAAAAGAGTTCACTGAACTAAGTTCGCATGAACCTTTGTGGGAAAAGTACCGCAGTGTGAATGCGCCTAAGGGAACTAAAACTAAAAAGGAGTAAGAGACCAAAACACCATTTCAAGCTGGTTTTAATTCTGCATGAATCCCTGAATGAACAATTCAACAGGAATTTTGAGATGGCTTCCTCAGTGTTCAAGTAGCCTACACCCTACAACAAACGTTAACACTGGTTTCTTCACCAAGTAAAGTGCACTCTCTTGCTAAATAAAATATTCGAGGCACAGTTTCTCAGTATAAAAATTCACTTTCTGTTTGAGGTAGCACGAGCAGTGATGTAACATCAATACGAAAAGGAGAGTAAAACATAACTAAGTAAACACATAAATGAGGAAAGGTCAGTGCCAAACAATTAAAATGTAAACTTTAGACTTGAAGTGCAGTCAAAGACTTTAGCATAACTGAGCATCTGTTTCAAAAGGGGAAAACAATATAAATACCTTATTGATAAAATCAAATATAAGCCAACAGAATCAACCAAGCCAATAAATGAAGTGCAATACTGTCTGAATCCTGACTAGACAGCTTTAGAGCATGTCTTTCACATCAGTTGTTTTTTTAAACCTTTATTTTCCACGCTCTTTATTGGATGCATATCCTTGGCCACATAAAATGCCACCGCGTCAGTTATGTCTTTCCACCGTTTGCTAGTCTTTTCATAAGGAGCCCCTTTATCAAATGCCTGCGTTATGGTGGTTTGTTTTGGTCGTACTTGTGCATTCACACGCGGGGGACCTTGCACTCTTACTCTGCATACTCTTCCTGGTGCTTGCGTTTGAGGTGGTCCCGTAAGCCCGACGTGTTGCCGTCTGTCGCTTTCACATTTTCTTTTTTGCAAATTACGTTTGTTTGGTCAAGGGATGTCCCGATCACCTTTTTTTTCTCCCGATCCGATTCCGATCATTTCATTTTGACAATCTGCCGATACCGATTTTTCCCGATCTTTATGCATTAAGAGAAAAAAAAAGGTAACAGATAACGGCTGGTGATCCAACGCGATGAATTCAGCTATCTTGGCTGCTATTTTTTTGGCCTTTTCACTGTTCTGGGGCAGTTTCTCTTTCCTTTTAAAAGTCTCTGAAAGTGTGGGTTGTTTCAGTGCCGTTACCTGAGTGGCCGCTGTGTACTCGTGTTGTTGTTGGTGTTTGTTTCTCAGGTGGCGTATTAGATTGGTCGTGTTGAACGTAGCTCTGTTCTTTCCACCACGCGCAACCTCTGTTGCAAACATTGCATCTGGCTGTTACACTGCCTTCGCTTTCAATTTCATAATACTTCCAAACTCCTGACATTTTCTCTGTCCCGACTCCCGAGTCACCAGCTGACCGTAGCCTCTCGTTAGCTTACTGCTACTATTAGACACTGCGCCCACTCTATTGCCAGCTTTGAGAGAAATAAGCAACCGGGTCTGAAAACAAGCCCAAAAGAAGCTACACATACATGATGTTGTTTTGTAACATTAAATAAAATAATACAAATATTTTATAAAAAAAATCTCGATCCCTGATTTTTTTTCTCCAGATTCCGATCTTTTGAAAATCACGTGATCGGCCCCGATCACGTGATCGGATCGGGACATTTCTAGTTTGGTCCGTGTCTGTTGTGTAAAATCCAAAATAGTTCTATACCACAGACGTAGAGTTCTTTTTGGGGATTAATTCTTCTACATCTACATCAGCCAAACGACTCGCTGCACCCTCGCTGTGAGGGGGACCCAAGTTCCCATCAGCAAAAACACGTGGGTTTGCTATCCTGGCTCCAAAATGTTGGAATGAGCTCCCCATTGACATCAGGACAGCAGAAAGCTTACGCACCTTCTGGCGCAGACTGACAACTCATCTCTTTCGACTCCACTTCGAGCGATATAATTACTAACAAGGCACTTATATACTAATAAAGGACTGGCTTATCTAAAGCCAGTTGAGTAGCACTTGAAATGTTTGGCTCTATGAAACCTGATGTACTTATATGATTCTGTTTTCTTCAAGGTTGTGTCTTCCTGGTCGATTGTACTTATTGTAAGTCGCTTTGGACAAAAGCGTCAGCTAAATGTAATGTAATCTGAATCTGACTCTCCGTCCATTATTGCTGTGTGTGCAGACTGCCAACAGTGTCGTTTCCCTCGCTGCCAAGAAGAGAGGGGGCGGGGACTTTGGGAGCGTGTGATCAACACAACAGACCTTCAAGCAAGCAATGAGGTCATTGCGGTGCGGTCGAGACGCGTTGTTAGCTTGTAGATCTGTTATTTTTTGGCAAACGAAACCGTCGTACTACAGAAGTATAAATTAAGGTATAGAACTGCAAATCATAGAATGTGCACTCGCAGCACTCTCAGTGAGTGCACATTCTATGACTGAGTGACTCTCTGTATCACGATAGATATGATATCTCTGAAAAGGCATATCGTGGAGACCTAATATCATCTAGACGATATATATCGACATATTGCCCACCCCTAAATTGATGTCACCAGCGCTAAGCTAAAGGTGGCTAATGTTCGGCGTTAGGTAGTTAATTTAGTCACTTGTTCGTAAATCAAACATTTTGAATCATAAAGTTGCAATTGATGGCGGGTTACCTGGTAAAGTGTGAACTCGATACAATAAATCCATGTGTTTGTCCTCACCTCCAGGAGAGACTTCATTTTTTTTAATGGTTATTTCATTTTTGTTGTTGTTGGTAAAATAAGATTTACTTCTCCCTGCTCCTTTTCACCATGCGCTATAAAAAAACAACCAGTATAAGTGTACGTTTTGTTTTAAAATAACTGTTATGTGTGAAATAAACAAACAAATTAGAGAGAAGTACTCAATGTAGCATCTCTTCCTCCACCGATCGAAAAGAGACATCCTACCTTTACTTCTCATACAGAAACTCTCATCAAGTGATTCCCACATGTCTGACTTCAAGTGAATCCACAATTAAATGACACAAGAAATGTAAATCCAAACTTGGCAGAAACAGCCTGTTCTCTCTGTGTGTGACCTGCGAGGTGTATCACACATTAGCTTCACTAACTACACTCCTGGCCTTCACAGCCTCAAGCTCAAAGCTCAATTATTCAAATGTAGCTGCTTGTTGGCAGCGCGCTCAGCCTCCTGGCCGGCTGCAGTCTGCTTCTCTTTGCATCGCGGCTTTTGTCTGCCTGATTTCCCCCGGGCTCCGGATCCTGGCTGCAGGATTGAGAGCCATCAAACAGAATTAAGAGGAGACAATAACTGTGTGTGTGTGCGTGTGTGTATGTGTGTGTGTGTGAGAGACGGTAGATGTGTGAATTCTTACAGTTGGGCAAGAGCATGCTTACATTCTTGTGTGTGTGTGTGTGTGTGTGGCCTAGCATTACTATACTTGTGGGGACCTAAATCTGTTAAGGGGAATCATTAATTTTAGGGTGAAGACTTGGTTAGGTTAAGGGTAAGGGTTAGGCATGTGTTGGTTAAGGTTAGGATAAGTCCAGGAAATGCATGGAAGTCAAAGTAGTGTGTGTGTGTGTGTGTTGTGTGTGTGTGTGTGTGTGTGTGTGTGTGTGTGTGTGTGTGTGTGTGTGTGTGTGTGTGTGTGTGTGTGTGTGTGTGTGTGTGTGTGTGTGTGTGTGTGTGTGTGTGTGTGGTGTGTGTGTGTGTGTGTGTGTGTGTGTGTGTGGTGTGTGTGTGTGTGTGGTGTGTGTGTGGTGTGTGTGTGTGTGTGTGTGTGTGTGTGTGTGTGTGTGTGTGTGTGTGTGTGTGTGTGTGTGTGTGTGTGTGTGTGTGTGTGTGTGTGTGTGTGTGTGTGTGTGTGTGTGTGTGTGGTGTGTGTGTGTGTGTGTGTGTGTGTGTGTTGTGTGTGTGTGGTGTGTGTGTGTGTGTGTGTGTGTGTGTGTGTGTGTGTGTGTGTGTGGTGTGTGGTGTGTGTGTGTGTGTGTGTGTGTGTTGAAGGGAAGCCAAAGCCCCCACAACAAGCAGAGGCCTCTCCTCCGGCTCCATGCAGCCTTCAGTGTCCGTCACTCCAGCTGGCAGCCGATTCATACTGAGGCCAAACACTCCAACACCCACAGGCAGGCCAACAGGGGCTCTTTGTGATGCCAGAGTGTGTGTGTACGTGTACTTAACAGCTACTGCGACAGTTGTTCAGCTCATGATTGACTGCAAATGTTGTTAATCTTCAGCCTTCGCTGCATCCAGAGGGCTTCTATCAGCGTTTTTAGCGTTGGTTAAGGCTCGGCTTACATTATATCAGCGGCTTAGAGTTTGGACGGCTCTAAGTACATATTGTTTTCAGTGTACCAAACTGTAGACTCTGATATCAGTATTTAACGATAAATAAGAGCGTGAAATTGTTTTGTTGTTGTTTTTTAAAGCCCCTGTCACACTATCCCAAAATTGACACCAGATGGACACACGATAAAGGAAATGTTCATTTGGCTCTGATCGTAGCAACATCGGGCCATGCGTCAGGGTATCTTAAGCCATCGTATGACCGCCGGTGGAGTTTCTCAGGCTCCGGCAGCAACTTCGTGAGCGGTGGCAAAATCTTTGACATGCCAAAAAATTGCCGAAGGACCTTGAGAAGGTTAGTTTTTTGTGTTGACTTTGTGCGTCCATTTTGCCCTTCGTAAGGCCATCGTGAGGGCATCTTGTCAAATCGTGTCATCTTCGTCTTTACTTTGTGTGAATGCAGAGGCCACATGTCACCGTGTGTAGGGCTGCTCGATTATGGCAAAAATCATAATCTCGATTATTTGGGTCAATAATTGAGATCACGATAATTAAAAACGATTATCCATTTACTTTGAAAACATCAATTTATTGGAAAAAAAAGTGTAGTATGTTTTTAACAGTTGATTAACCTGAACTTTAAGTATAATTCAATTTTAAAACCAATTAATAATTTAAAAAAAATCGTTTTATTTCAATTATGTTGTTTTCATAATAGTTGCAAGCCATAACAGAGCAGCCCTAACTGTGTGCTGTGTGTGCTCTGCATGTGTGACCATTCTACCTATCTATAGTGACATCAGTATGTAACATTCACGCTTCTATTGGCAAGCGCTCCAAAACATTGTACGTGACCAATCACAACAGAGCCGGCCAGGTAACCAATCGGAGCAGACTGGGCTCTGGTTTCAGACAGAGTGAAAAGAGCTGCTGCAGCACAGGCAGGTTTGAACATTAAAGCATGGAGACATGTCACAGTGGAGACACTACATACTGATAAACACCTTTTGTCAACATAATGGGACACTAATCAGTATTTGGCCCCAGTCATTACAAGCTTCTCATCAAGCAACATGTCATTAGTTTAACTCATTTAAAAAGACAAACTATGACTCAGGATCCCACACATCAGGAAATAGGAAGGCTGTGTATGATACTATATTTACGGTTGTGGTTGTAGAAGATGATTAAAAAAACCAGAGCGACAGGTTTGGTGTGAATCACTTATGATGGGATGGTGGGAAACAGTTGCTGTTAAACAGGTTTCAGTGGGAGTGATGATGATACACACTCATTGTGAATCACTACAGATCACTTCCCTGCTTCTGATGCTGCCTGTCTTTCGGAGCCAGACGTAGATATGAGATATATAAGGTAACATGGTCATTTATTTAATTATGGATCAAATGTTTTTAGAGCTGCAATGATGAATCAGCCAACTGGTAGAAATGAATTGGCAATGTCTTTTTAAATAATACATTGTTTTGAGTCAAAAGTAAATTCTGCTTCTCAGTTGTGGATATTTGCTGTTTTTCTTTGTCTTCTACAAATGTGTCGATTAAGTTCTAACTGGGTTTGTGACTTTTGGACGTTACTTTTGAAGAAGTCTTTTATTACTACTGTCAGATATTGTATAGACCAAATTATTAGGCAATTGGTCAAGAAAAAAACAACAGCACCAGATTTTTTATTATAAATCAAATGTTACTTGCAGCCCTGAGGCCTGTACTACGAAGCTGGTTCAACCTAACCTGGATATGTTTCAGTTAGCCGGTTGGCCTAATCCAAAACATACGCGCTGTCGCTAAACTGTACTACGACGCTGGTTATCAAGTGGATCGCTCAAGCCAGCCGTGTCCTATCTAGTTAGGTGCACGTTCACATGAGAGGGGTGGTATTTGGAGCATTCGACCAATCAAACATGGAGAAGCATACTGACGGCGCAGCGTCATACTTCCTGAATGGAAAGTCAACTTTAATATTAGACATATGAAGAAGTTAAACTTTAAACATCCATGACTTAAACACTTGATCCAGGATCAAAGCCACAGAGCTGCACCTGCAAGGTGAATACAGCTGGTAACAGAACAAGTGTTTGAATGCGTACATTAACAGGTTTATGATATCACTGCCCCGTCTAAGACACGAGTGGATCTGACTTTAATTACATTTGTCTCGAGTGTTTCGTCAACTTAATGTGTTGCTTAAAATAATACTTCTGCATACAGTATGTGACACTGTCTGCACTCAGTGTACTTATGTTGTTGCAGATATTTAAGTAAGCTTTCTTAACGCTAATGTTATAATAGTCAGACTGCTCTGAAGATGGAGGTGATATTCTATTAATGTTCATGTTCACACAGTCGGTGATTTTTCCCGGCCGTCTTTCCTGCAACGGCAGCTTTTCTGTATTTCCTTTCTCCTGTAATATGACTTGATCGCTTTAAACTCTGCACACTGAGCTCTGATTGGTCAGCAGGCGGTGCTTTCACTGAGTTGAGCTCTTAGCCTGCAACCGTAACCTGCTCCCCCAGGTAGCCGCTAAGCATAAGTTACCATGGAGATCTAGCCTGCTAAAAAGAGAACCAGCTTCGTAGGACCGGAAAGCCGGAGTTTTCCCTGGATTTAGCCGCTAAGCGAAAACCCTGCTTCGTAGTATACCCCCCTGGTGTGATGTATTTCTGTAGATGCTTCCAAATAGACTTCAATCCCTTGATTATCTCTCTGTCTATTTTATAACTGTTTCAGTATCAGCAATAGCTCTTTAAACATTTAAATATATATTATACTGCACCCCTGTACCGGTATTTTGCAGTACTTCGGTCTATGTGGGAATTTATCTCTGTACTTCTGGCACCAAGATGAATATCTGACATTTTGCTTAAAACCTATAGCACGTAACAGAAAGTAGACAAGAGCAATAAACACAGAAAACCCCTCTTAAATGTTTACTATCACCTAATTATGTTTAAAGTATTGGGTTAATACCTGCTAAGTGGAGTAGATAAACCCCCCACATGGGCAGGTACAACCCTGTTTGTTCATGTATGACCCTAGATCAGGGGTGGGAAACCTTTTTCCTCTCAAGGGCCATTTCAATTTAAACAACATCCTCTGAGGGCCGTACAAATGATTGAACTCAACCTCTGCTTAAAAATACTCACGTATGCATGCATGCACGGCTGTGGCATGACCACCATAACAGAAAGATATGGACACAAGATGTTTGCAAATGTATTTAGTTTCCTATCCATGTGAATATGATTTAAGTGGGGGGGACCTAACCTCCTCTAGATTTTTAAATGTTGAAGTTAAAAGCATCAATCTGGTGCACTTTGAGAGCAACATTAAGAGATCTGGATACACCTCTCAACATCCATATGAAACAGACCTGTAAGCAGATTTTCTTTTTCTTTATCAATCACGTTTATTTATAAAGCACATTTAAAAACAACCCACGTTGACCAAAGTGCTTATGGATATTTTACAAATCACTCCCCCTTTAAACTGTATTCTTGTTTATTAATAACAACTTTGTGACAGAGCCATCACTGTAGACATGTTCTGCTATCCCTCTCTCCCCTCCTGCTGTCCCTCTCTCCCCTCCTGCTGTCCCTCTCTCCCCTCCTGCTGTCCCTCTCTCCCCTCCTGCCCCTCTCTCCCCCCTCCTGCTGTCCCTCTCTCCCCCCTCCTGCTGTCCCTCTCTCCCCTCCTGCTTTCACTCAGTTAGTGAGAGGGGAATCAGGTGTGCTAATCAGGGGTGCTAATCAGGGGTACATTGGATACAGGTGAGGAAAAGGGGGCGTGGCCCGAAGGGAAGAAAGACAGGGGGAATTGTTTGTTTAAACTTTAAGGGGTTGAAAGGAGGAGGTTGGGGAGACTGTATGGTGGCTTTTAGGAAACATTGCCACCCAAAGAGCCTGTGGACCAGCAAAGACTGACATCACAGGCCCAGAGTGTAAAGTCATATTATTTCCCTTTTCGGCAGTCGGTGAGTTCCTTCTTGCTTCTGGAGCTTTTTCCTCAACTGGCAGTGTTCTCGTTTGAACTGGATTAGCTTTTTTTGTGAAGTGTTTGGATTAATTATTCAGCCAAGACTGCATTTTAAGTTGGACATTGCGTGAGATGTTGGATGTTTTGTGTTGGAGGTGGTGAATGGGTTCGGGCGAATTAAACTGTCTTTGTGATGCCATACTGACTCTGTCTGGGTTTGAGTTGGGGGGGGGAACTTTATTATTTAGAGGACACATTTCATTTTCAGCCACTCTCTTTTCCTGGTTAAATTACCACAGTAGCTCCCGACCTTTTTTCAATGGTAACTAGGCTTAAAATATAAGCTGATTGTTACAAATTTTCTTTACTAGTATTTTTTTATATCTTTGTTTCATTTATTCTCTAATTTTTTTATAATGATCATATAAAGGTGTGCTTTTACCTCACTGAGCTGAGGTTATTTGAGTCTGTCAGGAGAGAGCTCTCTTCCACCTGGTTGTAGAAAAAGCTCCTTATATTCGTTAGCATAGCTAGCTAACCATATGCTAAGAATCCTCGGTACCGCTCACTCTCTCGCTCGCTCAAACAAAATACCCTAGTCTCACACACACACACACACATACACGTACACATACACATACACACAGCCAAGCTTGAATGACACACACAGACCCAGAAGTAGTTACTGTAATGTAGCATTCTTTTCGATGGCATTATTGACTGTATGACAGATGAACAGATCGGCACTGGGCTTTCAACTAAAGACACAGCCACGCAAAAGCTGCGGCTTGTGTACGGCTCCTTATGGGTACTGCAATTTCTGAAGTGCCGGAGCGGCGTTCTGGTGCTCACCGTCAGAACTACACCCCTGTCAGACGAGACATATAACACGTGATGACACGTTAGGCTCGTGTTGTGTTCAAGGACCCTGACCGTGGCCAGGAAAAACAGGCATTCGCTTAATTAATTATACCAAATGGTCTCGCGGGCCGTATACGGCCCGGAGGCCGGAGGTTCCCCACCCCTGCCCTAAATCAGTGGCCCCCAACCTGGGGGGGCGCGCAAAAGATCGCCAGGCGTCCGATGATTTGAGGCCAAATATCATATTTAGACTTTTTTTTAAAATTTTATGTAAATGTTTTTTTTTTACATATTGTAACGCAATACATTGTCGCTAAAAGCCTTGTCTCTACATTACAATAAAATATAAAAAATAATTGATTTAATTTTTAATAACAATTCAAGTTAGTTGATTGGCATTAAAAGACAGACATTTATAATTCTTTCTATTTCTATAGAAATGTTTCTTCTGCCCGTAAAGTGTCCAAACCGGGCTTTTCTGGATAAGCGCATTTTAAAAACAGTCATTGTCCATGCCGGTTTCAGTTGGATTATTTGTCACAGTCGCTCCGATCAGATCGGTCTCCTCCATTTGGTAGATTATTTACGACTTTTGAATCCACATAAACACATCGGCAAAATCCGGCTTACTTTGAGCATGTGTTTTAAACAGTTTAATCCCTTTGTGAATTGTTTCCTCCTGCGCCGTCCTTTCATTCCTTCATACAGCGGGAATCCAAATGAATGAATCCTGAGTCCAACAACCATCACTCCAATAGTGCTCCTTAATTACGCTTTCATCCTCTAACAAAATACTTCACATTCATCCAGTTTGTGACAGTAGTTGTAGCTCCCCCCCCCCCCCCCCCCCCAATAAAACCAATTTATAAAACAAAAAAAACGTGTAAATCAGCCCCTGTCTGCAGAGCGATAACATCATTTCAAGAAGACATTCACAAATGGATGAGACAACAGAAGCTTTTGCTTTATTTTGACTTTATTAGACCGCTGACAGTTGATGCAGGAAATGAGGGCTGATTAACAGACCGTTTAATGGCATGTGTCTAAAACCATTTGACTGTCAGGATGTCTCTAATATCTTAGTATCTGTGAGAGTAGCCTTGTGTTTCAGAGGGTGCAGACTGCCTCCTTACTCTCTCCCTGTCCTCAGATGACCTGGTTGCAGCAGCCGCTCTGAATTCACAGGCTGCTTCTCTTTCATGCAACATCTTTTACATATATTTATTTGCCTTCTGTTTTCTTTCTAGTTGTCCAGCAGTGGTTAAAGATCTCTAGAACACCATATATGCTGCAAAAGACAGAATGTGAACATATATTTTTCATAAGCAAAGATCTGAATCTCTGGTGTTTTTTTGTATTTTGATGCTGCCCAAATACCAAAGAAATCGGAGCTCAAAGTAGACTTTGTTACATTTTAATATTTGCTTTATTTAAATTTAAACTTGCAGTACAAGTTGACTCACAAGAATACAGCGTGTTCTCCTAATGGGTCTAATCTTCTGTTTCTGATTGTTGTGGTGATATTTAAAAGGAACTAGTCATTCAAATTATGCATTTGAATTTGACATTTAACGAAGCATGATTGTCCAAGCTTTGTCTTTTAAGCTTGTGTGTCTTTGGCCGTATCTCATTTCAAAGATTTCCCCTCTTCGACTCCTCGGTCCTCCGGTAGTGACCCGGAAATGAATTTCAGCGCGCCATGTTGAAGGACATCTCATTTCTCTAAATGCACACCGAGGATCGAGCGTCGAGGAGGCTCTCTGGGGTGGTACAGTGTGTAGGTGCGTGTGGTACAGTGTGTAGGTGTGTGTGGTACAGTGCATATGCGGGGGACAGACGGGTCTCAGTTGGTTTGGTGTCCTCTGCTTACTTTTAATACTTGTAAATACAACTTTTGGCCCGTAATTTATTTTCCTCATTGTAGAGACCAGAGAAAGGGGGGGGGGGGATATATCCAGTCTCTGATTGTGTTACGTTATGAGTGCTCTCATACTTGTTTGATTCTGAAATGTGTGTCCGCATCTGTAGCCTGTTATTGTCTCATTATACCGCACTGTGAATGAATCAAAGTAAATATATAAGTGGTCATGAACACATCTGTCCATCAGACAGAGGGCTGCTGTGCCTCCTGTCATCATTGATGGACGTCTCTTTAAAATGACCGCTCAGAGGAGAGGAGTTCTCATTTCTCTAACCGCCTGCTGCTTCCCCTCCTCTCTCCTCGGCTCCCCTCCTTGGCTCCTCCGCTCGCATCTCCTGTGAGCGGGACTAAGTCTCGAGGAGGGGAGACGAGGAGGGGAATCTCAGAAATTAGATTGCGTGTGACCAAAATGTGCTTCTGACACATCGGTATAGCCGAAACCACCACTAAAGCCATTGTGTTCATATATTCTGTCACTGCGATGCAACTTTCGAACCTTGGGCTTGTTTGGTATTACACAACTTTACAGATATGGTCTAAGTAAGAGAGCCAGAAGTGTGGGATGAGGAAGTGGAGAGATTCATGATTTAAAAGCCTTATTTTTATTGCACAATAGCTACAGCCTAGTTTGGCAATTAAGTCTTAAAGGTCCCATGGCCATTTCTACTGATCATAATTTCATTGTTGAGGTCTAATAGAATATATTTATATTGTGCAATTTTCCAAACTCACATTAGTTTCTCACAGCATCTCTGTAAAGTATGTGTATTCACGCTCTGTCCTAAACGGCTTGTTGGAGCTCCAGCCCCCCCCCAATATGAGCCAACTGTGCTCTGATGTGTGTGTGTTACAACGGCGCTTGTTGGCAACCAGAAAATGACACCAGTAATGACAAACGGATGAGAATGCTGCGTGGGGTCTGGGTGCTGTGTTGGCGGGACGTTGCGGGGCTCGCTGCTCCGCCCTTTGAGGCTCGAGGAGCCGACAGTGTGAGCTGGATTACTGGTGTCGTTTCCTGGTTGCTGCGTGGGGTCTGCGAGACAGTGAGACACGGTGAAACTCAGCCTGAGCACACACACATGAGTGTGTGGCGAACTGTGAGTGGAGATCCATGCAGCTGCGGCTGAGAAAAGATAAAGCTGAGTGTGCCGGCGAAACTCCGGAGTATCGCAGCTGAGAAATGAGACGGCTGCGTGAGTGTTTCTCCGCGATCCCAACTCGTCTATTACCAACGTTCAGGGAGCTCTATGCTCGACGCTAAAGGTCCCCCCACTGCGTTTGATAGTGACGCCAAGGGATCCTGGTGTGTGAGGAGCTCCACGGATTGGTCCATTTGGGTCGTCGTTACGTCACTTGGTACGCAGAAGAATCTAAAAATCTCAGACGAGGCGTTCTGGGGCAGCACAGACACGTATTTTCTGTTAGAGTTTTACTCGCTATAGGGTGTACTTTGAGGGGTTGTGACTCTGCAGACCGTTTACATGCAGACAAAGCTTCATAACACACGGCTTATTTAGAGAGATTTGTAATTGTCAAATAACCGTTTCTTGCTTGTTTTATTCTTGCTTTTTCCACTTATGTTGATATCGTAGCTGCCCTTTATACACGTTAAGCACAAGCAACAGAATGACAGCAGACGTCAACATCTGTCTCCTCATCCGCTCACCCTTCATCGTCTCGGGGTTGTTTCCCGTTGTTAGTGCGGACCGTTTTTGTTCCCTCACCTGTCAGGGCAGACCAACAGAAAGAGGAAACGCTCCTCGGTGTGAACATGACCTCAAATCAACCCCAACACGGCACAAAATAAAACATTACATCACAGAGGCGTCATGTCAGGAAAACATGTGAAGCCCAGCAACTAACAGGCAGCAGGCCTGTGGCCGTTCCTCAATGTCGAGTATACCTGCTGCAGAGCCACTATCAAGTATACTACGTCATCGAGTGGCGCCGAATGCTGGGCATTTAACATGCATTTAAACAGTCCTACGGCGCCACAGTATACTTGAAAGTGGCGCTGCAGCAGCTCTACTCGACATTGAGAAAGTGTGTGTGTGGTAGGTACAGTGACTGTGTCCTCAGCAGTACAGAGTGTGCGTCCTTTACAGTGCGGTTGTGTCCTCAGCAGTACTGTGGGTGTGTTTCCTCAGCAGTACTGTGGGTGTGTGTCCTCAGCAGTACTGTGTGTGTCCTCAGCAGTACAGTGTGTGTTCTCAGCAGTACAGAGTGTGTGTGTGTCATTAGCAGTACAATGTTTGTGTGTGTGTCCTCATCAGACCTCGCCACATTTCATCTCTGTCGACTAACTGGCTGGTAGACTCTCTCTCTCTCTCTCTTTGTGTGTGTGTGTGTGTGTGTGTGATGAAACGAAACGAAACAGTGGTAGGTGTTCTCCTTGCTCTTCCCCCTCTGTGAGTGGTCGGACTCCAACAATTACATCATGAATCACACACGTGGTGGCAGCACGAGTCAAGGCTGAAGTCTCTGCCCTCTGTGGAGGACAGAAACACTGTTCAGTATTTAACTTTTGCTTTGAATACTTGAGATCATCTTCTTGTGTTCTCTCTTTCATGCATTTTTCTCCTGAATCAAACAGTGGGGGTGGTTCAGTGCAGGATTTATTCCTTTGAGTTTCTATGGCCTTTTGACTCTTGGTAGATTTATTTTTTGTTCAAATTTTGATAAAGCAAAAAGTCCCATGTGTTTGGAAATCATTGATCTCTTTTTAGCTGGGAGTTAAATAAGAGGACTGATATCACTAAGTATGGAAATGACTGGAAACAGCTTTGATAAATGTAACAACGTCTGCATCTAAAGCTCACAAATGAACTAACTATTTCTTCTGTATTTAATCTGTGCACATTTTTTTATTGGGGTTTTATGTTACAAACTAAATCTTTAATTTCAGCTCTTGTACTGCCCAAGGCCAAGAAACAACACAGTGCATGACCCTTATGAAACAAACCTCTGAGTTTTTTTTTGTACAGAGCCAGTCCAGTTTGTGGCAGTGCTGGGCATCGTCTAACAAATGTACGATATTAGTACACCACTACCAGTACCCTGAAAGTGATACCACTACCAATAGAGCACTTCGGATGTCGGACACCGTAATCTTCTCTGGTCCCCTCCCCAATCTGATCAATGATGACATGTATAGCCGCATGTCATCATTTCAGCGCTGGTTGTCTTGGTGATGCGGGCTTCGTAAATAATTGGACAGCCTTCTGGGGAAAACCTGGTCTGATTAAGAGAGACGGCATTCATCCTACTTTGGAAGGTGCAAATCTCATTTCGGCAAACATTTCAGGGCTTTGTGGACTTAATCCATGACAAACTGGAGTTGAGACCAGGAGGCGGAGTTGCAGTCTTACACGCTTCTCTGCGCTCTCTCCTAGGCAGTCATCCATAGGAATCCCGAACCCAATAAAATACCCAATATTAGCGGTGTGTGTGTCTGCCCAAGGACAATTTAAGGTAAAACCTAATAGAGGTGTCATACATAATAACCAAATAAAAGTAAATGTAACGACTACTACAGTGCCACAAAACAGGAATATTAAATGTGGTCTCTTAAACATAAGATCTCTAGCATCTAAAGCAATATTGGTAAATGATTTAATATCAGATTATAATATTGATATATGCTGTCTCACTGAAACTTGGTTGAGACATGAAGAATATGTCAGCATAAATGAGGCCACTCCACCCAGCCATATCAATACTCATATTGCCGGAGGCGTGGGCCGAGGAGGTGGAGTTGCAGCAATCTTTGACTCAAGTTTACTTATCAATACTAAACCAAAATTAAATTATACCTCCTTTGAAAGTCTCGTTTTTAGTCTTACGCATCCGACCTGGAAAACTTTGCAGCCAATCTTATTTGTTACAGTGTACCGTGCACCAGGTCCTTATTCAGAATTCTTATCAGAATTCTCTGAGTTTTTATCAACTTTGGTTCTTAAAACAGATAAAGTAATTATCGTAGGTGACTTTAATATTCATGTTGACGATGATAAAAAATAGCCTTTAACTCTATATTACATTCTGTTGGTTTCTGTCAGAGTGTAAATAAACCAACCCACTGCTATAATCACACTCTGGACCTTGTTCTGACTTATGGTATTGAAATTGAGCAACTATTAGTCGAACCGCATAATCCTGCTTTATCCGACCATTTCTTAGTAACTTTTGAAGTACTGTTACTAGACTACAAAGCATTAGTCAAAAGCTCCTGCAGCAGAAACCTATCTGTTAGTGCTATAGCCAAATTTAAGGAAGAGATTCCACCAATACTTAACTCGATAGCATGTCTGCATGTAATTGAGGAAACTTATACAAAATGTTTCCGGGAGCTGTTGATAACACTATACTGGTCAAAGGCAAGAGTTCATTAATTTTGTTTCTAAGAGTAACAATTTTATCGTTAAAAAAGCACATAAAATCATTACTACTGAGTGCTATGGGAATAGAAAGCTCAATCGAGCTGTGGCTCTCTGTCAGCCTGGCTACAGTGCTGAAAAGAAATCTTGCATTATTCTTATTCTCATCTATTAATGAAGAGTAGTTGGCTGCTCTCGCTTAACGCAGTGCTTAGTTGACAAGACTGAACTGCTTCTCTTGACAAGATTGAACTGCTTTTCCTTCCGGGAAAAGATTGTCCCACTCTTGACCTGACGATCAACATCGGCACCTCTGTTGTTTCCCCGACTCAGACTGCAAGGAATCTGGGTGTGACCCTAGATAATAACCTGTCCTTCACTGCAAACATCGCTGCTACAACCCGTTGCTGCAGATACACGCTTTACAACATCAGGAAGATTCGTCCCCAGCTGACCCAGAAAGCCACGCAGGTTCTGGTCCAGGCTCTCGTCACCTCACGACTAGACTACAGCAACTCCCTCCTGGCTGGTCTACCTGCATGTGCCATCCGACCTCTGCAGCTCATCCAGAACGCAGCGGCTCGTCTGGTCTTCAACCTTCCTACATTTTCCCACACCACGCCGCTCCTCCGCTCCCTCCATTGGCTTCCAGTAACTGCTAGAATCCACTTCAAGACAATGGTACTTGCGTACCATGCTGCGAATGGATCTGACCCTTCCTACATCCAGGACATGGTTAAACTGTACACCCCAGCGCGTGCACTCCGCTCTGCATCAGCCAAACGACTCACTGCACCCTCGCTGCGAGGGGGACCCAAGTTCCCATCAGCAAAAACACGTGGGTTTGCTATCCTGGCTCCAAAATGGTGGAATGAGCTCCCCATTGACATCAGGACAGCAGAAAGCTTACACACCTTCCGGCGCGGACTGAAAACTCATCTCTTTCGACTCCACTTCGAGCGATAGAATTACTAACAAAGCACTTGTATACTAATAAAGGACTGGCTTATCTATAGCCAGTTGAGTATCACTTGAAATGTGTGGCTCTATGAAACCTGATGTACTTATATGATTCTGTTTTCTTCAAGGTTGTGTCTTCCTGGTCAATTGTACTTATTGTAAGTCGCTTTGGATAAAAGCGTCAGCTAAATGCAATGTAATGTAATGCTTTCTTATATTCATTGAGAGTAATATGCCAAATTAAACGAGATTCTTCAAGTTTAGTGGAACGCCATATCCTTTCAAGTTGTCTCGACTTTTGCTTTATTTTGCGGGTTTCGGCATTACGCCATGGAGCTAATCTAGGTTTTATTTTCCTTTTCAAAGGAGCAACAGAGTCTCATTTTATTCGCAGCGCATCTGTAGCACTATCAACAACATGATCAATTTGGGGTGGTCTAATATTACACTAGATAGTAAACTAGAATGCTTTTCAGCCATTAACCTTGAACAATTAAATTCAATGATTCTCTCTTCTAAACCATCAATGTGCATGTTAGGCCCAATTCCAACTAAGCTGTTGAAGGAAGTTTTTCCATTAATTAGCACTTTTTTATTAAATATTATGAATATGTCTTTATTATCAGGCTATGTTCCACAATCATTCAAGGTAGCAGTGATAAAACCGCTTCTTAAAAAGCACAACCTCGATCCAGAGGTTTTAGCCAACTATAGACCTATTTCTAATCTTCCGTTCCTCTCAAAAATTCTTGAGAAAGCAGAACAGCTGTGTGATTACTTAAAAAAACAATGATTTATTTGAAGAGTTTCAGTCTGGCTTTAGAACACATCATAGCACAGAGACAGCTCTGGTTAAAGTCACAAATGACATTCTAATAGCCTCAGACAAGGGACATGTCTCTATTCTTGTTCTGCTCGATCTCAGTGCTGCATTTGATACTATCGACCATGATATCCTATTGCAAAGACGAGAGCACTTAGTTGGCATACAGGGAACTGCTTTAGGCTGGTTTAGGTCCTATCTATCTGAACGCTCTCAGTTTGTACGTGTTAACGATGAATCTTCCACGCAAACCAAAGTTAGCCATGGAGTGCCACGGGGCTCAGTGCTCGGACCTATTTTGTTCACATTATAAATGCTTTCGTTAGGCAATATTATAAGGTATCATTCTGTAAACTTTCATTGTTATGCGGATGATACTCCTCAACTATATTTATCAATCAAGCCTGATGAAATTAATCATCTAAATAAAATTCAAGACTGCCTTAAGGACTTAAAAACGTGGATGACCTTACATTTTTTGATGTTAAACTCGACCAAAACTGAAGTTATTGTACTTGGCCCGAAGAATCTACGAAACAAATTATCTAAAGATATACTAACTATGGATGGCATTAATTTGGCCTCCAGTGAGACTGTAAGGAATCTTGGTGTTATATTTGATCAGGATTTATCCTTTAACGCCAGAGGTGGGACCAAGTCATTGTTTTGCAAGTCCGAGTCAAGTCTCAAGTCAGGATGGGCAAGTTCAAGTCAAGTCCAAGTCCTAAACTTTGACAAAACGAGTCATAAACAAGTCATTATGTGCTTTTCACCAAATGTAATGACATCGATCAACAGAATAATACATAATAATCAAATTGGTCTTTATTAGTCACATTAATAATTTAATAATCCATTTTCTCTCTGCTGGTAAAGTAACGTGTTTTTTTTCTAATTTAAGAGGGAACAGTAAGGTAAGGCTACCGTGACGGTTTTATTCAGAAGGAGTTTAATGTATAAGATCCCTGATGTTGAGGTGACCAGAATGTTTATTTCCACGGTGTACAACATGTTATAAGGGACCCACAATCTATCTTTATGCAAGGGGTAATGTGCAGCCAGGCGGTCTCTATGGGGAAGAGAACACCTGAATCTAGATCCCTCTGCAGGTGGTACTTTGAGTATAGGACTTTTTATTGTACAGGGTTCCTGTAGTTCAGAACTGTGTTAGCGTGTGTGTGTGTGTGTGTGTTAGGGCTGTGTAATTAATCATATTTTAATTGCAATTACGATTTTGGCCTGCCACAATTACGAAAACATCGAAAAAAACGATTATTTTGCTTTGCTAGGTTGTGACAGTGCACTACAACATATTTCATCCAATTCATTTTTTAGTAATGTATCATTTATTTAATTGTTGTATTGGTTTTTCAGTTGAATTATACGTTCAGGGTACTCAACAGTTAAAAATATACTGTTCAAATTATTTGTTTTAAAGTTCAATAAATGGATGTTTTCAAAGTCAATGAATAATTGTATTTAATAATCATGATATTAATTATTGACCAACATAATATTGATTATTGCCATAGTGTGTGTTTGTGTGTGTGTGTATCTCTCTGCTGCCTTGGCTACACTATTTCATCGTTGCTGTTGTATGATTGGTGTTTAGCTACGGTATTTAGCGTCTACAGCACCTCCGCTTTTAGGGTTGACGTAGACCCAAACTTCGCCCGGAGGTCCCCCGGTGTTGTTACGGGAGCTGCTGTACTAGCTAACGCTACATTAGCTGCTGCTGTACTAGCTAACTCTACATTAGCAAAACAAATGCTAATTTATTTTGCAAAAGGTGCAGCGGGCTTCAAACACGTTCCCCTCCACTGGTTTCAACCAAGCACTAAATTAGATGTTTTCCAACCAAATACGGTTGAACTGACACTTCCCCATATTAACTTGTAAGTAGATTCGAAGATAGGCTACATGAGCTGAAGCTTGGTTGCTAGGTTACTAGCTGGGTGTTCTCCAATAAGGGGCCGGGGGAAACAAAGTTAGTGATTACTTGTTCCATGTTGATTTAATTCAATACAAATTGTTGGGGGGAACTGAAAGGCTATTACCGTACTGGTTACTTTGCAGCCCGGACATTTCCCCCAAAACACATTTAGACGATATCACAACACAGAAGTACCTTTCAAATCGCGAGCCCTGGATCTTGAGTCGTGGCTGTGGTCCTGGATCATAGGTCCTGGATGGATATCCTCGTGGATTCATCTTCCTATTATACACACATGCATTTCCAAACATTTGGACTACCTATGTTGCAAATGTATTATCTTTAATGAATTTACACACGGCATCTATTGCACGTCTGTCCGTCCTGGGAGAGGGATCCCTCCTCTGTTGCTCTCCCTGAAGTTTCTCCCATGTTCCCTTTAAACTGTGGGTTTTCTCCAGAAGTTTTTCCTTGTACCTTCCTTGTGTGAGGGTCTAAGGACAGAGGGTGTCGTATTGTCATACTGATATTCTGTACACACTGTGAAGACCACTGAGACAAATGTAACATTCGTGATATTGGGCTATATAAATAAACATTGATTGATTGACTTCATTTGATGGCCTTAACTATATTATACTTCATTTTCTACACATCATGTGAATAGAAGCATTCAGTTGTGCCAAATGCCACCACCAGCCCTCCTGTTTGTTTGTCTATGGAAGCACGGAGAGCGTTTGCAGTGATTGGCTGCAAGTAAAAGTATACAATTGTCTTTTTTTGGGTGCAGAAAACGACGAAAGAATGAATGGTTTGTCTCGAGGAGTTAAAACAGTTTGATATTGGGCCAGTTTGCTTGGTTCATCGAAGAGTGCTGTTGAATTGATTTTGTTCTTCATTGATTTTTTTCTTCTGGGGAACAACCAATGAATGTTTTTTTGTGAAATGAATTGTTGAACCCCGTCAATTCTGAACTGGTTAAAGTCAATGTCAACTTTATTGTCAATCTTTCAGTTTGTGTGTACAGACAGAGATCGAAATACCGTATTCTTTCCGAAAAGTACTTTTATCAATACTTTTGATATTGTTAAACCAGCATTTTAACAACACTATTGTGATTTGAGAATACATCTCCCGCTAACAGCTGTGTCTCTTTCTTTCTCTCTCTGTTCCAGGCTCCAATGAGAGTCTCTCCATGATGAGGAGCTAACACTGTCGGCCGCACAACCGCAGGAAGAGCCGGGCCGCTGCACCCCCCCCCAGCCGACGCATGGCGGTGTTAGGGGTGAGAACCACATGTTTTCCTCTTAATACATGATGTAAATAGCCCCGAGACCTTCTGCCGCTTAGGGTCTTCTACGCCTCGAAAACTAAAGTCAGACGAGTTCCCCAGGTTTTTTTTGTACATGCCTCAATACTGCCTTTAGTCAAGTCAAAAGTGAAACTTTTATTGTCAATCTTTCAGTTTGTGTGTCCAGGCAGAGAGATCGAAATACCGTTTCCCACAATCCAGAATACAACAACAAATATATATAAATATTTATATACACAATCAAAGACACATTTATACATATTCACACATTAAGACCTAAATAAAAGCACAACAATTAATCAATACAAAATATCTTTGAGAAATGTACATTGCTGTTAGTCTGAGCTTTCCGTCAGAGTAGAAGTAATAATAATAGATTACATTTTTATAGCGCCTTTCAAGGGACCCAAGGCCACTTTACATAATGTAAGGACAGACAAACAAGTAGGGCAGATAATAAAGTACAAATAAATAAATAGCAGTGGAAGCCTAGCGTAGTAACATGTGACATTAAGACATTTTAATTAAGATAATAAAACAATAAAACAAATGTGTACATTATGTCCTTTTTGTATGATTTTGTCTGGTGATTATTCTATCAAATAACACATTAATTGTTTGATTTAGAAAATGTCTTTTGCTTAAACATAACTTTAACACCCAAAAGTATTCATCATTAGAGACTCAAACGAGGCAAACATGATCAAGCTACACACGTACAATTTGACTTTAATGATTACATAATGTCATATTTATTTTATTGTACTAGACCATTATTTCTCGAACTCTTGACGTACTGAGTTTATGAAAAATGTATAATATACGGGAATGCACCTCATCAATCTGGGGTTTTCTCAGTCCTTAAAGGCTGTCATTGGAGCCTCTCGTCTGTCTGCAAAGCCAATCATTTATGGGATTATATGAGTGTTTTCTCATCTATCTCAGAGTTTGGAGACTCTTCCTCTCGTTCAGAACTACTGGAGCCTTTTAATGATGGATATCAGCCGCCTGACTGTCAGACACAAGCAGACATTATCAGAGCAGCAGCCGGCTGTAATTTCACATCTAATGGTTTTGTGCTGCGACTGTCTGCTGTGATAATCTGCTGGATAGTCAGAGCACTGCAGGGCACGTTAACTCCACAAGAAACTAAACCAACATAGCTGTACATTTATGCGTCTTATAGTTAAAGCAAGTTGATTGAGGAGCTGGGAAGCTGTAACACAAATGCTGTGTCTCGGTTTGCAAACATCTGTCAGCTCAGAGATGGCAAAAGTATACACATCCTTTACTCAAGTAGAAGTACAGATACTCATGTTTAAAAATACTCTGGTAAAAGTAGAAGTACTGACTAAACTTCTTTACTCTAGTAAAAGTAAAGAGGCTTTGACATGTGCTTAAGTAAAAAGTACCCATAACTAGCAGCTGTTTTAAAGAGTACCTGACCTCCCTTTATATTAATAGATCAATAATGTCATTGTTAGCTAATGAATGTTTCCATGCTGAACAACGGCAACATGACAACGTTTCCATTGGTCCCTCTTCTTTAGAGAAGACCAGGAAATGATGGATACACGGATCGTGTTCAAATCAATAGGCACGCAATGACTCTAAAGAATAATGATCACGCCACCAAACACACATTCAGACTAAAGGAGCCAGCTGTTTGGGAAATGAGAGAAGTAGAAAGTACAGGTATTTGAGTTCAACATGTAAGAAGTAGAAAGTACAGGTATTTGAGTTCAACATGTAAGAAGTAGAAAGTACAGGTATTTGTGTTCAACATGTAAGAAGTAGAAAGTACAGGTATTTGAGTTCATGTAAGAAGTAGAAAGTACAGGTATTTGAGTTCAACATGTAAGAAGTAGAAAGTACAGGTATTTGAGTTCAACATGTAAGAAGTAGAAAGTACAGGTATTTGTGTTCAACATGTAAGAAATAGAAAGTACAGGTATTTGTGTTCAACATGTAAGAAGTAGAAAGTACAGGTATTTGTGTTCAACATGTAAGAAGTAGAAAGTACAGGTATTTGAGTTCAACATGTAAGAAGTAGAAAGTTAAGGTATTTGTGTTCAACATGTAAGAAGTAGAAAGTACAGGTATTTGTGTTCAACATGTAAGAAATAGAAAGTACAGGTATTTGTGTTCAACATGTAAGAAGTAGAAAGTACAGGTATTTGGGTTCAGAATGTAAGAAGTCAAAGTAAAAAGTTGTCAGAAAAAAATGTAGTGGAGTAAAGTACTGATGCCAGAAAAATGTCCTTAAGTACAGTAACAAAGTATTTGTACTCCACTACCTCCCACCTCTGTGTAAGCTATTAACATAAAGGCGTCCCATTGTAAAGTCTGGTAAAATGCACTATACCATATGGTTCACTCATAACTATAATTGTATTAGTTTCAGGCTTAATCAGATATACTAGAGCCTACACATTAATGTATTTGATGTGATATTGTATTCAGTTTTCTATGGGATTGATAACCCTACGAACTATATTATTTAGATTCAAACTATTATTGGGAAATATCACATTCACAAATCAACATGGTCCGAATCAAAACCCTGCTTTGATCGTTATGTTATATCGTACTTGCAGAGATGACGAAGTACTCAGATCGTGTATTTGAGTAAAAGTAGAAGTACTCAGATCGTGTAGTTGAGTACAAGTAGAAGTACTCAGATCTTGTACTTGAGTACAAGTAGAAGTACTCAGATCTTGTACTTGAGTACAAGTAGAAGTACTCAGATCTTGTACTTGAGTACAAGTAGAAGTACTCAGATCTTGTACTTGAGTACAAGTAGAAGTACTCAGATCTTGTACTTGAGTTAAAGTAGAAGTACTCAGATCTTGTACTTGAGTACAAGTAGAAGTACTCAGATCTTGTACTTGAGTACAAGTAGAAGTACTCAGATCTTGTACTTGAGTACAAGTAGAAGTACTCAGATCTTGTACTTGAGTACAAGTAGAAGTACTCAGATCTTGTACTTGAGTACAAGTAGAAGTACTCAGATCTTGTACTTGAGTACAAGTAGAAGTACTCAGATCTTGTACTTGAGTTAAAGTAGAAGTACTCAGATCTTGTACTTGAGTAAAAGTAGAAGTACCAGAGTGTAGGAATACTCTGTTACAGTAAAAGTCCTGCATTCAAAATGTTCCTCAAGTGAAAGTAGAAAAGTATTCTCATCAAAATATAGTGAAAGACAGTGAAAGTAGTCGTTGTGCAGATTGGTCCATTTCAGAATAATATATCTGATATGTTTTATAATGATTGATCATGAAAGTGTTCTCAAAGCTGGTGAAGGAGCAGCTAGTCTGAAGTACTTTGTAGACTGCAGGGTAGCTGGTGGATTTACTCCAGGTGGAACTAAAGGCTGATTCAACACTTGATTATATTTCACATAATTCATCCAGATCTGTGAAGTAACTAAAGGTATTCAATACATGTAGTGGAGTAGAAGTACACCATTTACCTCTGAACTGTAGTGGAGTAGAAGTACTGAGTAGCATACAATGCAAATACTCAAGTAAAGTACAAGTACTTGAGGAAATGTACTAAGTTACTTCCCACCTCTGAACTTAAGGCACCTTACGGGACAACATGAAAAGGAAAGACGTTTTATTTGATGTTCTAAAAGGACATGGATGAACTCCCTGGTGTACAAAGTGTCTGTTCATATTGTTTTAAATAAAGACAGAAAATAAAAAACGTATCGCACTCAACGACCACTTGGTAACGGAAGTTGTGCGACCAGGTTGCAGTTAGTCCAGTAACACAGCACCATGCTAATAAAAGCCACATTTCTGGGTCATTTTTTAAATATTTTAACAACACAACTCGGTTGAAATTCACATGTCCAATTGTTTACAGTCTACGACAAACAGTGTGCTAAGAGAAGTGTTTAGATTGAAAAGCAGCATCTGTTGGTTGATTGAACAGACTGAGAAAGCAGAAGATGTGAGGTAAACAGTAGGGAGGCTAAAGAAAAACACCAGATACGATGTGAGTCTAGACACCACAGATATGTTTGATGTAAAAAGACTCGAGGAGTCGGAGCAGAAAAAGACCAGTCGTCTCCTCTGGGTTTCTGTTCTCTGCTCAGACTGTGGAGCTGCTTCTGAAGAGAAATCCTCTTTCAGAAACTGCAGCTCTGACATTCTCTTTGAATTTCTTATTTTAGATTTATAGTTTATGGACAGAAATTCTCTGTATGTTCCAGCTGATAAGAAAGTCTGACTGTCATCCTGTCAACAGCAATCATTTCAGAACATTACATGTCATTTGTTAGACGCTTTTATCCAAAGCGACTAACATGCATTCAGTGGACAATCCCCACTGGAGCAATTTGGGGTGAAGTGTCTCAGGGACACAACGACATGTTGACTGCAGTGGGACTCGAACTTGCTTCCCCCTGATTCGAAGTCTAGCACACTACCCACTGAGCCACAGCCTCCCTTCAGAACATGACAGCCATCCTAAAGTAATATGTACCTGCTATTGACAGGACTCAGTGTATTTGGGCATTTATCTCACGGTCATTAAAAACCTGGAAAAGTCATGGGAATTCAAAATGCTAATTCCAGGCCCTGGAAATCTTATGGAAAACAATATTTTTCCCAAAGTTTTGGAAAAGTCATGGAAATGTAACTAAAGTTGCATCAAATAGCCGTAATACTATAATGATAATAAATACTGTATCGTATAGTAATGAAACGTAAAATGGCATTTAACTGACGAGGTATTTTGCTGGTGAGAGATTTGAGTTGCTTTAGCGTGTTTGATTTGTTTCAGATGGGCACAACATGTTTCATATGCAGACCTTATTTCCTGTGTCATGTTCAAATAAACCATTTTCAGTGTTACCGCTGAGAGAGTCATGTTTTTGGTCATGGAGAAGACATTGAAAATCATTGTTGAAAAAGTGTATGGACCTTGGACCTGAGATCAACTTGGATAGAATATAGACGGTCCATATGTCTGGATGATAGACCAATGACACAAGGTTTTTCAAACTATCGTAAATAATGCAAAAAAAATCACAAAATATGTTTTTCACAGATAGGAAATCATTTCAAATACCCACTACATACTTCTATTACTTACCTTTGAATTTCTTAGTTTTTAGAGCAATTTTATTCAGATAAAAGAGCAATATGTCTATTTGTATCTTTACTGCTGATGTTAGCTAAGCAGTGGTAAGGTTGTGTTACACTTTTTGTTTCTTTGAGATAAAGCATCTTTTACTACACACCACAACAAGATAAAAACACAGCATGTCAAGATGAATAAAGCCAATTATCTGCTCTAAGTCGGATTGAGCTTTACCTCTTCTGTCTTTTTACATTGTCATACAGAGAGGAGGGCAGATTTTCTTTTTAGAGCTCACACACATTTATTTTGTTATCCTGCGAAGCCATTCTGCACATTTGACACTGAGCTCAAAGTTATGAGATACTTAGATTAAAAGCTAAACACTCTGTTGGCTGATTTTAGAGTGAGGACACTGCACCTGTAATACGTTTTAAAAGAGGTTTAATTGAAGGTATATCACTCGGTGTATTTTGGTCAGATTTGACTACTAGTGAGTGTCTTATCGTAAAACCAGGAGCAGAAATAAGGAAACTGAATCTGCTGTTGATGGATGTTTCTGAGCTGACAGTGGATAGTGAAACCACAGTTAGTCATTCAGTTTCTCAACACACCTCAGCAGAGCAAATCTCTGCTTTCACAATCATTTTCATTCACAACTTTTTAAAGCGTGAATCAGCAGCTGAGCTCCCTGTCGCTTAGGGCTGCACGAAATTTGCAAAAACTGACATTGTGATATTTTTTCCCCTGTGATATATATATATATATATAGCGATATAAAAAATACAGGAATTGAAGAAAAGACAGTTTTTTTTTGTCCGCAAACCATCCTTTCTTGAACTTTAATGCTATACAAATGGTATTTTTTGAACGATATTTAACCGGATGAAGGATTTTAGTCACGGACTTCTGGATCTTAAGTTATCAGAGCAACAAGCTGAGCTAGCTCGGTTATCCTGCTGTGATCTGATCAAGAATGATTGTGATGGTGGTTTGCTGTGCATGCAGAGCCAGCCTGTCACTCACTCACGTACCCCTGCCATGAGAGCTGCGCGAGTTTTACTTTTGTAGCAGCAACAAATAATTGTAACATGACGCTGCGTTTCCGCCAGGGGGGCGTCTTGCCGTCATTTGACGCCCTTATTCAGCTCGGGACGCCCTGCACTCGAGCCGAGGGCGTCCAAAAATATTAATAATTCGAGAGAAGATCGAGAGTTTTTATCGCTTGAAATGACGAAAAGGGAAAAAGGACAAGGAAATCCCTCTGTTGGAGCGGAAAGGAGTCTGGTGGGATTCTTTTCGGAGTATTGAACATAGTTCCCCGTTTTAGTGGAGCACGCGCGTGAGCTGCGAGCACCAGAGCCTCGCAGCGGCGAAACTGAGGCTCCGTGGTAAACTGTGGTAACATGAAGAGCCGTTTGGGAGCCGAAACAGCCGGCGCTTTAAGAGAGTCGAGCCAAATGATCCGCTCAGCCCTGGTCTGGCGGAAACACTGACATGACGTGTTTGAGTTCATTTGCCTACTTAATATCGCATGTCCTAAAAAAAAAGAAAGAAATGGCATGTCCTGCGATGTGAATATCGCGCATGCGCATAACGCGATTATCGTCACGACAGGATATATCGTGCATCCCTACTGTCGCTGCCTGTCTGATATCTGATGAGACCCTGCAGATACATGTTGAGCTAAACCCAGAGTATTACAGCTTTTCTTAGATACCCTTGGTCTTCACTGTGAACGGAGATATAATGAGCAATACAGATGTACTGTTACCTGCCTTAATAATAATCATTACTGCCACACAAACGGAGATAGAGTTGGGTCTTTAAACATATGAAATAGAACAATATATAATACAACAACTAAATCAAAGGTAATGCTTGAACACGCGAGCAGAGATTGAAACATGCTCAACGGAGAAATGGTTGAAATGGCTAATATTTAAAATAATAAGCTAAGAAACAACTACATGGTTGGAATAACTCAAAGCTATTAGTGAATGGTTAAATAATCAGATAACTTAAAGGGAACAGAGGTTTTGAAATAGGGTTAAACGTGATGGGTAAAGGGTTGAAATAGTAAGAGCAAATTGGAAAAATGGGTTAAATAATAAAAGTAGGTAAAAGTAACTATAAATTTTTACTTCAAAGTAAAAATGATTTTGTGAAATGTTGGCATCAGATTCATTAGTAAATATTCTCGTAAAGATGACCTTAAATAACAGCAATAAGGAGTCAACCTTCGATGTCTTTTATTCAGCTTGCGTGAGTTAATTATCAATTTGAGCTTTAATAATATAAATGTCTTCTTCTTCCTCAGAACCCCGACATGCTGACGAGGAAGATAAAGCTGTGTCACATCAACGCCCACATCACATGTCGTCTGTGTGATGGATACCTGATCGACGCCACCACCGTCACCGAGTGCTTACACACCTGTAGGTCCACACACACAACGCTCTGCTCTCGTCGCTCGAGCTCTCTCTCTCCTCTCTCCTCTCTAGCGTCGCTCTCGTCTCGTCTCATCTCTCTCGCTCTCTCTCTCTCTCTCTCCCTCTCTCCTATCTCTCTCCTCTCTCTATCTCTCTCTCTCTCTCTCTCTCTCTCTCTCTCTCTCTCTCTCTCTCTCTCTCTCTCACACTTCCTGTCTGCCTCTGATGTCTGCTTCCCACCTTTCCTGTTTCTCTTTCTCATGTCATCTGTTCCTCTTTTATTGCTCTTGTGTATTCGACACATGGGCTGTGTTTGTTGTTCTTGGCACTGAAGGTGTTTCCTTTGGGATTTATCTCCAAAGGGAAGAATCCCGGAGAGAAAAAATATCTCTCTGGGAAACAGGCGGCTTTATCTGAAGCTGCATTTTGACTTACGGCCCGTCCACACTACAGCTTCAAAAAAAGCTTGGAGCTGGGCGCGTCTGAAGCTCGACCAACAACCAATCACATGAATCTCCCGCCCCTGACACACAAGCAGGGATTTGATTGGCTAGAGCATGTACTGGCATATGATTTGATTGGCTGGCGCTGGCTGTTCAACTTCTGACGCCGGAGACGGACCGCTATGCTACCCACAATTCAGTTTGGCGTAAAGCGAGGCAACGTGACGTCACCTCATTGAAAGTGAATGGGCAGACGCGTTGGAAACCGTTTTTGAAGCTGTCGAAGCTGTAGTGTGGACGGGCCATCACAGCAATATCTATATGACATTTGACCATCTTACTCATAATACACAACCTTCTATATGGTTTAGATATAGGTCATTTTAAAGAGGCTCTATTGTGCTTTTGGGGTTTCCCTTTCTTGTAGTGTGTTATATTGGTTTAAGTGCATGTTAATGGTCTGCAAAGGCAACTTGTTGAACATTAAAGCATGCAAACATGTCACAGTAGAGCCACGAAATACAAATGGGAACCTGAAAAGTAGCAGAATCGAGCCCCTTTAATATTAATACCCACAGCTTTTAACTTGAAGCTAATCTACACATTTATTAGCCCTCATATAAAAGTGGGAATAGGCAACTCTCCCACTTTTAACACACATCTACACTTCAGTATGTCGTGGTGAGGTTGAGCTGAATATCATCGAGCAGCTGAAATCTGACCCTGAGTTTTCCGATTTATAAGAAACGGAGAGGGTGACTGAGTTAACTCGTCCTCAGGTGCCCTTTAATGCTCACCTGACCTCTCAGCCGGTTAATATTTAGAGGTTTACGCTGTGAGAAAATAATTGAGTTGAGTATGGATTTTGAGATTAAAGGCATTCTCACCCCTGCTGATATTGGAGCTGTTTTATCGAACTTAACACATGTATTCCCGGTACAGTGAGAGTCATGTGATCAAACTGGACTGTCGACCAATCAATCCCTCTGTGGTTCTTCTGAAACACACTGAAGAGAAAACTTTTTGTTCATTTAAAGTGAGAAAAACCAGTGGTGGAAAGCACATTTACTTGCATACATTTTCGATGTACTTCACCCGAGTATTTACATTTTATCCTTCTTTATGTTACTCCACTACTTTCTCCCTGGTAATATTTGCAGCATACTGTACTTTAGACCGCTATAAGCTCACAAAAGCTTGCAGTTGTATTTAACCCTTGTGTTGTGTTCGAAAGCTGTTACCGTTCATGGTGTTCGCGGGTCAATTTTGACCCATGATTCATCTCAGTCCAAAACACACCAAAAAAAATACTATCATCCAATATTGTTTTAACTAAATCATAACTAATGCTTTCATAACCGTACAATCCTGTTGTAATGTTATGGCCCCAAAACACATTACACCACATATTGCACACGTGTGTGTTCAAGTGTTAGTGTACATATTCTTTGAGAAAGGTGGAGTTCCCGTGGGGGGAGGGGAGACCAGGTGCATGTTGCGAAAAAAGTATTGTTACAGTGGATGAAGGGGGCGGGGGAGGGGTGTCTAAAGTCAAAGATGAATCTTGATTGGGCCAAATTTGACCTCGAGTCACCCAAAACAACTCTGCTGGGTCTCCCCAGACCCCAACACCAAATTATACACTTTTCTTTTTAGAGGCCTTCAGACTTGGCTAAAATAGTCAAAATCAGTTTTGTAGTGCTGTTGTGGAGGATATCATGAAGCCTTGTTCCGATACAAAACACGAGAGCGTAGTTATTATATAATTTTAACTTGTCACGGGAGACCCGAACACAACATAAAGAACAACTTGTATCAGAAGTGTAATGAGAACCCAGACAGTGTAATTCTGCGCCTGTCCACCAGAGGGAGCTCTTCCACTGCAAATGAGAGCTGTTCTTCTTCTGTGGAAACATCAGAGTAGCTTTGATTCTTCATCACTTTGAAGAAGACGCTCCAACATCACAGACTTTAAACAAAGACATTCACATCACACAAATACAACTGAGACTAAAATACAAAAATGCTGCAGATGGATTTGATGTTTGATCTCTAAACATGTCCTGTATTATGAATATGAAAGATTCATTGGTGAGAGATCATGCATTTAAGTTCATGCACCATTTTTGTATATTATACTATTCATTAAAGGTCCTGAGGTTGTAACAGCTTTGAAACGAGATCATGACAGCAGCATCGTATCGTATCATCATAGATTAAGAATACACTTTCAACCCACCACAACTACAAGCACATTTCAACAAATACTGCACTTTAACTACTACAGATATTTGTAAATTCAAAATAAAGTATACATTTTCTTCTGAGACTTGCTTTTAACATAGACACCTTTACTATAATGGAGCCTTAACATTAGCTTGTTAAATAATTGACGAAAAATGTATTTACAGTATAAAAGTCTCTTCAATGCCCTCTGGTGGACAAACGGGGTATTGAAGACACATTACCTTAAATATATATGTAGACACTTCAGTCCTGACATTTCCTGTTCCTTATCAGCTGATCCAACCATCCATATGAAATAAATCTTCGATACTTAAAAAACTGCACAATTACTATGAGCTAACGATGTTAAAATGTGCTCACTTTGCAGCTGGCAGTACACTGACATGAGATCTTGAAATGCTGATAATGTTTGTCATGCTTTAAATCAATAGTTTTTATTTTTTTACTCGATTTGTGATTTGAGTCCAAATCGGCAAATAACTCTGATTATGGTTTTGTCATGGATTTGACTATAAATGAGCTAAAAGTTGAAAACGTTTGTTAAAATACAGCTTGGAGTAACCATATATCCCGTGTGTGTGTGTGTGTGTGTGTGTGTGTCTTTGTGTGTGTGTGTCTATAGTCTGCAGAAGCTGCCTAGTGAAGTATCTGGAGGAAAACAACACGTGCCCTACGTGTAGGATTGTTATTCATCAGAGCCATCCACTGCAGTACATTGGGTGAGTGAGCACATACACACACACACACACACACACACACACACACACACACACACACACACACACACTCTCTCTGGTGTTTGTCAGAGCTCCATCCGTGTGTCTCTGGGGATCCTCTGCTGGTAAACAGAGGAGCAGAGAGTCGGCCTCTCACTTTTTATTTCCACTCTCCTGCAGGAAGTGAACCCTGTCTGTAGTCACTCTGCTTGGTGGGGGGTCTCTGCTCGTGGGGGGTCTCTGCTCGTGGGGGGGGGGGCGTGTGTGTTTTTAAAAGCATAGATTATCAACATGATAAGGGCCAGTTAATAAATAATGCAACACACGATTACATTCATAACCTGATCCCATTACCAATTCTGTCTCTTAGATAAACTAGACATAAAGACAGGAAAGGGTGCAATAAATAATAAATACATGAAAATAACTATTATTATATTAACATATGTGTTGTTTCATCTGTGGCAGATTTGATTAATTAACTTGATTATTACTGACCAGGAAAACCAGAGATATCGTCTTTACTTCTCACTCCTCATGGGGCATGCATGTTATTCTTGTACACATAAATCAGACCTATAGTCATGTATGCACGTGCTGCTTTTGTCCCATTGGAGGACTTGGAATCACTTGAGGCAGTTTATCAGATTTCTCTCGGCTCCCTCACCGAAGCATTTCTGCTATATTCATTTCACAAATGCAGGAACACTCCCCCTGTAAACACACTTTGACGAGCAGGGGAGTTTCCTTTTAATGTGGACAACATAGTGTCGAGTAATAATGTGTGGCATTACTAAAGGACAAGTAAACTGAGGTAGATCTCAATAAGCACAACTAGGATGAAATAGAAGTTAAGAATACAAAAATAAAATCAATGAAATACAATAAATTAAATCAATAAAAGTCAATACAATTAAATACATTAAATACATTTAAATAAAATCAATAAATAAAATAAATTTAAATAAATTAAATAAATACATAAATACATAAATAAAGTAAAATAAATTAAATAAATAAATTAATTAATTAATTAAATCAATAAATTAAATAAGAAAAATAAAATAAGAAATTAAATGTGTATTTAAAAAAAAAAAAAAAAAAGGAATAAATATAAGTAATTGTCTCTTATTTCCACACACAGATTCAGTTAATCAAATAAAAGACTTTGAATATTAAATGCTTAAATTATGTTCAATTATCTTCAGGTTTAAATAAACAAGTAAGTTTTACTTTTTTATTAATGACCTTTGACAGATGTAATCCTCCTCTCTTCAGGATGTTGTTATTCCTGCCAGCGCTCATGCATTAGTTTCTATGAAATACCCCACACAAACTTAAAGTGAACCAACACATTTAGACATTACCGTGCACACCTCGCTGCAGACTCATTGTTTGCAGGAAAGGCCTGAGCTCTTGGAACAGCTGTTGGGTTGTTTGCCTCTGTGTTTTCAGGAAATCAGAGTTGATGGGAAACATCAGAAGTGATTTCAAGGCCAAACTCCCGATAAAACCCATCTGCTCATCAGAGGACTGATCAGAGTTAATGTTTGAGATTAAACTCTGAGAGAACGGCTCAGACAATCCAGACGCTTGTTCTGTCATTTCACATGGTAATAAAACCACCACGTAAAACAATTGGCTTGACTCTAAGAGCAGCCTGGCGTTCTTTCGTTCTGGGAAGAAAACAAGTTAATACAGCTGGTGACTATTTGTTAATAAAGAATACGAGTTAAAGTCACAGGTGTCAGTCATTTTGAAAAATAAATACATAATACAAATAGTTTTTTATACCATCAAAGGTTCTTCACACCCTTTCATTAAACTCTACTTCAACTAACTAATTATGAATATTTCAAATATTGAATAAATCAACATTTTTTTGTATTAATCAGTTCCCCAAAGTCCAAGGTGACGTTTTGTTGGTCATACGAAAACTAAAAAAGTTCATGTCTTAAAATGTTAACTGTTTTTATAGACTTGTGCTTAAGCAGCCACTTTGACCCCCCTCGCTTTGTAGGTACTTTATAAAAATACTTTTACCTTTACACGCTATTTGTTAATCCTTTATTTAACCTGGAGAAAATCAAATTGACCCATACTGCCCAGTTGCTGTCGTGTGCTGTGCCGAAGCGCAATTATCCTTGTACACTACCGTTTTATACACAGTACTGTATTTATTATTATCTGTGTATTTATTCTTATTTATACATTTCCCATCTATTTACGTTTCTTTTTGTATCATTTCTTTTGTACATACTTCTGATAATTGTTTATATAACTGACTGTCTGGTTAGACCCTCCTTAATTTCGTTACACTGTGCTTCCATCTGTAATGACAATAAAGTAATCTAAAATCAAATGTGTAATGTTATTGTTAGAAACACTACGCAGGAAACATACAAGCCAATTCAACACAGTTACACAAAGGACCAAAAAGAAAGATTACATAGTATTATATATATATATATATATATATATATATATATATATATATATATATATATATATATACACACACATATATCCAATCCACTCTATTTCTATAGCACATTTTAAAAACAGAGGGTTTGCCAAAGTGCTTCATAACGAACAGAACAGAATAGATACAAGGCACATAAAGGCTATGGACAGACAATAAAAGCATAGAATAGGTAGAGCGTAGCGTAGACAGGGCTCGACATTATAATTGGCCCGCTGGCCCGGAAGCACTATTTATACACCCCGGGCCAGCATAACGTACTTTCCACTTGCCCGCTCGGGCCACTACAAAAAATGTTTCCTGTGGTATTGGTATTTTGACAAGCAATTTTGTTAAATAGTTTCGTTTATTAACGCTACAACATAGCGTTTCGTGAGTCGCTTGTCGTTGTTGGGTGAAAAGCAAACAGCTGTTTGCTGCGGAGCGTAGCGCGAGCAGGCTCCCGTGAGCGCGCTCCTTCACGACAGACTATCGCGCCACCTAACCATTCGCCAAAATGTTTTTAATACCAGCGGTAACCGGCCAAGCGCCGAGCAAAAAACAATTTTCAAATAAAAGAAAGTCACCGGAGGAGTTAAAGGAGAGTGACGGGGAGCATGAGAAGAAGAGGGAGAGAAAGTTTCAGCCAGCTTGAGCGTGGTGCAGTGACGCGTCCTAAACCCCTTTTATAATCTATCGATTAGATTTATGATTCGAAATTTATAAAAGTAGGGTAGACATGTGGAGATTATCCGGCTGAACAAAACATGCATTTAACAAATAGGTTTGTTTTCCACAGACCTTATTTCCAGCTATTTTCCAAAACCCTGTGGAGAAATCCCATTACTTTTTGTCGAGGGAACCAGCAGCTTACTTCCTGGTTTTAGGACACGTCACTGCACCTCTCATGATGATGCCAATATAAACAAGGTCTTCTGTCGGCTCTGTACATTAATGCCGACCTATGCTGACAAGCAAGTGAAGAGTAGACAATATAAAGGTATTGGCTAAAGGGAAATGTCCCAGCAGTTTAGGATAATGAAGGTTCTAATCTAATCTATAGCCATTACATCTCTAACTCCTATAATGACAGGAAGGCAGAAAGCGCATTATACAAATAATAATACTCATAATAGCAGACATTTTTTAACAATGACCACAATATCATTATTTTTAATAAACCAAATATGAACAATTGAGGAAAATGAGGAAGAACTGATTGTTCAAATGTTGTAGTACAAGTAGTAAGTGCATAAATTACTATAGCAACAAACGTGTTCATTTTCTTCATTATTAGTCGATATTTTTTTTTTGGACAAATGCTCCGGGCCAGTGGTGACAATGGTGGGGCCAGTGACAATACAATTCCACCGGCCCGGAGGGCCAGTGGCTTTTTACCCTTAATGTCTACCCCTGGTAGACTGACTCGAAAGTTGGCGACAATTTGACATGGGGGGGGGGGGCAGGTCTATATGATACATGAACAGCTACAGGCAGTTGGCATATACAAGGAGAAACCAATGGGAAGCAATGTGTTAGACCTCCATCACCACTCTAATAAACTCCCCTAGGTTAATATTGTTTTAAAGGAATGGTGTTAGTCCGTCCAACAGCCCTTTCAAATTAATAATACGTTTAACGGAGGTTTCTTTAATCTGAGTAACATTTGCACACTGTCATTAAGTGTTAAACCTCCAAACGTATGCAGCAGGGGTCAGTGTGTCGCTGTGTACCTTACAGTGACTCAAGCATGCCACTTGTATTTCAACAGTCTTTCCTCCATAAAATCAGAACAGACTCCACATGTCGTGTCCATTATCTGGTTGCCAAAACGCAGCAGCATGGTGACGGCAGCCCCGAGTCCACTCTGTGTGTCACCTGCTCAGCTTTACAGGAAGAATATGTAACACCATGGCCCCTGAGAGCAGCTGGCATTGACTTTTATTTGACTAAACCACTGGACATTTCTCAATAATTGCCTCTCTGGTTACTGTTGAGTAGAGCTGTACAGCAGACAGTGTCACCGAGTCTACAGGATACTCAAAAGAGGGTTATGCATAATTTTTTTAACGTTTTTGTTTGTGTCTATTTGTATTGGTGTCAAACCTCCTGAACACATTTTTATAACACTCATTTTAGATTTGTATATCTGCAAATAAACTAAGTCTTGTAGTAAACTATTTTAAATCATATGTGACCCACTCTATCGAAATCAGTCGGAAGTCGCAACGACTCATTTCAAAATAAACGTGGATTTGCGTAAACAACAATTTTTTCGGGGTTCGGGTGTTTTGCTTGATTTTAAACAAACAAAGTCTTGGCTTTCAGAATATGAAACTTTTATTTCCAAAATCACACGATAAATCCATGTTTGAAGCTCGTAAAGGGACGAAGACAGGCACCTCTCACTCGCAATCTGCTCTTCCGCAGCTCCGCCCCCCCTCCCTCCGGCTGACATTATGAATGTACGCGTATAGTAATCATAGATAACACGGCAGGGTCCGTTACAGTTTGTTTTCATCTGATTTCAATTAAACAAAGTCTTGGCTTTCAGAATATTAAACTTGTTTCGGCAAATTCAGTTGATAAATACAACTTTGAAGCTTCAGCATAATTACAAGCGGAGAACGGAGTAACTTGACGTCACAGCGGGCAGAACAACAGCCGGTGTTTCTCTTGAGGGTTTTCCCCGGGAAACAAACACAATACACACAAACGCAAAATTACACAAACACACACACACTCGCCAGCTTCTCCCAGACCAGTAATCCAAACGAAAAACACATATGTTTGTGTTTCACATGATAAGGTTACTTACCAATGTCTTCTTTTCAGCCATGACAGAACAATGCAAGACATTGTCTACAAATTGGTACCGGGACTTCAAGAGGGTGAGTTGTGTTTATTGTCCTTTTTATCGATGCAACACACAAACAATACAACTAAAAGCCTTAAAACTCCACTTCTACTGTCACTACTGATTTCTTTTATCACTTCCTGTTTGTGTTTAATTGGTTTGGCCTCACTTTGACAGAATTACATTTGTATGCAATATTTACACTGTCATTGCTGCACTTCGAAGACTTATTGAAGCTGTTCATTGCACACACACATAACTACACACACCATTGAGTTTTTAAAGACCCAGTGACCTTGACAGATAGGCTCTGCCCTCGCTAACTGCTCCGCTCTTCCTCCCTTGTCTCCTGCAGCGGAGATAAAGAAGCAGCGGGACTTTTATCAGAAGTTGGGGATGGAGGTGCCGGGAGACATTAAAGGAGATCATTGCCACATGAAGACGCATCTAGATCAACGCAACGGTACGATCCAACACTTCCTCCTTCAGCTCAAAGATGTTCTCTGTCTGTTTGAATATGTAAATGAATCCTGAATCCAATTTCTGCTGACAGAGGTGCAATATGACCTTAAGGTAGTTCATAACCAACATGAGGAGGCGTGTGGCGCAGTGGTTGTGCGTAGGTGTCGATGATGTCGTTGTGTCCCTGGGCGAGACACTTCACCCCAAATTGCTCTTGCCCACAGTATTGAGTTCTATTATGGGAGTTCTGTGTTGAAGTCCTCCAAATAACAATGGAAGTACATTTGACTGATGTGATCAAACGAACAATAAAGTGGTCCTACAAGCGTCCACTAAAGGGTGAAGATGAACACTTTACAACTTGACTGAGATAAACATAATAACCTTTTATATGTGAGTGTGGGCACATTAAAGTGGGTTTATTCTTTAATGGAAAGGGTTACCGGGAGACATTTACATCAAGGTTTAGAATAGCTCAATGCTCTGAAGTGTGCTAACTAACCCAATCTCATTGTTGGGTTGAGTCATACACAGACCATTAACCCGAGTCAAGACATGTCTTCAAAATGTACTACAAACAACATATTGGCTTTTCCTTCGGAGTCAATTTGAGCCATAAGCAGGAAAGGAAACGCCACTTCCTGTAAGAGAGATCAACAAAACCACTAAGAGTCCATTTTATATTCCTAAGTTTAAGATACAATACCAGTTCTTCAAGCATAACATAAGACTTTAGGCCATTGTGAAACAGGATGGGAAGAAACAACGTGTTCCTTTGAGAAAAATCTCTTTACCAAAACAGTGTAAATATAGAAGCACAAAATAGCTCACATTTCTGGAAACCGTGTATATAATTTCTTCAGCGGGATCTTCCCGTTCCTCTCACTGTATTGTACGAACACTGAAGCCCCCACATCATAATGATAGCATTAGAAGCACAGCCACGAGTAGCAGCAGACCCCATTAGGCAGTAGAGATGGAGACACTTCAGCCAATCACAACAAAGCCCCGGCTTCCTTGTTGTGCCCGACAGCTTTTCGGTTGCGACTTACTTCCAGCTACTGTGTGTGAATGTTCGCCCAGAGGCCGGCACTAATCGCTCACTTAATCCCCCTCTCTGGTTTTGGTAATTAAGGCTCAAATGGAAGTGGAAGTGCTCTCCGGCTTCCTGTGCCTCGGCGCTTTGAGTCAGGTTTAGACACAGACATTATCAAACACGTTTAAAGGATCATTTGGACAAACAGAAATATAAACGGGTATTGTATCGTTTACATTCAGTGTGATAAAATACAAATATGACGTCTCTAGTCTTATTGATAGATACATTTTATTTTAACACTTGAAAAACTAGAATATCAAGCGTGGTTGAATATCGTTCTAAGCGTTTTAACACCAGACCTTTTGACATTGTTAAGGTTTTGTTGATAAGCTTGCTGTGCGTTTTGTGAATTCTCAAAGCTGTTAAACTTGAATGAGTCAAAATGTCAGTCCTTCGCACCTCCTCACTCATCACACACGTAATGATCAAAATAATAAAGTTACCTTGTTTTCTAGTTGATTTGTAAAGCATAAAAACATACTTTAAAGTAGCTTTGCATACAATAGGCATAACAAACCTTCGTTTACATTCATAATATGATGTCTCTAGTCTTAGGTATTGACATACATTTTTATTTTTAACACTAAAACTAGAAAATCAAGCGTGGTTGCATATCACTCTAAAGCTCATCAATCAGGAGGGTTTCAACACCAGACCTTTTGACATCTTTCCCGCTGTGGAGATGAGAGTGCTGTGAATTCTCAAAGCTGTTGTCAAACTTGAATGCAGTTGAGAAAAAAACAATGTCAGTCCTCTGCACCTTCTAACTCGTCAACCACTTAAAGGTGGGGTAGCTAATTCACTTCAGAAACACTTTGTTATATTCCATGGAATGCTCTTAACATCCCGATAGCAAAGAATATCTGAAGTGCTTTGACAAAAAATACATAAAAAAATATCATCTGTGGAAGCCGTAGCGCTGTAAAAAGGACGACCAATCATCTGAGCCAGCTAAAGTAACTGGATGGCCTACCTGCCTGCCAGCCTTCCATCTGGGCACACACTTATCTCGTGCCCTCATTGGTAAAGTGCGCGTTCGTGTGTGTTGGAGGAGGAGCTCTGTGAGGAAGTCTGAAGGATTTTTTTCAGCTGCGTACTTTCAAATTCTAGCGCACTCGAGTTGGTTTCTCCATTCTTACCTACCCCACCTTTAATAATCAAAATAATAAAGTTAACTTGTCTACCAACTAATTTGTAAAGAAATTATATACAGGACTGTCTCAGAAAATTAGAATATTGTGATAAAGTTCTTTATTTTCTGTAATGCAATTAAAAAAACAAAAATGTCATACATTCTGGATTCATTACAAATCAACTGAAATATTGCAAGCCTTTTATTATTTTAATATTGCTGATTATGGCATACAGCTTAAGAAAACTCAAAAATCCTATCTCAAAAAATTAGAATAGTTCCTCAGACCAAGTAAAAAAAAAAAGATTTATAACAGCAAAACACAATCAAACATTTGAAAATGTCCATTAATGCACTCAGTACTTGGTTGGGAATCCTTTTGCACGGATTACTGCATTAATGCGGCATGGCATGGAGGCAATCAGCCTGTGGCATTGCTGAGGTGTTATGGATGCCCAGGATGCTTCAATAGCGGCCTTTAGCTCATTAGCATTGTTGGGTCTGGTGTCTTTCAGCTTCTTCTTCACAATACCCCACATATTCTCTATGGGGTTCAGGTCAGGGGAATTTGCAGGCCAATCGAGGACAGTAATGCCATGGTCAGTACACCAGTTACTGGTGGTTTTGGCACTGTGGGCAGGTGCCAGATCATGCTGGAAAATGAATTCCTCATCTCCATAGAGCTTTTCAGCAGACGGAAGCATGTAGTGCTCTAAAATCTCTTGGTACACAGCTGCATTTACTCTGGGCTTGATGAAACACAGTGGACCAACACCAGCAGCTGACATGGCTCCCCAAACCATCGCTGACTGTGGGAACTTCACACTGGATTTCAAGCAACTTGGATTTTGCTCCTCTCCAGCCTTTCTCCAGACTCTGGCGCCTTGACTTCCAAATGAAATACAAAACTTGCTTTCGTCTGAAAAGAGGACTTTGGACCACTGTGCAACTGCCAGTGCTTCTTTTCCTTAGCCCAAGTCAGACGCCTCTTCCGTTGTCTTGAGTTCAGAAGTGGCTTGACCATGGGAATACGGCTATTGTAGCCCATTTCCCGGACACGTCTGTGAACAGTGACTTTTGATACCTGGACTCCAGCTTCAGTCCACTGTCTTTGAAGCTCCCCCAAATTCTGGAAGCGACTCTTCTTCACAATGCTGTTAAGGCTGCGGTCATCTCTCTTGGTTGTGCAGCGTTTCCTGCCACATTTCCCCCTTCCAACAGACTTTTTGTGGATGTGCTTTGAAACTGCACTCTGTGAACAGCTTGCTCTTTGAGACATTTCTTTTTGTGTCTTACCCTCCTGATGGAGGGTGTCAATGACGGTCCTCTGGACAGCAGTCAGATCAGCAGTCTTCCCCATACTTGTGATTTAGTTTACTGAACCAAGCTGAGTGTTTTTCAAGGCTCAGGAAACCCTTGCAGGTGTTTGGAGTTAATTAGACGATTCAAGTGATTCGTTGAACACCCTACTAGTATACTTTTTCATGATATTCTAATATTTAGAGATAGGATATTTGAGTTTTCTTAAGCTGTATGCCATAATCAGCAATATTAAAATAATAAAAGGCTTGCAATATTTCAGTTGATTTGTAATGAATCCAGAATGTATGACATTTTTGTTTTTTTAATTGCATTACAGAAAATAAAGAACTTTATCACAATATTCTAATTTTCTGAGACAGTCCTGTACATATGAAAAATCGAAAATAATAGACAAACAAATATAAAAAACTTTACAAAACCTTAAAGTACTTGATTCACATCAAATAATATGTGTGTTTGACGCACACTGTTAAACATCCACATACATGTTGGATAACTTAATGTTAATAATATCCTGCTTTATATTGTCTTAGTGTTTTATTTGATATATCTTCATGGCCTACTTGTATATTTTATACTTTTTAAAGCAGTTTTTTCTATTTTGAGATGTTTACATTTTAGAATTGTTTATTTCTACTCTTTTAATTTCCACTTATGTGCAATGCCTTGTTTTTGATGCAATTTGGGATCAATAAAGTACATATTATCTTAAACTAGGGTTAGGGTTAGCAGCTGTAACACTGTACATCTTATCTTATGTTGACAAAGAAACTCCATTCATTTGACTTTCAAGTGCAAACACAACGGGTATTTTCCCCGAACACCTCACCGCTTCAAAACATCGCTCTCCACCAGACTCATTTCTCTAGATTGTCTGCTTTCTTGAGCACTTAACGTAAGAAAGTGGAGGGACACTAGTCTTAGGTATTGATTATTACATTTAAATTGTAGCACTAGAAAAACTAGAGAATCTAGCATACCATTCCGATGCTCATCGATCAGGAGGTTTTCAAAGTCAAATCAGAATCAGTGTAATACATGCTTATACAAACTGGTTAAGGGATTGCTACTGTACATCTTATTTTGACAAAGAAACTCCATTCATTTGACTTTTAAGTGCAAACACACTTTCTCCCCAACAACACCTCACAGCTTCAAACACAATCCCACTCTCCACCAGACTCTCTAGATTGTCTGCTTTCTTGAGCACTTAACGTAAGAAAGCGAAATGACACAGTGCTGTGATGAGACAGCGGAGTGCACTTTCCTCTTTAATGACAATATAACTTCCCACACACTCCGTCTCAACCCAGCACCGCCTCGCATCATATCCTCGTTGTGATGCTCTTGTGATTTGATAGATCCCAAATGAGCCAATGAGTCAGAAACCTTGAAAGAGACATAACGCTCTGCTTTTTAAAATCCCCCAGACTCGAGCAATCATGCAGTTTCTGCAAACACACACAGGTTCTTCATCTCTGTTTAGACTGGCAGAGACACTCCGGGGTTGATTGAAGGTGAGACAGGACAATAAGAGCGAGATCTGTTGATAAGCAATCAGTTCAGGGGACTCTGGAGACATCACAATGAGCCCAGACCGCTCCTCTAATACTCAGTGGAGTGGTGACACTTAGCCGCAATGGAAAATGGTCGCAGAGGGGGTGAACACACACACACACACACACACACACACACACACACACACACACACACACTGTTATTACAGCCTCTGAATCCAGGAGAAATGGAGCCAATTTCTTTGTTTTTAGAAAAGGTTACAGAAAAGCAATACCTATCCGTGCAGTAATGGTGTCACAGTTCCACCATAGTGTCTGTGATAACTGAGTTTTATATCTGAACGTATCAATACTGCCCTGATATTACAGCCAACAAGAAAATCCATACTAATATCTCTATAACTACACCTGTCCTGGACAAGTTTGTAGCAGCTACTTCACACCGCTTTTAGGTGTACTTTTATCTTTATGTGCACACAAGAATCCAGGTATGATAGGAAGTGAGACAGCAGGAGACTCTGGGAACTAAAATACTTAGATTAATTTGACTTAAAGTTGGGGAAAGTAATTTTGGAGAAACCAGCTCGAGTGCGCTAGAATTTGAAAATACACAGCCGGAAGAAATCTGCTACAGAGCCCCTCCTCCAACACACAGGAACGCGCACATGACCAATGAGGGCACGAGATAAGTTTGTGCACAGATGGAAGGCTGACAGGCAGGTAGGCCATCCAGTTACTTTAACCGGCTCAGATGATTGGTCGTGCTTTTTACAGCACTACAGCTTCCACAGATGATATTTTGTTATGTATTTATTGTCAAAGCATTTAATGTATTCATTGCTATCGGGACGTTAAGAGCATTCCATGGAATATAACAAAAAGTATCTCGAGCCGGTTTCTCAAACTTACCTACCCCACCTTTAAGTGCTTTTGGTTGCAATGATATACCAAAAACAATGAATGGATAAAGGGTCAGATTTAGTCGTGAAACAGATACAGACAGGATGAGGTTACTGTGTTACATCGGGTGTCTGCAAACACAGGTCATTATACGTGTTTTGTGCATTGAGTGTTGCTCAGATAAGACCATCTTTTAAGGCGCGACAGTGCTCTTTTTTGTAAATTGGCCTATTAGGGCCCTTGAAGCTGGAACAAGGAGGAAAGTAAAGGAGGCAGGAATGAGATTAACGTACATTTATCAGGGAACGAACGTTGATATTCTCAATTTTATGACACAAATGAAATGCTTGGATACTTTCCATAAGTCTTTCCTTAGTTTCTTGAAATAAGTCATTCAGCATGAAAAGAATGTCTCAGACCAAAGAAATATGAGTCTATTAAGACCATACAATCAGACTACCAATCAAACTTATCAAATGTATACCACTTTGTTTACATTTGTGTCATATCCTTCTCTGAACACTTTTTACCTCATGGTTTTCACATAAACTCCTTTTAACACAGTCAACTGGAGGTGCTCTGCTTCAAACCGGCTCCTTCAGCTCAACCCTAAACACTCCCTTACCCTTCATGCATCACTCTGAACACATCTACCTCAGTAACGCTTCAGTGTGATGGATCTCTTTCTTCTGCTGCTCTGTCCTCACATTTTGGTCGAGGAAAGAAAATGTTCCTGGAAAAAAGGCACAACATGTAAACGAGAACTGAATCAAGGTACAGGGTTCTTCTTACGGTTTTTAAAAACCTGGAAAAGTCATGGAAATGTAACTAAAGTTGCATCAAATATAATTTATATTTTAGCTAATCGCCGAAATAGTAATACAATAACGATAATGAATACTGTATCGTATAGTAATGAAAACAAAATGGCATTTAACTGTCGAGGTATTTTGCTGGTGAGAGATTTGAGTTGCTTTAGCGTGTAGAAGCTGGTAAGCCTACTATTTGATTTGTTTCAGATAGGCACAACCTTATTTTCCTGTTCCATGTTAAAATAAACCTTTTTCAGTGGTACCGCTGAGACAGAGTAATGTTTTTGGTCGTGGAAAATTAGGTAAAGGTCCTGGAGAAGTCATCTAAAATCATTGGTGAAAAAGTGTATGAACCCTGAAGGTAGAGCTTGGCGATACCTCGACTCAGTTAATCAGTACGGAGAACGACCAGCTGTCTTCCTGGTTAGACGTTGTATTTGAGTCGTGCCCAGACAGCGGATACGTCGTATAAAGAACGCTTTGACACCCTTGGACATGTAATTACTTTATAAATGGATCTCTGCAGGAAATGTTTGAATGCTCCAAAGAACACAGGCTGTTAAAAAACTGCAGAGACAAACGTGTCTGTTTCTAACAAGTTATCAACAGCACTGTGGACGTAAGTTAAGCTCAACACTGTTCACGTTAAGTAGAGAAACATCCGTCGCTCCTCCATCGTGGATCTGACCGCAGCGTAAACAGACAAACGAGTCCTTAAACTAACAATTAAAGACATGTTTGGGATCAGTTTTGCTTTTAATATGTATGTGTGGATGTGGAGATGTGTTGCTGTGCCTGATTGAGAAGGTGGATATTCATTTATAATTTAAATAGTGGGTCTTTAAATCTCTACTTGTTCTCCCGTGCTTTTGTAGACCACGTATAAGACCTTCGTCTGTGTTTTCTAAATTGGGGATTTCTATTGTTGTGTTTTAAAATGTTTTTTACATCAGGGCGTCCGCGGGGTCTTAAAAAGTATTGAAAGTTGATAAAACAATTTAGCGAAAATTAAGGCTATTAAAAAGTATTAAAGGGCAAGGTATTACATTTTGTAGCTTGTTTTCAATAAGTATATACAGGACTGTCTCAGAAAATTAGAATATTGTGATAAAGTTCTTTATTTTCTGTAATGCAATTAAAAATAAAAAAATGTCATACATTCTGGATTCATTACAAATCAACTGAAATATTGCAAGCCTTTTATTATTTTAATATTGCTGATTATGGCATACAGCTTAAGAAAACTCAAATATCCTATCTCTAAATATTAGAATATCATGAAAAAGTATACTAGTAGGGTGTTCAACGAATCACTTGAATCGTCTAATTAACTCGAAACACCTGCAAGGGTTTCCTGAGCCTTGAAAAACACTCAGCTTGGTTCAGTAAACTAAATCACAAGTATGGGGAAGACTGCTGATCTGACTGCTGTCCAGAGGACCGTCATTGACACCCTCCATCAGGAGGGTAAGACACAAAAAGAAATTTCTCAAAGAGCAAGCTGTTCACAGAGTGCAGTTTCAAAGCACATCCACAAAAAGTCTGTTGGAAGGGGGAAATGTGGCAGGAAACGCTGCACAACCAAGAGAGATGACCGCAGCCTTAACAGCATTGTGAAGAAGAGTCGCTTCCAGAATTTGGGGGAGCTTCAAAGACAGTGGACTGAAGCTGGAGTCCAGGTATCAAAAGTCACTGTTCACAGACGTATCCGGGAAATGGGCTACAATAGCCGTATTCCCATGGTCAAGCCACTTCTGAACTCAAGACAACGGAAGAGGCGTCTGACTTGGGCTAAGGAAAAGAAGCACTGGACAGTTGCACAGTGGTCCAAAGTCCTCTTTTCAGACGAAAGCAAGTTTTGTATTTCATTTGGAAGTCAAGGCGCCAGAGTCTGGAGAAAGGCTGGAGAGGAGCAAAATCCAAGTTGCTTGAAATCCAGTGTGAAGTTCCCACAGTCAGCGATGGTTTGGGGAGCCATGTCAGCTGCTGGTGTTGGTCCACTGTTTCATCAAGCCCAGAGTAAATGCAGCTGTGTACCAAGAGATTTTAGAGCACTACATGCTTCCGTCTGCTGAAAAGCTCTATGAGATGAGGAATTCATTTTCCAGCATGATCTGGCACCTGCCCACAGTGCCAAAACCACCAGTAACTGGTGTACTGACCATGGCATTACTGTCCTCGATTGGCCTGCAAATTCCCCTGACCTGAACCCCATAGAGAATATGTGGGGTATTGTGAAGAAGAAGCTGAAAGACACCAGACCCAACAATGCTAATGAGCTAAAGGCCGCTATTGAAGCATCCTGGGCATCCATAACACCTCAGCAATGCCACAGGCTGATTGCCTCCATGCCATGCCGCATTGATGCAGTAATCCGTGCAAAAGGATTCCCAACCAAGTACTGAGTGCATTAATGGACATTTTCAAATGTTTGATTGTGTTTTGCTGTTATAAATCTTTTTTTTTTTACTTGGTCTGAGGAACTATTCTAATTTTTTGAGATAGGATTTTTGAGTTTTCTTAAGCTGTATGCCATAATCAGCAATATTAAAATAATAAAAGGCTTGCAATATTTCAGTTGATTTGTAATGAATCCAGAATGTATGACATTTTTGTTTTTTTAATTGCATTACAGAAAATAAAGAACTTTATCACAATATTCTAATTTTCTGAGACAGTCCTGTAAATGGTCCAAAGAGGTTGTGTTCTACAGTCTGCCTGAATGTAATCATGGCGTAGGTGTGTAGTGTGATTCTGTGTAGTTTATTGATGGCATCCCGTTGGGTTTGACGTCATCTGAACAGGACATCGCACGCTCACTGCTTGATAGCGCGAAGCTCCGTTTACGCCGGTTGTTAAACAACATCGTTATGGGGAAATGCAAGTTTGCGTCCAAATGGTTGGAAGATAAGGAGGAAGGACAATCAATACTGTGTATAGTCAATGTGAGGTGAAGTGTGTCGCCAAGGTAACCGGTTAAAACTCTAAGTGGCGATGAGGTCTTAAAATGTGTGGAAAGGGTCTTAAAAAAGGTCTTGAAAGGTTTTACATCTGACTTCAGGATTCTTGCAGATACCCTGGTCGTGTGTGAGGGGTTTTTCAGTCTGTGGATAAAGTATGGTTTTATTGTCTCATGCTTTTAGATTAGTTTCTTTTTGTCTAAATGTATTTATTTTATATATTTATTGACTTTGGTCAACTCTGCTGTTTTTAAATGTGCTGTATCGATAAAGTTGGATTGGATATTTTACAACATGGCGGCTCAACGCTCTTCCTCTCTTTGGTTTTCTGCACAGGCGACACAAAAACAGAGGACGCGGTCCATAAGGACGCAGGAGAGGAGAAACCAGAGGAGGAGAACGACTATCACCGGAGCGACGAGCAGGTAAACCTCACCTGATCCACAGAGAGATCATTTCCTCTCTTAGAATCAGACTTGTTGACTTCATTAGAGGCTTGTTTTCACTAAATTAAAAGAGAAATCTATCTCAAAAGTTGCATTTAGTTGAACCTCGCTGAACTTTTGCCTAGATCAATATAAACTGTTATAAACCAGAATATTTTAAAGGTCCCCTATCATACTGTTTTTCATCAATATACTATAGGTCTCAGATACAAAACTGTCTCTGATTGGCTGAAACACCAAACCGATCATTGCCGCATTACCCATAATCCCCTCTGTTTCAGCCCTGTTTCCAAAGTGCTGATTCTCTGTCTGTTACTTTAGATGAAAATAAGGAGCCCCTCCCCACGCCCCTCTGAGAGACATTTGGTTACAAAGAACTCAATGGTGCTCTAGGAGGAGATTCAGGTGATAAGGTGTGGGGGGGGGGGGGGGGGTTACCTTGGTTTCTGATTGGCCTAGGGTTACACAAGACAAAATATCGTTATGACATCATAAAGTGGCCAAAATCTGATCCGCTCATTTTCAGACAGGTTTTTATAGAAATGGATCAAAAAGAGAGAAAATCTTTGTTCCTGAAACTTTCAGAGTCTCTTTCCACAGAGGGGACACATGTTGATGTAGAAGAGACATGAAGAAGAGGGGACACATGTTGATGTAGAAGAGACATGAAGAAGAGGGTACACATGTTGATGTAGAAGAGACATGAAGAAGAGGGTACACATGTAGATGTAGAAGAGACATGAAGAAGAGGGGACACATGTTGATGTAGAAGAGACATGAAGAAGAGGGGACACATGTTGATGTAGAAGAGACATGAAGAAGAGGGGACACATGTTGATGTAGAAGAGACATGAAGAAGAGGGTACACATGTAGATGTAGAAGAGACATGAAGAAGAGGGGACACATGTTGATGTAGAAGAGACATGAAGAAGAGGGGACACATGTTGATGTAGAAGAGACATGAAGAAGAGGGGACACATGTTGATGGAGAAGAGACATGAAGAAGAGGGGACACATGTTGATGTAGAAGAGACATGAAGAAGAGGGGACACATGTTGATGTAGAAGAGACATGAAGAAGAGGGGACGCATGTTGATGTAGAAGAGACATGAAGAAGAGGGGACGCATGTTGATGTAGAAGAGACATGAAGAAGAGGGGACGCATGTTGATGTAGAAGAGACATGAAGAAGAGGGGACACATGTCACAATTTTTTTTTTATTAAACACTCCAAATCTCCACCCTCCGTAATTGCACTTGCTTCAGTTGCTTGCTACTTTCTAACGGCGGTGAGAGTGGTGCAGTGACGCTATCTCTATCGATTAGATTTATGATTCGAAAACTATAAAAGTAGGGTAGACATGTGAATATTATCCGACTGAACACAACGTGCATTTATCAAACAGGTTCGTTTTCCACTGACCTTATTTCGAGATATTTTCCAAAATCCTATGGAGAAATTCCATTGCTTTTTTGTCGAGGGAACCGAGCGCAGCTTACTTCCGGGTTTTAGGACGCGTCACTGCACCACTAAATTGATGCGATTTGATTGGATTGTGAGGCAAGGGAAGCCAGCCGCCTCTGGCTTCCCTTGGCATGGCCCTGACCAATCACAGGTTGGCAGGGGCATGACGTGATGTCATGTCTGATTGGTCAATCCCTCCATTTTTTTTCACCAAGGGAAGCCAATTTCGGCTGGCCTCCTCTCGCAACAGAGAGTGCAATCTACTGTTTCGCCATAACATCTAGAGGGGCGCTGTTTCACTCTTTGTAAAATATTCAATGAGAATGGGGGAGAGACGGGCCGGCAGCAACACACAACAAAGAATTTCCGAAACTAAACGAAGTGTTTTTTATTTATTTATTAAAATTATAACTACAATCTGAAAAAACAGGGGAAGCCTGGCTTCCCTTGGCCTCCAGGAGGAAACGCCACTGGTCTTTACTAGAATATATCCAATCTATATTGAAAGCCATTTTCACCCAATGCCATTTCATGTTTTATTTTTAAGATAAACACTTTTGTGGGAATAATTGTAAGAAGTTTCCGGGTAAATTTAACCTTTTTAATTAAAAAATTGCTCCGCTGTTAAAATATAATCTGTGGAAAGGTTCAGATCTTAATGAGGATGCTCCTATGTCTCCTGTAATTGTAACTTTCTTAAAAATCTAAAATATGTTCTCCTTTTGCAGCCAAACAGAATATCAGATTTCAATATCTAAAAATGTACGTGCATAAACCAAAACACATCTACATGGTCGGGTAAAACAAGAAGGAAGTGAAAACATGTTTTATAAGCCATGTGTAGCAACCGTCAAACAATAAACCAAATTAATACAAATAAAATCTTGGGAGGCCGTGAGTTTGTGTTTTAGCCGAGATTAGACGAAGCAAATTGGATATTATAATTGCGGGTTACAAAGCAGTCTGTCAGGAACAAAAGCTCCGCAGGACAAAATCACTGATGCTGATAATTGTGGGAACAATTGCCTTTAAAAGCACCTCAATTATTGTCTTTATAAAAGTGGCCCCATGCGAGGAACCAGGCGCTTTTACAATTACTGCAGTCTTTTGTCTTTGACGGCGGTTTGATTTGAACACCACTGCCGTCCAGCTGAAGGCGTTTCAAATGGAGATTCATTTGTATTCATGCCCATTCTCCAACCCTGAGAAGTGATATTAATAATGCACGCAGAGTTATTGTGCTGGACGGCTGTTTCAGAAACACTAAAGGACTTCGGCTGCAATGTTACAGGCTGAAGGAATTTGGTTTTAGTCGTTGTCAATTCAATTCAAATGTATTTATATAGCCCAAAACACATTCGTCACACATGAATGATAATGTAAAGACAACAAACATATCAAGAATATAGTAAAATGACAAGATAAATGTGAGAATACCAATGAATGGGTCCAAAACACAAATACAGTTAGAATACAATAATTACAATAACACTTTATATTAAGGTACACAAATTAACCATCAACTAGTTGTTAATTAACATGCATATTAGCAGTATATTGGCTCTTTATTAGTCATTATGAAATACATTTGTAGGCGTGCGGCGCAGTGTAATAGTGCGTTGGTGTTCGTAACAGGTTCAAACCCCACTGCAGTCAGCATGTCGTTGTGTCCCTGAGACACTTCACCCCAAATTGCTCCTGTGGGTATTGCCCACAGTATTGAGCATGTACGTCGCTTTGGATAAAAGCGTCTAACAAGTAACATGTAATAATATATATATAAACTCCCCAAACAGGCGAAAACCTACCAGTTTCACCCACTGTCTCTGCCACCTCTCTCCATGCCTGGTTCCTCCGGTTTGTATCCCGGTAAATAGTCTGGTCGTAAAGAACCGGGTGATTTGCTACCGTAATTTCTCGTTTGGAATATGAGGAAATGAACTGCGGTCTGGCTCTCCCAGCATACACGTGGTTTGATTGGCTAGCGCTTGTACTGTCAGATTTGCATACACAGGATTTGATTGGCTGACGCTTCCAGCTCAGCTTCAAAAGTTGAACATTGCTCAACTTTTGAATCCTGAAAATCCTGGAAATCTTCGCTTCGCTCCCCCACAATGCAGTTCGGCGAAAAGCGAGGCAAAGTGACGTCATCCCCATTCAAAGTCAATGGGCAGAGAAGCGTTGGAAGATTCGTTTAAAAGCTGCTGTGTGGACGCACCGTAAGGACGTTGTTGTACAGTTTGTCTTAATATGCTCTGCTCAATAAGGGCCTAATAAGGCAGTAGTACCACAAGAATAGTAATTCACCCATAATAACACTTAACAAATATGATCTAATCTTATGTAACGAGACTATTTCATAAGTCTAAATAACTCAAAATTAGGCCCATATTGAGCAGAGCATATTAAGACGGAAACTCATGTACAACAACTTCCTTACAAACTCAACTAACGGCTTATTACTTGTAGAATACGGTCATGTAGAATACGGCATTAATAAGTGTTTTATAATGACTAATACAAAGCCAATATTCTGCTAGCTTGTTAATTAACAACTATGATGGTGATTTGTGTACCTTAATATAAAGTGTTACCAACATTCCATGAGGGTGTTTAAACGGTAGTTTCAAACCAGTCCTAACTGTACGCTGTACTAAAGAGGAAAGTCTTCAGCCTGCTGGACACTGTCTTTTTGAGGACAGAAACCCAACATGCAGATATTAAAAAACAAGTCTCAGCTCCAGCAGCTCTTCATGTCATGAGGGGGAAGCAGAGCGCCCCAAAGGAGGGGAGAGATCTCGACCTTTTGGATGTTCAGCAGCGGTGCAGAATGCGTTCAGAATAACTAAAGCTGCAGACTATGTGAGCTGAATGCAGACGTGTCAAATGTCACGGAGGGGGAGGAGGGGGAGGGGCAATACAAGACGACTGATGGAAAGGAGAGATGTGCAGGATTGAAAGAGAGAGAGGAAGTCACCGTTCAGGGATTCAAAAGCTACAGGAATGAATATGAAATGGTTAAATGATAGGAGGATGAAGGGAACGGACACAGCTGCAACACGACGCAGTACGATGGAGGTATTGATATTCTTACATTTCAGGTTTTGTAGTTATATTTTTTCGCTTCTGCAGACCATTTACATGCACAGAAACCTAGATAACACGCTACAGGAAAGACAACACCATACTTGCCAACCTTGAGACCTCAGAAATGGGGAGCATTTCAAAAGCACCGCGTGGGGGGGGGGGGGTGCTAGTGGACCAGGAAAGGAGTGGGCAGAGGGTCGAGTTCTCGATTATTGTTCTGTTTTTCTGTGACTGTCTAGTTGCGCACGCTACTAAAGACACGCGCTACCATGGAAACCAAGCAATGGTGTAGCTGTCATAACAGTCGTGTGTAAATCTGATTTTGTCAGAAATGCGGGAGAAATATGACCCCGGGAGGAAACCGGGAGAGGGCTATGAAATCGGGAGTCTCCCGCGAAAATCGGGAGGGTTGGCAAGTATGGATATCACCCCAAAGAGCAGAATAGGGCCTCGTTGAGTAAGGATTCTTGCGATCGAATTCGAAACCAAACCGTCAATCGTCTGTTTCAACGGACGATAGCACTGTATAAAAAAACACTCTTTTACACAGGGTTGTAACAACATTTTAGGGTTGAATGAGAGGTGATGGCTAAATAATGAAATGCAATGCCATCACGTAAGAGTGTTGTACTTCTAGATGAGGGGAGAGGGATTATCAAACACTGTTTTCCTCACATTTGGTTGTGAATGTTGAGTTCTGTCTAAGAAAACAAGGGTTTACAGATCAGTTTAGAGGACCTAATTGTTAAACCCTCACTTAGGAGCCAGGGGAGGAATATCTTTATATTACCTCTAAGGTTTGCAGCTGCATATTCCCCACATTGTACATTTTAATCTCCAAACTAATGCCTCTAGTTATCGTCCGAACAACGGATTTGTTTACCTCAGGACTGCAGATGGAAATTAGTTATCAGTTTGAATCTGACATAATTCATCTGTCCTCTTTTCTGAGATTAATGTATTTGTATGCATGGCCCTTAAATAAATACATAATAATAATATTTTTTAGGAAGAATCGTGTCTTTTGAACTTAAGCAAATGCTCCAGTAAGAAGTAGTGTCGGATGATATAGCAATACAAATAGATACAGATGAGAAAACAACTGGAGATGGTCCAAACGAATCATCAATCAAATGAAGATGAGAGAGAAATCCCCCCCCCTACTGAACATCACGACTTCACTGAAGGCTCCCGGCACGCGTGGCCGACCTCCAGATCGTCCCCCGCTGACTCCTGGACGACCTTTCAGAGTTTAACCTTGGGGCGTGAAGCAGTGCCAGAGAAAAACACGGAGGAAAGCGCCAGCAAAACAACGAAAGAAAGAAATCCAGTAGAGTCAGAATTGATCAGAGAAAACTACCATGAAGACTGAAGTAAACGGTTTCAGAGGTACATATTGGGCATAAGACGATATAATAATGTCATGTCCTTATTATCCTGGGTAATTGAATCGATAAATAGGATACCGATAATCATCGAAATATTCTTAAAGAGGCCATTTTGTGCTTTTAAGGGGTTTCCCTTTCCTGTAGTGTGTTATACACGTAGGGTTTGTGCATGTAAATGGTCTGCAAAGCCTACAATCCCAACGTTGCATCCAGAGGGAGATTCAGTTAGGACTTATAATGTGATTGTTCTCTATCACGTAAAAAAGCACTATATTCCCATCACTCATCACATCAGGGTCTCTTGCTGGCACTTAACAATCTCTAAACAACTCGAAGGTGTGAAAGTGAATTAACTCCAGATATTTTGGGCTTAAAGACTTTGGAGACATTTGACATACCTCTAAATTATTATTTATTAATTTAATTTATTAATTAATTATTATTTACCTCTAAATTATTTATCCATCCTTGAATTCTCAAAGCTGTTTTCAGCACTCTACTCAGCACTCTACTCTGCCTTTCTACACACACACACACACTCACACACACACACACACACACTCACACAATTTAGTGGACATATTGCCTCACACCTCTCCCAGCGTTCATGCCTCTGAAACGAGCCCATGAAGAAGTGCTTCTCTTTCTCTGTGTGACACCACAGAAGCACATGTGATGTTGCCTCCATATTGCATCATCTATGTGTGTTTAACGGCAGCGGGACTCTTCGGCTCCGTAAAAACGTCACTAATGTAATGAAACATCACCACGGAGGATTTTATTCCACATTACAGCCTCCTTTATGGCCACTGGAGAGCGGACGTGTTGCTCTTTGCTTATAGAGCGCAGTGAGCAGGTGATGTTAGCTACAGACAGAATAAGGCATCTTAGCTTTGTGGATTTGCCTTATATGATTTTTCCACAAGAGGCATGACTGTCTCAAACTTAGAAATCATCATTTATAATTCAAGTTTTCTCTCAAATCTTAAAAAAATAAATCCCAGAAATGGAGAGTTGGATACAGAGAGCAGGCGTCTCCATAGAGAGCGTGACAGAATAAGGAAACACAAGGTGTGTGTCCTCCGTCTCCTGGTGTGTGTGGGCAGACGCTCAGAGGCAGTAATGCTTTCTGACTCCTGCAAACCATCCTCTGCCAAAACCTCCCCCCCCCCCCCCCCCCCCCCCCGAGGAAAAACATCGCATGAAAGCAAAACACAAAGAGACAATTCTGCTTCAAAGGGACCTGCGGAGCAACAGGAGGAATTAGCCAGCTGTTAGAAGTCTTAATAAACATTCAGTCTGCTTTAATGGGAGTGTACAGGGAGGCGTGTGGTGCAGTGGGTTGTGCGTTGGTGTTGGGATCAGGGGGTTACAGGTTCAAACCCCACTGCAGTCAGCATGTCGTTGTGTCCCGGAGACACTTCAGCCCAAATTGCTCCTGTGCTCATCCACATTAATGTAATGTGGATGAAGCTTAGTTCCACTACAACTATTCATTCATTCTTTTGTTGAACTAGTTCCCAGTGGTCTCTGTGTACGGCTGTTTCCAATTACCCCAATACATCCATAGCTTTAAAAGTCAAAAAGTTATTTTTTCAATACATTATAAATGTTATTATCCCAAATTCACAACATGTCTTTATCAAAACATTTGGTCAGATTTCCAGATTTTTGGGCATTAATCCGGTTCGAATCTAAATAATTTGTCTGTTCTTCGGATTGCTGCACACAATGGGATTCAAGGACTGACCAGTTATTATTATTATTTATGAATAAAAGTAGATTTATAATAAAAAGACCAACTAATTTAATCAGATGAGGTTTTAGAATAACTCAATCTTAATTTAAAGAATCTAAAATTCTGAAATATATGTATTTACCATAGAGCAGCGGTTCCCAACATGTGGACCCCCTAGTGGTCCACGAAGGCATTGCATGTGGGCCGCCACATTATGATTTGTGTGGAAACATTTAATTATTATTTTTATTTGAACCTCTTTTCTTTTCTCTTTCTTGATCCTCCTTAGCAACAGTCATTACAGTCCTCGACAGCGGTCTGTTCTAATGGAGTAACAACGTGTCACATGTTCTGAATTGACCAATCAGACCTTTATTGTTTATTGACCTCTGTATTGTTTGTGGGCCGCGAATAATTTTTTGATTAAGTGGGCCCTGAGTTGAAAAAGGTTGGGAACCGCTGCCATAGAGAAAAGTGCTACTCGGTGATACCTACAGTATTGATATAGTATTGATATATACTATAGGTATTGATAAACCAGCCTGTTACCGGTTCTCCTGCTGTGTTTAGTGTCTGGGTTTTTGCTCATCGTACTCTCTCTGCTCGTTTCCTTTCAGGTCAGCATCTGCTTGGAGTGCAACAGCAGCAAGCTGCGAGGGCTGAAGAGGAAGTGGATCCGCTGCTCGGCACAGGCGACCGTCCTGCACCTCAAGAAGTTCATCGCCAAAAAGCTCAACCTGACATCGTTTAATGAGGTACACAATAAAACAACAGGAAGCTGTTTCTTATCATGGCTTTAGTGACTGTTTTAGTGACTGCTTTAGTGACTGCGTTAGTGACTGCTTTAGTGACTGCTTTAGTGACTGCTTTAGTGACTGCTTTAGTGACTGCGTTAGTGACTGCGTTAGTGACTGCTTTAGTGACTGCTTTAGTGACTGCTTTAGTGACTGCTTTAGTGACTGCTTTAGTGACTGCTTTAGTGACTGCTTTAGTGACTGTTTTAGTGACTGCTTTAGTGACTGCTTTAGTGACTGCTTTAGTGACTGCTTTAGTGACTGTTTTAGTGACTGTTTTAGTGACTGCTTTAGTGACTGCTTTAGTGACTGTTTTAGTGACTGTTTTAGTGACTGCTTTAGTGACTGCGTTAGTGACTGCGTTAGTGACTGCTTTAGTGACTGCTTTAGTGACTGCTTTAGTGACTGCTTTAGTGACTGCGTTAGTGACTGCGTTAGTGACTGCTTTAGTGACTGCTTTAGTGACTGTTTTAGTGACTGCTTTAGTGACTGCTTTAGTGACTGCTTTAGTGACTGTTTAGTGACTGCTTTAGTGACTGCTTTAGTGACTGCTTTAGTGACTGCTTTAGTGACTGTTTTAGTGACTGCTTTAGTGACTGCTTTAGTGACTGCTTTAGTGACTTATTGACTGTTTTAGTGACTGTTTTAGTGACTGCTTTAGTGACTGCTTTAGTGACTGTTTTAGTGACTGCTTTAGTGACTGCTTTAGTGACTTAGTGACTGCTTTAGTGACTGCTTTAGTGACTTAGTGACTGCTTTAGTGACTTAGTGACTGCTTTAGTGACTGCTTTAGTGACTTAGTGACTGCTTTAGTGACTGCTTTAGTGACTGCTTTGGTGACTGCTTTAGTGACTGCGTGACTGCTTTAGTGACTGCTTTAGTGACTGCTTTAGTGACTGCTTTAGTGACTGCTTTAGTGACTGCTTTAGTGACTGCTTTAGTGACTTAGTGACTGTTTTAGTGACTGCTTTAGTGACTGCTTTAGTGACTGCTTTAGTGACTGCTTTAGTGACTTAGTGACTGCTTTAGTGACTGCTTTAGTGACTGCTTTAGTGACTTAGTGACTGCTTTAGTGACTGCTTTAGTGATTTAGTGACTGCTTTAGTGACTTAGTGACTGCTTTAGTGACTGCTTTAGTGACTGCTTTAGTGACTGTTTTAGTGACTGTTTTAGTGACTGCTTTAGTGACTGCGTTAGTGACTGCGTTAGTGACTGCTTTAGTGACTGCTTTAGTGACTGCTTTAGTGACTGCTTTAGTGACTGCTTTAGTGACTGCGTTAGTGACTGCGTTAGTGACTGCTTTAGTGACTGCTTTAGTGACTGTTTTAGTGACTGCTTTAGTGACTGCTTTAGTGACTGCTTTAGTGACTGTTTTAGTGACTGCTTTAGTGACTGCTTTAGTGACTGCTTTAGTGACTGCTTTAGTGACTGCTTTAGTGACTGCTTTAGTGACTGCTTTAGTGACTGTTTTAGTGACTGCTTTAGTGACTGCTTTAGTGACTTAGTGACTGTTTTAGTGACTGTTTTAGTGACTGCTTTAGTGACTGCTTTAGTGACTGTTTTAGTGACTGCTTTAGTGACTTAGTGACTGCTTTAGTGACTGCTTTAGTGACTTAGTGACTGCTTTATTGACTTAGTGACTGCTTTAGTGACTGCTTTAGTGACTGCTTTGGTGACTGCTTTAGTGACTGCTTTAGTGACTGCTTTAGTGACTGCTTTAGTGACTGCTTTAGTGACTGCTTTAGTGACTGCTTAGTGACTGCTTTAGTGACTGCTTTAGTGACTGCTTTAGTGACTGCTTTAGTGACTTAGTGACTGCTTTAGTGACTGCTTTAGTGACTTAGTGACTGCTTTGGTGACTGCTTTAGTGACTTAGTGACTGCTTTAGTGACTGCTTTAGTGACTGCTTTAGTGACTGCTTTAGTGACTGCTTTAGTGACTTAGTGACTGCTTTAGTGACTGCTTTAGTGACTGCTTTAGTGACTTAGTGACTGCTTTAGTGACTGCTTTAGTGACTGCTTTAGTGACTGCTTTAGTGACTGCTTTAGTGACTGCTTTAGTGACTGCTTTAGTGACTTAGTGACTGCTTTAGTGACTGCTTTAGTGACTGCTTTAGTGACTGCTTTAGTGACTTAGTGACTGCTTTAGTGACTACTTTAGTGACTTAGTGACTGCTTTAGTGACTTAGTGACTGCTTTAGTGACTGCTTTAGTGACTTAGTGACTGCTTTAGTGACTGCTTTAGTGACTGTTTTAGTGACTGTTTTAGTGACTGCTTTAGTGACTGCTTTAGTGACTGTTTTAGTGACTGCTTTAGTGACTGCTTTAGTGACTGCTTTAGTGACTGCTTTAGTGACTGCTTTAGTGACTGCTTTAGTGACTGTTTTAGTGACTGCTTTAGTGACTGTGTTAGTGACTGCTTTAGTGACTGCTTTAGTGACTGCTTTAGTGACTGCTTTAGTGACTGCTTTAGTGACTGTTTTAGTGACTGCTTTAGTGACTGTTTTAGTGACTTTTAAACAACAATCCAGGATAAATACGGGAGAAAATGTTTGTTTTTTCCTGATAATTTAGGGTTCTGTGCCGTTAATGACTTTTAAACTAATACTTGGCACCAGTTACATTTTCCTTTGCTTTGACTTTAAGGTAAATCCTTAAATGGGTCACAATGCAAAGAAAATATATTCAAGTTTTAAAGAAATGAAACGGTAAAAAAACCCAAATATATAAAAAATGTTCTCTGTCTTTTTTAGTTATTATCAGACTTCTTTACAAAAGCAAAAGTAAATATCAGACAAAAGTGCTTAGATATCAGAATTATCTCCAATTATCATTCATTTTGTATCCAAGATGTACGTTTGGGGTGAGAGTAAACTACATTTGTTTTAGTTTGTGGAAACATTTGTACAGGAATTGTTCACATTGTCAGTCATCTTTAATTCTTGTGTTCTGACAAAAGTCCTTTAACGAACAAATTATTTTAATTCTTACTACTTTGTTTAAACTTGTTTGGGCTCACCAGCTGGGCGTTGAGTTAATCAGAAGTAAATCACACAAAGGTCAGTTAATTATATTTTTCTGCGCTGACTCACTCACGGCCTTTTGTCTTGTTTGTTATATCCAGCAGGAAATGAGCTCTTATGATATCTAAATGTGGAAATTCCTCTATTTATTGTCTCTAACCGCCTCTTCCATGGCAGCAGGGGGACGAGTGGGCGATCATTTGACAGATAGATTTTTAGATGCCGTGAGTAATTATCCTAAACGCCTCCGTGTCGTCTATTTTTTTTATTTCCTGTCTGTTTTCTCCTGGCTGTCACAGAGATGAGTGGGAAGCCTCCATCATATCGCCCCCCACCAGCCTATTGTTGTCCCGTCTATTCTCCATAAAAAGCTGTTGTTGTTTTCAGCGGGGAGTCGAGCTTTACAGCGTCGTGCTTTGACACAGATATTTATTCATTCCTCGTGCTTGAGAGGCCATCGCTGTCCTCCTGTCACGCAGCTAAACGTCTGCAGGAAGTTAAATAATGATTATATAAAAGAGGAGGAACCCCCAAACAGACCATACTCTGCTTTTCTGGGGGTTTCCCTTTCCTGGAGTGTGTTCTATAGGTTTCAGTAATAATAAATTGTGTTTTTAAGCACACTTTCCATTTACTTAATCAGGTTTAACCGTGCCGTGCCCGTTTTTGGTTGCGGGTACTTTTTCACAGTTTTCTGGCTCTCCAAAATCGAGGTTCTTTCCGGGCTAACAACCGGGCTGAGTATGCTAACTAGTGAGAGAATCGCTGGCAACTTCAACGAAATGACCATATTTGACCGTGATTTAATTGTAATACACGTTTCAAAATGATGCCGAAGTAACAACATGCTGATACCGGTTAGTAAAAACCATGAATTAATGCTTTGACAAGTCTGCAGACAGACGGCAGAGAAACACCTTTTAAACTGCGTGTTTTCTGAATGGAGATCGGCTAAGCTAACGTTATATATGCTCCGACCGTCCACACTCACAACAACGGCCTACAGACATAAATAAAGCAGCGACTGTATTCTCCATGACACAGGCAGTCTGTGGTTTGTACTTGTTTCACTTGTGTCTAGTTTCTGAACAGATATGAGGAGCTGTGAGCTCTGAGGGCTAACAGCTAACGGCTGTGTTGTTTTCTGTGGCTCTCATTGAAGATGACGTCTCGGCTCCGCCTACACTGCGTTACTATAGTTACTACCCCAGTTCCTAAACTGTAATGGAAACGCAGCATAAAGTGAGCCAGGCCTAATAAGGCCTAACTATACTGTGCGAGGCCCTGCAGAGGAAATAAGAGGCTGCATCCCTGGATGTGTTCCCTCAAAAGTCATTTTATTTTGACACAAAAACAGCCTTTGTTGACTTTGAAGATGAAATCTCAGCTCGTCCTCTGGATTATTTTCAGTCATTCCTGATCTCAGACCTGGACCGTTTCCACGTTCTCTGTGTTTGAGCTGATAAAAACCAGCTGCTGTTCCTTCATGATCCAACAGGTGGCGCTGTGGTCGTGTGTTCTCCTTCTCTCTCTCAGTATTGACGGCAGAATATCAATGTTTCCTCACAGGAGCAGCAGCAGCCTCGTGTTCACTATTGAACTTCTCTGTTCTCCCAAAAAGCCTCACTGCTGCTCAGGAGCCCGCGGCCGATCCATATCTAAAATGAGTGTGGAAGTTTTACTACAGAGGCCTCAAACCAGAGTTATCATAGTTTTGGCACACCTCAGTTTGAACTCAGAAATGGTTTAATAATCTCCTTGTTGTCGTCTTTTCACAGCTGGACATTTTATGCAACGAGGAAATTTTGGGAAAGGACCACACTTTGAAATTTGTTGTTGTGACAAGATGGAGATTTAAGGTAAGTCATTCTTCAGGAACACATGGGGCGAATGGTTTATATATTGCCTCTGAAGAACTGGGAGTCATTTCTATTTTGATTTAAAGGCATTTCTACTTTGTTGATTTGCCTTTATATGATTTTCTTCAAGAGGCATGACAAATTCAAATGTGGCCTGCTATCTCAAACTTTGAAATCAGTATTTCTCCCAAATCTTGAAAGGAATATCCCAGAAATTGAGATTTGGATCATTTTGTATCATGTGATATTTTTTATTTCTAGCCTAAAATCCAAGGTGTTTTTGTTTCAGGTAAACAAAAGATTTTCAGTTAAAAATGAGAACAAAAACAGGATAAACAATTTTCAGAAATGTTTCATTGAACAACTTATCAATAACAAAAGAGTTGAAGCTCAAGCCGGTGACGCGTGATTAACATTTTTAAGAATTCAGAAAACGTCCTAATTTTGAGATTTGTGAGAAAAAGTCTGATTTTTGAGATTAAAGGTGGGGTAGGTAAGTTTTAGAAACCGGCTCAAGATACACTTTTTGATATATTCCATGGAATGCTCTCAACATCCCGATAGCAATGAATATCTGAAGTGCTTTGACAACAAATCCATAAAAAAATGTCATCTGTGGAAGCCGTGGCGCTGTAAAAAGCACGACCAGTTATTTTAGCCGGCCCGGCTAAAGTAACTGGATGGCCTACCTGCCTGTCAGCCTTCCATCGGGGCACAAGCTTATCTCGTGGCCTCATTGGTCATGTGCGCGTTCGTGTGTGTTGGAGGAGGGGCTCTGTAAGGAAGTGGCAGATTTTCTCTGGTTGTGTATTTTCAAATTCTAGCGCACTTGAGCTGGTTTCTCAAACTTACCTTTAAGTCTGATTTTTGAGATGTTTGAGAAAAAGTCAGATTTTTTTAATTTCTAGCCTAAAATCCAAGGTGATGTCTTTTAGTGTTTTGTTTCAGGTAAACCATTTTCAGTTAAAAATGATTAAAAAAAACTGAATAAACAACAATTTATTTTCAGAAATGTTTCATTTAACAACAACAGAATAGTTGATCTAATTTCTCATCATGTCAGTTGATGCGGTAGATAAAGTGAACTGCCCTTTGTTGCAGTGGTTAGGGTTTCATGATGCAGTGGTTAGGGTTTCATGTTGCAGTGGTTAGGGTTTCATGATGCAGTGGTTAGGGTTTCATGTTGCAGTGGTTAGGGTTTCATGATGCAGTGGTTAGGGTTTCATGATGCAGTGGTTAGGGTTTCATGTTGCAGTGGTTAGGGTTTCATGATGCAGTGGTTAGAGTTTCATGATGCAGTGGTTAGGGTTTCATGTTGCAGTGGTTAGGGTTTCATGATGCTGTGGTTAGGGTTTCATGATGCAGTGGTTAGGGTTTCATGATGCAGTGGTTAGGGTTTCATGATGCAGTGGTTAGGGTTTCATGATGCAGTGGTTAGGGTTTCATGATGCAGTGGTTAGGGTTTCATGATGCAGTGGTTAGGGTTTCATGATGCAGTGGTTAGGGTTTCATGATGCAGTGGTTAGGGTTTCATGATGCAGTGGTTAGGGTTTCATGATGCAGTGGTTAGGGTTTCATGTTGCAGTGGTTAGAGTTTCATGATGCAGTGGTTAGGGTTTCATGATGCAGTGGTTCGGGTTTCATGTTGCAGTGGTTAGAGTTTCATGTTGCAGTGGTTAGGGTTTCATGTTGCAGTGGTTAGGGTTTCATGTTGCAGTGGTTAGGGTTTCATGACATTTGAAAAGCAGAAAACAGCATTTTATCAGCAAAATAGATGCCGATTATTTCATTAATCTTTGTTGCTCCATATCTCACTCTGTTAAATCTACATCTACAATGTATCCCACATACTTTTATTGTGTAAGGGTTTAAAAAAGTCACTCCCCATCCACACTGCTTGAAAATTGATCAGCACCACAAATCCTGACAGGCGTATCGTGCTTTGGATGATAAAGCTAACTGCTGTTTGTTGGGCGGCTCAGAGAATAATCTACGTGTTTTATCCAAAACAGCTCTCACTGAGGTTGAGTTTGTGTTGGGAAAATACTGAATGTCCTCTTCCAACATGAGAGCAACATGATCACAAAGGTATCCCAACTGTAGCTGTGAACATGACAGGATGTGTGATTACCTAGAAGAGCATCAGGACTGTTTGAGGCAGATGATAGCTATGTGATTAACATGATGACTCAGCCTCTATGGAGAGAGACATCAAGCATGCTCATTTCTGACGTGGAGCTAATCTGAAGTAAACATTGCTTTCTATTCCTCCATCTTGTGACTGTGTAACTCCCTCTCTTGGATATCAGCATGTGAATGACACTGCTCAGGAACTAGTCTCTGTATGTGATGACTCCTTCTGGAGAGGATCACAGATACATGGATCCTGAGGTTGAAGCTCAAGCCGGTGACGAGTGAGATTTTTCTAACAGTCTGTGTCTCTCTCCCCCCCCCCCCCCCCCCCCCCCACGCAGAAATCCCCCCTCCTGCTCCATTACAGACCCAAGATGGATCTGCTGTAGCCAACACGGACACAACGGTTGTTTTTCTTTTTTATCCTGGTGGCCGCGGACTGTGCCGAAAACCTTTTTAATTTATGCAAAGACGATCATCCAACACCAAGCAAACACCCGACGGTAAAAGTCAACACGAGCCAGCTAATCGGGATTTAAAGGGCGAGGGGGGGGGAGCGACAACAAAAAAAACTGGCAACCTCCAGCACAGATACTGCAACACTGGTGTGTTTTTAGGAACTAAAACAACCTGTTTTTTGTCCGCTACATCCTAGATATGTGAACAAAACGAAAAAATGGAGAGTAAAGCATATATTTATACTTTTGTACAGAAGAGACACATGGAACCAAGACACTACTGGTGCTCTGTTTACACGCAAACACGATGTCGGGAATCACCGTCTTTTTTGAGCTTCATGCAGATTTCATCCTCCTGAGACTGAGACGGGAGGAGGACGGGTCTTTTTTTATATAAAAAGGTGTTTCTTTCTTCAACAATACACTCGACACGTCTTGGGAGCACAGAAAGTTTATGGAGAAAGTTATATACCAGGCTGTTTCACGTAAATTGTCTCTGATTTTTTATTTTTTATTTCTCAGTTCGTCGGCTTTGTCTAATTTTGCTATTGGGTTCTTGATGATTGTCAATTGTGAATAGGCTTAAAAAAATTGTGTAGTAATTTATGTTCTATATACCAATATTGTACATAAAATGTCATTACAGAGAAAGAGAGAGACTGAAGAGAGTAAGAGAGACTTTAGACTGTTAGAAGAAAAGAGAGTGGATCCCAGAAGTGCTATCTTACGGTGGCTAACACGTGCTAACGCGCTCCAACACTTTTCCATTAGTAGAAATGCGCTTTACTTTGAAAAGCGATGCAAATATAAATGGGCCAAAACTCACGTAAATGAAAAAACTTGACAACACATGGGCAGCGTTTACTAAAAGCTCAAAACACAACGGAAACCAGGGGATTATAACACTGGAAACTAACCTTAAAATAAAAGTTTTAACAATGTGATCACATGATATCTTCTGTAAGCTAACATAGCTAACCTACTAATTTAAATAATAATGATAAAACACTGACAGTTATGAAACGGACTAACTCTACCAACAGTCGTCCAGCTTTATAATCCCCAAACGTCACCTTGTGCTACGTTCCTAGCCGTGTGCGACGCTTTTTAGTGTCCCCTAGTTTCCGTTGTGTTTTGAGCTTCTTGCAATGTTTTAGGTAAATGCTGCACATGTGTTGTCAAGTTGCTGTGGATGTTTCTTCATTAACATTTGTGTTTTTATACCTGCATTGATTTTGAAACTACTTAGCGTTTGTCCTATAGAAATGTTGTCCGTTGTAGCGGGATTGCACCTGTCGGCCACCGTACTATCTATATGTCGGGGGCGATAAATTAGGATTTTTAAAGACAGACTCACTATCAGTATCAAAGTATATAGAAGCTTCTCTATGTTGTCTGAGAAAGACAACACAAATATATCAGATCCTCTGCCATGTGTGTATGTTACATTGATCTCATAGCATTACAAGACTTTAGGAAGAAAGCTTCCCCTCATCTCACCGGCCATCCACGTCTTTTTTTTTGGTTTCAGCGTCATTATCGACCAACACAGTCTTAACAATATCACTACAGAACACACTTTTGCTCAGAAATGCCCGCAGGACATAAAACATGCAATATTCAGGCTGAACACGTTTCAAAAAGCAGTCTTTAATATCTGTTTCTGCCGTCTTACACCCACTTGTTTACAGTTTGAGGAGCTAGCAGCAGATGTTATTTGCCCTCTTTAAAACATTTCATTCTGCCTCATTTTCCCAAACTCTCTCAAATCTCCATTTCATTTTGACTTGTAATTTGCATACCAGTCTCACTTGTCTTGAAACAGAGTAGAGCATCTTATCCCCAATTTAAATTCTGATGTCAAATATGGACATTTTCCCGCCCACAGGAAGTGAATAGATTGGTGCAGGGCTGAAGTATCTCAGGTTAGCATCTTCCTGGTTCCCTCGACAACAAATGTGATATTTCCATTGGGTTTCGGAGGAAATAATCTCTGTGGCAACACACGTTGATGATGCTTACATGTTTTGTTCAGCAGGATAATGTCCACATATGAACACCACTTAATAAATGTTGAAGTAGAAGGCTAACGTCGATTTCTCGTAGCCACCGCTAAGCTAAAGGCAGCTAATGTTCGGCCTGACAACGTTTATTTGTCTCATTTAGACGCACGCTGTTTATAAATTCACCAGTGGGGTATTTTATGTCGTGGAACAAAACGTAAAAGTCTCTTCAACTTGTGTTTCCCACAGACCTTATTTCTGATTTCACACATCCAGAAAAACAGTCGAGTTTGAAGGTGACCAGAAGTGCTACTATGCTAACTCATTTCTGGGTTTTAGGACTCATTCCTGCACACCTCTATTAAGGTTTAGAAGTTGAGGGCACATCACGGTGGTCTGAAGTCTCACAGACGGTCCGGTTTGATGAACATGAGTAGATCACTGACGTCACATGGAGAGTTTAAGGAGTTTATCTTTCAGTTTCTTCTCAATGCCAGTCGGAGCTTCAGAACAGAAGTGGATATTGATTTGTTCGTCACAGATTCAGTACAGAACTTGGATTTTGTTTCTGCAGGATAGCCAGTGTTCAATATTGTTGATTTCTCAACACACACATTTCCGAGTGTTTTTAAGAACTCGTGATTTTCAGGTTTCACACAGGGAGGTTTTTTGAGCATTTTGATATTGAAATTTGAATTACAATGACTCCCGTTGGGTCATTTGGTGCTTATTGATGTGTGTTTCTAATCCTGAGGAGGACTGTTCCTCAGGAGCGTAACAAATGTTCTGTCAAACTACAAAAATGTCTTTACTCAATAACTGAAACTGTCTTTTAACACAACTGGATCCCTGAACGCCGGACCTCAAGTAGTATTACCTCAATGTCTGCAACTACACAACATTTATTTACCTTTGCATTGTTTCACTACAAGCCGTGTTGTCTGTGTTCGTGCAGGGTTCCTATGCATTGTTCGCCTCCAAAACGTCTGTAAAAATCTAGTTGGGAATGTCTGATTCACGCTTTGGCTGAAATCCTCCTATCTTTCCCAGTATTGCGATAGTATCGTGAACAAAGTTGGTTATCTGATCTACAATTGTAAGTCTGTTATAATGGAACATTTAAATATTAAGACATGTATAGGAACCCTGCCTCATAAGGACCTTTTGACGTGTGAATTATAAAGTCTACACTTCTGTAAACTCTACCAGCTCAACCTCCTGCAACAGTCTGTGATCTCTGAACTTATCCTTATAAATTAACCTTTGATTTACCAAGGCCCTAAATCCAGTACCGTATGAAGAGTGTTCATTATTTTTGGTTTCTATTTCACTACATAAAATCATGTAAACCTGTGCTTTACTACAGAATGTGTCTGTAGGTGCAGACTGGGCGTTTTCACAGAGTCACACTGATCGGGTTTGCAGTTGTATTATTGGGGGAACATGCAGTTTGTCCTGGTGTCAGCCATTTAAAATATTAATGTTATTTTTCAATTTAGCAGTCTGTATCTCCTTGTCATGTGCACTCTGTGATGAAATCTCTTCAATGTGCAGAGGCTTATTCCCAACACAAGGTGCTACTCAAAAGTCTTTTAACACTTACATTTCTGTATCATGCAGAGCAGACAGGGGGTGTTTCTCAATCGAGAGTAAAGCTGCTCCAGAGCCACTATTTCAAGCATACTACGTCATCGAGTGGCTGTTCCAATGTCCAGCATGCTTGGAATTCGACCGAGCCCGGCGTACTTCGTTTGGAGACATTTCGAGGCTGCACATGTGTAGACGCCGCGGTTTTAAAATCCCCACAATGCTTTGCGCACGGACCAATTTCCCCAAATCTGGCGGAAAATGTAAGGCGGGGCCTCTCATGTGACGCACACCTGCTCGCCTGTTCCACTCTTCGTTTTCCGAATGCCAGGAAGTATTCTTGCCTCGCTTCTGAAGCAAGACGCTCGGAAGACATGTGCTACCAAGCAAGCGTCCTCGACATTGAGAAACACCCACTGTGTGCAGGACTGGCTTTGAAACAACGGTTACATGTGTGTGTTTCCATGTTATTGTTGAACCCACTTTGTTTGAGGAGGCTCTGTTCACACTGCTGCAGATTTTGTCATTTCAAAAATAGTGTGCAATCCTTTTCTTGATTTGCAGATATTAAGACAAATCACAGAGTATACATATACTACCTACATGCTGAGAGAGACACACATGTGCAGAGTTCATCTTCTGTCGTTGACCAATTGTTATTTGGCAGCATGCTAATCTCATAAAAGTATCTTTATTTCATCATCGTAAGCTTTTCTTAATGCATAGAAGACATCAGCACACATACATAAATAAGAAGGCTCTATAGATTACAGTTAGTTAAATATCTATTTTACAACCGGCTGATTCCTTTGTTCTGTACGTTCACGAAGGAACAAGACGCTGCGGTGTGAACAAAGCTTCCTCTTCCTCCTGGTGTGTAATCTGTGAAGGGGAACCTGATGGAAAAGTCTGTGACAGTCAGAAAAGTCTCGGTGCTTCCTTTGGTGCTAATGTTCAAAAAAGATTCAGACGGAGACAAAAGCACTGTTTTGCAAATACCTGTTATTTTTTTTGCACTCGTATTCCCCACGCTTCAGTCCTTGGGTTGTCTTTATCTTGCGGTGCAGAGATCGGTGCTCCCTTTCCTTTCCCCTTCATCTCATCGTCTGGTCTGGTGCTCTCTTGCCTGGGCTCGCGCACAGACTGTGACGGGGCTGATTCTGTGAAAAATAAAATGGTGAGAAATCAGATGTGCGAGCTGCAATTTACTGCCTCTAAGTGAAACTCACGCGACTCGGGTCAACGTTCAGATTGAGACTTGCTTGGAAAACACTTTCCCAAAGTTATCGCGACCTTCTCTGCGGCTCAGTGTGTCTGAACGCTGCAGTGGATCGATGTTGGTGCCTTCTTTATCGACACGGCATAGAGACATCAGTGACAGCCGAGTTAAGAGGCTTAGAGCCGGCTGCAAATACGAGAGTCTCCGATGCTTTGACCTTGAACACCTGTCAGCCCGTTTGTTATCTGGGATCTGAGCGAGGTGGGCTGCGTGGAAATGTTGATTTTGAGGCGGTTTTCAAGCCGGTACACCTCCACCTCGATGTGAAGGAGAGTAAACAATTTATTCTCCTTTCTCTCAGCATTCATTTGTTGGCAGCAGAATCGTTTCTTCTCTGTTCTCTGTAATAAGTGTCCACTCTACGAGGGTGGTTCTTTTGTTGCCCGGCTCACACTGTCCCTTATTTTAAAAATCCTAGGTAGAGCTTTCAGTAATCTCAGGGTTGGTGTGAGGCAGAGGATTGGACCAACACAAATGGATATATCGACACTCCAAAATAACTAATTGTCACAGGTTGCTCGGCTCTGAGAAGCTCACATGCACTGAATCCCGTCCTTAAAGCAAATACATGTTAAATTATGTTTTACCACTTCAGGATTTTGACGTTTCCTTCTTTTGAGATTGTTTACTGGCGCTAGGATCGGCAAATCCCCTTGATTTTAGTGTACGAGTGCTAGATTGAGATTGTTAGTTTCAGTAATTCGGGATATTGGGTAAAGCCCCCGTGAGCCATTGCAAATGTCGTACAAAAAATCTGTCCAATTTTATTTTTTATTGTTATTTATTTATGCTAAAAAAAGTGGCTTCTACCGTTTTTGAAAAGAGATTTTTTTTTTTTTGAATTTATACCGGACTCATAAAATGGCTTAAATTAGAGAATTTAGAATGTTTTATTCCAGGTGTGTCTGCAATGCGCCGTCTCTGCATAATAAATCCATCGTTGTCATCTTGGGTCAAGATAAATGAAACGTTGTGGTTATTGTATTTGCAGCAGGATGTGCAATATACGGTCCTCCGATGGTTTCATTGGTTTTATTTCTGCTTTTGTTCATTTCCCAGTCAGTTCCTCAGGTCACTAAATGCCTTCTGGTCCTGAGGGTGACCAGGAACTCTCAGAACATACACTAATGCACCCGAAAAACAAAACGACTGGATTTTATTTAGTCTCGTCTCTCTCTCGTTTCTCCTCCGCCCCGACTCTTCGTTTATTTTCAGGTGAACTCGGGCACTTATTCAGGTGTCCTTTTCCTTGCCTCCTTTTTGTATTATTGTTATTTATTGCACATGTAATGAACTGGTTTCCATTGCCGCATTTGAATTCAAGGAGTTTTGGGTCCGAGAATGGGGCGGGAATTTCTTACGTACAAAACTACAGAAGCTTTTGTCAAAACCTGAGTGTGTATTTCATCAATAAATGCCTTTTTAAAAGTGTTTCTGATGCTGTGGTGTTTGAATGTGTATGGCTATGCTTTTAGGAGTGTTCCCTTTCCTGTAGTGTTATTTAGGTTTTAGTGCAGTGGTTCTCAGCTGGTGGGTCGCGGACCCGTTTCGAGTGGGTTGCAGATGTGAGTGAAGAATAAAAAAATATTTTTTTCGAGTCTTCTGGCCAATCAGGATCAAGATTGTTGTCTGAAGTCCCCACGGAGAATAACTTTGCGCGGTATAATTATTCTGTATACATCCATGGGTACAACCAACGCAATGTACACCAACGGTTTTATTTCTGACTCGGGTCAAGCATGTGGTGAAGAGATATGACTTTACATGCATCAAATTGTATTTTAAATGGGAGAAAATATCTCAAACTGTATTTTAGGTTTCCCCCACAGTTTTTGAACCTCTCTAGACGAATCCTGCCAATCTGCAGCTCAAAGCGGATTCAAATAAATGGATTATTTTCAAACAATTTCACACGGTTTCAAGTGTGACCGCTGTGGCTGCAGTTATCGGGGTTTGATATTTGAAGCTGGAGCTGATAGATTTCCCTTCATCGCTGTTAGCTGGAGAAACAAATACATCCTCCACAGAACTGGGGACACTTGTTTATTCTATGAAATGATAAATACATGACTTCATTTCAAACCTTTAAGCATGAATCCCATTGAGATCATCGATCTCTTTTTCAAGGGTGACCTGCTGGAAGTCACACGAAGACATAAAACACCAAAAAGGACATCATAGATACAGGGATGTACAATGTACATACCTATCGACATGTACAGGTACCAACAGTATCAGATTGCATAGCATCTATCCGAGCTTTAAAAACATGGAGTGGAACCAAATGGCTCAGTTTCCATTCTGTTTGCAGACTGTTCCAAGTTAGAGGAGCTGCACATCTAAAGCTTTCGTCCCTAAGTCAGTCCTAGCACTTGGGTTAACAAAACCACAGCATGAGATCTCAGGCAATAGCTACTTTCAATTTGTGATCAGAGAGCAGATGTAAGATGGTAGTGTACCCAACATGGCTTTGTAGATGAACATGTACCAGTGACTGAGCCTCCGCACAGTGAGTGAAGGCAGACCTGCTCTGGCATACAGGGTACAGTGATGAGTTCATACTAGGGCGGTCAGTCGATTAAAATAGTTAATCGCACATTTTTTAACTGTTCTAAATGTTCCTTAGAGGGATATTTTTCAAGTTTGTAATACTCTTATCAACATATGCTTTATGCAAATGTTTATTCTCCTGAATATTAAACACAACAACCTCGGAACATTAAAAATATCCGCCTCAATTCAACCTGGAACCTCTCTCCTACAATACTGTGTGTGTGTGTGTGTGTGCGTGTGTGTGTGTGTGTGTGTGTGCCGCTCCTGTTTTCATAACTGTCAAAGCAGAGACTGTGGGTCAAAATAATACGCCGTGACCCCGAGGTAACTGTCATTACTGAGTTAATTATTTTTGCGTTAACGTGTTAACTTGACAGCCCTAGTTACTACTTTACAGTTAGTAACAAATCTCAGCTCACTGTGATAGGCAGCATCTAACTTGATCAGGTGGCAGGTGCATTCATATAGAGCAGATCACCATAGTCCAGCACAGGTCAAAAGGTCACAGAGACTTGTCCTGGCCTCAAGCGAGAAACAACAGGACTTGTTTCACCCTCAGCTTTCTAAGCAGGTTATTGACCTGAAGTTTAAAAGAGACACACCTTCAAACGACTGCTTTGCATTAAAGGTCAACTATTATGCAACATCCTCTTCTTCATGTCTCTTCTACATCAACATGTGTCCCCTCTTCTTCATGTCTCTTCTACATCAACATGTGTCCCCTCTTCTTCATGTCTCTTCTACATCAACATGTGTCCCCTCTTCTTCATGTCTCTTCTACATCAACACGTGTGCCCCCTCTTCTTCATGTCTCTTCTACATCAACATGTGTCCCCTCTTCTTCATGTCTCTTCTACATCAACATGTGTCCCTTTCTTCATGTCTCTTCTACATCAACATGTGTCCCCTCTTCTTCATGTCTCTTCTACATCAACATGTGTCCCCTCTTCTTCATGTCTCTTCTACATCAACATGTGTCCCCTCTTCTTCATGTCTCTTCTACATCAACGTGTGTCCCCTCTTCTTCATGTCTTTCTACATCAACATGTGTCCCCCTCTTCTTCATGTCTCTTCTACATCAACACGTGTCCCCTCTTCTTCATGTCTCTTCTACATCAACATGTGTCCCCTCTTCTTCATGTCTCTTCTACATCAACACGTGTCCCCTCTTCTTCATGTCTCTTCTACATCAACACGTGTCCCCTCTTCTTCATGTCTCTTCTACATCAACACGTGTCCCCCTCTTCTTCATGTCTCTTCTACATCAACACGTGTCCCCTCTTCTTCATGTCTCTTCTACATCAACACGTGTCCCCTCTTCTTCATGTCTCTCTTCTACATCAACATGTGTCCCCTCTTCTTCATGTCTCTTCTACATCAACGTGTCCCCTCTTCTTCACATCAACATGTGTCCCCTCTTCTTCACGTCTCTTCTACATCAACACGTGTCCCCTCTTCTTCATGTCTCTTCTACATCAACACGTGTCCCCTCTTCTTCACTCTTCTACATCAACACGTGTCCCCTCTTCTTCATGTCTCTTCTACATCAACACGTGTCCCCTCTTCTTCATGTGTCTTCTACATCAACACGTGTCCCCTCTTCTCCATGTCTCTTCTACATCAACACGTGTCCCCTCTTCTCCATGTCTCTTCTACATCAACACGTGTCCCCTCTTCTCCATGTCTCTTCTACATCAACACGTGTCCCCTCTTCTCATGTCTCTTCTACATCAACACGTGTCCCCTCTTCTCCATGTCTCTTCTACATCAACACGTGTCCCCTCTTCTCCATGTCTCTTCTACATCAACACGTGTCCCCTCTTCTCCATGTCTCTTCTACATCAACACGTGTCCCCTCTACATCAACACGTGTCCCCTCTTCTTCATGTCTCCTCTACATCAACATGTTGTCCCCCTCTTGTCTTCATGTCTCTTCATACCATCAACACGTGTCCCCTCTTCTTCATGTCTCTTCTACATCAACACGTGTCCCCTCTTCTTCACGTGTCCCCTCTTCTCCATGTCTCTTCTACATCAACACGTGTCCCCTCTTCTCCATGTCTCTTCTACATCAACACGTGTCCCCTCTTCTTCATGTCTCTTCTACATCAAACACGTGTCCCCTCTTCTTCACGTGTCCCTCTTCATGTCTATTCTACATCAACACGTGTCTCCTCTTCTTCATGTCTCTTCTACATCAACACGTGTCCCCTCTTCTTCATGTCTCTTCTACATCAACACGTGTCCCCTCTTCTTCATGTCTCTTCTACATCAACACGTGTCCCTCTTCTTTCATGTTCTCTTCTACATCAACACGTGTCCCCTCTTCTTCATGTCTCTTCTACATCAAACACTGTCCCCCCTCTTCTTCATGTCTCCTTCTACATCAACACGTGTCCCCTCTTCTTCATGTCTCTTCTACATCAACACGTGTCCCCTCTTTCTTCATGTCTCTTCTACATCAACACGTGTCCCCTCTTCTTCATGTCTCTTCTACATCAACATGTGTCCCCTCTTCTTCATGTCTCTTCTACATCAACATGTGTCCCCTCTTCTTCATGTCTCTCTACATCAACATGTGTCCCCTCTTCTTCATGTCTCTTCTACATCAACACGTGTCCCCTCTTCTTCATGTCTCTTCTACATCAACACGTGTCCCCTCTTCTTCATGTCTCTTCTACATCAACACGTGTCCCCTCTTCTTCATGTCTCTTCTACATCAACATGTGTCCCCTCTTCTTCATGTCTCTTCTACATCAACATGTGTCCCCTCTTCTTCACATCAACATGTGTCCCCTCTTCTTCACGTCTCTTCTACATCAACATGTGTCCCCTCTTCTTCACGTCTCTTCTACATCAACATGTGTCCGCTCTTCTTCACGTCTCTTCTACATCAACACGTGTCCCCTCTTCTTCACGTCTCTTCTACATCAACACGTGTCCCCTCTTCTTCACGTCTCTTCTACATCAACACGTGTCCCCCTCTCTTCATGTCTCTTCTACATCAACGTGTCCCCCTCTTCTTCATGTCTCTCTACAATCAACACGTGTCCCCTCTTCTTCATGTGTCTTCTACATCAACACGTGTCCCCTTCTTCTTTCATGTCTCTTCTACATCAACACGTGTCCCCTCTTCTCCATGTCTCTTCTACAATCAACACGTGTCCCCATCTTCTTCATGTCTCTTCTACATCAACACGTGTCCCCTCTTCTTCATGTCTCTTCTACATCAACACGTGTCCCCTCTTCTTCATGTCTCTTCTACATCAACATGTGTCCCCTCTTCTTCACATCAACATGTGTCCCCTCTTCTTCATGTCTCTTCTACATCAACGTGTCCCCTCTTCTTCATGTCTCTTCTACATCAACGTGTCCCCTCTTCTTCATGTCTCTTCTACATCAACACGTGTCCCCTCTTCTTCATGTGTCTTCTACATCAACACGTGTCCCCTCTTCTCATGTCTCTTCTACATCAACACGGTCCCCTCTTCTTCATGTCTCTTCACATCAACGTGTCCCCTCTTCTTCATGTCTCTTCTACATCAACACGTTGTCCCCTCTTCTTCATGTTGTCTTCTACATCAACACGTGTCCCCTCTTCTTCATGTCTCTTCTACATCAACACGTGTCCCCTCTTCTCCATGTCTCTTCTACATCAACACGTGTCCCCTCTTCTCCATGTCTCTTCTACATCAACACGTGTCCCCCTCTTCTCCATGTCTCTTCTACATCAACACGTGTCCCCTCTTCTTCATGTCTCTTCTACATCAACATGTGTCCCCTCTTCTTCATGTCTCTTCTACATCAACACGTGTCCCCTCTTCTTCATGTCTCTTCTACATCAACACGTGTCCCCTCTTCTTCACGTGTCCCCTCTTCTCCATGTCTCTTCTACATCAACACGTGTCCCCTCTTCTCCATGTCTCTTCTACATCAACACGTGTCCCCTCTTCTTCATGTCTCTTCTACATCAACACGTGTCCCCTCTTCTTCACGTGTCCCCTCTTCATGTCTATTCTACATCAACACGTGTCTCCTCTTCTTCATGTCTCTTCTACATCAACACGTGTCCCCTCTTCTTCATGTCTCTTCTACATCAACACGTGTCCCCTCTTCTTCATGTCTCTTCTACATCAACACGTGTCCCCTCTTCTTCATGTCTCTTCTACATCAACACGTGTCCCCTCTTCTTCATGTCTCTTCTACATCAACACGTGTCCCCTCTTCTTCATGTCTCTTCTACATCAACACGTGTCCCCTCTTCTTCATGTCTCTTCTACATCAACACGTGTCCCCTCTTCTTCATGTCTCTTCTACATCAACACGTGTCCCCTCTTCTTCATGTCTCTTCTACATCAACATGTGTCCCCTCTTCTTCACATCAACACGTGTCCCCTCTTCTTCACGTCTCTTCTACATCAACACGTGTCCCCTCTTCTTCACGTCTCTTCTACATCAACACGTGTCCCCTCTTCTTAACGTCTCTTCTACATCAACACGTGTTCCCTCTTCTTCACGTCTCTTCTACATCAACACGTGTCCCCTCTTCTTCACGTCTCTTCTACATCAACACGTGTCCCCTCTTCTTCATGTCTCTTCTACATCAACACGTGTCCCCTCTTCTTCACGTGTCCCCTCTTCTTCATGTGTCTTCTACATCAACATGTGTCCCCTCTTCTTCATGTCTCTTCTACATCAACATGTGTCCCCTCTTCTCCATGTCTCTTCTACATCAACATGTGTCCCCTCTTCTCCATGTCTCTTCTACATCAACATGTGTCCCCTCTTCTCCATGTCTCTTCTACATCAACATGTGTCCCCTCTTCTTCATGTCTCTTCTACATCAACATGTGTCCCCTCTTCTTCATGTCTCTTCTACATCAACACGTGTCCCCTCTTCTTCATGTCTCTTCTACATCAACACGTGTCCCCTCTTCTTCATGTCTCTTCTACATCAACACGTGTCCCCTCTTCTTCTACATCAACACGTGTCCCCTCTTCTTCATGTCTCTTCTACATCAACATGTGTCCCCTCTTCTTCATGTCTCTTCTACATCAACATGTGTCCCCTCTTCTTCACATCAACATGTGTCCCCTCTTCTTCATGTCTCTTCTACATCAACACGTGTCCCCTCTTCTTCATGTCTCTTCTACATCAACACGTGTCCCCTCTTCTTCATGTCTCTTCTACATCAACACGTGTCCCCTCTTCTTCATGTCTCTTCTACATCAACATGTGTCCCCTCTTCTTCACATCAACATGTGTCCCCTCTTCTTCATGTCTCTTCTACATCAACATGTGTCCCCTCTTCTTCACATCAACATGTGTCCCCTCTTCTTCATGTCTCTTCTACATCAACATGTGTCCCCTCTTCTTCACATCAACATGTGTCCCCTCTTCTTCATGTCTCTTCTACATCAACATGTGTCCCCTCTGTGGAAAGAGACTCTGAAAGTTTCAGGAAAAAAGATTTTCTCTCTTTTTGATCCATTTCTATAAAAACCTGTCTGAAAATGAGCTGATCAGATTTTGGCCACTTTATGATGTCATAGTGATGTTTTGTCTTGTGTAACCATTAGCCAATCAGCAACCAAGGTAACCCCCCCCCCCCCTTATCACCTGAATCTCCTCCTAGAGCACCATTGAGTTCTTTTTAACCAAATCTCTCTCAGAGGGGCGTGGGGAGGGGCTCCCTATTTTCAATGATCTGTTTGGTGTGTCAGCCAATCAGAGACATGTTTGTATCTGAGACCTGTAGTATATTGATGAAAATATACTACTACCCCCCCCTGTGGTGCAGCAGGTTTTATTAGCAGAGGAATGACTCAGGATGCTTCTTGTTTTCTCAGGATCGTTAGACAGCAGCTATGTCCGTCAGTCTGTGGGCGGGGGGCTCAGATGTGTGAAATGAGGAAAAGGAAAACCATATTACTGAGGTCATTAACCGACGAGTCCACTGCGAGGAGTTTCTCTGATTCAGACTCACATCGAGGACCTGCAGGGACATCGAGGAGCTGCAGGGACATCGAGGAGCTGCAGGGACATCGAGGAGCTGCAGGAACATCGAGGAGCTGCAGGAACATCGAGGAGCTGCAGGGACATCGAGGAGCTGCAGGGACATCGACGAGCTGCAGGGACATCGAGGAGCTGCAGGAACATGAGGAGCTGCAGGGACATCGAGGAGCTGCAGGAACATCGAGGAGCTGCAGGAACATCGAGGAGCTGCAGGAACATGAGGAGCTGCAGGGACATCGAGGAGCTGCAGGGACATCGAGGAGCTGCAGGGACATCGAGGAGCTGCAGGGACATCGAGGAGCTGCAGGGACATCGAGGAGCTGCAGGGACATCGAGGAGCTGCAGGGACATCGAGGAGCTGCAGGAACATCGAGGAGCTGCAGGAACATCGAGGAGCTGCAGGAACATCGAGGAGCTGCAGGGACATCGACGAGCTGCAGGGACATCGAGGAGCTGCAGGGACATCGAGGAGCTGCAGGGACATCGAGGAGCTGCAGGGACATCGAGGAGCTGCAGGGACATCGAGGAGCTGCAGGGACATCGAGGAGCTGCAGGGACATCGAGGAGCTGCAGGGACATGAGGTCAAACTCAGGACACGAGGAGCCAATCAGGAGCTGGAGACTTTGGTTATCACAGGGGCAATACAGTTTAGGGACAGCTGCTCCATTTTCAAATACAATAGGACAAAATGAAATATAAATTATAAATTAGGTAAAAATTTAGTAAAAATGTCAATACAACAAAAAATATTTATATAAACAAGAATTTCAAGTTAAAATGTGCAATTAAAATAAAATAGTTATAGAAACATAAGAATTTAAAGCAACAAAGTGCAATAAGAAGTGTATCACAGGAAATCAAGTCGGGACAGTTGATCCATTTTAAAATACAATAAATAACAAATTAAAGTAATGATGTCAATACAAAGAAAATATTTATATAAACAAGAATTTCAAGTTAAAATGTGCAATAAAGATAAATGAAATAAAGTTACATAAACATAAGAATTTAGAGCAAAAATGTGCAATAATTAGTTTGTAAAATAAAGGGGAATACAAGTATTTATATAAACCTAAGAATTTAAAGTAAAGCTGTACAAATATTTAAAAAAGAAAGATCATAAAAACACAAGTAGTTAAAGTGAAAATGTGCAATAATAACAAAAACCTAAAATAGAATGGAATACAGATATTAGAAGTTAAAGCTAAAATATAATACGATAAAATTAAATAAAATGGAAAACAACACAAGATAAAACTAAAACTTAAAATGTAACTTTTAATTATAAATCCTTAAAACGACTGATCTTGGAGACGTGCCTTAATAAAATGTAGTGATGGGAATTACTCTTTGAAGGGAGCCGGATCTTATGGCTCCGTTCCTTTGCGAGAGCCGTTTTTTTAAAGGTTTATCTGCGAAATATACCTTTTTATAATTCAATCAAATGTAGCCCTGTTTTGACTAATAATTTATAATGTGTACATAGATCACTTAATACATCCTTTGTACTGAAGTATTCAAAAGTAAACTTTTAATTTTTATTATGATTTGCTGTGGCTAATTGTTTTCATTGCGGGGCGGCTGTGGCTCAGTGGGTAGTGTGCTGGCCTTCGAATCAGGGGGTAGCAAGTTCGAGACCCGCTGCAGTCAGCACGTTGTGTCCCTGAGACACTTCACCCCAAGTTGCTCCTGTGTGGATTTCCCACAGTATTGAGTATGTAAGTCACTTTGGATAAAAGCGACTAACAAGTAATGTAATTGCATTTACAGACCCTTGCTACTCTCTGATTGTAGAACCACGCAAAAGAAAAAAGCAGATAGCAACACCTATACAAACTGACAACACATCTTTGCTGAGCCTAAACATAATCATAAATAACATAATCCTTGGATATTACGAGTCACTGCACGCAGCACCCGTAGCACAGATCATCATGTCATTCTGTCTTGTATTACTTAACAAAACGGCTCGTTCACATCACTAATAAAATGCAGCACTTTTAAAACTAGTATTGTACTTGGGGTCCCTGGTTCTCATCTTTTAAAACTTACACAAGCAGACCATGCTGTGCAGATAGGGTGAACCTAATTGGCACAAAGATCCTGCTCCAAATCCAAGCAGATGAAGGGAATCCGGAGCAGCACCATGAAGAGCTTCCTCTCGTACGATCGACTCTCTGGGCGGTTGGATGCCAGCATGAGGAAAGTCGAGGGATCAAACGAGTGTCAACGTTTTTTTTTCAATCCTCTATCACCCAATTCTCCTGATGTGTGTAGACCAGCGGTTCCCAACCTGTGGTCCACCATATCATTAGCAAAACATGATTTGCGTGGAAACATTTCATTATTACGACTTTTCCTTCTTGATCCTCCTTAGCAACGGTCATTACAGTCCTTGACAGCGGTCTGTTCTACTGGATTAACGTGTCACATGTTCTGAATGGACCAATCAGAATCGAGTATTCAATTAAACCGTGTAATAAAAAATTCAGTTTGTTATTGATGGCCAGCTCCTTTTCTAATAAAAAGTACTCTGAGAACTTTATTTAGCCTCCGTATTGTTTATGGTTGAATGTGGGTAGCAAACATTTCTTAGATTCTTAAGTGGGCCCGGAGTTCAAAAAGATTGGGAACCACTGGTCTAGACAGTTCTGGGTGCTGCATGATATCCTCAGAGCTGATTCTGACTGTGTGTGGCTGTGGGAGAAATGAAGCTCAGCGCAAGTTCAACCAGAAAGACTGTCTTTACTCATTAATTTACTACGTCTATGTTACTACTCGCTCTCCTCTCAATAAGTGATCGGGGGCGTCACTCCCCAGCTTAACCAATCACCTCGCTCTATTCTCACAAGCCTATCATAGCGCTCCGCTAAACCTTTTAAATCTGCCCTTCCCCCTCTGACAGCTGTCATTTCAGGTGACTCTACGTAGATGGTAGTTGCAAACAAAACCTTCTTTGTAAATAGCATTAACCCTCAAGATGTCCAATTCGGACTATTCCGAGAACAAACTTTACCAGGAGGACCTCGATCACGGGTCCGACGTGCTGCCCGAGGTAGCATCCACTTCCTCAAGCTACCGGCGCCCGAGCACCCGCTTGGTTTCCTGCAGCGGCTCACAGACAGCAGAGGCAGATCTCCTCACTTAACAACTGCAGCAGGGCATTTCCCCAGCCCCAGGTCTTCCTCTCTCCCAGCTCCACGAGCTCTCGGATCAAGTCTCAGGTGTTTTTCCTCAGCTCATGCCAGCAGCTCCAGCCGGCTCCCATGGCAGACCAGGGCGCGGCTGCAGGGGTAAAAGGACAAGGAAGGCGAGCCCTCCAGGAGCTCATCCGTCCAAAAAGAAAACTTCTTCCCCGGCTTGCCCTAACGCTTACGAGCCCAGAAGCACCTTAAGCTAGCCCTCCATAGATAACAGCTTGGCCAACACCCTGCAAGTCCTGGCTAACTCCATGCAAATAATCGACACTCGCCTTCAGTCTCTGGAAAGGGCATCAGCCGGAGCCTCCACTTCATCACCCACCAGCGCCGCGCTTTCTGCCATGGCGCTGCCGGGTTTCGTGCCGGGTCAGGCCCCTACATCGTAGCCTCCCCTCATTCCCTGGCTTCTGCCCTTACATCCCACCCCCCTTCAGGTAGGCCTTACATCCCCCCCCTTCAGGTAGGCCTTACATTCCCCCCCCCTTCAGGTAGGCCTTACACCCCCCCCTTCAGGTAGGCCTTACATCCCCCCCTTCAGGTAGGCCTTACATCCCCCCCTTCAGGTAGGCCTTACATCCCCCCCTTCAGGTAGGCCTTACACCCCCCCCCCCCTTCAGGTAGGCCTTACATCCCCCAAGCTGCTAATATTTCCCCCCGGCTTAGGTAAAAAATAGTCGAAGGGAAGGACATTAACTTGGTCAGCCTCATCCTGCCTTCCCCGGAGTGTGATAAAACCATCGCCACAAGGGGAAGCATCACCACTGTATTCAAGTCAGCAGACCCCCATCTCATCAGAGACCTCTCCATAGGGCAGTTCCTGGTTGCATTCAGTATCTGCCGCGACGTCAAATGCTCAGTCTACCCGGAAAGAAGGCAAGAATTAGATACCTATCTGGCTCTGATCGGTGACCTTTTCCTAAAATACGGAAAAAACGTATATTCTACTCCTACCATAAGAGATTTCCAAGTAAAGCAGCGCTCCATATAGCACACTAACATCCGCCTGGACTGATCCATGCTGGACACCGAGCTGCTCGTGAAGTCTACAGGCGGCCACCACGTCATCTCGTGCAACAGCTGCGGGGCTCAGGGCCACCTCTCCCCCTTCTGCCCTTCAGTGCCTCTCTCCGCTTTCAGAGCCCCCCCCCCGCGTTCCAAACTTCAACAGACAAGGCCGTCAGGTGCAGTGCTGGCAAGAGAAGCAGATTTGTAATAATTTTAATGAAAATGTCTGCACTTACCCAGCCTGTACATTTCTTCACATCTGCAGCTTCTGCAAAGATTCTCACCCGAGGTCCGTATGCCCCAGGCGCAGCGGCCGTCCCAAGATCACTGCCCCGCTTCAGAAACCTTTTGAATATTCACCCCCCACTCCAATTAACATCACACACTTAGCAGCCGTCTTATCTACTCACCCGGATCCCGTGCTTGTAGATTATCTCCTCTCAGGGCTTTCCCAAGGCTTCAGGGTAGGGGTCCTCTCTTCTCCCAACGCGACTTTCGTTGCTAAAAACCTGCAGTCGGCCATCAAAGAACCTGCAATTGTTTCTCAGCTCCTTGAGAAAGAACTCAACAAAGGCTATATCATCGGCCCTTTCCACTCATCCCCATTCTCAGTGTTTCGCACAAGTCCAATCGGAGTAGCCACTCGCAAATACTCGGAGAAGAAAAGGTTAATTTTCGATCTGTCCGCTCCGGCCCGTTTCTCAGTGTAAATAGCCTCATTCCACCAGAACAATTCTCCCTTCACTACGCCTCGGTCGACAACGCAATCAAGCTTATCAAGTTTGCAGGCCAAGGAGCCTGGCTCTCCAAAAGCAGACATCACCGATGCCTTCAAAATCATTCCCATTCATCCGTCCCGGTGGAACATGTTCGGCATGAGGTGAGAGTCAAAGCTTTACTTTGCCGTCCAGTGCAGAAGTAGCCCATGCATCTTTAATTCCTTCTCCGAGGCACATCCTGCTGAACATCGTCAGAATCCCATCTGTTCTTCATCTGCTGGATGATTTTCTCCTTATGGGATAACTCAGGCGCCTCATTGGCAAAACTGAAACATTGTTTTCAGGAGCAAGGCGTCCCCCTATCCAAGGAGAAAACAATAGGACCCGTCACACGCCTGGAGTTTTTAGGCATCACTCTCAACTCCATAGAGATGAAAGCGTCTCTCCCAAACGACAAACTGCAGCACATACGTGACATCACTAAGTCATATTGCGAACAACAAGTCATTACAAAACAGCTGTTGCTCTCCCTTCTCGGGCACCTTAACTTCGCCATGCGCGTCATTCCACAGGGGCGCTCATTCATCTCCTGTCTCCTGGAGGCAGCGTCGGCTGTAAAAAAACCTCCGCGATCGTGTCCTTTTAGACTAAGGATGCCGCTCAGACGTGCGCTTTTGGTCCATCCTGCTCGATCACTGGAACGGCATCACCTTTTTCTATAACGACCTCGTGCACTCCAACTCAATGGGGTTTTTTCACGGATGCTGCCCCATCCGTTAGTTTTGGGGGTTTCTTTCAGGGAGAGTGGTTCACAGTCCCTGGCCCCTCTCATTCCCCAATCATGCCTCATCCTCCGCCCTGCACGAGATTTACCCGATCACAGTAGCTTGCCACGTGTGGGGCCACCTCTGGCTCCGGAAACGCATTTCGGTGCTATGCGATAACCAAGCAGTGGTCGGGATCATCAACAAAGCGCGCTCCCCATGCCGTGACATCATGCCCTTCATAAGAAGCATCACGTGGTCCTCCATCACCCATCATTTCATAATCTCAGCCCGTCATGTCCCCGGTCACCTCAATGTAGTGGCAGACTCGCTTTCATTTCCAGACATTCCAGAACCTCTGCCCAGAAGCCAGCCTGCAACCAGTCGGCATCCCCCCCTCTCCATCTCCTTTCCCTCTTCTAAACGCGAGCCCCATAGTTAGGCACCTTGAGTCCGCCAGGTTTTTCATGAGGAGGGGCTTAGCCGCTTCCAGCCTTAAAACATATGTTTTCGCCTGGAGAACTTTTGCCATGTTTTGCTTTTCGTTTGGCATTCCCCTTAAACCTGTCCTCATCCACACTGTGTGCGCCTTCATTTGTTACTGCACCACCGACCATCACCTCAAACCCCAATACATTCGGGGCCTGGTAGCCGGGGTTCACTTTAATGTTCGATGCTATGATCCCAGCTTCCCTAGTCTATTTTCAAACCAGGCAGTTAAACTCATTCTCAAAAGGCCCAACTAAAGCTTCCCCTCCTGCTCCAGACCGTAGACGACCCATTACATTTTCCATTCTGCGCCTTAAGCTTTCCAAACTTAGAGAAGGAATATTTTCCCCTTATATCGACGCACTACTCAATGCGCTATTCCTTCTAGCGTTTCATGCTTTTCTTAGGCCAGGCGAATTCGCCACAGCTTCCCTCACGTTCGATCCCAATCGAGACATTTGTTTTTCCGATGTATCTTTGTATGCCAGTCACTACAGCCTAAGCCTAAAGCACTCCAAATGCGGAGGTGCTTGCTCCGTTATTGCGGTTCACAACGATTCCCTTTTTTGCCCCTACAAATCCATGATCAAATACCTGCGCTTCAGATCTTCCACTAGCCCCCTCACCTTTATTTCTCATTTCAGGGAATATTCCCTTGTCACAATTCCGGTTCAATTACTTAAAGCAAGTTCTCATCAAAAGTGGATTATCACCCCAAATATATTCGGGGCATTAGTTTAGGATAGGCGCAGCTACTTCTGCGGCTAATCAAGGCATATCATCCTCATCCCTGCAAGAACTCGGGCGGTGGTCCTCCGCTACATTCGCCTGGACATCAGCTCCGATCTCTCAAGCCTTAACTCTGGTAAATATGCATATAACTGGTGGTGGTGTTAAATAGCATATCTGTTGTGTCTCGTCAAATTTGTTAGTTATGTTTATGTCTGTCATTCCTAGTCTAGTCAGGTTTTCATGTTATTTCACGTCATGTCATTAATCTCTAGTCAAGTCCTCGTGTTTCATGTCATGTCTCGTTTTCCATTTCCTGTTTTATTTTGTACTTACCTCTTGTCTCATTTCAGGCCCTGTTACTTCGTCCCTGTGTGCGTTTTCCCACCATCTTCAGCGTCTGCCCCGCCCCTGATTGTTTCCACCTGTTCCCACTCACCTCAGGTTTTGTTATTTTGTAGACTTGAGTTCTCTTTTTGTTACGCTTTGTTTTTTCCGCCTTTTCTTATTCCAGTACCTACTCTGTTGAGAGATTTTTCGTTCATTGAAATTAAAAAAACATTTTTTGGTTACATTCAAGACTGTCTCTGCGTCGTGCATTTGGGTTGCAAGCCCCTCCCCTTCAGACCGAACCCAACTATCCATTCACCACCACCAGTGTCTAGACCCCAGGGGGGGGGGGGGGTTTCATCGGATCGGTTCTCCCCTCCCGAATGATACTCCTGCACAACGGGGCCTAATCGCCAAAACTCCATTAGATTCATTTGTGTATCTCTGCAATAAATATGTATTCTTACATCAAAACCGTCTCTCCTGATTGGACTACCGCTAGTATCAAGAGCGATTTAAAGAGGCCCTATTCTGCTTTCCCTTTCCTGCAGTGTGTTCTATGGACTTAAGTGCATGTACAGTAAAGGGTCTGCAAAGGCTAACATCCCTGTATTCCCTCCAGACTCTGGATAACAATATGCTAAAGGGCAGTGTTTCTCAAACTTTTTCATACCAAGGTCCACTTAACCAATAAAGAATCACACGCGGACCACCTAACTCCCAACATATCCCAAAACAATAGGCCTGCTCACCACTCCATCAGCATGTAACACATTACAGCCTAATAACATTAAAATGTTTTACACTGTTCCATTTATTTAGCATTGTGAACGCACTCATTGACTGTGTGTCTGTTGCGACCGATATTAGTCATTTTTAACACTATAACCGCCAAGGGGGGTAATTTTGACCCCCTATCAAAACAGCGTCCGCACCTACATAGATATAACATTTCATTTGGAGTCCAGAGGGAGTTTCTCTCCCACACACTCCCATTGGACTCCTTTGTTTGCTTCTGTAACATAATGACATCACTATGTAACACTCGCTCTTCTATTGGCTTGCGCCGCAACACATTGTACGTGATAGGCTAAGGGGCGGGACATCTCTAAGCAGTTGACCAATCACAACAGAGCCGGCCAGCTAACCAATCAGAGCAGACTGGTCTCTGGTTTCAGACAGAGGGTGAAAAGAGGTGCTGCAGCACAGGCAGTATGAGAGAAATAAAGAGCTTTTTGAACATTAAAGCATGGAGACATGTCAGAGTAGAGACACTACATACTGATATGAAACATGGTGTAGGAGCCATTTGGGGTGTTGTTGTTATGTCAGTTTACTTTATTTATACTACAATACTATTTTGAACACTTGGTGGCGGGGTTTAGCTGCACCGGGTGTATAAAAGCAGTCACAGGTGACAGGAAATGACGTGGACACAGGAGGAAGAGCATACCGATTCCACCAGCAAGAACAGAACGGCAGAACGGCACCAGCAGATGCTCAAACCACAATCATTGACACAGTGTAATAGAACCTTGCAAAATAAACCATCATTCTAAACTGCAGCAAAAGACCGGAAATCCATCTGTTCGTGTCTGCGTCAGGATCACTCTGAAAACCTCCTGTGAAATATAATGGCAAATATATAGGACACTGGAACATGGAATGAGCAGAATGTCCTTTTTAATGCAGAAACAGAGAAGTATGTCAGGGATGGAAATGAGCTCAAAGCAAAAATCTGGCATATTTACACTTGAAGTATTATTTGTGTTAAAGGTGGGTTAGGTAATTTAGGAGGAACCAGCTCGAGTGCGCTAGAATTTGAAAATACACAACCGGAAAAAATCTGCCCCTTCCTTCAGAGCCCCTCCTCCAACACACACGAGCGCGCACATGACCAATGAGGGTACGAGATAAGTTTGATGGAAGGCTGACAGGCAGGTAGGCCATCCAGTTACTTTAGCCGGCTCAGATGATTGGTCGTGCTTTTTACAGCGCCACGGCTTCCACAGATGATATTTTTTAAGTATTTATTGTCAAAGCATTTAATGTATTCATTGCTATCGGGATGTTAAGAGCATTCCATGGAATATAACAAAAAGTGTTTCTGAAATAAATTACATGCCACCTTTAAGTGTTCATTAATGTGCATTGTCCCGGTCAAATAAACGATTACATGAAATATACATGTAATACATATTCACCAAGTGGCAGTGGAAACAGATGGTGTTCAGTGTGCGACAGAAGTTGTGTAGTCTTTCTGTCCTGATATCAATGGAGAGCTTGCTCCACCATGTTGAACCCTGTAAGTACATCAGCTTTGTATTTTTACAGGATCTTAACTTTGATTGTTACCACTACATCTCAATTAGCATGTTTGTTATCGAGTAAAATGTGACCGGAGTCGGTTCAAATTGCATTTAGATGCATCATTTAACCTTTAGAGTTAAAAGGACGGCACCACAGAGATGAAAAACAGGAGTTTTAGCTTCCTGTCTGTAATAAAGTCCTTTATTTCATATTTATCTCGTTTCATTTTCTCCCAATTCCTTCCCTTTATGGATTTGATATTGTGGCTCCAGGTTATTACTGCTCTGTGTGGCGCAGGGCGGGAAGGAAAGGTCAATAATTCATCAACCCAGACACCGAGGTGGCAACAGGAAACAACGAGCTCTTGAAGAAGACACTCTCACATGCCACAACACAACACTTTTTTATATATCATGTGTTTAATATGTAAGTATTTACCGGCTTGAAAGAAAAAGTTCAAGGCGAATGCATGCTAACTTAGAGACAAACGTCTTTAAAGTAGTCAAGCATGATATGGTAGAAGAAAACAATAGTGATACGTGGGACTAAAACTAAATATCCTCTGCAGGTTATTTTAATTACTATCCTATGTTGTTCATCTGATATCTAGATATTTGTTCCTATTTTTCCACACTGTCATGTTTGTTACGTTATATGAAATGTGATATCTCCTCTTTCAGCGTGCAAAGGAGGTGAATGATGGAAACCAAGTCTTTGTTGTCTTGTAAATTGGGCACTCACTAACATGGATGTCTTTGGAGACTGACTCACATTAACAACCATCCTCACGTCTCAGTTTTTGGCTCTTCTGCGCTCGGAGCTTTCTGCTTGGTTACGACACATTACCATGAACAGAGACATTAGGCTTTTGCCTCAGAATGTATTTACTCCAAAACATGTCAGTGCGATGTTGATTAAGCAACTTCCAAATGTAAAAATGTCTTGCTTGTCGTCTGTGTTGAAGACCACAGATGGTGTCAGGACCTCGGAGTAACGACACTCAGAGGAGCATCTCCCAGAGCCCCGGTGTCAACTGTCCCCATGGTAACGGTTGTCAACCTCAAACCTCCTCACACATACACACACTGACAAATAAATCTTACACACATTCATGCCTGCTCTCATTAGCCGCCTCACACAGTGGAGTACACTGTGTGTTAACCTGAGTAAACTTACCCCCGAGGATAAAACACACACTAACACCACAGACTGTAAAGACTTTTAACATCCAGTTGATCCTGCCAACTCCAAATGCTCTCAGGAGCCGAACCATTGCAGCCCATTCAATCGGACACCTCTACATTAATGCATGTGTGTGTCCATGTGTGTGTTTTGTGTTAAAGTCCTGTGCATGTGTGTGTATTTCAGGTGTACTGTGTAGCAGAGGGAAAACCTAATTTCCCCTTGTTGGATATATCTGTATGAATGTTAACTGTTTTTCCTAAATCTACTGAGGTTATTTATTATCCCTGTGTGAACTGTTACCTATCCTGTGTTTCCTTTGTCTCTTATTGCCGTGGCTGCCATGACACCTGTAGTAACCCTAGGGGATTCATTAGGGTTTATTTTTATCTTATAAAACAGGTGGAGAGGTTTCCACTCTTTAAAGCTAACCTCCTAGAAAATAAATCATGGCTGCTGTCTTTAACCTTACGACAGCATGTTTTTGGGTCAAGAAAGTTTGATAAAATATACACCTGGAGTTATAGTTCAGGACACCGACCCACACATAACAAGTTCCTGATCTTGGAGTTGCCAAAAAGTGGTTAGTCGTCCTTAAATTGAACTGTGTAGTCAGAGCTTTCAACATATCACATTGTTTATCAGTGGGTTGCGTTTAATCAGCACCATCCTCCTACTAAAATGCTCTAATAGCCGAATACAGAGCTATTTTCATGCTGTCGTTTATGTGAAAGAGACAGCAGCTAGAGACATAGTTAAAGAAACTATTGGGCACATAGATGGACAAGCACAGCTGCAGATCTGAGTAGTGTTGTGCTTGGACGTTAAGCATGTTGTGGCTTGTTTTGCACACTGAGCAGCTTTCATGGGAACAAAAGGAGGTCTGGCCTCGGTCCCTGCATGCAGCTCTGTTAATACATCATTGGTCGGCATCCCATGGACTTGGCAATCTTCAAAAGGTTGGCTCGAAGCCCCCTGTGGACTGGAAGCCTTGTGGATTTGGACTTCCCTCAGCAGTCAGACTTAAACACGAGCGAGGGGAAATCCGGACATTTGTATTCAGCCTTAGATTTCTCTCTGTGACCTCTCTGTGTCATGAAGCTACCTCCAGTTTCCCCTGGAGGCAGATAGGAGGTAAACTAAGGGCATAGCAAAAACACACACACACAATCTCTGACTCACCACTCGGCTGTCTCTGAGTGTGTTATACCAGCGCAGGCCTCAGTAACATGGCTTTTATTTGACTATACTGTAAATCACAAATGACCACATTTAATTTTGAAGGCTCAATCAACGTGGCATGCATATAGCAATCTTACAACCTGGAAACAGGAGCTTTAAAGGGGCCTTATTCTGCTTATTGGAGTTGTCCCTTTCCTGTAGTGTGAAATATAGGTTTCTCTAAAGTATCTTCAAATCTGCCGGTGAAAATGAAAGGAGAGGGTACACAACAAAAACATTATCCTTCATATTGGAAGGAAGGTTTCTCACATCTCTAAGCTGAGTAAACATGTCTGTTCCAGATAAAACTACAGGAAGGCTTTGACACCAGAATGAGTTCAGTGTTCCTGTAGTAAGCTTTCTACAAGATACACAGAGCTTTAAGGGAACAGTGTAACATGTAGTTAAATACCTTTGTCTTTAAACCAACAGTCATATTAGAATATAATCCATGTGCACCGGGAGGAACGTCTGTAATGTGTTTGCTCAACGAGGTAAAAAGACACATCAGGTAAAGAGGACTTGTTATGTTAATGTTCAGGTTCATATTAGTATGTAGTGTCTCTACTGTGACATGTCTCCGTGCTTTAATGTTCAAAACGTTCTTTATTTTTCTCATACTGTGCAGCATCACCTCTTTTCACCCTCTGTCTGAAAGCCCAGTCTGCTCTGATCCAATAGGAGCGTGATGTTGGCCTTTTGCAGACCATTTACATGCACCAAAACCAATTTTCTGTTGTTAATCCTCATGAAGTTTGAAAACCTGACTGAAGCAACTTTTTGATGTCAAATTGTTTCCTCCTGTAAATACATTAATTACATTTACTGTGAGTCATAATTGCAGGGTTAAAGGTGGGGTAGGTCATTTTGGAGATACCAGCTCGAGTGTGCAAGAATTTGAAAATACACAACCGGAAAAAATCTGCCACTTCCTCACAGAGCCCCTCCTCCAACGCACACGAGGTGAGAGACTTTCTGTTTCCCACGAACTCTCTCTCGTTAATCCCCCCTCAGCTTCTCTTGCTGCAGGTGCTTCTTGTGAAGTAGAAAACATCAATGCAGAGAATCCTCCTCTCCTCTCTTCTCCTCTATCGACCGTGTGACCTTAACAACTCCTGATCGATCGCCGTCACTGACCTCTCTCTCCACACCTCCGCTTTTAGCTAATTACCCTCCTACTCCTAAAGGTCTGCTGCCTGTCAGGAAATAACAACTTTTTTATATTCGAACACCCTCCTTGGATGATTTCTGTTAGAGCTTAGAAAGTAATCCCCTTCATTCTTTAAAAAAGCGTATTTCTCCGGGTTACACCAACATTTTAGGAAAAGTCCTGATAGCTGTGATTTCAAAGATTTCTATTCCTCCAGACTGTTGTGAAGTCAAAATGACTGAGACATGCAAATTACCCATAAACAGAATATTTGAACACAAACCTAATCATCCCACTGAGGAATACATGTCATTTCAACATGTACATATGCCTAAACTCTGATAGAAACCAGGATCTATCGGCTAAATATAACCTGGACTGTTTTTCGAAAATATCACAAGATATTATTTTTTAAAAAATGCATAAAAACCCGTAAATATTCATCATACTGTAAGTACTGATTACCCCCGTGTTTGTGATATACATTAAACGCATCTACATGTATGGGTTAGTGGTCGCAACGTTTGTTTGTTAATACATATTTTGGAAAGATGTGAAACAATTGTAAGCTATGTTCAAACAGATTATGGGTTTGCTGTGTTTTGTGCAGTTTATAACTACACAAAGAACCATGGGGACAAACCATCTCTGTCTTCCCTGTAAACGAATGTCCATCACCTAGTTTCCGTTCAGCTTTACCATCACTTCAGTCCCATGGTTTTATCAAATGGCAATACATGTTGATGCATAATGTTGTATATTTTTATAATGTTTATGTTATGACGTTTGTCTGTGTTTGCCTGTGAGATAGCGACCCTTTTAGCGGCTGGATTTCCAGTGAAAGAACCGAACACGAGAGGAGGTAGAAACCATAGTGACTTTATTTCACAAACACCACAAGAGAACAGCCAGCCAGCATGTAAGGCAAGGCAAGGCAAGTTTATTTTTAGAGCACTTTTCAACACAAGGAAATGTATGTGGAAATGTATGTAGGTGTTCACCACTTCCCTCCGACTGGCTGTTTTATAGAGGGTCTTATTGGGAGGAACCATTCACAGGTCATTTATAATAACTACACATGTCCTCATAATGGTTAGAACAAATGTTTATATTATTATGTGCAGGCATGATTAGTGGTTTATTAGCCATCTGTTAATTTCACCCAAGAACATTATAACTGACCAGAATAAATATAAATACATTCCCAACTAAAACAAACCCCTACGCCCATCTCGCCACTTCGCTAGTCCCGGAACCTTCTTTAGTCACTAGGCAGGTTTAGAGGCTCAATTCTTACATTTCCCCTCCTCGACTCCTATTCTTGTGAGTTAGTCCCACCCACAGGAGATGCGAGCGGAGGACTGAGGAGTGGAACCGAGGAGAGAGGAGGGGAAGCAGCAGGCGCTTAGAAAAATGAGAACTCCTCTCCCCTGAGTGGTCATTTTAAAGAGACGTCGATTAATGATGACAGGAGGCACAGCAGCCCTCTGTCTGATGGACAGATGTGTTCATGACCACTTATACATTTACTTTGAATTCATTCACAGTGCGGTGTAATGAGACAATAACAGGCTACAGATGCGGACACACACACCGATACACACACATATTTATATAAATATATACAATTTTAGAATCAAACAAGTATGAGAGCACTCTCATAATAACGTAACAATATTCCCCCCCCCCCCCCTCTCTCTCTCTGGTCGCTGAAATGGGGAATTGAAATTACGGGCCAAAAGTTGTATTAAAAGTAAGCATAGGACACCAAACCAACTGAGACCCGTCTAGGGTAGGATTTTCACCGGCGGCCATGCCGGTGTTGCAGTATAACTTGAGACATGACAACTGGCGACAGTCTATTATTTTCGTCATAGGAATCCGGGGCGTGTACATCGAGGACCCATTGCTGACTTACCAGGAAATAAACATGTCGATCACCTCGTTCATCTTTTGCTATATCTGCCTTCCCACGATCACTTTGATGCACATTCAGTACTCGTATGTGAGGTTGTGGGTGAGAGGTCGATATCGTGACGCTTACAGGGAGGTATCGAACATTACAAAGTAGGTGACTGTGTGGATGCCCGTTCAAAACATTGCCAACTTCAATAAATCATTTAAATTATATATTTGTGTCCGACTTTCATTTGTACATCGTTCTTAATGTGATGTATAGTAGCTCTGATAGCTGTCCATACCTTCAGACAGCCTAAAAGTTAAACTCAAGTTGTTTATTCACAGCCCGAACGCTCATCGAGATGACTGGATCACTCATGACAGGTTGTGATCAGCTCCGATTAAATTGCGATATAAATGCTGTAGCTATTCTCCAGGGAGCACGTTTTTTTAATGAAATAACTGTATCCCTCTAATCACAACAAGACTCTACACTGTGCAGGAAACACAATTACATACATGAAAATAACCTTGATGCATGGGAATGAAACACACAAACTATCTTCCGTGGCTATACTGATATGTCACATAACGGTCAACCACAGAAACGTAAGTCCAGCGGGGCACACGTTGAATACATATATAACATTTGTACATCATTCTTAATGTGATGTATAGTAGCTTTGATAGCTGTCCATACCTTCAGACAGCCTAAAAGTAAAACACAAGTTGTTTATTCACAGCCCGAAAGCAACATCGAGATGATCGAGGGAGGCGTGTGGCGCAGTGGATAGAGCCTTGGTGGTGGGATCAGGGGGTCACAGGTTCAAACCCCACTGCAGTCAGCTTGTCGTTGTGTCCCTGGGCAAGACACTGCACCCCAAATTGCTCCTGTGGGGATTGCCCACAGTATTAAGTATGGAAGTTGCTTTGGATAAAAGCGTCTAACAATGTAATGATTGGATCATCTGCAGTTTTGGGCAAGTTACTTCCAAAATGTAATACAGTAGGCTACATGACTTATTACTGTCTTTTTTAAGTTATAGGCTACGTTACAATATTACTGTCTCTGAAATGTAATGAGTTACACTACCTTTGAGTTAATTTCACCAAAATAACCTTAAAAGAAAGGCTGGTATTTTGAATGCTAAAATGTACTTTAGTGCATCCAGTGAAGGGCAATGTGATAGCATAACAACTGTGTAGGCCATTAAGGCTACTCACAACTTTTATCACACGGCATAGCTGAATACTCGATTCTGATACATTCTTAACATGTGCCACGTTGTTAATCCAGTACAGACCACTGTCAAGGACTATAATGAAGGTTGCTAAGGAGGATCAAGAAGGAGAAAGCAAAAGAGATTAAAAGACGGAGCGCTGGACCTCAGATAAATCACCAGAAGAAGGCAGACAGGAAGTAAACACTAACAGGGACACGGAATGGGCTCTGTAGTTTGTTTAGTATGGTCGTGTGATAAGCGAGGCGGTCATTATGGGCAAAAGAACACCCGACAGGCTGGATCTGGATGAGCCTGAAGGGTAAACACCAGGTGTACTAATCTACCCGCACACTTTTTCTCTGGTGTCAGAATGTCTTGTGATGTTGGTAAATGGTTAAAAAACAAAACACCATTTAATTTCGGGTTAAAACGTGTTGTAACTGCGCTACGGAGATTTGTAACGGGTAGTATATTACCCACATTTCATTAGTAATGCATTACATTACTTACAGCAAAAAGTAATACATTACTGTAACTCCGTCACTTTTGTAACTGAAGCACATGTTCACACGGATAATCGATCACAGCTGATCATCTGGACAGCTGTGATCTGCTCCTCGATTGTCTCTAGGGCTATATAAACCGGTGGAAATTACACAACTTTATGAGGATAGCGAGACAGACATTTAGAGCGAGAGAGACATTAAGAGCGAGAGAGACATTTAGAGCGAGAGACAGATACATAGCGATAGAATAGTGAGATTCGACAGAGAAAGATCGATTGTGCGTGAGTACTGAATGTGATAGAGTGTTTGTTTGTCCTTGTGTGGTAATTTAGTGAGTAGTTGTGTGTGTTGGAGGGACAGCATTTGTGTAGGGCTTAATATTAGAGAGGGCCAGCAAACCAATGGATGCAGACATGGTGAAAGAACTGTTGGATTTCCATATCCGCCATATATATCCTGAAGGCTAGGACACAAAGGTTTGCTATCAAAAGAAGAGCTGAGTCCTACAGGATTAAAGGTAACCGTTTCAGACATGTGGTCTTCAGAACATCACCTGCTATGATAACACTGTCAATACATGTATAATTATGACATTTCAAAACCAGACGGAGACCCGCACTATGCAGGAGGAAAAAAAACAGGACTGAGCACCTTGCAAAAGTGGTCTTATCAAGTAAAGAAGCCAACGAGCTCTTCATAGAGTTCCACTGCAGCCTAATTGATGGACACGCTTGAATGGAGAAAACTCATCTGGCCATCATTCAGCGATTCCATTGGCCTGGCATGACGGAGGACATCCGCACGTGGGTGAGTTCAAAATAATGAGGTAAATTACACATTATGGTACAAAAGTGCAACACAGAAAAGTTTATAGTCTGTTTTTTTGTTCAGATTGCTCAGTGTCCCCAGAGCCAATCCAAGAGGGCCACTATCAAAGAGAAGACAGAGTACAGTCCTATTGAGGTACAAGGAATCATCTGCAGACAGTTTCAGCTTTCAAACATGTCAACAGTGATGTACTGTTGCGCCCCAACCCTGGACAATTTCAAAACGCACCTTTTTACCAAGGTTTTCCCCACTGTATATTTAGTTTAATAGGTTTATTTTTCCGCTACTTCCCCCCCCCCCACCCACCCTTAACCTGTCTGCCTCTTTTCCCCTACTCTCCCCCCCTACCCGACTTGTGAAGCGACCTTGGGTTTCCTCAAAGGCGCTATAAAAATATTATATATTATTATTATTATTACTGCAATGCTCGTGTTTTGTTTTCATCTCAGGTAACAGAGCCTCTGGAGCTGGTCGGCATGGACCGAGTGGGTAAACTCACAGTAACCGATGGTGGCAACCAGTACATATAATAATGTGCAATGGTTGATTATTTCACCAAATGGGCAGAGGCCTACCCACTTCAAAATAAAACAGCAGATGAAGTGACCAAGTGTATTCTTGATTTATTTTACAAATTTGGTGCACCTAAAAGACTGACAGATCAAGGTGGGGAATTTTGCAATAAGGTACTACTTTGAAGAATTATGACCCCATTATGTAACTGTGCTGTGCTAACTTATTTCCTGTGTGTCCCAATGTTCACTTCAACGTGAACTATAACCTTTGTGAGAAGCCTGTGCTCGCCGTACCATCCACAGACAAATGGTTTGGTGGAAAAACTAAATGGCACTATACAAAGGTATATTTGTTCATAGAATAACAAACATTACTGTTGCTATATTAACTAAATCAGAATTGATACCTAAAAATACAACAGTAAATAAATCAGCTGCTTTATCATATATTGAGACCAATTTCTTGTGTTTGTACTTTACCTGAATTTAGGTCCCGAACAAAATGGTGGCGGGTGAGCCCAAACGGTGGGACAAACTCCTCCAAGGGACAATGTTTGGTCTGAGAACCAGAACCCAGTTGACCACGAAGTTCAGCCCTTATTTTCTGATGTTTGGGAGGGAGGCGAGGCGCCCAAGGAGCATGAAGTAAGATCTGATAATGTCCTCATCCTTTTTAATTATTCATAGTATTTCAAGCATCTATGTTTTCTCAACGCTTTTCTGTAGCAGATAACGGAAGAGAAAGTCTGCAGCTTGGTGCAAAAGGAGGAAGTCTTCGAGGGACTGAAGAAACAGGAGGCAGTGTATGCAGAGGTTACAACTAACATGGCAAAAAGCCAAGATAAGATCCACAAGAGGAAACAAGGTGGGCAACTTCCAAGTGGGGGATTTAGTTCTAAAACAAAACAAAAGGTTGGAACAAAGGAAAGGCGGAAAGCTAGAGGCAGAAATGGTGGGACCATTCAGGATCTTAAAAATTGAGGGGAAAGTGGCGGACCTTGCTCCAGAAAAAGGAAAAAAGACAATGAGAATCAACATTGATCATTTGAAACACTATGTCCAGCCAGAGGAGAGGATCCCTGCTAAATTAAAAAGTGTTGGATCTTTCTCCTCTGGCTGCTCCACTGCCCTCCACATCATCCTTCAATACCGACTGCCAGGCACGAGGAGCATCCACTGATGTAGAGACTTGTAAGGAAATTGAAACAAAGTACACCTTAAAGTATGCCTTTCATTCATAACTAACATGCCTTTTTTATAGTAATCCGAGACATATGGGCAGGGAGGAGACAACAGACACTGCGGGCCCATACAAACTATACAGCGAAAATCTGTTGGTCTTGGCCCCGGGAAAGGAGTTGGAGGGAGAGGTAAGCGTACTGTATATGAAAAATGTAAGTAGGCAAATTGATAATTCTCTAGAAAATGGGTTCAAGAGATACTGGTGTATTCATAGATTGTGAATGCCTATCTGGCATGGGTTGTGGCCAAAGCTGGGGTCTTCATTGTAGACTAGACTAGATATAGACTAGATATGAACATATGTATGTACTGATGTATGTGTGCACATATTTTTCAGTTGGACTTGTCAAAACATGATGTGGCAGCCGGAGCGGTCTGTGACGGGGCACACTGGACCCTCATTGTAAGTAATCTAAAATGTTAATGGTCAAGACATTTTTATTTATTGAACACTCAACACTTTCATAATTTCTTTGCACTTCCATAGATCATGCATCTGAAAGAAAACCGGTCCCTGTTCATGAACCCATTGGGGGCCAAGGAAGACCATGGCAGATGCAAATATTTAACAAGGTGAATAAAATACAAGCTCTAATGTGTTTAATAGACATATTCATGATTTTGGATTATATGAAGGGGGAGCAACACAAAGACTTCATGAAAGACGACACAAGAAGTGAGGATACCCGGCCCGGAGGAAGCCCGGGGTCCCTTTCTGGAGCCAGGCCCAGAAGGAGGACTCTTCGGCGAGCGTCTGGTGGCCGGGCTTGCCACGGAGCCCGGCCGGGCCCAGCGCGAAAAGGCAACGTGGGCAACACCTCCGCTTCTCCGTCCCGCGGGCCCACCACCTACGGGAAACAACGATGGGGTCGGGTGCGCTGCCAGAAGGGTGGCAGTGAAAGCGGAGGGTCTCGACCAGACCCGGGCAACAGAAGCTGGCTTTGGGGACGTGGAACGTCACCTCTCTGGGGGGGAAGGAGCCGGAGCTTGTGCGGGAGGTGGAGCGGGTACCAGTTGGATCTGGTTGGGATCACCTCTACGCACAGCGTCGGCTCTGGAACCTTACTTCTGGATAGGGGTTGGACTCTATTCTTCTCCGGAGTTGCTCAAGGTGTGAGGCGCCGGGCGGGTGTGGGGATACTCACAAGTCCCCGGTTGGGTGCTTCGTTGTTGGAGTCTACCCCAGTGGACGAGAGGGTTGCCTCCCTACGCCTGCGGGTTATGGGGGGGAAAACTCTGACTGTTGTGTGTGCTTATGCACCCAACAGCAGTTCAGAGTATACGGCCTTCTTGGAGACCCTGGAAAGAGTCCTGTATGGGGCTCCTGAAGGGGACTCTTTAATCTTGCTGGGAGACTTCAACGCACATGTGGGCAATGATGGAGACACTTGGAGGGGCGTGATTGGGAGGAACGGCCCCCCTGATCTGAACCGGAGTGGTGGTTTGTTACTGGACTTCTGTGCTAGTCATGGATTGGCCATAACAAACACCATGTTCGAACATAGGGATGCTCATAAGTGTACGTGGTACCAGAGCACCCTATTTCGAGGCGTAGTCATGGGGGGGGGGGGGGGGGGGGGGGGTCTGCAGTTCGGTGGGCTAAGGATTGCACCACTGCTTTTTGCAGATGATGTGGTTCTGATGGCTTCATCGGTCTGCGACCTTCAGCACTCACTGGATCGGTTCGCAACCGAGTGTGAAGCGGCTGGGATGAGGATCAGCACCTCCAAATCTGAGGCCATGGTTCTCAGCAGGAAACCGATGGACTGTCCACTCCAAGTAAGGAATGAGTCCTTACCCCAAGTGAAGGAGTTCAAGTATCTCGGGGTTTTGTTCTCGAGTGAGGGCACAATGGAGCGTGAGATGGGCCGGAGAATCGGAGCAGCGGGAGCGGTACTGCAGTCGCTTTACCGCACCGTTGTGACGAAAAGGGAGCTGAGCCAGAAGGCAAAGCTCTCTGTCTACCGGGCCATTTTCGTTCCTACCCTCACCTATGGTCATGAAGGATGGGTCGTGCCCGAAAGAACGAGATCGCGGATACAAGCGGCCGAGATGGGTTTTCTCCGCAGGGTGGCTGGTGTCTCCCTTAGGGATAAGGTGAGAAGTTCGGTCATCCGGGAGGGACTCGGAGTTGAGCCGCTCCTCCTTCGCGTCGAAAGGAGCCAGTTGAGGTGGTTCGGGCACCTAGTTAGGATGCCACCTGGGCGCCTCCCTAGGGAGGTGTTCCAGGCACGTCCAGCTGTGAAGAGACCAAGGGGTAGACCTAGGACCAGGTGGAGGGTTTATATCTCTTCGCTGGCCTGGGAGCGCCTTGGGATCCCCCAGTCAGAGCTGGTTGATGTCGCCAGGGAAAAGGAAGTTTGGGGCTCTCTGCTGGAACTGCTACCCCCGCGACCCGACCACGGATAAGCGGAAGAAGATGGATGGATGGATGGATGGGAGCAACACAAAGCCACATAAATCATGTTCCTGATTACTACTGTTTTACTTGAATACCATTAGATTGTCCTGTGTGAACATGCAGCTCTTCTTGACTTAAAAAAGGATCTTAATTGGGCTGATATACAAAACCCAATCTATCTGTTCCCTGTGTAGATCGCTGGTCCGGAAACACAGACCTTCAGTAGGGAGATGGGCCTGCACGACAATCGATCATCCCAAACAGCAGGATTCTACGTCCTGCGGTGTGTTGGTTCTGAAGGTAACATTTAGTAATTTGTGTGTGTATATATACCCATCTGTAATTAACACATATTACGAAGATACTTATGACAGACCTTTTAAGCTTGCAGAGCAAATACTGCTAAAAACAAAAGGTCCAGTACCCAGTGGACCAGGAAGGAGTGGCCTCAATGAGGTTAAAGATGGCAATGGCTTGGGTATAAAGGACTACTCTCTGCAATTTGCCTTACTTGTTTGTTTGTCTTTGTTGTATTAATTTGTTTGTTTGTGTGTGAATAGGTGAGGGTAAGTAGGTAGGAAGTAGTAGGAGTTTAGGCGAGACAGGTGGAAGTAGGTGGAGTAGAGTAGAAGGAGGGACAGAGAGTTGAACATGGATCCCAGAATTGTGAAACAAATTCTGGATCTAAAAGTCCACGAGTATCCTGGAGGGTCAACAAAGAGGGACACATATGTCATTAAGAGGAGAGCCGACACCTTCAGGATAAAGGGTAAGGATGCATGCCATATGGAGTCTAGAACACAATGATAATATGCTATGGTAAAACTAATACATCTAATATTATGACATATAAACACCAGATGGAGAGCTGTACTACATCTGCAAGCGCAGACAAAACAAGACTGAGCACCTTGCCAAAGTGGTCTCTACTGCCGAAGAAGCAGACCAACTGTTCAAGGAGTTTCACTCCAGTAACATCGGTGGACACTGTGGAGTGGAGAAGACACACTGTGCGCTTATTGCTCGGTACTATTGGCTTGGCATGGAGAGTGACATACGCAAGTGGGTGAGTTGGTATCTTCAAAATAATGAGGTGATCAGTTTCCTGTGAAGATCGCTGGTCCGGAAACACAGACCTTCAGTAGGGAGATGGGCCTGCACGACAATCGCTCATCCCAAACAGCAGGATTCTACGTCCTGCGGTGTGTTGGTTCTGAAGGTAACATTTAGTAATGTGTGTGTATATATATATATATATATATATATATATATATATATATATATATATATATATAACCATCTGTAATTACGAAGATACTTATGACAGACCTTTTAAGCTTGCAGAGCAAATACTGCTAAAAACAAAAAGGTCCAGTACCCAGTGGACCAGGAAGGAGTGGCCTCAATGAGGTGGACTCCTACATGATGACTTCCCTCTGGCAGGGAACCCACACAGGAGGCTTAAGAAAGGTGAGTAGAGTACTAGAAATAAGTGTATATATGAACATATGCATGTACAAATATTTTTCAGTTGGACTTGTCAAAACATGATGTGGCAGCCGGAGCGGTCTGTGACGGGGCACACTGGACCCTCATTGTAAGTAATCTAAAATGTTAATGGTCAAGACATTTTTATTTATTGAACACTCAACACTTTAATAATTTCTTTGCACTTCCATAGATCATGTATCTGAAAGAAAACCGGTCCCTGTTCTTGAACCCATTGGGGGCAAAGGAAGACCATGGCAGATGCAAAGATGTAACAAGGTGAATAAAATACAAGGTCTAATGTGTTTAATAGACATATTCATGATTTTGGATTATATAAAGGGGGAGCAACACAAAGCCACATAAATCATGTTCCTGATTACTTCTGTTTTACTTGAATACCATTAGATTGTCCTGTGTGAACATGCAGCTCTTCTTGACTTAAAAAATGATCTTAATTGGGCTGATATACAAAACCCAATCTATCTGTTTCCTGTGTAGATCGCTGGTCCGGAAACACAGACCTTCAGTAGGGAGATGGGCCTGCACGACAATCGATCATCCCAAACAGCAGGATTCTACGTCCTGCGGTGTGTTGGTTCTGAAGGTAACATTTAGTAATTTGTGTGTGTATATATACCCATCTGTAATTAACACATATTACGAAGATACTTATGACAGACCTTTTAAGCTTGCAGAGCAAATACTGCTAAAAACAAAAAGGTCCAGTACCCAGTGGACCAGGAAGGAGTGGCCTCAATGAGGTTAAAGATGGCAATGGCTCTGGTGAAAAACTCAGGTATAAAGGACTACTCTCTGCAATTTGACTTACACACCCACCACCGTCGATTTTATACCCGTTTATACTTTCATACGGGCTGTTAGTGAAACATACAATTGAACAACAGGTGTACAGACTTAATTAATTAATTCGCGCATGGGTCCAGTCTATATAAGTTGGATTAACATTTCGCCATGTTATGAGGTTAGTGAGGAGATAGAGAGATACAGATAGAGAGTGATTGAGCGTTGCCTGTGATAGAGTGATTGTCCTGGTGAGTGATAGTGGGTGAGTAATTGAGGTGCGACTGTGTGTATTTGAGAGAGGCTGGTATTGTAGATTTGCGTGTATTTGTCACTTTGTTTGTCTTTTTGTATTAATTTGTTTGTGTGTGAATAGGTGAGGGTAAGTAGGTAGGAAGTATTAGGAGTTTAGGCGAGACAGGTGGAAGTAGGTGGAGTAGAGTAGAAGGAGAGACAGAGAGTTGAACATGGATCCCAGAATTGTGAAACAAATTCTGGATCTAAAAGTCCACCACGAGTATCCTGGAGGGTCAACAAAGAGGGACACATATGTCATTAAGAGGAGAGCTGACACCTTCAGGATAAAGGGTAAGGATGCATGCCATATGGAGTCTAGAACACAATGATAATATGCTATGGTAAAACTAATACATCCAATATTATGACATATAAACACCAGATGGAGAGCTGTACTACATCTGCAAGCGCAGACAAAACAAGACTGAGCACCTTGCCAAAGTGGTCTCTACTGCCGAAGAAGCAGACCAACTGTTCAAGGAGTCTCACTCCAGTAACATTGGTGGACACTGTGGAGTGGAGAAGACACACTGTGCGCTTATTGCTCGGTACTATTGGCCTGGCATGGAGAGTGACATACGCAAGTGGGTGAGTTGGTATCTTCAAAATAATGAGGTGATCAGTTTCCTGTGTAGATTGCTGGTCCGGAAACACAGACCTTCAGTAGGGAGATGGGCCTGCACGACAATCGCTCATCCCAAACAGCAGGATTCTACGTCCTGCGGTGTGTTGGTTCAGAAGGTAACATTTAGTAATGTGTGTGTATATATAACCATCTGTAATTACGAAGATACTTATGACAGACCTTTTAAGCTTGCAGAGCAAATACTGCTAAAAACAAAAGGTCCAGTACCCAGTGGACCAGGAAGGAGTGGCCTCAATGAGGTTAAAGATGGCAATGGCTCTGGTGAAAAACTCGGGTATAAAGGACTAATCTCTGCAATTTGCCTTACACACCCCCCCCCCCCCACGCAGTTCGAGGGGATTCAGGAAACACTTCTGTCATCCCAAGAACAGTGTCTTGCGCTCCAGTCAGAGCTGCGGAAACTCCTGTTAAAGAGAGCACTTTCCAGGGTTCCTCAAGGGGAAGAAAATCGGGGGTTTTACTCCCGTTATTTTCTTATCCCGAAAAAGACCGAGGGGATGAGACCCATCCTAGATCTGTCAGCATTCAACAGAGTGATACGGAAAAGACCGTTTCACATGCTGACAATCAAACAGGTAATGGAGTGTGTTCACCAGGGAGATTGGTGCACTTCCATAGACCTGAAGGATGCTTACTTCCACATAATCATCATCCCAAAACACAGGAAATTCCAGCGTTTTTCATTCCAGGGAATAGCGTACCAGTTCAATCGACTGCCGTTCGGATATTCCCTGGCTCCCCGAACTTTTTCAAAGTGTGTGGAGACGGCGCTGGAGCCGCTACGCAGAGGAGGGATGAGTGTTATTTTATCTGGACGACCTGCTGTTGCTGGCTCGCTCCAGAGAGGAAGCTGCTTTACAGACGGTACAACTCGTATCTCACCTGTCAAGCCTGGGTTTCATAATCAATTGGGAGAAGAGCTGTCCTCTTCCCTCCCAGATCATCATGTATCTGGAAATGGAATTCAACTCAGCCCGCATGAGAGCACGACTCTCACAGCAGAGAGTGGAGAATTTGACAGCTCTCCTCAGGCGCGTCACACCCGGCAGGGTGGTGACAGCCCTTTCCATGATGTCAGCTGGTCACGTGGGGATTCCCCTGGGTCTCCTTTACATGACGAGACTTCAGAGGTGGTTTATTCGCCTGTGCATCGACTCCGTGTGTCAGAGGAGACGCAGGGTGTGCATCCCTCCTTCCGTGGGTTCAGACTTAACCTACTGGAAAAATCCCCACGTCCTGTCAGCGGGGGTTCCCCTGGGCAGAGTGACGTCACACACCTCGGTGTTTACAGACGCATCGCTCTCAGGGTGGGGGGGAACATGCATGTCGCAGGCAGTGGGGGGACAGTGGCCGCCTCACATGTCCCTTCATATAAACACGCTGGAATTACTCGCCATATGGAGAGTAATCCAGCACTTCGCCCCGTTGCTGTGGAATCATCATGTGTTGATTCGAACAGACTTAAATCGTCAGGGAGGTGTACGATCAGCGCAGCTGCTGGACACAGCCAGACGGCTGTTATGCTGGGCGCGCACACACATACTCTGGATCAGAGCAGTATATATTCCCGGCGAGCTGAACAGAGGGGCAGACCTCATGTCCAGAGGAGGTCCTCGACAAGGGGACTGGAGCCTCCACCCCGAGCTGGTCTCCCAAGTGTGGAGCAGGTTCGGGAGAGCGGAGGTGGATCTGTTCGCGGGAACGCGCACTGTGCTCTCTGGTTCTCCCTGAGAATGTAGGATCACCCCCCTCTGGGGTTCGCACACAGACCTTGGCCCAGGGTGTTACTGTACGCTTTCCCACCAGTCCCTCTGATCCCTCGGTTCCTGGACCGAGTGCAGGAGGAGCGACTGATAGCGGTTTTAATAGCCCCGGAGCGCACGGGAGCGTCCTGGTTTCCCTGCATACAGTGGATGCTGTCAGGGAGACCGTGGGAAATTCCGTGGCGCCTTAGAGCCCCCGCCAAAGAATGACGTCTGCTACAACAGTGTTCACTGTTCAAAACATTCACGTCCATAAATCCTTTACAAACTATTATTGTTGTCAGTCTTACATTTGTATCATATATTATTATTAATATGATGTCGAGTCGATTTTATACCCGTTTATACTTTCATACAGTCTGTTAGTGAAACATACAATTGAACAACAGGTGTACAGACTTAATTAATTAATTTGCGCATGGGTCCAGTCTATATAAATTGGATTAACATTTCGCCATGTTATGAGGTTAGTGAGGAGATAGAGAGATACAGATAGTGAGTGATTGAGCGTTGCCTGTAATAGAGTGATTGTCCTGGTGAGTGATAGTGGGTGAGTAATTGAGGTGCGACTGTGTGTATTTGAGAGAGGCTGGTATTGTAGGTTTGCGTGTATTTGTCACTTAGTGTGTGAATAGGTGAGGGTAAGTAGGTAGGAAGTAGTAGGAGTTTAGGCGAGACAGGTGGAAGTAGGTGGAGTAGAGTAGACGGAGGGACAGAGAGTTGAACATGGATCCCAGAATTCTGGATCTAAAAGTCCACGAGTATCCTGGAGGGCCAACAAAGAGGGACACATGTCATTAAGAGGAGAGTTGACACCTTCAGGATAAAGGGTAAGGATGCATGCCATATGGAGTCTAGAACACAATGATAATATGCTATGGTAAAACTAATACATCTAATATTATGACATAAACACCAGATGGAGAGCTGTACTACATCTGCAAGCACAGACAAAACAAGACTGAGCACCTTGCCAAAGTGGTCTCTACTGCCGAAGAAGCAGACCAACTGTTCAAGGAGTTTCACTCCAGTAACATCGGTGGACACTGGAGTGGAGAAGACACACTGTGCGCTTATTGCTCGCTACTATTGGCCTGGCATGGAGAGTGACATACGCAAGTGGGTGAGTTGGTATCTTCAAAATAATGAGGTGATCAGTTTCCTGTGTAGATCGCTGGTCTGGTGCGGGTGGGCGTGGACTACAAGTGTTTCAGTGCTGCGTGGGTGCGCAGGGGGATTACCCAATAGCGATAGCCTTAGAGTGCTACGCCAATACTGGCTGGAGTTACAGTAGGTACCTTCAGTTGTCATGTCTCAAGTTATACTGCAACACCGTCATTGCCCCTCGGTCTGGCCGTGAAGGCCCGAACACAATTGTAGGTCCTACGGCCACCATGGCCTGCGTGCCCCTGATACTGTTAAAATCTCGAAGTTGCTTTAAAAGCGTCAGAACAGTGGTTTCTGAACTGCATTATGCTGCGTTCACAACGGATGTGATGCGAATATTCTCATCGATCTAACCACTTGAGTTTTACCACGGCTGTCTGTGTTTACTCCCGTCATTCAAGCAGGACGCGCTGGAGAGGGTTTATAGCCATTTAAATACTGTGGTGGAAACCAACTACGACAAAATTAACCTATTTTACCGTGATTTAATTGTAATACACGTTTCAAAATGATGCCGAGGTAACTAAATACTGACAACAGTCAGTAAAAACCATGCTTTGACAATTGTGCAGACAAGACAGCAGGCGAAAAACTTTTAAAATGCGTGTTCTGTTAAGAACTTGGATACACAAGGGAAAAAGGACTCAAATGCACGACCCAGGAGCCAGAGATAAAGTACAAGTAATATACTTTATTTGCCCAAAAGGATATTCAAAACAGATAACGGCACTCTTAACGAGTCGAACAAAAATAGGCTTCACAAAGGCACAACAAAAAATCACTCACAACGTGAGGAACAAACTTACAATAAGTTTTAGGAGCATGAATAAGGCAGGTAACCAAAAGAGCAACCGTGATGGGCAGAGTTCTGGCATGAGGACAGGACAAGACGAACTGACACTGAACGCTGGGAGACTGGGGACTTTAAACACTCAACAACAAGACACAGGTGAACACAATTAGGGGCGGGGCTGATACTGATGAGGGCGGGAGAACATATGAGGAAAGGGAGTCAAGGGACGTGAAACAAACAAAACAGGAAGTGAGCAATAATAAAACATAAACATGAAACATGATTACTAACACTTTTGACGGTGCACAACGTGTTCTCTGAATGGAGCGATCTCCATTTGATCAGAAACTAACCTGTATCTGCTCCGTCCAAACTCACAACAACGTCCTAAAGACAGCATTAAAGCAGCGACTGTACACACACACACTTTTGCATTTCAAAGTATTGCTTGTTCATACAGTTGAATGTTTGAGCTTGTGCACGGCTGAATGATGTGCAGAGTTTGACCCTTGAAGGCTGTTTCTTCTGCTCTGAAATGGAATATATTTGTTACATATTCATATAATTTTTTTATTTGATTTTGGATTTGTGAATGGGAGAAGTAGTAGATGGGAAAAATACTAATTAATCAAAGTAGAGTATTTCATTTTATATACGGTAATACCAAGGAGGCCATGATGATATGTTTGACATTATTGATATTAAAAAAGTGATTTGTTTTCCATGTCATGTGTGTGTTTTTCTTATAGAAAGTGAAGTTATTTATTTGTAAGCTCCAAATCCAAATGTTTCCTTCAATGGCCTTTGTGGCCTGGCATGTGGCCTTTGCGCCCTGAAACAATGTGTGACACCAAAGGTCAAATGGCCTTGCCCCTAAAATGACGAAAATCCAAGCCTGGACCCGTCTGTCCGCCGCATTTACACACTGTACCACACACACACCTACACACTGTACCACACACACCTACAGCTCCTAAAGCATAATCAGGCTACAGCCGTTGTGTATTTTATTATGTGAAGCACTAAATGGTCTTGGAAAAATATGGACTCTTTGTTTGTAGATATCTACTAAACTACAGCAAATAAAGAGAGTAATGTAGGCCTGTTATACTGAGTGATATATATTATACACACTGCTCTGCTTTCTGCACGGACCTCACAGCTGTTCTCACTGTAAACATCGCGTTGCGATGAAAGCAGTTGCTAAAATAATATCCAGGGGATGCATGCAGAGCTGTCATTGGCTGAGATAAGTCCAGCCGTGCATGACGCCTCCACCGTTCCCGGAAATGCATCTGTGGAGCAACCATCGTGTCTCCTCGGTTATAGCTCCTCCAGAGAGCCTCCTCAATGCTCGATGCTCGGTCCTCGATGTGCATTTAGAGAAATGAGATGTCCTTCAACATGGCACGCTGAAATTCATTTCCGGGTCACTACCGGAGGACCGAGGAGTCGAGGAGACTTGAGAGCGAGGTGGCGCAGTTCCTCTCTACAGGCTGCGGAAGCGAAATGCTTGATGGGAAACGACTCGCTGGTATCTCGAGCTGAGCGTTCATTGGTGGTTTTTACCCCGTGCTGCTGATGAAACTCTCCAATTGGCTCCGCAAAAGTTGTCAGTTTTACGTCGCCACTTCCATTCACATTTGTCATCATTGTTCCACAATGTTTATCATCATGAATTTAATATCTTTATATTTTATACTATACTTGCACTGCTTACCGTTTTCATACTTTATATATCTTAGCATATTCATACACACTGTTCATACTGCTCACAGGCTGCTGTGTATATCTAGTGTATTCATACCCCTCACTGTTTATTCATCATTCAATTCATTCTATATTTTATTCTGTAGATTGTGTACATTACTTTTAACTCGACTGCTTTTTGCACTCCTGAGGCCTGTACTACGAAGCAGGCCTCTGGTTGGAAGCTAAACTGCCTTTCGTTGTCTCAGTACCTGTAATATGTGCAATAACAATAAAGTTGAATCTAATCTTGAGCAGGAACATATGTATTTACTTAGTACATATCTGACATTACCGATTAAACACATTTGTGCATTCTTTATTAATGCAAACCGAGTCAAGCCGACTCCAGAGGTGGCGGTATGCACCTTAACGTTGTTTGCAATCCGCCAAAAAACCGAGAGAAGAAGAAGCCGACTCCGAGCTGTCCGACTTCAGGCGAGCTTTTTGAGACCTCCCCCGGCTGCGATCAGCTATTCTCGTCTACTTTCGAGGCGAGCCGCAACTCGTCTCAAACAAGCCTACCGTTTGTTTCCCCCGAGGACCTTTTGGCCAAACACACTGGAGCGGACACAGGACGAAACAGCATGGGTAAGCGATGTACGTAACCTTTACACAGTGTTCACTTCTACAATGAATGCAACTTAATGTCATGACATATACACGCTAAAAAATATTTGCACACTGATTAATCTCAACCGCTCAACTCCCCTCTCTTTTCAGGTGGAGCCGAGGACCCGACCAGCATCTGCCAGACGACATTCCAATTAATACGGTTTAATCATTTAATAAATACTACATCAATAAATAGTATAAATTATATAAAAATTTGCAAATAGGCCCTGTCAAACTGAAGTCGTTATATAAAGTGCAAAACCCACATGTGCAATATTACAAGGCCCCAAAGCCGTCAGTCCATAGTAACGAAGTTACATTGCCTTTGAGGCATTTCTTGTGATTTAGCGCTAACATTTATTTTGATTTGCTTCACTTCACTTTCCGCCTTCCTGTTGCTCACCTGGTAAAATAAAACATGAGGCCTTTCTGGTGCTCCAATCCCACCTGCCAATAAATACATAATCACACATCCCCAAATCACCTGTTGTCCAAAGCTGGCTTCAAAATAAAAGCATGAACAACTACTTTAATTAAATAATAATTATCCATTTACTATAAACAAAGCAGCAAGAAATTACATATTTAACTACTAAATTATATAAATAATAATCCAACACCTTCAAGTGATTAAAACAGGTTAACTCTGTGCAGTCTTGTTGTCTTTATACTTTGTTAATTAGATACAATAAAACAACTTACATTTTTAAAACTTCGAGGAAATTCTCCAGGTCTTTAACCGAATACTGTAGGTGAGTATCTTTTATAAATGGAAAAATAATGATATACTGCTGAAAATATTTCCTCCCTGAAGAGATACTCGAGAGGGAGGTTGATTTTTCTGCGAGTGTGAGAATAATTGAGCTGATATACAACCGTGTGCCCAGCATGGTAAATGATACAATTCAAATTGATATATATAAACAAAAAAAGGGAATCATTGGAATAAATGCTTCATCTGCTCAAGGTCTATTATCCTCTCTGCTCCGGTCTTTGTGGCACATGGAGTCAAGCTTTTGATCAAACGGTTTTCTTAGAAAGCAATTTTCTCCACTGCAATTTGGAGAGTGAGATGCACAAACAATCTAAGTTGAAGTGGAGCACAAAACAAAGCTAGTCTCACACACGCTAACACAGACACTGCTGAATTCAGGGAAGATTTCGCCGCCTCTTCAGCGCTGCGAAGAACAAGAGCCGATAACAGGGAGGAGCATTTATCTTTCTCAAGAGCCCCCACTCTACATCCAAATCACCCGAGGCTCCATTAGGCTGTTTTTAATCACCCAGGTTCAGAGAAAGTAAAGCAGCTTCCTGTTCAAAGGAGCTGAGGGACTTTAGAGTGAGTTCCTGTTGAGTCTAGTGTGTTGATCAAGGCTTATTCACCAGTAGGTAGAGGGTTCTTTTCCCAGACCAGACATGAACAGAGCACATAATACATTACATTGCATTTGGCTGACGCTTTTATCCAAAGCGACTTACAATAAGTACAATCGACCAGGAAGACACAACCTTGAAGAAAACAGAATCATATAAGTACATCAGGTTTCATAGAGCCAAACATTTCAAGTGCTACTCAACTGGCTATAGATAAGCCAGTCCTTTATTAGTATATAAGTGCTTTGTTAGTAATTCTATCGCTCGAAGTGGAGTCGAAAGAGATGAGTTTTCAGTCTGCGCCGGAAGGTGTGTAAGCTTTCTGCTGTCCTGATGTCAATGGGGAGCTCATTCCACCATCTTGGAGCCAGGATAGCAAACCCACGTGTTTTTGTTGATGAGAACTTGGGTCCCCCTCGCAGCGAGGGTGCAGCGAGTCGTTTGGCTGATGCAGAGCGGAGTGCACGTGCTGGGGTGTACAGTTTAACCATGTCCTGGATGTAGGAAGGGCCAGATCCATTCGCAGCATGGTACGCAAGTACCAGTGTCTTGAAGTGGATTCTAGCAGTTACCGGGAGCCAGTGGAGGGAGCGGAGGAGCGGAGTGGTGTGGGAACATTTAGGAAGGTTGAAGACCAGACGAGCCGCTGCATTCTGGATGAGGTCGGATGGCACATGCGGGTAGACCAGCCAGGAGGGAGTTGCGGTAGTCTAGGCGTGAGGTGACGAGAGCCTGGACCAGAACCTGCGTGGCTTTCTGGGTCAGCTGGGGACGTATCACACAATATCAATACTATAGAGAACCGCAGTGACGTGTCCTAAAACCCGGAAGTAAACTCCTTCCATTTCCTTCGTCAAAAACCAATGCAATTTCTCCGGATTTTGGAAAATAGCTCGAAATAAGGTCTGTGGTTGAAACACATTTAAGAGACGGATCACGTTGTATTCATCCACATGTCTACCCTACTTTTATAATCAAATCATAAATCTAGTCGCAGAAGCAAAATGCTAACGCTATAAACGAACTACAGCAGGGTCGCTGCTTCAACGTCACGTCAATTTATTTAATTATTGTTTAACTTGTTTTTGGAGCAGCATTTTTCCAGAGAGGTAGTTGCAGTAATCTAGGCGTGAGGTGACGAGAGCCTGGCCCAGAACCTGCGTGGCTTTCTGTGTCAGCTGGGGACGTATCCTCCTGATGTTGTAAAGCGTGTATCTGCAGCAACGGGTTGTAGCAGCGATGTTTGCAGTGAAGGACAGGTTGTTATCTAGGGTCACACCCAGATTCCTTGCAGTCTGAGTCGGGGAAACAACAGAGGGGCCGATGTTGATTGTCAGGTCAAGAGTGGGACAATCTTTTCCCGGAAGGAAAAGCAGTTCAGTCTTGTCAAGGTTGAGCTTGAGGTGATGAGCAGACATCCACTGAGAGATGTCAGCTAGACAAGCAGAGATGCGTGCGACGACCTGGGTCTCTGAGCGGGGAAAGGACAGAATTAATTGAGTGTCGTCAGCGTAGCAGTGGCTATAATCACAAGAGACTGTTTCTACTTCTGAAACTTTCTTGAGCCTGTTTTTGAGTCTGTTGGTCAATCCCCGTATTGCGCATGCGCAGATCTAAGGTCCAGTAGAAATGTTAAAAAGTAAAAGTTTGCTGCTTATTGTTCTACTCGGCCAACATAGAGTCAAATAGTATATGAGAGTGAGTGTGTTAATTAAGATATTTGGCAGTTTGGAGTAAGTCTGTAGATGTGTGTGTGTGTGTGTGTTTCATGTATAGCTCTCACGATAATTAATTTTGTTGGATACATTTTCCCGGAAATGATTGCGATAAACGATATTATTGTCGGCACCGTTGTATGACCATTTTAGACCACTGACATAATGATAATATATAATAATAATTCAAGTCTTTCAAACTGCTAGTCACATCCTCATGTAAATGGCAATTTATCGAAGTCAGAAAAGTTATCGAGTTCATTTTTATTTATCGTACGATAAGTCAATTAATTGCTTATCGCGACAGTCACACAATAAAATAGTGGAAACAAATATGTGTTTGACTTTCATTAGTGAATGAAACTGTGTGTCCTTTATAGTCTGCAGGGATTTGCAAATGTCCCTGGTTTTCATTTTTTTTTTAAATCAAGTCACCGAATGCAAGTAGTTGCCTTAGCTGTGAATTACTGTTCAAATTAGTTAATGTAATAATCGTTTTGGTCTTATATTTTTTTTCGGGGGGAGGCCCTTTTTCCAGTTTAGAGCAATAGCCCCTCCAAATGTCTGTGCACGTCCCTGATAGTCTGTGTATATATATATGAATAAAAAGTTACAGTGCAGTTTAAGATATGAATAGTTCACACAGAAGTTCCACGTTACTGATGAACACAACGGCTCAGTTTCAATTAAAAGCAGCGACAAAAAGAAAAGTCTTCAGCCTGGATTTAAAAGTAGTCAGAGTTGCAGCGGACCTGCAGGTTTCTGGGAGTTTGTTCCAGATATTTGGAGCATAATAACTGAACGCTGCTTCTCCATGTTTAGTTCTGACTCTGGGGACAGAAAGCTGACCAGTCCCTGGAGACCTGAGAGATCTGGATGGTTCATGATTTAGCAGAAGATCAACCAAGCAAATGTTCACTTGTTCTTTTGGCAGATTTTTGTACTTATTTCAAGTGAAAACAGCTTGTTTTCATTATTGTTTAACTTGTTTTTGGAGCAGCATTTTTCCAGAGAGGGAGTTGCAGTAGTCTAGGTGTGAGATGACGAGCCTGGGCCAGAACCTGCGTGGCTTTCTGGGTCAGGAGGGGACGTATCCTCCTGGCCCAGAACCTGCGTGGCTTTCTGGGTCAGCTGGGGACGTATCCTCCTGATGTTGTAAAGCGTGTATCTGCAGCAGCGGGTTGTAGCAGCGATGTTTGCAGTGAAGGACAGGTTGTTATCTAGGATCACTCCCAGATTCCTTGCAGTCTGAGTCGGGGAAACAACAGAGGTGCCGATGTTGATTATTAGGTTAAGAGTGGGACAATCTTTTCCCGGAAGGAAAAGCAGTCTTGTCAAGGTTGAGTTTGAGGTGGTGAGCAGACATCCACTGAGAGATGTCAGCTAGACAAGCAGAGATGCGTGCGACGACCTGGGTCTCTGAGCGGGGAAAGGACAGAATTAATTGGGTGTCGTCAGCGTAGCAGTGGCTATAATCACAAGAGACTGTTTCTACTTCTGAAACATTCTTGAGCCTGTTTTTGTGATTAGTTTACAACCAGGTATCGAATAAATAACTCCAGGGTACACACATTGTTTAGGGAGGGGATTTGACTGTTGTAAAAGAAAACAATTGCCCTGTATAAAATGAGTGTCTGACGGTTTCTTGTGTAACAGTTTCATCAGAGTGAGATCCCAGATGCAGAGATGTACAAAGGGATGATCCACAGCTTTACTCTCACATGGAGGAGTTTTAAAACGCGGCTCAGCAGAGAATCTCTATAAACCCCAGTGCAATGTGACAGATGAAAGGATAAAAGAAGAACCAGAGAAAGAACAACTTCTCTGCTCTTGAGTTTGAAAGTTTCAAACTGAGGAACTTTAATAGGCAGAGCACAGGTGAAAAGCATGAACGCAATCAACACAGGTGAGAGCGCCTTGAGTGATTAACACACCCAAGGAATAATGACGTTCTTGAAAAACAAATGTGGAGTTTGTCTTTGTGTGAAAACTGAGACAGTCAGACTAACATTTCTTATAATTGCAGGACGCTTTAGTGATTTATTGTATTTTTCTCCATACGTTCTAATTTTTGTTCTAATTGTTCTTTTGATGTAGTAAAATGGAGTCATTAAACAATTACCTTTTTTCTTTCAACCAAATAGTTGTCTCACTGCCTCAGTAACTCTTGTGATGCTGTACATTCGTAGGAGAACACACAGAAATAAAAACATCTTTGTGATGAATAAATAATAAATGAAATGTGTATTTGGATGGTGCTCTCATCACGGTCAAAATTGTGAGTGTCGAACGCTTCAAACTTCCCAAATGTAACGACCGCCATCTTGGTTACGTAATGAAAGATCTCCAGTGAAGACAGCACTACACACTTATTTCAAGATACAAAGATTCAAAGGTGTTATTGTCACATAAGCTACATTTCAGAAATGGCAATGAAATTATTCTGACCCGAGCTCCTCCAACGATGCAACATATATAATAAAATAAAAATGTGCAAGAAGTCTATACATGTAAATAGAATAAGAAATTAAATATTGTGTATTATTTAATAAGCGTTCCTGCTACTGGTTTCAAAAGGAAGCCACCATTAATTGTATAGGGTCAATTGAGCAGTTTGTAGTGATTAACTACCGCGATCCATACGTAGATAACGAGCCATTGTTAGCTGTCTTCACTTCCAGGTAGGATACAGCCGTTAACACAACACTATAAGCAGGGGCGGTGGGTGCTGTAGGCTAGGGAAGGCTAAGCCTTTCCAAATATTTTTGTCACTGCATCCTGGTAAAATAAAGATATAGTATAATGTTTGTGTCTTTGACATTAGCGCTGCTATGCAGCCCCCTGTGCTCTGTACTACGAAGCCAGTTCAACAGACCCTGGATATGTTTGAGTTATCTTAACTAACAAACGAGATCTCGCTAAGCGGTCCTACGACGCTGGTTATCAACTCGGTAAATCAAGCCAGGGGTTGCGGTCAGATAGTTTAAAAATCAGCTCCTAAGTTCTAACCCTATCTCCTATTCCTTGACCTCTGAGTGAAACGTCACGGGGTTAAGGGATAGTGGATAGGAGAATTCAAAAGGATTTAGGAGAAGAGACTGCAGTACTTTAGAGAATCCGACTGCACTTTCACTATCCGACGTGTTTATGATGCGCCAGCGGACGTCATGAATGTGCGTCTGCTGCTGTGGGGAAACTATGGAAACTACAGTTATTGGAAAGGCACTTATCATGGCTGCCACTGAGGGACTTCCGGGTCATTTCACTCCGTTAGGAAGGTTCCTAAGCTAAATGGACTATTCGACTGCAGCCCTGTTTTCTCTCTCCAGCTGAGAGCGCGTTCACGTGAAAGGGGCGGGGTTAGCTACATTTGACCAATCACGAACAGGGACAAGTGTACTGACAGGGCAGCGTCATACTTCATTAATGAAAAGTAAACTAATATTAGACAAATATGAACTTTAAACATCCATGATTTAAACATATAATCCAGGATACAAGCCACAGAGTTGCACCTGCAAGGTGAATACAGAACAACTGGTTAAAAAAATAACTACCGAGTGTTGCCCCATCTAAGACACGAGTGGATCTGACTTTAATTACATTTGAGTTGAGTGTTTCGTCAACTTAATGTGTTGCTTAAAATAATACTTCTGCATGCAGTATGTGACACTGTGAGTGTTGCACGGACAGATACGGCTCAGCTGACTCAGAGAAGGAAATGTATGATTTTATATGATCGATGATGTGATATGAATGATAAGTGCGACATGTCGGTATCTTCCCTGCATACGGCAGTTTAAACTGTGTTTCCTTTATCCTGTAATATGACTTGATAGATGTAAACTCTGCACACTGAGCTCTGATTGGTCAGCAGGCGGTGCTTTCACTAAGTTGATCTCTTTTCTATAGACGGCAGAGGCGGGCAGCGTCAGGTAAACCATTTATTTAGCCTTCCCAAACCTGAGCCTCACAGCCGCCTATGACTATAAGGGCAAAATGAACACACAGCATAAGTGTTTACATTGTATACAATGGCAGTGTACTAGGGAGAGTATCCACATTAAGGCAGAGTTGATGAAAGAGCTTCATATTCTCCTAATCTGTCCATGGCTCCTCCCAGCTGCTGCTGCCTCTGTATGTAAGGAGCTTTAGGTGTCAATATGTCCTCTTAAGTGCACTGATTAGCTGACAGCTGTCTTTTAAAGAAGATTGATTTTCAACCAATTAGCTGAAATGTACCAGATAACACCGACTGTTTCCTCAGGCCTTGGTGGGCTTCAGTGAGTCGATCCTTTTTATTTGTTATTTGCACGAACACGTTATCACATTGCTCACACACAGAGTTCAACCCGGAGTGTTGAGCTCCGTCTCCTCACTCAATCTCTGCTTCATCGCTCTTGCGCCACTTCAGCCTCTGGGGAATTTTTGTTTTAAATATCTTTGCAGATTCTCTTTTCATTTACAGAATGTAGATTAATGCAGGAAGCTGAGTGGAGTTTGGATCGAGCGCACACAAGGAAGGAAATGGATTGTAATTGGCAGATACTCTCACTCCGAGGGAGCTGAGAGAAAGGCAATTTGTTGTCGTAAATTGAGAGTCATTCAGTCGCACCTGTGGCCATCCAGAGCCTGCACACTGGAGAGACTTCTTTGTTTTATTCAACAATGCAGAGTGAAATTACACACTCACACACTCATGGATAGAACAAGAAGTTAAAGATCATTTGTTTAAACCAGGCTATTCCTACTCGCTGTTAGTATTACATAAAGTAAGTTACAAGCTTAATATCGTTTCTGCTGGCCTGTAATAATATAGTTGCAGTCACCAATAACAGAGCGCTGCATAGAATTACTACAGATTGAGGGAGAGCTAACATGCTAGCTGGATGCTAACTCTATTAAAGGGGACCTATAATGCAAAATGCACTTTTTGATGTATTTTATACATAAATCGGTGTCCCTGATGGAACTCACGCAGCGTCAGAAAATAAAAGCCTTTCTCTTTTCCTCCTTACCCACATCTTTTAAAAACGGGGGTACAACGAGCGAATACAGATTTGCTGCCGATATCACGTAATTTCAGATGGCGGACCCACAGTTGCTATCAGAAACAATGCCTAAAGTGTTTTGGACTCGTCTTTGTTTACATTAGCAAGCCTCGCTAACACTCAGAGCTAACCTGTACTGGAGAGCACATGTTTAAAAAAAAGGAACTCACCTTGTGATAAACTGTTAGAAATTAAAATCAATGTTTTGATAGCATAATGTACTTTAAACATACAGTCAGTTTAAATGCTGTTTTATACTGAAAAACCAGAAGTTCCTGTGCCAACCAGTTGTTAAGCTTTTATTCTGAAAATCCTTCATCTCCGGTTAGCATTTAGCATGAGGCTAATATACGATTTACTATAGAGGTGAATTAAGCAGCGATATGATGTTGCACACCGAAACCTACTGATTTGAACGACCGGAAACCAAACTGCCGTGAAGTATTTCCTGTATTTTTTGGAGTATTGATTACAGCGTTTAGAATGTGTTAAATGAAAAGTCATGAAAGAGTTAAGGAAGAGAAAAGGCGTGTTTAAATATATTGAATGTACAATGTCTGTATCCTCTGATATGCGTAACAACGGACATTAAAACGTGGAGAGCCGGCCCGCAGGGAGGAGCCAGCAGAGGATATATAAACAGCGGGACCAGAGGGGTTCGGCCTCTTTCTTCACCTGCCAGAGACACAGCTGCTTTTCTGTCGAACAATATTCTGTTTGTAACATAACCGCGCCTTTATTTTTAATTAAAGTACCAATTTGAAACCATCTCAGAGACTCCATTTAGTCTCCTTTTAAGCTTCTCTCCTGGACGCGAGAATAACCAACACAGATAACAAAACCGCAAGAGAACAAGCATTTGAGCTCCATACTGTTTCAGAAATAATCCTCGATGTGGTTTAGAACAGGATGGCGTTTTATCACATCAGAATTTACCTTATCTCCGGTAGAATTCTGATCAGACATTAGCTCTGCCTCCTCTTTTTTATTTTTCAAGCTGAGGACCCAAGATCCGCATTTTTCTAAACGGGGCTGGAATAGAGGGATATGAGGGATGTCTAAAATACATGATCTGTTCTGAAAAACACATCTGACACCCATAATATATGCCTAAAAATAGCACAATAGGTGCACTTTAAGTCATCAAGCTACAGTCAAAGGGAAGAATAAGGTCATCAAGTTTAATTTAATAAAATCTATTGACTCTTGTCAAACAATTTCCTCCAAACCAACTTTTGTCAAGAAGTTTATACACTGTAAAAAGAAGGGTTAGACAACAGTAGATTGAGCTTCATAGCTAATAAGCTACGTTAGCTTTCTCCATTTGTTGCTTAAACCATCATCATACATTTTGATTGGTTCCTGTCTGCTTCTTACTATTTACAGCAGAAATTCAACCCTTTTATTTGTCTATTTTTGGTCCAATTACCTCTCCATTCCTTTTTGTGTGACAGACAGCGAGGAAATAATCTAAACATCTACATTTCCATCACGACCAAACATTCAGTAAGATCGCACTCACGGTTTTCACAATTATCACAAATGTAAAGAAATGTTTCACTCACACACACACACACACACACACACACACACACACACACACACACACACACACACACACACACACACACACACACACACACACACACACACACACACACACACACACACACACACACACACACACACACACACACACACACACACACACACTCATTTGGCCTCTGCCTTTTCATCAAAACAACACCGACAGGAAGTAGGTAGTGAAAAGTGAATGCTCTCGTTCTGAATGCTTCAAAGGAATTAGCATCACCGTTGTTATCAATGGGAAACATTCATTAGCACCTGTGGGTATTCATGCTCATTAATGCATTGCATTAATTTCAAGTGCTGTGCTGCATGTTTGCACACGGTAATTAAATATACAATCCCAATCATAGTGCTTCAAGTGAAATGTATCACATGCCTTCATTCTGGTCGTGGATAAATAAAGAAAAAAGCCACTTCTCACCTCTACTCACAGAGTAGGGGTTATAGTGTTGCTGGAGGCAGGCAGGCGGCGGTTCTACATCAACTTGTCACTTAGATTAAAATAAAAGTTAGGAGATGGATGAAAGTTAACAAGAAATGATATTAAAACGTCCACTTTGATTTATATGAACGATAGCTCGGCACCTCCATAGGAACTCTTAATGTAATTATATGCAGATAAGTTTCCAGATTTGTGTCGTGACATTTCTATGAAGAGCACTCTGTGAAATGTATTTTTATGGTTTGCATTTGAAAGCATCGTCAAATAATAACAGACTTTGAGCTGGAAACTAATTCTCTGCGAGGTGTTGACCGTGCTCCCTCCAGCAGATAAACGACACTGCATTGAAGCTCCCTCGCGGTGTATTGAATGAAGCTTTCAGAGTTCTCATTGCAAAGACAGAATAACACTTGTTTGCTTTGGGTCTTCAGGCGCCTTATCATGTAGTTGCATAGCAACCACTTTGAATGGAAATGAGTTGACCCGTGCATCGTGAGCCAGCTCTGACTCCCACAAATCCATGGAAATGTGTTGTTTTTGTTAGAAAAACACTAAAAGACATTGCAGGGATGCTGCATGTTACATAATGAGTTTGGAGATAATGTAGTTATGCGAAAGAAGATTAAACTTTATTGATCCTCATAGGTAACGACAGATGATAGTTTTAATGCATTTTCAGAAGACTGAAAAGTATGAAATAAGGCGAAGATTGAAGATAACTTCAATTAAAAGAAACAGAAAATTCTGTGAAGGAAAAGTGTGGGCTTGTATAAATGAATTTCAAACTCCAAGCAAGCTAAACAAATGTCATATTATTCATTATAAGTGGAATGAAATGTAATTGAGCACACGTTACTCCTCCCCTGAGGATAAGGGATGTTTGGGGATTATTAAAAAACGTTCATATCGTTTGTCTTTCGGACAATCTGAGGGAAAATGCATTTATATTCCTTATGATGGATGAAAAGGAAAAGCAGCTAAAAGGTTCACAAATAATTCTGTGTTGGAAAAAATTAGGAAGCTTAAGGCTTTTATAAATGCCTCCAAACTCGAAGCCACCTAAATAAATTGCATTATTAATTCTTAATTCTTAGGGGAAAGAAAAGCAATTAGAGCACACACTCCCCCTAAGGTTAACAGATATTAAGAGGTTGTTAAATTTTATACTGGGTATAAAAACGTCATACTTATTTCATACTGATCGATTCGTCTTTCCAACAACGTTCATAACGCTTGTTGTGTGTCAAATTAAGCAAAAGACTGATTATTTCCCCATAATACTATTGTGCAGGACTTTATGAAAGATAGAAGCACCAATTGATGAAAAATAAACAGAAGCTTCAAGGCTCACAAAATAACCTTGAAAGCAAAAACTCCAAACAATAATTGGAAATATAAAAGGGAAAGAAATCCCTTTTGAACAACAATGAACTCTCACCAGTGTGAGGACAGTGAACACAACGCAACAGATCCATTAAATTACGTCTGATTGAGCCTCATGGGATTCTCCTGAACCAACACAATGCACAGAGAGAAGGTCATCATATTCTCCCTGAGAACATGAGTGTCATCTGGATGTGAGTTCCCCTCCACTTTCTCTCTGTTGTGTTCTTTCAGTTATATTCAGAGATTTTGGAAAACATGCACACAATAGGGAATTAATCAGGGTTTGCACAATGCGAGAGAGAAATCATTGCATGTCTTTCAAAAGATAACAACATCTCTTTGTGCCTCACATGGCAAAGTGTATATTATGAAACACTTTCTAATCCTTCCTATTTTTAAAAGTGCAATATTTTACAATGTATAGCTGATTACGCACAGGGCCGGGAGGGTTACTTTAAACGTGTTTTCTGTCACAATAACTAGTAAACTGTTAAAAAATGTAGTTGGTAACATAATATCATAGTTAAACAACCTGATTCATTTGTTACTTTAGGATGACATCAATATTAAATGCAATGCCAGTTAAAGGTGGGGTAGGTAAGTTTTAGAAACCGGCTCGAGATACACTTTGTTATATTCGATGGAATGCTCTTAACATCCCGATAGTAGTGTTAATTTCGTTGACTAAAACTGACGAAAAATGTTCGTCAACTACCTTTTTTCCCATGACTAAAACGAGACGATGACGAGACGGCAGTAAACAATAACTAACGAAATCATCATGCAATATCGTTGACGAAAAGTGACGAGACGAAAATGTAGTTTACTAAATAAAAACTATGCTAACATCTGAGGAGGAGACGAAATATTATCGAAATATTATCAAAGATAACGTTACATCTCTGATAGTCAGTTTTTCTCCCAGCAGTTCCATTTCCGGTGCTGCGGCAGGGCAGCAGCTGTGTGTCTGTGCTGCGCGCGGTGGTACATTTGAATTACACCGGGCAGCGGCACACTGTGACAGTGTTGGGAAAGTTCACTTTCTACATGAACTAGTTCAGTTCACAGTTCACAATTTTTAAAATGAACTAGTTCAGTTCATAGTTCATAATTCAAAATTTTGAACTAAAGTTCATGGTTTCAAAAATGAACTAATTTATAGTTTGTTATTTTTTCAATACGTCGCTGCGAGCTATTATTTGTCAAAATGATTGCCACAACCATAGAACCACAGACAGCAATCAGAATACTGGCATTTCCATAACGCTTTCGCCCATTCAGTCCGCACTAGTAGCAGCTGCAGCTTTCATCTCTACAGTATATTTTCAAAAACATGAGGAAAAACGTGCTGCTTGAATGGTCTTTATTAAGTATAATAATCTAAATATACTTAAAGTACCAAAAGTGAAAGTAGTCATTGTGCAAACATATAACATATAAACATGTGCCGACATAACTCTGTACTAACACAACACAAGCTTTTTCCGTCTGAGTCACTGACTTTAACGTAAAACTCTTTTAAATGCTCATACGCCGACGCCGTAGAGTCTGACTCTGAGCGAGTGCTGCTGCTCTCGGCTTCGTCCATACTAATTCATTCACATTGTTTGTTGTGAGGAGTCTGATGATGTATATGTTAGTGCGACAGCCAGGGGTGACAGGCGCATACGCGTCACAGGCAACTTGCTGTTGCCAGATTGGGTGGTTTTCCACATTATTTAGAAGCCTGTTTACGGTGTGTTTTAACTGGGTTTTCGGCTGAAAGGCATATGAAATCTGGCACACTTTTGAACGCCGTTATAATACAGTGCTGAGAATGAACGCACTTTTGAACGCCGTTGTACAGCGCTGAGAATGAACACGTTCTCAATTACGTTCATCTAGCGGAAATACAGTACGTTCAGTTCACGTTCGCCCAAAATATGAACGCGTTCATGAACGATCGTTCATTGAACGGGTTCAGGTACATCACTGCACTGTGAACTGTCAGGAAGACTCGGGTCTAACTCAGGGGTTCCCAACCTTTATTGTGCCAAGGAACGGCAGATCCATTAAAAAAAAAAAAAATCGCGGACCGGTTATCAATTTTAACTGATTTTTAATATTTACTCACCACCAGCAGTAACAGATGCTAATTGTATGAAACAGCCTGAACAAATACTAGAACAATATGCATCCAAAACATATTAACAACGTTTAAAACAAGAACCGGTGTCGTTTTTCGGAAAAACGGAAAACCAAAAAACCGACGTTATTCAGTGGCAAGTACTTCCGGCATCTGCCACAGAGGCCACTACTCCGTGGCCTCTGTGGCAAGTACTTCCGGCATATGCCACAACTTGCCGAGGCATCTGCCGCTGCTCAACGGGAGATGCCACAAGATGCCAGAGTAAGAGAAGGTTTACGGTAGTACTGCTATTTAAACCCGTATTTATCGTGTATGCCGCTGTTTAGGCATGACTTTATCGAACTGATCTGTACACAGGACTGATGACACACTCAAATGTAACATTCATTCGGCGCATTGTTTTTCACAGTGTAATATATATATGATGATTACCTCAGACAGATGAAGCTGAGTTATGTAATATAGTTAACAAACACAATTGCCAGCTACACATAAACAGGCACTTTGGTCCTTAATATAAATACATTTGGATATTTAGTTTAAGCAGGTCTTTAAATGCCTTAACAAGATGATGTAATTTCAATAACTCATCTCTCTCGTTCAGATTAATGTGGTCGTTTTCTTCTTTGTGAAATGCCGCTTTGTCAAATGTCCTGTTTGGATTGCCGTATGTAGCGGTCAAGGGAGAAATACATAAAACAATTAAGGAACATTATTATTTTCCAGTTTACAATTAGCAAGTATCACACATTGTTAGGTCTCATATTGTTAATTTCCTCTATGTTTTTTAAATTACTTGTTACGTCAGACAGAAGAGATCATCCAGCAAATTGAAAACATCCTCTCACTGCCTGGAACTGTAGCTGAGAAGCAGCTTTATATATCAGGGGTGCATTTGCCAGAGGTGAGATGATAAGTATTGGTAAAATAACTGTCAGGGTTTGAGTTTTTGTGTCTAGTTTTGGGGTTATTTTGCTGTTCTGTCCTCCCTGTCGTTAGTGTCCCTGGTGTGTCTGATTGTCTGATTGTGTTCACCTGTTGCCCTTGTGTTTCTCCTCCCCTGCCCGGCTGTTTCTCGTCTCGTGATTACCCCTCCCTGTATTTAGTCTTGTCTCTTCCTGTTGGTTCATTATTTGTCGTTCATGTCCCCCTTCATGGTGGTCACAGTCACCTTTGTTTGGATGCTACCTCGTACTTGTTCGTGGATTCTTGTTTTGCCTCGTACTTGTTCGTGGATTCTTGTTTTGCCTCGTACCTGTTCATGGATTCTTGTTTTGTTCAGCTTTTGGGAAATAAGTGTGTGTGCTTTATAGGCAAAGATACAGGAAGATGTTACAGTGATTTTATTTCTTAAATTCAATAAAAGATCATGGTATATTTGCTGGTATTCACAATAAAAATGGTAGGGAACTACTATTCATTTATATTCAAATGCAACAACAACACAATTTCTAAGGTTATAATGTTATTGAATGTAACGCAAGCCTTTTCAAATATACGTCAATCTCGATTATATTTGATGCAAAGGTTTGTTTTAATTATTCAATGAAATTAGAAGTTGAGGTAAATCTGGTAATTTACGTTTGACATTTTTAAGTATTAGTTAAAGTAAAAACTTATTTTATTCTTGCAGGAAAACATCTTAATTACCCATATGAAGGCTGCTGCTGTTTGGTGCCAAAACACAGTTTTTGAAAAGGGACTAAAGTTGCCCGCTTTCCTGTCCATGGATAAGACCAACCCAGATCAAACCCTACAAGCACTGCAAAGCTGGCAAGGGGAGACGGATGAGGATGACTCGCCACACGAGCTCTTCACCTTTGCATTTGAGAAAAGAAACAACTATGAAACGTTCTGTCAAAAACTCAAGCATTACAAATTGTTTGCCAGTTTCAAAACCCAATAAAAGGGTTGGATAAAAAAACATGAATTGTGTCGTTGCTTTTTTACTATACGGTCATGAGTGTCCTAATGGAATAACATGGTTTGTTTAGATTCACTGATATCAATATCAAATAAGAATCATCTGAAGCATTTAAATAAAAAGGTTTAATCTGAATTAAAACAGATACAATGACATTAATCTGTTTATTAACAACAAAAATAATACAAATTAAGTACATATGCCTAAAATAACACATTTATACATGTGTACAATCAAATATAACTGTCCTTTGCCTCATTTATAAAGTATACATCTTAGCGTCTCACTAGCAGTGGCAACTGCCCCAAGTCTGTAGCCAAGTCTAATAACACCAGTGTACACGTTGCTGGGTCAATACAGATATGTATTTGTTAATTATTTGTATTACTAGTAATAATACACCTGGTAGCAAGCAGTGGAAACTCCCCTCAAGAAGCGACAATTGCCAAGGGCTTGAGTTGCAACCGTCACTCGCCAATATTTCTTTTTTATTACAATATATTTTTAGTAGCCTATCATAAATATAGCACATACTAAAGTAACATTGAATAGAAATGATAATTTATAATCTTTTTGAAAAATAGAGATGGCACATCAGTCCTGTGTACAGATCAGTTCGATAAAGTCATGCCTAAACAGCGACATTTTACACGATAAATAAAGGTTTAAATAGCAGCATTGCCACGGAAGGCGAGTGGCAGTTACCGTAAACCTTCTCTTACTCTGGCATCTTGTGGCATCTCCCGTTCAGCAGCGGCAGATGCCTCGGCAAGTTGTGGCATATGCCGGAAGTACTTGCCACAGATGCTATTTGTTCACATTATATACGCTTCCGTTAGGCAATATTATAAGGAATCATTCTGTACATTTTCATTGTTATGCGGATGATACTCAACTATATTTATCAATCAAGCCTGATCAACTCCCAGAAACCTGCAGGTCCGCTGCAACTCTGACTACTTTTAAATCCAGACTGAAAACTTTTCTTTCTGTCGCTGCTTTTAATTGAACTATTCACATCTTAAACTGCACTGTAACTTTTATCCATGTATTTTTTCTTTTAATGTTTATTTTATTAGCTTTTCTTTTTAATGACTGATTTTAAATGCCATTTTCTGAATGTCTTTCATTTTTTGTAAAGCACTTTGAATTGCCTTGTGTTGAAAAGTGCTTTATAAATAAACTTGCCTTGCCTAAATGTTCATCAGTCAGTCTTGTTCTGTATTTAGATGTAATTCATGTCAGAAAAAGCTGCTCCACAAAGGTCTGTAGAGCCAAATAAAGCAGACTTGTTCAGTGCAGCTTGGTGAATGTTCTTATAGTTTCTGGGTCTACGAGGCTCCAGAAATGTTGTGAGTTTTGGAGATCTCCACAGGATTGACACTGAACAGTTCAGCCTTCTTCTTCTTCTTCTTCTTCATGTTGACATGCAATTATAAACCATAATAAATCAATTGTATAGGTCTAGCCTCCCTATATCTGTGTGTGAAATCGTTCCATCCTCAAAAACAAATGCATCTGCGGTCTAGCTGCAGCTTCTAGCAACGGTCTGCTGTTAAAAAAAGGACACTGAATGTGGCATCACACACATGACTTAAGTCTGAACACAGCAGACAACAGGAGTATTTACAACAGCATTATAAAAACAAAAATAGTGCATGTGGGTGCACATCAGTGATTAAGTGAATAATAACGTTTCTATCGGGTCACTATCAGCTTGTCACTCATTATTTTTCAGGAGGGGGCGGGGTGTGGAGGAACAGAGGAGACGGTGATCGCGGAAGCTTTCCTCCTGCCTTCACAAACTTTACACAATTTATCAACTGAAAATAGCAAGAGGACATTCATACTCTGCAATCCAAGACTTCAAAAACACAAATCCCTCCCTGTGTGTCTCTGAGCCGCAGCGACACGGGCCTGATTCAGAGCGGGTCATTCTGCTGTTGGTTCTGGACTGGTGTTGCTGGAGAAAGCAGACTGCTCCGTGTGTGGTGTCGCTGTGCCGCTGTCACGTCTGTTCCTTGATCACTGCGTCACCGATCAATTTTAAATTCGTGTGACAAACTATTCTAAAATAAAAAACGTTATTGTCCGGCCGCGGCTGAAAAATCAAGAAGCAACCTTACTAGCTATAATCGAGCGGCGAGCTACTGAAAAGCTGCCCGCGACGTGTTGGAGAGCCCTGCTCTACATAAAGTAATTCGTTACTTTACTCGCAGGGCCGGCCCGCCCCTCCCTACAGGCAGATCACGCAGACTGCTAAAGTTTCAAATGTTCTCTTTTCAGTTTCCATTGTCGCATAAGACTGACCCAGATCCTGAATATTTTCCTATCTGACCATGGCTGTCCTCTGTCTCCTGCTATCTGTATTTTGCGCAGTATATCTCTGCTCACGCTGTTGCGTCGGAGTGTTCTCCTGCGTGTTGGCCATGTGTCGCACTGGAACACACCGCAAAGACTTCAGCCGAGCACGTACGAACTGCGCATGCGTGAATGGCAATAACTCTCCTTACCAGCAGGCGGCTGTAGTGTGTATTCTCATTCAAAAACAGGCAACAACCGGAAGACAGAAGAAGAACAGACTACGTGATATAAACAAAGCACAAATAGCGTGTGCGGTAGCTTCACCTTAGCATGTGTTCTTTGCAGGTGTTTGTTGAGGTTTGACGAGGTGTTTCCAGCTGTGGATAACAGCTTCTGGCCTGGACACAGTTTGCAACTCACCGTCACATTCCTGTCTATTCTTCGGACGAACTCAAAATAATGGGGATACCTCCACCCCTCGAAAGTTATCGCTGACTCAGCCATGTTTATGCAGCAGTGCACGTGGAGATGTGGACGCCCGCGCAGATTTCGTACATATAAACCTGTGGCGGAAACCCCTCTTGTCTGTCAGTGTGATTATGACTGATCTTTAGTAAGTAACGAAGTAACGTGTGTCGGGGCAATGTTAGTAACTGTAGTGTGATTACTGAATTATAAAAGTAGCGCGTTACACTACTCCGTTACCGACAAAAGTAATATTATTACAGTAACGCGTTACACCCAACTCCGAGCGCGAGTGAGTGACGAGTTGTATACAGACTCGATGGGTAATAATGGATTATGACGGAAATGTTATGATCCTGTCTGTCAAAATGAGTGACAACGAAAAGGTCTAACGCCACCACTGCTTGGGAGAAAGAAACGATGTGTTATTTGTGCCCATTTTCGCTACAATGAGGCGGAGAAAAAAAGCGAATGCATTATTATATCAGAAGGGAAGCAATGTGGCCATAACACAGACCTGGTAAAAACACCACAAACCTGACCAGATACTCTCTGCAAAGCTGCATTCTTAATAGAGAACCGCAGTGACGCGTCCTAAAACCCGGGAGTAAACTCCTTCCGGTTCCTTCGTCAAAACGCAATGCAATTTCTCCATAGGATTTTGGAAAATAGCTCGAAATAATGTCTGTGGTTGAAACACATTTAAGAGACAGATCACGTTTTGTTCAGCCGGATAATCTCCACATGTCTATCCTACTTTTATCATTTTCGAAGCATAAATAGTCGCAAGAAGCAAAATGCTAACGTTATGCTATAAAGGAACTACAGCAGGATCGCTGTTTCAATGTCACGCCAACTTAAGATCCATATTCAAACACACAGATTCTAAATTGTAGAGGTTGAAGTGTTTGAACAGTTTGCAGGAGGCAGGTACTTGCTTTCAAGCAGAACAGGGCAAACTAACTTAGAGGAGTGTTTACGTGTTCGGTGTAATGACGTAAAACGGCCTGGACAACTTCTGTAGTCCTATTCAGCCGCTTGTTAACAACCATCGTTTTTCAGACACGTAAACTCTTCAAAAATCACCAGTGGGGTCACTGCTGATGTATTTAATGTCGTAGAACAAAACGTGATCCGTCTCTTCAATTTGTCTCAAACACAGACCTTATTTGGAGCTATTTTCCAAAATCCTATGGAGAAATTGCATTGCTTTTTATCGAAGGAAAAGGACGTGGTAAAAATGCTAACTTACTTCCGGGTTTTCGGACGCGTCACTGCGGTTCTCTATCATCCAACCTGTGTTTTATGTATTTAGGAAAAACAGGTGATTTGCCCAGCTAGGCATCAAATTAATATTTTCCAATGAAGAATTTCCCCCGTTACTCTAATTATAGTAACAGGGTTGAAAATCAATGCTAATTTGAGCTTTAACCTCAGGATGCTAGATGTAGCATGTAATGCTACTTTCAAGGCAAGGACAAACTTGGATATCTAATGCAAGAAAGATAACTTTACAACATACAATTAATATGCTTTATTCTGATAATATCAGTAACAGGGTTGAGTGCATGGGTCAGAGTGCCACACTCTTTTAAGACTGAAAAGATTGTAAAAATATAAAAAAATAAAATAGAGGACTTAGTTGTGGTCTACCCATGGCACTAGCACATGGCTTGCTGATGTCACTTCCACTGTGTCATCTGACTTACAGTTTGTTCACTTCCTGTGCCAATCTAAAAAGGTTTGGGTAACAGGGTTGAACGCATGTTGAGGGACACACCTTCTGTGCAACATTACTGTTATCTAAAATATGTTTATGATTTAACAAATTGATTTTACCATTACAAGAGACATATATCAATAGAATAATCAGGGTACGTACGGGTGCTTGAAATGTTTGAAAATGCTTGAAATTTGAGGTGGTGTTTTCAAGGTTGGGAAAGAGCTTGCATTTTGGGAATGGTGCTTGAAATTGAGATAAAGTGCTTGAAAATGTAAATGCTTTACTTTTACAATACATTTCTGTCTGACTGAATAGTTCGCTTTTTAGATTAAAAGAAAATAATTGCTCCGCTGCGGCCTTCCCGCGCTATGCGCGCGACCTGGCATTCTGATGAGTGATAGATGACTGTGTGCCAGGAGGTTGCAGTTTCAACGAGCGTTGGCTAGCAGAAGACACATACAAGCCATGGCTAAGACGAGGGTCAAGCCCACGAGTAGCCTCCTGCAAAGTTTGCAAAAATAACGATGCGAGAGTCTGCGCTGACGAGCCACATGAAAGGTACGCCGTAGAGCATTTTAGATTAGGCTAACGTTGCATGTTACGTTTGTTTAAGCTAACGTTAGCAAGCTGAATAGCGAACTCGATTGAGGGATAATAATAATTGCAGGGGACAATCATTTCAGAGGAGCGTACCTATGCTATGTGCGTTACCGTCGCCATCGTGTGGTGTTCAGAGGATGAAGCACTCACGGCATTTCGTGTTTATAGTCACGAAATATAATCTATTGATTCGACACAGAGCGATTTTGAAAGCAATGTATTTCTACTGATAGTATGTTTCGTACCTAAACCAAATGTGACTTGCTCTATCGAAATCAGTCACATTGACGTTTGTATTACTGGTCTGGGGGAAGCTCGCGAGTGTGTGTGTGTGTGTATTTTTGCATTTGTGTACCGGGGAAACACTCACAAGAAACGCTTGCTGTGACGTTACATTAGTCCGTTCTGCTTGTAATTATGCCGAAGCTTCAAAGTTGTATTTATCATCGGAATTTACCGAAACAAATTTAATATTAAAAGACTTTGTTTATTTGAAAACAGATGAAAACAAACTGTCTTTTATATAAAATTGAAGTATTATACAAGTAAAACTACATTTTGCTTTAATCCCATGTAATTGTAGAATGAAGATGTAGAAGTCAGGTGTCTTGAGTAGTCAAAATTACCTACAAATCATTGTACACATTTGTAAATATTATTTTCCACTTACCATTGTGAGTATTTTTATGCAGCTCTGTGTGATTTTGTGGCTACAATTCAGACTAATACGCTACCAGAGGTGGAATAAGTACTCAGATATTGTACTTGAGTGAAAGTAGAAGTACTCAGATCTTGTACTTGAGTAAAAGTAGAAGTACCAGAGTGTAGGAATACTCTGTTACAGTAAAAGTCCTGCATTCAAAATGTTCCTCAAGTGAAAGTAGAAAAGTATTCTCATCAAAATATAGTAAAAGTAGTCGTTGTGCAGATTGGTCCATGTCAGAATAATATATATGATATATTTTATAATGATTGATCATGAAAGTGTTCTCAAAGCTGGTGAAGGTGCAGCTAGTCTGAAGTACTTTGTAGACTGCAGGGTAGCTGGTGGATTTACTCCAGGTGGAACTAAAGTCTGATTCAACACTTGGTTATATTTCACATCATTCATCCACATCTGTAAAGTAACTAAAGGTATTAAATACATAGTGGAGTAGAAGTTCACCATGTACCTCTGACTTATGTTTACTGCCAACCTAAAAGTACCTCAACAATAGTAATCAATAATGTATTGAAAAGTTATTTGGCTGATTGTTTTATATTGGCTCAGCCAGGTTATATGGGAGGCCTAGTCTACGTACAGATCACTCATTTTGAAATATTAAACTTAGTTTTCTTTTCTTTAATGTTTCATCCTCGTGTAGAACGCTAACACGAAACACACATTTGGTTGTTTATAGCATAAAGAACATCTGATTTATTGTGAGGTAGGGAAATAATCATTTGAGTATGTGTATATAAATATGTAATTTACAACAGCTTTAAGATGCTTGAAAGTGCTTGAATTTGACTTTGGAAAAGGTGTAAGAACCCTGAATAATACCAAAAAAAGTAAATACAATCCGTATTTTAAATGTTATATTTGATGCAAGTTGGTCACCAAGAAGCGGGGACAAGAGAGAAATGCCATTTTAGGGGATGTTCGAGAGCTATTTGATCATTTAAATAATATTTTGAAACTACTTTTTCTACAACTTTATATACATTTTGTCTCAAGACAAGTATGTTTAACACAACAAGTGCATGTTTTAGCATTTTGGGATTATTAGATTTTATTTATTTTTATATGGGGAACATGAAATGTCCTCCAATTCTGGAATGACCCAGTAATCTTTTTTTGTATCCTGATTACGTTATCCCGTTTCAAATCCTTTCTATTTACCCACAATGCAATATGACCCAACGACCAAAGCCTTGGGGAGCAATTAATTCACGGGATGTTCTTCTCAGTTTGATCGTGGCTCAGCTTCAATAATTCAATATCTTTGCATCACCTCAAGAGCCTGATGTGGCCTCAAAGCAGCTACCTAGAGTTTAAACAAACCAGGTCACTCCCCACTGAGTAATCTTCATTTGATTTTTATGAGACATGTTTTATTTCCCCCCCCCCTGCCAGAAACAGTTGCATCATCTCTTACTGAGACGCTCTGATTCTCTCTGTGTGTGTCTTGTGTTGGGAACGTGAAAGCTGCGAGATGATTTGCATAAGATGTAGGATCGGTGCAGTGAAGGCATGTTGAGCCTTTGATGTTGTGTTTGTGTCTCCCACAGTACATCGCCTCCATGATCAGTGTGTGTGTGTGTCTCCCACAGAACATCGCCTCCATGATCAGTGTGTGTGTTCACATATGAATGCTGCAAAGCTTCAAAAGAAGATGCTTTTTTGCACACAGATGTTGTTGAATATTTTATAATAATAACATTTAGATAGTTTGACAGAAGCTGGGTGATATTTATGGTTTCTTAATGCGTTTACTGCTGATAAAAATGCTAATAAAGTAGAACCGTTGTCTCCTAAAGACACTAAATATTGCTTAACATTGTTTTTTGTCCATATATTAATATGAAATATATGCTTTAATTTGCAGTCTTTAGGTTGAATGTGCAATGTATAAGGTCTAACCCTTTATTAAACAAATTAGGGACAGAATGTCAAGTCTACGTTTATGCAATTTAAATACGTGATATAGGCTAAGGGGCGGGACATCTCTAAGCGGTTGACCAATCACAACAGGGCCGGCCAGCTAACCAATCAGAGCAGACTGGGCTCTGGTTTCAGACAGAGGGTGAAAAGAGGTGCTGCAGCACAGGCAGTATGAGACAAATAAAGAGCTTTTTGAACATTAAAGCATGGAGACATGTAGAGACACTACATACTGATATACACCTGAACATCAGCAGGAGAGGACTCTTTAAAGTAGAGACACTACATACTGATATACACCTGAACATCAGCAGGAGAGGACTCTTTAAAGTAGAGACACTACATACTGATATACACCTGAACATCAGCAGGAGAGGACTCTTTAAAGTAGAGACACTACATACTGATATACACCTGAACATCAGCAGGAGAGGACTCTTTAAAGTAGAGACACTACATACTGATAAACTCCTGAACATCAGCAGGAGAGGACTCTTTAAAGTAGAGACACTACATACTGATATACACCTGAACATCAGCAGGAGAGGACTCTTTAAAGTAGAGACACTACATACTGATATACACCTGAACATCAGCAGGAGAGGACTCTTTAAAGTAGAGACACTACATACTGATATACACCTTTAAAGGATCACATGTCATCCTTAAAACAATCATAATCAAGTTATTCCTCTGACAGATTACATAGACTTTTGATTTGTGATGTAATAATATGCTCAGTAACATAAAACAAGTTAAAAGGTTATTTCAAAAATAAAAAAGCCTAATATAATTTGGTGTCTTTACTATGTTGTCGACTAATGACACATTATATTTACATGTATTTGACATGCATGCTATGGTTTGTGTGCTGTAGCTTTGAATCCAAATCACATTTTTCTATATAGCATTAACATAACAAAGAAAATTGCACGTAATGTAAACCCGATGATATCCGTGTCTACTTACGGATGTTCCCGTAGAACACAGAGTCTCCAAGCCTCTCAGGATGGAGGAATTCGACATGCATCAGGACGATTTAGCGTAAACTCAGCAGGGTGTAGGCGGATGATGTCTTTGAGGATCCATATGCAGGAGATGAGAGGCAAGGCCAAAAACTGATCGTAAACCCTGGCTACGACGGATATCCCAAATATCCTACTTTCGAGCAGTCCCTCTCATAAATGTCATGGAGTTTAATTACTTTTAACTTTAAACAATTTAGACACTGTACATCTCACCGAGCATTGAAAGCCTTCTTTCCTTCATCTTCAACCTTAATAGAGAGAGGAAAATAAAGAGTGGGTTTGTTCTGGAGTTACAAACTTCCTCGGCTTTTTGCATGTTTAAAGGGACATCTGCTTGTCATAGAAGTGGTTTCCATTTCCATTTCTACGTAGAAAAGGAATATATTTAAACTAATAAAATGCACATTTAATGTTAGGCGTCCATTGTGCGGTATTAAAGAGCGTCTCTCAGTGGATGTCACTTTGATGGAGTGGCCACCTGTCAGATGGACTATTTTTAGCCAAAAGGTGACAGAGCAGAATAAACGAGGTGTGGAAATGGACGTCAGTGTCGGAGCTCAGTCTGACAGCTTTTAGATTTAAAATGGTAATTTCACACCAAGCGATATGAGAAGATTACACATGTAACCACGCTGATATGAATTATCTCTCTCCTCCGGATACTGAGTGAATATGTATGAGCACTAGGTATGGGTATCGAGAACCGGTACTAAGTCAGTACCGGTACCTGATTGGACGGTATCGGTATACCGTTAAGCCGCTGGACAAACGGTGCTGCTATCGGTATATGAATTACGCTACTTCCTTAGTTTAAACAATTCAGGTTGGTTGGGAACCCTCATCCCGTGTGACTTATCCGGTTTGAGTACCACTCTGATTGGTCACTGTGAATGCCACTCGTCATCTCTCCTAACAGCGCTCTTATTGTTGTGAAACTCCCGGGGGCAACATCTTGCTAGAAACAGCGTCTCAAGGCTTCGTAACATTTAACAACCTATTAATGATGCATACCCACTTAACGGGAAGAAACTCAGCCAACAGACTATTAACCATTTTACCTACACGGAACAGAAGTCCAACACCAAAGGTTCATCTCTCTCCCCCTCCTCGACTCCGCTCTCCCCCTCCTCCGGGACTTGACCCGGAAATCGATCAAGACACGCCATGTTGAAGGACATCCCAATTGCTGAAATGCACACGGAGGAGTCGAGGAGGGGTGAGGCAGGAACATAAAGTCATCTGAAGTCTCCTTTTGAAGCTGGAGTGAAATGGCCTGAAAGAAAGTTATTGAGTTACAGAGTGCACATACGCATATTTACTGTGGATGTGCAATACTGCTATTCATGTCAAACTATCAGTAGTAATGGCAGTGAGGCCAGTCTTTGCATCTGATGATGATAAAAAGCATACAGACGCCACACGGGCACATCATCAGTAATAGATGTCGGCTTCGATATTTGATCACGGAGAGCCCATCAAACGCCTGGCTGCAATCTGAACATTGCCTCACACTCCAATATGATGTGGCAGCAGGGGTGCAAGATGTTCTCATCTGCACCCTGAGAAAGATCTCACCTCTGGAGTCTGCCGGAGTCTTCATCCTCTGCTGTGCCATGAAGCGGATCAGGGAGTTGGTCTCTGGGGAGCCTCGGACACCAACGGAGGACCTCCGCCTAGCCTTCATTTCTGCCAGGCGAGACTTATCTATAGAAGAGTGGAAAGAATGACACTTCAGTCAAAATCAATAGTTCCAGTACGCAGGAAATACAAAATTCCCCGCGATGTTTCTTTGCCTCTGATTGAACGCCTCAGTGGTGCTGTATAGTGCTGAATTTAGTTCAGTTTATTTTTGGAAGGTGCACATACAAATATTATTATTATATTATGATTATAAAAAGACCTACAGTAAATGTAAACATTTATGGTTTCTAACAGTTGTGTGTCTGATATATACAAAGTAAACACGCATGTTAACAAGCAGATTAACATCAAATAAAGACCAGTGCTCTCACCTTTGTGGTTTGGTAATGACGCTGGAGTCAAGCTCTGGACAGAGATGATAAACTGACAAGGCGTGAGGTTGGAGAACATCGTGTCATTTAAAACAGGATGAGAGAGGGGAGTCAACATGTTCTCCTTCTGATCAACATCAGTCCTCGCAGTGTTATTTTCCAATTGTTCTCTGGTGTCGGAATGTCTCGCGACAAAAGGCATGTTGTACGACTGAAACTAAAAACAACTACCATACGGTTCACGAAACACCAACTCGAACCCGGTTTTAGGATGGCCAGAGCATTACGTGCATTCTAGATTATGTCCGGGTGCCGGATTATTTAATTTCCCCTAACCAGCGAGTGCCTCCTTCGACTGCTTGGTGCCTTGTACCCTCCCAGGTCACTGCATGGTACTCTCTCGCCCACAATCGAACGCTAATCCTAACTGCCCCCTTTTCCAGGCCTTAACCTAAAATGGACGCCCACGTGCTTACTCCTCTTCATGCCTGAAATAATTAAATGGAGGCCCACTTTAGAGAACACGTGAATTGTAAATGAATACAGAGACAACATAACAATTTGGAATGAACATTTTATTGGGAAAAAACTATGAATACTCACGGTGACATACGGAGGTTTCACGAAAGTTACATGGAAAATAAGCCCCTCCTACACCTCTATATAAACAGCCTGTGGAAGCCCTTTCCGGCTCACTTTGTCCTGATGCAGCGCAGCGAATGCATCTCTCTTGCTCACGTGTATAGCTGCATAGCCTCCTGAATGCTGTAAACCAGGGGTCGGCAACCTTTTTGATATGAAGTGCCATTTAAAAAAAAAAAAAGTGTTATCAGCGTGCCAACGATCGACAATTATCAAGGGGGGGGGGGGACAGTTAAATAAATGCAACGTCCTCCCAAGAAGAGCTCGCCTCTCTCCAGTCATTGAAGCTAAAGTGGGGTATTGAACCTGAAGCTTGTTGCTTCTGCCCTGGGAGACGACAGAGAGTTATCCCCTCCTCGACTACGGTCTGGGAGCCGACAGGAAAGTTCAACACACAGATGGCCAGCCCGCCCCTTTGTAGCATATTATTTCAATGAGAGATGAGCAGATCGCCCCTGGGCTTTCAACTAAAGACACAGCCACGTAAAAACTGCAGCATTTGTACAGCTCCTTATGGGAACTGCAGTTAGTGAAGTGCTTTCCTCTGTGGTGAAACGATCTGCACCACGGAGGAAAGCGGCAGAAAGTCACCTGGAGTTAAAGAGAGCGGGGCTGCGTTGCGTGCATGGCTTCCTGCTGCGGGTAACGGGGAGACGCGCTCTGGCGGCGGTCTCGTTCAGGATCCGAAAATACAATTTAAATATTTTGCACACTTCTTCCACTTATTCCTAGTGTGCCACTGGTTACGGTGCCAATGCTGGCACGCGTGCCAGGGGTTGCCGACCCCTGCTGTAAACTGACACGCACAGCTACATGTTCCTATAATACACACTGCTTGGATTTGATCACCTTGCAGGGCTATCCTGGGGGGAGATTGTTTAGTTATAATAAGCCGAAACATTCAATGACTCCTGAGTTTACGACTGAAGATGTGTATTAGAATTGTTATATGTGAGTGATAGTAAAAACACTACTATGGTAGCTATCACTCAACGTAATTACATTTTTCTTGGGGCCTAAGGTGTTGGCCTGCCTCAGTGGTGAACAAGGATGGCCCGAGCACTCGATCTTACAGCCGGTCCCCGGCAGTAGGATCGAAGCCTCTTATTCCCTAACGCAGCCAGTGCCCCATGTTCTCATTTCTGTGGTAGGTTGGTTCTCTCCGATGGCCCCTCAGGGGTCGCTGCCTGATACTCTCGCCCCCAATCGAACGCTAATCCTAACCGCCCCCTTTTCCAGGCCATAACCTAAAGTGGACTCTCACGTGCTTACTCCTCTTCATGCCTGAAATAATTAAATGGAGGCCCACTTAAGAGAACCCCTGAATTGTAAATTAATATAGAGACAACATAACAATTTGGAATGAACATTTTATTGGGGTCACAAAGGTCAAAAACATGATTAAGAAAAAACAATGGATACTCACCGTGACATACGGAGGCTTCACGAAAGTTACATGGGAAATAAGCCCCTCCCACACCTCTATATAAACAGCGTGTGGAAGCCCTTTCTGGCTCACTCTGTCCTGATTAGAGATGGCAAATCCGGATCCTTTTACGGACTCAGGGTCTTCTGAGTCAGTCATTGAAGAGATCCGGATCATACGAGTCAGCATCACCAAGACCGTAGAAATCCTATCGGTGAAACTGTTAGAAATTAAAATCAATGTTTTGATGGCATAACATACCGTCAGTTTAAATGCTGTATTATACTGAAAAACCAGAAGTTCCTGTGCACAACCAGTTGTTAAGCTTTTATTCTAAAAATCCTTCATCTCCGGTTAGCATTTAGCATGAGGCTAATATACCATTTACTATAGAGGTGAATTTAGCAGTGATATGATGTTGCACACCGAAACCTACTGATTTCAACACTACAACTACAGACGTTGAGATATTATTATTGTTGAATATTAAATGAAGGTACAGTTTATTTGAGTACGTTATTGTTTACAGATGTGGGTAGCATGTGACAACATCAGGAACGACCGGAAACCAAACTGCCGTGATGTATTTCCTGTAGTTTTTAGAGTATTGATTACAGCGTTTAGAATGTGTTAAATGAAAAGTCATGAAAGAGTTAAGGAAGAGAAAAGGCGTGTTTAGATATATTGAATGTACAATGTCTGTATCCTCTGATATGCGTAACAACGGACATTAAAATGTGGAGAGCCGGCCCGCAGGGAGGAGCCAGCAGAGGATAAATAACAAGCTTGACCAGAGGGGTTCGGCCTCTTTCTTCACCTGCCAGAGCCACAGCTGCTTTTCTGTCGAACAATATTCTGTTTGTGAACATTACCGCGCCTTTATTTTTAATTAAAGTACCAATTTGAAACCATCTCAGAGACTCCATTTAGTCTCCTTTTTAAGCTTCTCTCCTGGACGCGAGAATAACCAACACAGATAACAAAACCGAAAAGTTGTTGCATTTCACGAGCATATTAAACTGACATTATATTAACCTCCGCTACACAGTAGGGTTATTAACGCATTAACTTGACAGCCCTAGAAAATATATGTAAGTATTGATCATTTGTGTTTGTGCTGTACGGTCTGTTTCTTTATTGTGTTAAGTGAGAAGGAAAGCTGTGCTATGACAGTTAGCTTTTGCTACCTTTAGATCCATAACAATGCAAGCTAAGTAGCCTAACAGTTAGCTACATAGCTAGCAGTGAGTGAGCGTTCAGACACCGGCGCACACACTCAAACGGACTCGTGTGCCTGACTCTACCAACAGGCTTTCATGATTTTGTTTAGATATGCAAGTATAAGCCATGATAGCTTATTTTATTAACACGCTAATTTGATAAGAAAATCAATGGAGGCTGATTTAACTTTGTAGGAAAACCTACACTCTTAAAAAATAACCCAATCATAACCCAGCTGCTGAGTCACTATAGGACAGATCACGCGCTGGGTTGGATAATTGTTACCCATGTGCTGAGTTGTTTATTTGATCCAAGCTAGTGATTGAAATTAACTATATTGTTGGGCTAAATAGAATATTATAATAGTGTAATGAATTATCTCCAAACACACCATGTATATATAAAAAATGCATTTATTGATAATTTGAACAGCTTTGGCAAATCGCCAACATTCCATTTCCACTATAAAAGAACAATGCATTTTAGCACTATACAAATTAAATATATTTAACTCTTAAATAAATAAAAAAATACCTTAACAGTGCTAGGGCCTTGAGAAATATGTGTGTATTTTAACCATCACTTATGAGTGAACACAATTTTCAGGAACAGTTCTGCGTATTAATTTAACACATGGACCATAAAGACCCAATACATATAAAAGTATAAAACAACATCAACGAACAGTCCTTCAACTTGAAGCTGAACAGTAACAAATCTGTCAATGCAATACAGATGTAAAGCAGCGGGATGTAAACAGAGGAGAACAGTGTGTGTGTGATTGTTAAAGTGCAACTTTGTTGGTAGGATTAAACTGCCCAAAGCTTTTTCAGTTCCCCTCATCCCGGCCCATCAACACTTTTTGGGTGAAGTCGAAAGTGTTGGCCAAGTCTTTAGGTTAGCGCAAAAAGCAGGATGAATGTGTCAGCCAATGTGGGGAGTTCCATAACTCCGTCACCCTCAATGACAACAGCGATCCTCTCTGGGCAGAAGTGCGTGGAATCTGTTGACCTGGCGCTTACAAATTATATTAAGTTCATGTTACAGCAAAGTTCAAAAATGGCAAGCGGAGAGTGAATGCTGCTCCTTGTTATATCAAATCTCACAAATGTTTAACTCGGCAATATGATAAATGTGTAACCAGTCAGACATTTTGCTCAAAGTGCTTGTTTTATACCATAACCTGAACGTGAAACAATTGTATTGAAATGGATATGAGAAACTGTTTTCCTTTTTTCTCTGTCTTAGGTTACAAATGCATCTTAATGACATGTTAAAGGTAAATAAAGACCTCACTTATGGAACGCAAAGTTGATGAGCTGGTGGATGAAAATGGTGTACTGTCATCCCAGGTAAAAACATGCAAGTTTTTCTGTGAAATCTAAGCTCTTTGTCTTATCACTAATGAGGGGATTGGAAAAATAATAGCAGTCATGTGCAATTTGTATGTGTTGGAAAGATGCAATACCAACCGACTTTTCTTGAAACTCAGTTTTTGCATATTGTCACAAACTAGCTGAGGACCAAAATGCAAAACACGGGAAACCAGGGATAGTCGGTAACCAGCTTTATTGGAGGCAATAGGCTGGTAGGAGACAACACGGCAGATAGTAGGCAAAGGGCTGGTCGGGGACAGGCGAGGGTTCCAGGAGACAGCAGGACGGGAGTCGCAGGTACAGAACGGGTCAGGGAGCAGGCGAGGCAGGCTGGTCAGGGACAGGCAGGGTCGAAACCGGGAGAGCAATCTGAAGGGTAATGCGGGAAAGACTGGCATGCTGCAAAGTACGATCTGGCACTGAGGTGAAAGTGAAGTGGGCCTTCATAGTGGATATTGTTGTTTGACAGGTTCACTCAACAAAGAAAATACTATCATAAATGATATCCGAGTAAGCTAATCCTGTTACCGGTGTTCATCCATTTAAAGCAGGAGTGGGGAACCTTTTTCCTCTCAAGGGCCATTTCAATTTTTTCAACATCCTCCGAGGGCCGTACAAATTATTGACCTCTGCTTAAAAAAACTAAAATCACAGCCCATTCATTTTGCCTTTCTTTCATGATGATGCATGCACGTGCACGGTTGTGGCATGACCACCAAAACAGAAAGATATGGACACAAGATGTGTGCAAATGTATTTAGTTTCCTATCCATGTGGACATGATTTAAGTGGGGGGGACCTAACCTTTTTTAAAGATTTTTTTTTAAATGTTGAAGTTAAAAGCATCAATCTGGGGCACTTAGAGCAACATTAGGAGCTCTATGGATACATCTCTCAACACCCATATGAAACAGAACTGTAAACATTTTACAAATCACTCCCCTTTCAAACTGTATTCTTGTTTATTAATAACTTTTTTTTACTGTCATATAGTATTTTATACCTATTTACTTTATTTTTTTATAATAATGATCATAAAGATGTGCCTTTACCCAGGGTTGCCAACTTTGGGTACCTGGCTAGAGTGATATTTTGATATCATAGGTTTAATTACACGCGTGAGGTTTAGATTATTTCCCTGTCTCAATCCAAATTGAACTGTATGAAATAAAAAGGCACATTTGTCTTGTAGTAAATAAAAAGGGCGACCTGGAGCCAATCCTGCAATTTCCCCACAGGTGAAAGAGTTGACGTGCTGAAAACCCAACCCCTGCACACATTTTGGTCTCTTGAGAAGAAAAATAAATAAATCTATTACTACACGACATATTTTAAAAAATGAATGCCGTGTTACTTTGTTCTGAAAGCTGAACCTGCTGCTCCTCACAGAGAGAAGAGGGAAGAGGCTGTGAGTTACTTTACATTGTGGATAAGGGTGGATAGCCCCCATTGTTCTGTGTGTCAAAATGAAAGACAGCCCACACACCTATTAATCATCAAACCGTGGGGTCTTATTTCATTACGTGTTTTCTATCAACACGTAATGTTGTATCAATGTATAGAGATGTACTACAGTAAAAGTATTCTCCGTCGGGACTTCCTGCGACAACACCTCGCCGTTATCTTGATTCTGATTGGCCAGAAGACATTATCAAAGATGTTCTATTGAGAAGACGATCACTACGTGACAACAGTTTTCAAAACCGTTTCTAGTCTTCGGTATTCTTGTTTTGGTGTGAGAATAGTTTAGGCAGCGTGAGATTGAGAGTGAAATGCGTGTGTCACATGCATAGGTTACACGCCAGATGCGTGAGAGTTGGCAACCCTGCTTTACCTCACTGGTTGTAGAAAAAGCTTCTTATATTCGTTAGCATAGCTAGCTAACCAGATGCTAATAACAACAAAGTTATTGACTGTATGATCAGTATAACAGATGAACAGATCGCCACTGGGCTTTCAACTAAAGACACAGACACGCAAAAATTGCGGCTTGTGTACGGCTCCTTATCGGTACTGCACTTTCTGAAGTCCCGGAGCGGCGTTCTGGTGCTCACCGTCAGCACTACACCTCTGTCAGACGAGACATATACCACGTGATGACACGTTAGGCTCGTGTTGTGTTCAAGGACCCTGACCTTGGCCAGACCCAAATGGTCTCGCGGGTCGTATACGGCCCAGGGGCCGAAGGTTCCCCACCCCTGATTTAAACCCTCTCCCACCACAGCTAAAAAAAACACACTCCAACTCAGGAAACTGAAATTCTGTGAACTTCCTGTCTGAAAATACAACTGAATATTTCCATGAAGACACTGCAGGTTGTTATCTGTGCATAACCTCAAAGGCAGGTTGAGCTGAGATTAAAGGGCAGTTACTCATGCATTGCCACAGAGTGATGTGTTTACCTGGGGGCTTCACCTCCTGCAGAGAGGGGAGGGAGAAGGGGGAGAAAGGCAGGGATGGAGAAGCGGCTGAAGCTTCATCAGGTGGTGTCTGACGGGGGCTTTGGAGAAAATGCTTGAAAAGTTCTCCAGATATTCAGTGTCTATTCAATGTTTTTCCCAAATTCAGATTTGTGAAGTTTCTCCAGCACTTAACGTCTTCACTACAAGCTTTGTGAAAGATCGTGCCTTAAAACCAATTATTTAGTTAAATCTTCCATCCCGTTACGTATGTACACCTACTTTTCACCTGTGACTTCTCTCAGTGTCCCAGAAACGAAGACAGACGAGGAGACATCTGTGTCAGAATAAAGAGAAACAACTCTGCGTTTATTGGAGATGGCGTCCAATTGATGTGGAATAAAGCCGGGGTAATTGCACTTTCCTTTCATGCTGTGTGTGTTTGGATCCTGAGACCTTGGAGGATTACTCCGCCTCTGGCAGACGCCCACGCTTGGAAGAGTCTTTTGCTGCGATATATGAAAAAATAAAGAGCTTTAATATCCGACACTGCTGTGACTTGGATAGATCTGGACACTACTCGCTTCAGATAGACGAAATGGGAGGATGTATGGCTCTGGAATATTTCTATTATAAGTGCTTAGTGAAAGTTTACATCTTGATTTATATCTGTATCTTGCAGACGTTCAATTCCTTTCAGACATTTTTGGGTGTTCCAGAGAAGGTGATATAAAGATGCCAATACACAGATATTCCACAGATGTAATGCCTCAAAATGTTGCAAAAAAAAAGAGTCTGCAGACATTTAAAATGTCCCGTCTGAATGACTTTGAGAGTATGTCGTTTTATCTCGGACTTCTTTTAGAGATTGTTGGAGTACCACCCAATGGCGGTGGTGGAAGGTTCACCGCTGCTTCGCGCGTCCCTGATGAGCTAGTCAAATTTACAAAAGAAGGAACTCAAAGCACCAGAATAAAAGTTAAACAATAATCTGTTTTAATGGTAGAAAATAACAATACCAAATACAGAGCACTCCGGGCTCAATTCCTACCACCGTGTGATATACGTACCACGACAGCCAGTCAGGAAAAGAGCGCCGAGCATAAGAATGTTACAGTATTTACAGTAATTGTGTCGGTTGCTCCTCCCTAGCTATTTGTTATTGGCGATTTCACTTCTGGGCGAGACCCTAGTGTTAGAAATTAAAATCAATGTTTAATAGCATAATGTAGCTTAAACATACCGTCAGTTTAAATGCTATTTTATTCTGGAAAAAAACGGAAGTTCTCAATACCAAGCTTTTATTCTGAAAATCCTTCATGACTACATCCGGGACTACCGTCCATTAGTATCACTAAAGTGGCTATTGACGCCGTTAACATGTATTACATATAAAGTTATGAAAGAGTTAAGGAAGAGAAAAGGCGTGTTTAGATATATTGAATGTACAATGTCTGTATCCTCTGATATGCGTAACAACGGACATTAAAACGTTGGAGAGCCGGCCCGCAGGGAGGAGCCAGCAGAGGATATATATATACAGCGGGACCTGAGGGGTTCGGCCTCTTTCTTCACCTGCCAGAGCCAGAAACACAGCTGTTTTTCTGTCGGACAATATTCTGTTTGTAACATTACCGCGCCTTTATTTTAATTAAAGTACCAATTTGAAACCATCTCAGAGACTCCATTTAGTCTCCTTTTTAAGCTTCTCTCCTGGACGCGAGAATTATTACACAGATAACACGAGGCAATGAGTCAGCAGTTGTTGATACCATCTGTTGCTTCATCTCCTTACTGTGTGTGTGTGTGTGTGTGTGTGTGTGTGTGTGTGTGTGTGTGTGTGTGTCTCAGGCAGTCCCACAACAATGCTTTGGAGTCATGACAGAACGCACACTCATTCCCCTTTAACATCTTCAACACACACATCTGTTTAAACCAACCACTCCAAAATGTGGTGGCAATTTATAATTTTATATATAAATATAATTTCAAAATGTCCATACAGTAGCCCCTTTTTTTAAATGTCTATGCTTAAGTTTTTATAGGTTTTGCTATCTGCTTTGTGTAGTGTGGTTCTACAAGCAAGTCAGTGCATGCATTGGGTGGTATCAGAGAGTCACAAGGGTCTGTAAATGCAATGCAATTTTTACCTTTGAATACTTCAGTACAAAGGATGTATTGAATAATTTAAGTGATGTGTACACACATAAATCATTCGTCAAAACAGGGCTACATTTGTTTTAATTATAAAAGGTATAATATGTGGTAAACTGAAGAGCCGTTTGGGAGCCGAAAGAGCCGGCTCTTCTTGGTGAACCGAGCCAAAAGATCCGGCTCACCAAGAAGAGCCGGGATTCCCATTACTAGAAAAGAGGGAGCAGATTGTCGGGCCTCCTTCCTATTTATACTGGACTACAAGTGTTTCAGTGCTGCGCGGTGCGCAGGGGATTACCCAATAGCCTTAGAGGGCGAAGCCTATACAAAATAGAACAGTGTGTTATTTAGAAAAGAATAACACATTTAGAAGGAAAAAGGATTAAAAAAAAAATACAGATTTCAGTATTCTGAGGCTCTGAGCCATTACTTTTCCTCACGGATGGCAAAAAGTCAGACATTATACGATTTTAAAATAAAAACAATAATTTTGGCTTGATATTGAGTAAGAACATGTTTTTATGAACCACACAGCTTCCGGTCTTCCAAAACCCGACGGGACAAAAATAAGTGGTGCAGGCACGAAACATACTACCAATACAAGGCTGCCAACCTTTGAGTTCAGCTTGGAGTGAATTTTTTCCCCCAGTTGCACACTTAAGAATGAAGGGTAAAAGTAGTCATTCTGTGTAAAATGTTGCCTGTATGTTTTAGATTATTATTACTGCTGCTTTAATGTAGTTATATTTTACTGCTGTACATTACTATACCTGCACCAAGTGCCTTCTTAATCAGTCTATTTGAATTGTAATGCATTATAGCAAACGAGGAAAGCATTAGCCCATGTGTTACAGTTAACGACTGTACTTACTGTGTCAATTAATGACTGACAAGTCTTTTGTGTACAGATTCCCGAGCTATAACCACCTAATGGCCTTCTGGTTTTCGATTGAGCCTTCCATTTATAAAATGGTTCGTGTTACAAGAGCGATATCAGCTGCCAAGAGGAATGAAGAAGTGGTTACACACGCACGTCCATCAACGGTAGGCTACGTTTCTTTTAACACACAAACTAAACACAAACTGAAGGGAAAATGTTTCTCCGACATTTCATTGCTTACGTGTAGGCTAAAAGGCTATAGTACTCAATCCTTTTTGAATACATCAGAGAACTAAAACAACTTAATGTTTTTGCCATGGTGTGCTACACTCATGACATTAATATAGTACCCTTTTTTTGTTTTTATCTTCCAGAGACAGCTGCTTCAGCCAATTGACGAGTTCTTCCTTTTTCTCTGCTTTCTCGATGGGTTTGAAAGAGAGGGACCTTGCAAACCGCTTCAACGTACACCAGTCGACTGTGAGCCGCATCATTGCAACATGGACGAGTTTTCTTACAACTTTATTGGGGTCACAGTGCATCTGGCTTACACCTGCAGAAGTTCAAGCCCACCTCCCAGAGGCATTCAAAGATTTCCCAGACACACAGGTGATCCTGGATTGCACAGAGCTGAGGTGTCAAACACCATCCTCACTCCTCCTCCAAAATGAAATGTATTCTACATACACATCTCACTGCACCATGAAAGCCCTGGTTGGCATAGCCCCACATGGCGCAGTGACATTTGTTTCCAGTCTGTATGGTGGTTCTGTCAGCGACAAGGAGATTCTCAAACAGTCTGGAATAGCTGCGTTGTTGACTGAAAACATGGCAGTGATGGTAGATAAGGGCTTCCTGATTAAATGCAAGGTGTACTGCCCACCTTTTCTGTCAAAGCAGAAGCAAATGCCAGCCTATCAGGTGTGGGAGACACAGGCCATTGCCAGACTGAGGGTTCATGTGGAGCGTGTCATTAGGAGGATAACAGAGAACAAACGTTTTGATGGTGTCATCCTCCTGTCCCATGCCGACAACATCAACCAACTGTTTGCAGTAGCATGTATGCTGTCAATCAGATCAAAGCACTGGTCAAGAAATGGGTGAAATAAGACAAGATGATGACACCTGTGCAGGTAGCTGTGATTAAGCTGGGTGAGCACACCGTAATCCCGTGTTGCCTGACACACGCTAGTGTTTTGTTTGAATAAATGGTAAATAGCAAATTACAATGCGTTGATTTCTTACAAATGCAATGATTTACTATTCATTACAAAAAAATCACTTCACTTTATTGTCTTTTTAAATACAATTGTATATTTATTTACATATATGAAATGTGACAAACAATATATATCAAAAACAAAATATTGAAATCACATTTTGTTGTCATTCAGAACACATGATTGAGGGGTTGCCTCCTAAAAACATTGACGGCTGAGCCAGGGTCTAGCAGCTAACTGCTAACAGAGTTAACAATGGCTACAGTGCCCACTACTTTTTTAATGACAGGTACTTCGGTATGTATGTGTAAAAAAAGAATGAAAATCCAATCCAAGGTATAAAATAAAAAAATTTCCCCAACCTAAAAGTGTTACGTGTTTTACTTGTGTCTCTCCGCCTGATTGCCTCCCCCAGGTGCAGCCTCTCCCTCAGGTGCTCCCAATCCCCAATCAGTCCTGCCTGAAGGCCTGAGGAGCTGCACTCGTGCTCTTTCCGTGCATGATGTGAGTCTGAGTGGGACGTGTTTCCTCGTTGTTGGAGATGTGCTCCAGTGTGTCCTCCTGTGTCTGAACAAACAATATATTTTAATCTGGCAAATCAGTTTCCTCCCGGTTTTGTTACTTCCCTTTCACCCTAACAAAAAGCCTAATTTAATGTCCTTTGAAAAAACCTCCAGTTCCAGTAATATCCACACTGTCATAACTATATATATTGAAACAAAGACCCCTTTTACGCATAAGTCAAACATGCTCTATGCTCCACTTTACATTGCTTTTATTGGATCAAGCTTCAACAGATTGTTCTTCTACCCTCAAATTTCTCAACTTTTCCAGCTGAATAAGTTCATCTTCTTGAAATAAAATTCAAGACTACCTCAAGGACTTAAAAACATGGATGACTTTAAACTTTTTGATGTTAAACACGACCAAAACTGAAGTTATTGCACTCGGCCCAAAGAATCTACGAAACAATATCTAAAGATATACTAAAGGGGACCTATCATGCAAAATGCACTTTTGTACGTCTTTTATACATGAATATGTGTCCCCTGTGTGTCAGGGAACTCACCAAATGTCAGAAAACACAACAGTCTGGTGCTCTTAATCTGGAGATCAACAGACACTAGCGGCCCGCGCATATGATTATATAATCAGACAACGTCCGTTAAAAAACATTAGAACACATGAGAGACGTTCTGCAGTAAGGAGGGCGTTTCACCGACGACAGGTGTTCTTACTTTTATGTAGCTGACGGAGCATTTTTACTTTACACAACACTGTTCAAAACTTCATTCTGCTTCACTCTTTAACTAAACAACCGCGGATGTCTTGAAAGACTCTTTCGCTAAAGATTTTGAAGATATCCGCGTTCTTGTGACACGTAAATACTATGCTTCCTATGTTTTGGTGCGGACTGCGTTCACTCCAGCGATGAACCGCTCCAGAGTTCGCAAGCAAGCGCTCCGAGACCACCTATTTTAGCGGATTAGAGTCCGGTTGTTTAGTTCACTTAAGAGGTCTCGGATTGTGTTCACACCGACCCAAATGAACCGCACCAGGGTTAGTTTAAACCGGACTATACAAGGCAAGTGTGAACGCACCCTTAAATTCCTTTATCCCTCTCATCACAACATGACTCTACACTGTGCAGAAAAAAAATAACATACATGAAAATAACCTTGACGCATAGCTTGGAATGAAACAAACAAACTAGCTTCCATGGCTAATACTGATATGTCACGGTAACGGTAACCCACAGAAAAGTAAGTCCAGCGGGGCACACGTTGAATCCATATAATACGGTAGTTCTATTATGCCTTTAAGCCTATACGTTTAAGCAATTATGTCTGCCTTCCCCGTCTTGCACCATTAGGACCCACTGATATCAAATGCTTAATTGCCTAAGTTGCAACTACATTTAAAGTGCCCAAATATAAATATTATGCAATGCAAAGTTGTTCTTGGCCTACATTACTCTTATATAAGGAAAGATAACAGTGATAGTTATGTTTCAGAATAACCTTTATTGGAAATTGTTTTCCACTTTTCACCGGCTTGAGCTTCAATATCAGAATACATGTATTTATTATCCTCTCAAGAATGAAAGTAGTCGTCACATACAGAGCATTTGGTAAAACTCGTTCCTGAACAGTGTCCTTCACATGCTGATGTACAAGAGAGGGAGTAACACAGTCACAAGGTACATGTATACCAGCTCCAGCATTTGTTCAGATTAGCTAAAACCCACGTCAGAAATGAGCATGCTTGTCATATGTCTATCTCCGTAGAGGCTGAATCATCATGTTAATCACAGAGCTATCATCTGCCTCAAACAGTCCTGATGCTTTTCTAGGTAATCACACATCCTGTCATGTTCACAGCTACAGTTGGGACACCTTTGTGATCATGTTACTCTCATGTTGGAAGAGTATATTGAGAATTGTCCCAACAGAAATAAAAAACTGCGTCTAAAATGTGCAGGCTTTGCAAAAATGATCCTCATTCACAGAGGGCTCCCGAATACATTTAGTTTGGTATCACATAGTGCACACAGTGCACTCAATCTTAAAAGAAACAAACACATGTTAGAATATTGACAAACATTTTTCTTTAGGTTAACATCACTCATCCAGAGAAAGCAGTAATCAAGTTGTTTACATTTAATTAAACAAGCAATGTATAGTTTTGGATCTTAGCTGTTGTCCTTTCTCTTTAGAGTCCGTGCTCAGAAGTTTCTTCAGCTGCTCCAGTGTCCTCGCATAGTGCAAAGACATGCACGTTTGGTGAATTAAAGTACACATTTTCAATATCTGTTACAGTGAGTGTTCTCCCGGTGATGTTGAGGTAACCAATCCAGGGTGTATCCCAGTCTTCCCGAGAAGTCTCAGTCTTATTGATTGGCCAGTTTGGCATGTGCAGGTTTCTGTTGTTGAATGAATACAGATTTCACATTATGCCCGGCAGAGGCTGAATCTGTTCCGGTGTGTCATTTTGCTTTACAGAAGGGCGTCGTGTAGTCAGATCTACACAAAGTGTATTCGTTGGTCAGGAAATTAATACAACTTCTTACTCATTGGTCAACCTTAGAACCTGAGTTCAATTCCCCACAAGCCCGACAGAGCTGGGATAGGTCATCTGTATAAAAAAACAGATAAGAAATACAGGCATTAAGGAAGTGAAATGAACACAGGGTAACTAGACACAGGTGGGAACAAACAAGGGCGGTGCTGACACTGATGAGCACAGGAGTGACAGGTGAAAACAATCAGGAAATTAGACACACCAGGGAAACTAACGACAGACATGAAAACACAGGGAAAAGAGACCAGACAATATACAGGGAGGAAAACATGACAAGGAGAACAGAAAAACACCTAGACATAGAAACATGACATAATAATCCTGACACCTGGTCCTGGACCTTTTGTGTCAACAGCAGTTGCTCTGCAAGCTTAAAAGGTCTGTCTTTTTTTATTTTAATGACAGATTATATATGTACACACAGTTACGGCTGTATGTATTCTCTGTTTATTTTTCCTGTTGGTGCCTCGACCCAGGTGTGCTGCATTGCTTTAACGAGGTTCAGACGAGGTGCACCTGGAGAAGGAAGTTCTTAAAGCTCCAGTGCAGCAGCAGAAGAGAGAGGCCTCTGGTGTGGCGACTGCTATGTTTCTGCCTCTCATCCTAGGATGCACAGTTGAACATTTTAAATGTTGATGATTTTAAAGGTGTCTTTTGTTCTACTGGGTCAGTGGTGGAATTTTGTTAGCCCCCATATGGCCATTTTAAGTGAGCCAATACTGGCTGTCTTTTCTATCTTGCGACAGACTCACCAAAATAAAATACTTAACAGCATAGGCATCACGTCCCCTATGGTGTGCTAAGGGCCCATTTTACATATTGGAACTATAATAACAGTGGCCAAATTCATGTTCTAATATGCAAGCTTTGCTTCTGTATCGTAGATAGACTTACTCATTAGTGTGACAGAAGGAAAGACAACAACAATGATAGTAATGATTCAGTATCAGCTTTATTTGGCATGTACATGTATGACACTTACAAGGAATAAAGCCTTTTTCTGTCCTGTTGGGATCCAAACCACATAGTGATGGATGTACGGAGAACAGACTGGATTATTGCAGAGTAATAATACATTATATTTGTATAGCGCTTTTCTCCAACTCAAATACGCTTTACAGTATGAGGGAGGGTAGACAAACAAGGATAGGCAAACAAATGAATATAATAAAAATAAACAGAAAAGGCAGTCAAGAGGAAGTTGATAGAGGGAGGGAGGGGCGCTTATGGGTAGACGGAGTAGAGAGTATAACTGGATCAGCAGGTATACTCTGGGCTGGCGCAGGAAGTGTTCTGCCATCAAGATGTGCAGGATGGGCAGAAATACTCATCCTCTGTGGAGGGCAGTCCCACGCACCCCAAGTGATACCACATTTGGCAGGTGGTGCACTCAATCTGACGGGGAAGAAGAGAAATACTTTAGAATACTGTCAAACATTTTGTCAGGTTCACATCAATCATCTGATTAGGATGTCAAATTTAGCCGTTTTAAACTTCCTTAGACATTATTTCTTTACATAGTATGGCAATGGGTGTCAGATATAGGGTTACAATCTTAGCTGTGGTCCTTTCTGTTTGGAGTCTGTGTTGGTATGTTCCTTCAGCTGCTCCAGTGCCCACCGAAAGTGCAAAGACATGCAAGTTAGGTGAATTCAACTATACATTTGCAATAGCTGTGTGATAGTGAGTGTTCACCCAGTGATGTTGAGGTAACCTATCCAAGGGGCATCCCAGTCTTCCAGCAGAAGGACATGACTTTCTCTACATACCCACGTATCAATGTCCCCTTCAGCCAACGAGCTGAGCTCCCCACAAGCCCTACAGAGCTGGGATAGGTCATCTGCAAAAAAGAAGATAATGTAGTTTAATGCTAATATAGACACATTGAAGTTTACCTGGTAGAGTTCTGTATACCTGAATGTGTCACCAGAGACATTGACATGTGCATCCGCAACATGTCCACACCCATCGCGTCAACTGCATATGCCACGGTTTCCCCAGACAATATCTGCTCTGCAAGCTAAGAAGTGTCTGATAAGTATCATTTTGAGGACTTTTTAATGATGACTAATAGCAACAGATATAATCAAATGTTTACCTTGCACACAAACACCCCGCATGACGATGAGTCCTGTTGTTTGGGGTGAGCAACGGTTGCGCATTCCCAGCTTCCTATTTTCGGGACACTTTTTGCGGACCAATGCTCTACACACAAAACACACATTTATTACAGTTTGCCAATTTTAACATATGCCCAATTAAAATCATTTAATTCAAGATCAGTTGAATCCTGTTAAAGGACAAGAATGCTTGAATAACCTTTGTGTTGCTCCCAAAAGATGATCCATGGTGAATGAATACATGTATTTGTCTAATGCACACATCAAAGCTGACATTTCATTCACCCTGTTACGTCCTTAGCATTTTTCTATCTGTGCGTCTGTGGCCCCAAATGGGTCCACGAACAGGGACCGCCTCTCCTTTAGGTACATGATCTATGGAAATGCAAATACTAATTACAACCAACCCCTACATCAGATAGTGTCATGGCTCCGTCTAGATCTGCTTACGTTGAAGATCAACGTCCAGTGTCCGTGGCTGCAGACCGCTCCAACTGCCACATCGTGTTTGAAAAGGTCCAACTAAAAACAATTATAATAATTACGACAACTAATGTATACACTAACATAAGTACGTATTTGTGTGTATACATATACACAAATACATAGGCCTACTTATGTACAAACAAAGAAATCCTAATATATATATAGGTCCTACTCACCCTTCTCAAAGAACCTTTGTGCTTTCCCTCCCAGAGCGACGTCATGAGGAGTCCAATGTTAGAGCGCCAGATTTCCTTCCCACCATGGTTAAATATGAATTTATCCAGCTTTCCCCCTTTTTCTTTTCTCCTGTCTCACGTTCCTCCGCAACATCTGGTCTCCTACTTGGAAGTTGTCCTCCTGGCCCTTTTTCTCTTTTCTTTTGCGGACGTTGTCCTGGCTTCATTTCATATTTTTTTTTACCTCTGTGAATACAGCCTCCCGTTTGTTCAGGCCTTCATGGATCTCCTCCCGTTCGACCAGCTTGCTGACTTTGTCTTCTTTGACCTGCAACAAATCAGTTAGAATTTTAGAAGACAGATGATCCAAATGAAAACGTTTGAAACGGATGACAACATTAGAACATCTTACCACGTACTCCTCTGGCACCTCTGAAGGATACCTAGCCTACCTCCCAAACATCAAGTAGTAGGGGCTGTATTGTGTGGTCAGCTGCTTTTTCGTCCGAAGACCAAACATGGTGGACTGCAGAACCTGGTCCCAGCGTTTGGGGTGACCAGCCACCATTTTGTTCAACGACCTTAAAATGCAGAATTCAAGTATAGGTATGAGGAAGCAGGAGAGCATATGGGTTCTCATGTATGATAAAGCAACATATCATTACTGATTACCTGTTCACATAGAAACAGGAAATGTGTTGGTTATTCTATGAAGAGCGTGAATTCCATCAGGTATTGAAAACCAATACCTCTGCATAGTGCCGTTCAACTTCTCCACAAGGCCATTGGTCTGTGGGTGGTAGGCGGAGCACAGGCTTCGCTTGATGTCCAGCCTCTCACACAGGCCATAGTTGACCTTGCAATTATCATTAGGACAGACAAGCAATAGGTTAGCACAGCAACTACAGTTACATATTGGGGATTCATACTGAATCAACACTGTACCTTGTTGCAAAACTCAGAGCCCTGGTCTGTTAGCAGTCTTGAGGTGCACCAAATTTGTAAAAAGAAATCTAGGATACAATTGGTCACCTCTTCTGCTGTTTTACTCTTTAGTGGGTAGGCCTCTGCCCATTTAGTGGAAATAGTCAACCATTACACATATGTACTGGTTGCCACCATCTGTTACTGTGAGTTTACCCACTAAGTCCCATCCCAACCAGTTCAAAGGCTCCGTCACCTGGGGGAAAAAATACATGAGCATTACAGTAAATCACTGACGTGTTTCTACACTGACAATACCAGTATGTTTATTTTACCTCTATCGGACTGTACTCCCTGCTTCTCCTTTATGTTGGGCTCTCTTGGCCTGGCACTGTGGACACTGAGCAATCTAAAACAGACAAACATCATTTCAAAGTTATGACAAATATTTAGTGCAAATAAATGTGCTATATTATATTTTAAACTGATAGGGTGTTGGCACATACAGCATCAGCAATTTTGAAATGCACATTACACTCCTCTGTGCTCTACTTTTGAACCTGAATGTGTATTCCACCTCATTATTTTGAAGATACCAACTCACCCACTTGCGTATGTCACTCTCCATGCCAGGCCAATAGTAGCGAGCAATAAGCGCACAGTGTGGTCTTCTCCACTCCACAGTGTCCACCGATGTTACTGGAGTGAAACTCCTTGAACAGTTGGTCTGCTTCTTCGGCAGTAGTAGGACAACTTTGGCAGGTGCTCAGTCTTGTTTGTCTGCGCTTGCAGATGTAGTACAGCTCTCCTTACCCTTATCCTGAAGGTGTCAGCTCTCCTCTTCATGACACATTTTCTTTCTTTGTTGACCCCTCAGGGTACTGGTGGTGGACTTTGAGATCCAAAATTTGTTTCACAATTCTGGGATCCATTTCCGTGGTGACGGAGAACGGGGCCGCTGTGGTCGGCCGCAAGCTGGCACCCTGCCTGTCCGACTCTGTCTTCCTCCAGCCGGGGGAGAAAACCGAACGGTGAACCGTGGAGGAGAGACAGGGGTAGGAGTCCGCACTCGGCTCCAGGAACACGAGGCCCTATAGTGTGGCTGGTTCATAAGCGCATTAATGTACCCAGAGCCAAATGAGGGACATCTCTGACACAATCTTCGTCTGATGTTTGAAAATGCCTTAAGTTCTCTCGTTGCTTCGGTAAACGAGGGTGCTGAAGAAAAGAGGGAAGCAGATGTCCGGCCGGCCTTCCTATTTATACCGGAAGTGAGCCCGAGGTGGGGCCCACCTCGCAGGTGGCGTGGACTACCAAGTGTTTCAGTGCTGCGCAGGGGATTACCCAATAGCGATAGCCTTAGAGGGCGAAGCCTATACGAAATAGAACAGTGTTATTTAGAAAAGATAACAAATTGGAAGGAAAAAGATTAAAAAAATACAGATTTCAGTATTCTGAGGCTCTGAGCCATTACTTTTCCTCACGGACGGCAAAAAGTCCGACATTATACGATTTTTAAAATATTATTGTATTCTCTTTTTTCGGAGTTGCACTTTGCAGACGGTCCCTCAGCACTCGTTTCTTCCCCGGCTGCAGATAGAGACCAATGTAATGTATCCAGCTCGGAGGACGGCGCGTATTGGCTTTTTTTTTTATCAAAACGTGATTGTAGTTCGTTGTCAACCTTACCACGGTACTTAGGAGACGTCATTTGTGTCTGAATAACGTTTTGTTCATGAGTTATTGATCCGTGAAGTCAGAATCTCCCAATATCGTTCCAACTTTACTGAACTAAGCCAGAAGACCGTCTCATTTCGTAGACCGCTCGGTTTGCTGTTCCTTCACTTTATTTTATATTTATACACATTTATTTTGGAGGAAAACTTAGCGTGAGGAAAGGCAAGTGTGGCGTGAGATATGAGTTAATTGCGTGAGTGTTGGCAGCCCTGCAATAGAAATACATTGCTTTTAAAATCGTTCTGTGTGACACGAAAAAAAAGGTGAAAATCATGTTGGTGAACACGAAATGCCGTGAGACTGGGTTGGTCTGTTCCCCTGTGCATTCATGTAGCTAACATTAACTCAAATCTATTTATTTAGCCCTCTTATACAAACATAGTGCCTTCCGCCTATAAAACCAAAACATAATAAATATAGAATACAAACATTTATAAAAAAAAATTCTTTAACAACAATGAAACAATTAAATGTAACAAATCATGAAATGAAAGTCCAAGGTATAAAATAAAAACATTTCCCCAACCTAAAAGTGTTGCGTGTTTTGTTTGTGTCTCTCCCCCTGATTGTCTCCCCCAGGTGCAGCCTCTCCCTCAGGTGCTCCCAATCCCCAATCAGTCCTGCCTGAAGGCCTGAGGAGCTGCACTCGTGCTCTTTCCGTACCTGAGTCTGAGTGGGACGTTTTTCCTCGTTGTTGGAGATGTGCTCCAGTGTGTCCTCCTGTGTCTGAACAAACAATATATTTTAATCTGGCAAATCAGTTTCCTCTCTTTTTTTTCTCCCGGTTTTGTTACTTCCCTTTCACCCTAACAAAAAGCCTAATTTAATGTCCTTTGAAAAAACCTCCAGTTCCAGTAATATCCACACTGTCATAACTATATTGAAACAAAGACCCCTTTTACGCATCAGTCAAACATGCTCTATGCTATCTTGGATCAAGCTTCAACAGATTGTTTTTCTACACTCACATTTCTCAACTTTTCCAGCTGAATAAGTTCATCTTCTTGAAATAAAATTCAAGACTGCCTCAAGGACTTGAAAACGTGGATGACTTTAAACTTTTTGATGTTAAACACGACCAAAACTGAAGTTATTGCACTCGGCCCAAATAATCTACGAAACTATGGATGGCATTAATTTGGCCTCCAGTGAGACTGTAAGGAATCTTGGTGTTATATTTGATCAGGATTTATCCTTTAACGCCTGCATAAAATCAATTTCAAGGACCGCCTACTTCCATCTACGTAACATTGCAAAAATCAGGCATATCTTGCCTCAAAACGATGCAGAGAAACTAGTCCATGCATTTGTTACTTCAAGGCTGGATTATTGTAACTCCTTATTATCAGTCAAGTCGCTTCAGCTGATTCAAAATGCTGCAGCTCGTGTACTAACCAGAGTTAGGAGAAGGGACCACATTGTTCTGGCTGCCTGACAAATGTAACATTTGGCTATATAAATAAACATTGATGGATTGATCTTTTAAACTGGTCTTGTCCTCGACTAGTCTGCAGGTTTCCCTTCACTCCTTCACAGCAGCTCTTGTCATGCAGAGAGCCTCTCTTCCTGCAGTCCTTACAGATCTGTCCCTTCAGGCAGCTCTGAGGGCCAGATGGTGAATCAGCTGCCTCTCAGAGCTCGTCCTCACTCAGATCCCTTTGTCCTCCTCGATGCTTGGATCTCAGTCAACCTGTGTTTCAGATCAAACAGAATATTTACAAGGTGCTTCTGCCTCGGTCCAGGTTTCTCCTCCTCTTCCTGGAGGCTAACGTTGTTGAAAACGGAGCAGGATGTGACGGAGATGTATACGAAGCCTCGATCTCGCTGTTGTTTCTCATTTTGCTCTGGCATGGCTTACGAGCAGCTTGTGAATTGTGGAGGCTCCTGGTGGGTTTTAACACAGTCCCCCTTTCATTATAAATAGGTTATTGTGCTCCTTAGTGACGTTTCCTGATATGGATGGCCCCCGTGGCTCTTCTCACATTGTTGATATTCATCATGGGAACGCGTTGGAGAGGAGGACCCAATTTTTCTAACTCATCGTTTGATGTAGGGAGGCATATATTTTTACTCTCGCTTATACATGGAAAGGCAGCAGACTGTGGTAAATGGACTTCATCAATAAAGCAGTTTTTACTAGAGCTGAGCCGATTTGATACTCAGTGCTGGCATCAGCTGGATACTTAGGGTTTGAGTTATATCCAGTATTTTACACTGGTGTATCTCAATACTCAAAAACATGCTCAAGCTGTACGCATTCTCCTTTGGTCAACTATGGAGGAATGAATATTTCCTGTGAGCCTGCATTGGGTAAAGGCTGAATGCACCGGTTGCCAGTTAAACAATAGTCAGTTTACGATACGATATACTTTATTGTCCCCGTAAGGACATTTGTTCTGGACTCCGTCCTGCAGTTCCGCATACATGTACATAAAGGGACATACACATATCATCAGTCATACACCGTTTGAACAAACACAATACACATACTGACAATGGCGACCTATTGCACTTCCCTCATGGCCAACATTTAAAAAGTTAATTTCATGTGAATGTTAAGAAGCTTAATCTACCTCAGTTTAAAATATGTTCAGCTGATTTGACCTCTTTAGTTTGTCTCTCAAAAGAAAGGAAAAGAGGAATAAGAAGGGTTTGAAAAGGCCTTTTTTAATGTGTACTGAATTTGAGATTAAGGAGACACTCTTGAGAAATAAACGTTTTTTTTTAAAATTGTATTTATTGTATTGTTTAAGTGTTTTTATCAGTCACGTTTGACTTGGTATTTAATGCCTGAGAAGCATTTACTGTGTCACCTTATGTGCATGAGAAGTGCTATATAAATGCAGCTTGATGCTACAATGTGCACCAATGTGTGTAAAAAAGGTTTGCAGACATCAAGTATGAATACACATTTGATTATTCAGAATCAGAAACGGCTTTATTGCCAGGTAGGTTCACACGTACGAGGAATTTGACTTGATGTCATGGCGCATACATTAAAACTAAAAAAACACAAGTACACAGATAGCGAACTATATTAACAACACTGTACACAGCTAGATAGCAATAAAGTGAAGCATTCATTTACAGCGAAATAGAATGCAGTGAATTATACAGGGTTCGTACGGTCATTGAAAACCAAAATGCAAATTCCAGGCCCTGGAAAAGTTATGGAAAACAATATTTTTCCTAGAGTTTTAGAAAAGTCATGGAAATGTAACTAAAGTTGCGTCAAATATAATTTACATTTTATCTAATCGCCGAAATAATCTGCGGTCGCGAGCTGTTATGTGCCATCATGACGCGCATGGTGTTATTTTTTAATATATGAAGCGCGAGCTGTGTGCTCGAGTCTTCCTGCCTGTCTGGTGAACTCTGCTGCTCCGGGATGAGGGTCAGCTACATTATCTACGGTGCGTTCATTAACTGTGCGGAGTCACTGTGGCACAGACTGCACCGCTGGTGAACAGCTGTTGGAACGGCCGTTCAGGTGTTCAGAGCGGCAGAGCGTGATGTGAACTGAAACGTTTTTCTGTCGCAATATCATTTAAGGAATCGTTTAGCTAGCTAGCATACATTGTCACTATCTGCTAACGTTAGCTTTAGCCTTCGTTTTCTAATAGTTTTGTTCATAGGCTATAAACAGAGGTGGTATAAGTATAGTGCTAGAGTAAAAGTAGAAGTACTCAGATCTTGTACTTGAGTAAAAGTACCAGAGTGTAGGAATACTCTGTTACAGTAAAAGTCCTGCATTCAAAATGTTCCTCAAGTAAAAGTAGAAAAGTATTCTCATCAAAATATAGTGAAAGACAGTAAAAGTAGTCGTTGTGCAGATTGGTCCATTTCAGAATAATATATATGATATGTTTTATAATGATTGATCATGAAAGTGTGCAGCTAGTTTGAATGACTTTGTATACTGCAGGGTAGCTGGTGGATTTAAAGTCTGATTCAACACTTGATTATATTTCACATCATTAATCCACATCTGTGAAGTAACTAAAGGTATTAAATACCATTTACCTCTGAACTGTAGCGGAGTAGAAGTACACGGTAGCAAAACATTGAAATACTTAAATAAAGTACAAGTATCTCAACATTTTACCCACGTATAGTACTTGTTGAGTTTATGAACTTAGTTACTTTACACCAGTGGCTATAAAGATAGAAAGACTAAGCCTTGCACAGAGGCATGAAAATACATTTTCAAAATGATAAACTGACTGCAACACAATTTAAAATAGATGCTTTTATATATTTCTATTAGATGTGACTCTAACGTTTCTGTTATTATTACCTGCTGCTTTAGTTGCTCTGACTGCTAAAATCCTGTTATTCCTAATTTTAAAGCCGATATTCCATGGGGTCGGGGGCTCGGGTCTTGTCACCTTTTCATACCTGATGAGTTTGCCTCCCTGACTACAGTTGCTTTAGCGTGTAGAAGCGAGTAAGCCTACTATTTGATTTGTTTTAGATAGGCACAACATGTTTCATATTCAGACCTTATGTTCCTGTTCCATGTTCAAATAAACCATTTTCAGTGGTAATTTTTGTTTTGGTCATGGAAAATGAGGTAAAGGTCATTGAGAAGTCTTCGAAAAGTCATTGAAAATCATTGGTGAAAAAGTGTATGAACCCCTGATTATAGAATATAACATGAAATATGTGCAGTAAGCAATATTTGAACATTGTGTGCATTAATGTAATGCGTATAGAGTCTGCGTTGTGGCTGAGGTAAAGTGTCAGTGGGGGGCCCAGGCCTTGTTTAAGAGGCCGGTAGCGGAGGTGAAGAAACTGTTCAGGTGGAGAGAGGTTCTGGTCCTGATGGAGCGCAGCCTCCTGCCAGAGGGTCCATCTCCCACCTGTCGGCAGATGGTGATTTTATGATGTTGTGGCTGTTTATCCTGCAGGACTTATTCAAGGCTGCAAACAGAAGGAGAAAGTGTTATGTTAGTTTAGTGGTTATGTCCTGGAGAGATGATAATCTTACAAAATACAGCTACTGAAGTATAAGCAGATTGTGACATGGGTTTTGAGCCATGTTCTTCACCTGTGCACAATAGTCATGGTCCAGTGGAGCAAGTGCGGAAACCTCGTTAGCAAGGGCCACACACCATGCTGCTCCACTCTCACTTTCCCCACCACCTTCATGGGCAGCAGGTGGCTGGTTGTCTTCCAGGGCGGTGTCGTCTGGAGGTAGGTCGTCCCCAACCCCGATACATATGTTGTGTAAAATTACACATGCCGTTACAACCTGTGCACAAGGCAGAGCAAAGTGTGATGCATATTGTATGTGATTATGCTATTGTTAGGCATTAAGTCTTAGTAGCAGGATAAGGATCAGGAACTAATTTGCTACAGAAACATTAGAATGATTCATTACCTTGGGGACAAACTCATGATGTACAAGACTTTAAGACAAACTCACAGCTATGTCTCTCTAGGTCGTCCTCAGACGAGCCCTCCATCGTTGCTTCCAGTCACCCCGGTTCTCCAAACATCTGGCCAGTTCATTGGTACTTTGTGCTCCTACATCATTCTTGAGTACGTCCATGTATGTTTGTGCGGGACGTCCTCTTGACCGATGCCCGTGTGTTGTTCCCACAGCACCAATTTGCCGGCTGGCAGCTCTTGATGCCTTTGGCAATGTCCTGCTTGTCTCATTCTCCTGGCTGCAATTTTCTCGCTCACCCTTGGTATTCCCTCGTACAGGATCTTGTTGGTTACATGTACACTCATGTTACTATGTATTAGTAACTGAGCTTTTTCCAATCTTTCACACTTTATTTAAGGGTTTTGAGCACACAGTAGCATTCAATGCATTTCTCAGTAAGTTTAATAAAATAGTCTTTGAATAGCTGTCATTGTTTATGGAGGATATTGTTTGCCAGTGTCAACGTCATTTATAATGGTGGGGTGGATTCAGCCATCCACCTTAAACAATGTATTCAAAATCATATTGTTCTTGCCGTGGATGGCCTTTTAGTTTACACACTAACTCTCCATTTTCTATTTTAACACTGGTTTCTTTGAGTGTCAGTAACTGTTATTTTGTATTGGTTGTGTTATTTAGGTCTTAATGTGTGCACATGTAAAAATGTGTCTGACTGTGTATATATATATATATATATACATATTTTTCTATTCAGGATTGTGGGAAATGGTATTTTCGATCTCTCTGTCTGTACAAACAAACTAGAAGATTGACAAAGTTACATTTATTTGATTAGGGAAACAGCTTCTCTTTTAAGATCAAATAATAATAATACATGAGACTTGTGTAGCGCTTTTCACGAAACTCAAAGACGCTTTGACAGAGAATTAAGAGATAAACAAAACAGAAAATAGGGGGAGTCAGTGGTTGAACAGGTGGGTTTTGAGTGATGTTTTGAATGCTGTGAGGGAGGAAGAATCTCTGATGGATTGGGGTAGTGAGTTCCAGAGGGTGGGTGCAGCAACGGAGAAGGCTCTGCCACCCCAGGAATTGAGGTTGGGGAGGGACAGGAGGTTGGCAGAGTGGAGGGAGCGAGTCTGTGGAGGAGGTCAGTTAGGTAGGATGGGGCCAGGTTTTGAAAGGCTTAATCCAGGGTCTTTCTCCACAGACAGCTTCCTGCAGTCCTCACCTCCATGATGGGGTTGGAGGCCAACACCTTCAGCTCCAGGTTGGCCTCGCCGCTGACCGTTACCAAATACCGTATGGCGTATTTGGCCAAAATTGGCCATCGGAGCATCCCTAGCGAATGGTGACTGGTGTGAGATCAGAGGCCATTTCTGAAAACAGCAGCATGGTGAGATAAGGGAGAGACTGACAACTTAACCAACAGATTTATAATCATACAATATATGAAAAACAGCCAAACGGCTCTTCGTGTGACCACAGTTTACCACGGAGCCTCAGTTTCGCCGCTGCGAGGCTCTGGTGCTCGCAGCTCAAGCGCGTGCTCCACTAAAACCCCCCCCGCTCATCGCATCCAAATCGCGCATGTTCCGTGTTGTCCTGTAGCAGGCACTGCCGATGTCGGGGAAACGATCTTCAATACTCCGAAAATAATCCCACCAGACTCCTTTGCCCCTCCAACAGAGGGATGTTATTGTCCTTTTCGTCATTTCAAGCGATAGAAACTCTCAATCTTCTCTCTCGAATTATTAATATTTTTGGACGCCCTCCGCTCGAGTGCAGGGCGTCCCGATCTGAATAAGGGCATCAAATGACGGCAATATGCCCCCCTGGCGGAAACGCTGGGCGTAGCCCTCTAAGGCTATCGCTATTGGGTAATCCCCCTGTGCAGCACTGAACCACTTGTAGTCCACGCCCACCCGCAAGGTGGGCCCCACCCTCGGGCTCCCTTCCGGTATAAATAGGAAGGAGGCCCGACAACCTGCTCCCATACAAAATAACTTTTCTTCAGCTATTCGTAGAGCCAGTGGGGCCCAGCACTTAGAGGGCTACGCCCATTACTCATAGAAGCTGGAGTTACAGTAGGTAACTTCGCCCTCTAAGGCTATCGCTATTGAGTTAAGGGCGAAGCATGATGTAGTCTGCGCCCCACTGGGTCCGCCTGGCACTAGAAGCACAGACACACCTGCTCAATAACACTCCATGCCTGTTGTGCCATGCGTAATGGCGCATCAACGTCCCTGGAACATAGCAAACATGCCTATCTTCCATGAAGGGATGAAGGCTGGGAACAATACATACCAGCCGCTGTGAGAAAGTAGAGACGAAGGTCCCACCTTATCCAGCGATCACAGAGGGGGAACAGCAGCTCTCTGCGTGTCAGACAGGTAGGAGAGCGCCCAGCTGGATCCCTGACGTCACTCACTCTGACCAGGCACTCCGTACAGAGTGTGTCAGAGAGGTGTGTCCCTCAAATAAAAATGAACAGGGGGAAGACCAAGATGCAGCAGTGCAAAGTCTTCTGCTGCTGGTTTATAAAGCACTGAATGGTTTAGGCCCAAAATACATTTCTGATCTCCTGCTAAATTATGAACCATCCAGATCTCTCAGGTCTTCAGGGACTGGTCAGCTTTCTGTCCCCAGAGTCAGAACTAAACATGGAGAAGCAGCGTTCAGTTATTATGCTCCAAACATCTGGAACAAACTCCCAGAAACCTGCAGGTCCGCTGCAACTCTGACTACTTTTAAATCCAGGCTGAAGACTTTTCTTTAGTCGCTGTTTTTAATTGAACTATTCATATCTTAGACTGCACTGTAACTTTTATCACTATTTCTTCTTTTAATGTTTATTTTATTAGCTTTTCTTTTTAATGACTGATTTTAAATGCCATTTTCTGAATGTCTTTCATTTTTTGAATTGCCTTGTTTTGAAAAGTGCTATATAAATAAACTTGCCTTGCCTTGCAGTTCTGTCATCAGATTATTTAATACGATTTGTTAAAACGTTGTTTCTTTTGATGTGAAATAGTATGTCTTTAATTTAATTATAAAGCAATGTTAGTTTTGTTCACAATTTGTTTAGTTAGTTCACCTTTTTTTTCTCTCCAAAAGAACCGATAAGAGTACCGGATCGATAAGCGGTATCGATAAAAGTAGTAGTACCGTTAAAACCTTAACGATACCCATCCCTAATGTCGGCAAGGGGGGAAGACGAGAGAGCGAACAAGCCAGGATATCACTGTATATATCTGACCACTGGCTCCTCCTCTCAATGGCGCTCTGACGATGGGAGTCCTCCCTCCACGTTCTTCTGTGTCCGATATCGCGTAAATCAGAGGATTTAGATGTTGAGTGTTCATTGTCCACACGCCTTTTCTGCTCACACTCATTCATGACTTTTTATTTAGTGCATTTTAACAGCTGTATTCATTGTTAACGTAAAACCTGAAGTGACGTCATTGTTGACAACGGAGATGCCTTTCAAAATAAACTGTTCCTTTAGCAACAACGCAAGCCACAAGCCAATGCTAACCGAAAGTGTTTTCAGAATAAAACAGTTTTAAGCTAAATTACGTCGTTAAACATTGATTTTAATTTCTTACAGCCTCGCATATGACACACACCTGTTCCACTCTTCGTTTTCCGAGGCTAGGAAGTATTCTTGCCTCGCTTCTGAAGCAAGACGCTCGGAAGACATGTGCTACCAAGCAAGCGTACTCAACATTGAGAAACACCAACAGTGTCCATCGGCATGTCTCCTTTAACTCACTTCCTGTTTTCCCATTAGTAAATCTTCCTCTCGCCTCCCCTCGTCCTCACAGGAACATTGTGCGTGAGGCGACACCTCGAAACATCACAGCATCTACATCAAGAACATGCAAATATTCAGTGATTAGAATGTCCTCGTTTTAATATTCAGCCTTAAATATTCACAGGCATGAAATCTCACCTGCAGGTTGAGTGTTTGAGCTCTGAGTAACGGAGACTAATCTGACAAAAGACAAATTCCCTTCAGAGAGTTGAGTACAGGCGTGTTTAACACCGTAACAATCTGGTGATCAGAGTCATTAGGTACATCGTGAACCTGCTTTTATTTCTTGTTGTTTCTCAATTTTTTTAATAATCTCAAAGAAGGAATGAGAAAAATACTACGCTATGGATTTAATTCAATTTATTAGCCAGTGGGTATATCTGGAAGAGTGTTTCCTGCAGCTGGATACTGCCCAAACTGATTAAAAAGCAATCAAGTTTAATGATGCTTTTCATTCAGTGTGCAAAACACAAGATATACAAATAAAAATTGTGCCATAAATCATAGAGTGCAGAAAAACACAAACTATCACCTGTAAGATGTTAGAGGCCAGCAGCAGTGATACTGTACTTATCTCAAGCACTTCTGCCGCTTTCAACACAGATATATAAAGATGAGAGGCCTTGTTATGCTTTTTGCTTTCCTGTAGTGTGCTCTATGGGGTTTGCTGCATGTAAATGGTCTACAAAGGCTACAATCGTAAAGTTCGGGACGTTTGTAGACCCAAATAAATAATACAATAAGAACCCATTCTTAATATAAATAAAATAATTGAGAGATATGTTATCTATCAAAACCCAGTTAGATTAACATTCATTGGATTGCACACTTTGTTTGTTTGTGTGGATATGTAGCAAATTCACATTTGAGATTCATGTGTTTTCTTCACTCTACTGGGAAACTGCTCATGTCAAGAAGCATCAGTGCATGCACTGCCTCGTCCAATCAGTGAGCGATACACAGTAAGGGGGCGGGGCGAGTGTCTGAGGATTTCACCGGAGGATGGTCTGGTAGTTCCTCGATTATCGATCCTGCGGCACGAATAAGGCCACTGGGACGCTACTCAAGATGGCGCAGACAAATCAACTTCCGGTGATACCGAGGAAATGAAACATAAGAGAAGTGAGAAGCAATCAGACAGAGGTGCTGCAGCACAGGCAGCATGAGAGAAATAAAGAGCTTTCTGAACATTAAAGCATGGAGACATGTCACAGTAGCGACAGAAAATAATGATAGGAAACCTGAGAATGAACAGAATATGTCCCGTTATGTTTTTGACTGCAAGACATTTCTGAATCAGTTGTCCCTTCCTGTGTTAAATAATCCTCCAAGCACAGAGGAACAAGATTTCCAAAGGCATTATCTTCTCCTGTAATGAACTCTTCACACCCTCAGTGACTAATCTTTTATCCCCATAAAGATCACACCCCCCTGCTCTCTCTCAGACGTCAGACTGGAGCTTTTGGACATCCATTCAGACGGGGATAATGACTTCTATGATGTGAATAAATGACAGAGGGCTCTTTCTTCCTCTTCACCTCTGGAGAATGTGATACCTGTCTCAGCTCTTGAACTGAAGTCAGGGGCTGTAATGAGTCCCGACCACAGGGTGACGATGTTACCCCCGGAGAGTAAAAACATCCAGGTCTTCACTGATGACTAATTAGGCCCCACAGGTGGAGGAATTACCAGGTTCTTTGGGGAAAAGCAGAAAAAACCTGAGGAAATCTCTCCGCGTCTCCTTTCTGACCTTTACCAGTTGTTGTTTTGTGCTTCACGCCATCTAGGCAGCTAATGTGTCGGTAAATGGGGGAGTCATGTATTTTTCACATGTGGCGTGCTTCCCTCTCATTAGCTCTGCTTTTGCAAACCCTAATTAGCTCACAGAAGGTCAGCTCACCTCTGCGCTGTGAAACAATGCAGGAATAGGCTTCATTGGTTCTGCTATAACACCCACACACTTACATAAGCATTTATAAATATCTATGTACAAGCACACATGAATGCACACGGTGTGAAATCAAATGCAAAATTAAAAGATCTGATGGCACTGTTAGGAGGAGCAAATATGTGTAAACAAGTTAACATGAACATAGTGAATAATTAAGTATATATAAATACTGAAATCAAGGAATTGGTTTTACAGGTAGTTGTTAAATGTGTATCAAAGTCTCGCTCTGAGAAGAGAGGTGTTACTGGGTAATAAATGAGCCAATGATTGTGAAGCAAGCAATACTTCCTGAAAGTATGCAATGCTTCATAAAAGTCATTTATAATACATTTTAGCTATACTTTTAGCATTTGAAGAAATATGATAACTCTATCATCAAAACCCCATTCGACATTTAGAATTCATGTTCAGAGTATTCTTTATCAAAATCTGAATCATCGCTGAGAGGGAGTGCGGTCGCCTTTCAACCAGAAGGTTCTTGGTTCGATCCCAGTCTTTGCCGTCAACATGTCGATGTGTCCTTGGGCAAGATACTGAACCCTGAGTTGCTCCCGGTGGCCAACGGTGGGTGTTTCTCAATGTTGAGGACGCTTGCTTGGTAGCACATGTCTTCCGAGTCACTAATCTTCCTAGCCTCGGAAAACAAAGAATTGTGGAACAGGTGTGCGTCATATAAACAAAGAATTGTGGAACAGGTGTGCGTCATATGCGAGGCCCCGCCTTACATGGAGCGCGATTTCCGCCAAAGATTTGGAAATTGGTCCGTGCACAAAGCATTGTGGGGATTTTAAGACCGCAGAGTCTACACATGTGCAACCTCGAAATGTCTCGCTATGAAGTACGCCGGCCTCGGTAGAATTCCAAGTATGCGGGACATTGGAACAGTCCTTCGGCGGCACTCTGACGTAGTATGCTTGAAATAGTGGTTCTGGAGCAGCCGTCCTCGACATTGAGAAACACCCGGTGTGTGAATGTGAGTGTTAGCTTACTAGAGCAAGTGGCACTGCTCTGCATGAATGAGGTGCTTTGAGGGGTCCTAGACTGGATAAAGCGCTATATAAGCGCTGTTCGACAATGAGCGGTGTAAAGAAAAAGTATTTGGCTACCAGTATACATTGGGTAAAACGGACAGTGGCGACTGGTCATTAGGGGCAGAGCCCCACCTAGTGTCAGCAGAAAGTATTAAAATAATGATTACAACAAAATGCAAAAAATAAATTATATTAAGATCATGTTTAATCATCTGACTCGTCTGTACATTGCTGTTTTAGTCTGTGTTCTTCTAATTAGTGTCTACAGTGTGTGCCTATTGAGCTGTTTAGAGCCATGTGGGACAAAACCCGATCCTGCCCCTCCCTCTCACTGTCTAAGTGAACGGCGACTGTAAAAACTACACTGCGCATGCTCAGAGTATTTTCCTATTTAATGTGTGTGGCAAAAAATAATGACCATAGGGGCATAGTGCTGCCATCCCCACCATACGTCATCTCACATCATCCAGAGCTGATTGGCTGTAAGTACGTGTGCCGCGAAAAGTGTGGTGTGTGAAGAGGAGGAGAGAGACGCGTCCTAAAACCATAGACCTAAAACCAGGAAGTAAGCTGCGCATGGCTTCCCTCCACAAAAAAGCAATGAGATTTCTCCATAGGATTTGAGAAAATAGCTCAATAAGATCTGTGGGAAACGTAGCTGTTAGATAAATGTACGTTTTGTTCAGCCGGATAATATCCACATGTCTACCCTACTATTATCATTTTCGAATCATAAATCCATCATTTAGATTTATGATAGACTTTTGAAACTACAAGAAGATAAGGAGGACTTTTACAAAAAAGTAAGAGATTTTTCTCCAGAAGGATAGGCAAATGGACTTCTTCTTCAAGTCAAGGTAAGACTGCAATTTTATTGAAAATGGGATCTTACTAAGAGAGAACAATTCAATATTTAAATGATAAAATTACATTTTTTGGGTATCCTTCTGTTGAACTGTCGGTTTAAAATTAATTGAAGCATCAGACAAAAGAAGCTTTTGAAAATAATATATTTTGATTTAGGTCAAAATATAATATTTGTAAACCTGAAGAGTCAGTGCCAGCGCCTCACCAGCCATGAACCTCACTGCAGAAGCTTATATATAGACATCTGAGTTTTTTGTGCCCCACCACTTTTGTACATATAGAAACGCCACTGAAAACGGAACACCTGATATATTAATATATAATGTCGTCGGACCAATAGCTTATTGGTTTCTGAAATTTAGCACAGAGTAATAACAAAGGTGTGTAAAGTTGAAAAGTAAATCATGTCAAAGAAGTTCAAAGTTCACGAAAATGTTACAAAACAGATGTAAATCTGCTTTCCACTTTTCTCTAAAGCACAACAATGTAATGTGTGAATATAACAATTTAGCAACTACACGCAGTTTGAGGTGGCTATTTTAGTAATTAACTTTGAAGAGTAAATAAACTAATATTACTGAAGAATGCACATTTTAACTTGAACAACAATGCATTCAGCCTCAGCTCTACCCGTGGGCCAGTTGCATCGCTTTATGGATCCGTTTGATAATTACATCATTAACTTTTCTAGCTTCTCCCTTTTTTAATTTCTCAATGTCCTGTTGGAAATCATTAACACCAGCCCAGTGTGTTCCTGGTAGATAACACACACACTTCCTCACCCCCTCAAAACCTCTTGATTGTGATAAGATTTCTGCATTTCAGGGAGATAGTGTTTATTTAAAGGTGGGGTATGTAATTTATTTCAGAAACACTTTTTGATATATTCCATGGAATGCTCGTAACATCCCGATAGCAATGAATACATTAAATGCTTTGACGATAAATACATTAAAAAATGTCATCTGTGGAAGCCGTGGCGTTGTAAAAAGCACGACCAATCATCTGAGTAAACTGGATGGCCTACCTGCCTGTCAGCCTTCCATCTGGGCACAAACTTACCTCGTGCCCTCATTGTTCATGTGCGGGTTCGTGTGTGTTGGAGGAGGGGCTCTGTAAAGAAGTCTGAAGGAAGGGGCAGATTTTTTCCGGTTGTGTATTTTTCAATTCTAAACACTCGAGCTGGTTTCTCCAAAATTACCTACCCCACCTTTAAGATAATAATATTGAAATGTAATGCTTAAGTTCCCCTGTGTCTCATCATCCCATAACTTCATTAAAATAACTCAGTTTTAATCAAAAAGGTGAATTTTCATTCATTCTTGCAGGAGTTGAACACGGTGCCGTAATTATTGTCCTGGTCGTGTGGGCAGTGGCGCCAGCAGGGGGGGGCAGGGGGGGCCATGGCCACCCTGATATATTTGTTGGTCACACACACCGCCTCGCCAGTCACGTATACGTAGTAGTTTATCTGATATTTGACAACAAATACACAGCCAGCGAGTCGCTTGATTTGAGCTTCCAACGGTCAGTGGTAACACTCGGATACTCGGCGCACCACTCTGATACTCGCACAGTTGGCAGGTTACAGCAAAACGTTTCTTTCTACTGACTTGACAAAAATCCACCAGACCTCTGAGTCGTATATGTTTGTTGCCTGTTAAGCCCCACAACACTTTAGGCTTTAGTGTGTTAGCTTTAGGTAGCAAAAAACGGAGATATGCTTACCTTTAGCTGTTATTCTGATCAAAATGTGTGTTCAATGGCATTAAAACGAGAAACGCTGGAAGACCTGGAAAACAGGCTCGGGGCTCAGTAAAGGCTGGCTTGACTTCAGGTATAATTCGTCTGTAAACACACTTTGGCAGCTATCCTAGTTAGCCTTAGTTTAGCTTGCTAAGCTAACGTTAGCTGATGTCAGTATGCTGGGCTGGTGTAATGCGTAGGCTACTGTTAATCACTGATGTGTGTAATGTCAATTTGCAGAAAATGAAGAGAACGTCAACAGACATCTCTTCTTATTTAAAGAAGAAGATGAGTAAAGGAGAGACAGAGCTGGCAGGGGAGCAGCAGCATAGGGCTAGTGAGGAGATGGCCTTACATGCTAGAAAGTACATGTGGAACTCTGTTTTGTAAAAGTGAAACTAAAACCTAAGTACAGTTTTATTAATGTGATTGTGACCTTTGTAATCATTTAAGTCTTCTACACACTTTAGGTCTGCAGCTCCTTCAAAATGAAACGAGAATCTATGCAGTTGTTCCTCCTCTGTGTTCTGAGGTTATGAGCCGACCATTACTCAAGTTTGTTTTCATAATGTTCTGTATGCTAATTTAAAAAAAGGTTAACCAGTTTGTTTATAAAGTATAAATATTTTTTTTCAAAACAAATGGAATACAAGCTATATATTACTCTCACCACAGTGGCCTAATCTAGAAATATGTCTCGTCACCTATTTTCTGTCTAATACTAAAAGGTGGTGTTTTGTATCAGTTATAATGTTTTGAATTTGCTCTAAAGGTCAATAATAGATGGTGTCTTTGTGTTCAATCACAGTATGTATTTACCATGTTATACCCCTTGTGTTTTGGGTCCTGTTGAAATAAAATAGTCATGTTTTAAAACTTGATTTAATAAAGTCATGTCAATCATCTTTGATCCCAGTGTGACACAAACAGCTTTGTTCTAAAACAATGTATAACCTAGAGACATAATATACCTGAAGAACATGTTGTGTTGCTGTTGTGCCTTACAATAAAGGAACTTATTTAAATTAAGCTTTATTTGTCTTTTTAAAAGGAAAGAACAACTATAAAAAACAAAACGATAAATCACCAACACATGTATACATAACACAAAACAAGGTTCTTTTAAATGTTGTTTGAAGTAAAATGTTAACTATCCGTATTATATTCACTTCAGATGAATAGTATTAGAACATGTAAAATAAGAAACCAAAGTATATCAGTAGGTGATTCTCTTTGCCATTGTTTTTCATCTAGTCTATACTTTTACAACAATTACATTCTTGGTTTTGGTGGGCCACCCCAAGATTTTCAGTGGCCCCATTTGGCCAATGTCTGGAGGCGCCACTGTGTGTGGGGCGGCTGTATTTCTGGCAGATCTTCTTTCAACTGACTAGCAGGAGGAAAAGGCAAATGTTTTACTCCTCTGCAGAGCGTTTGTCGAGACACGAAATGCATGCGGTTTCTTTTACTTTAATGAGTAATCCTCGGATGGAGCGCCGAGAGCAGGATGATGAATGGAGCTGTACAAGCACCACCTTATCTATGTGCGTGGGTTTGTGTGGGAAACATGATTTGTATGACTTGTCTATGAGTGCAGATCCGTGAGAAGTGAAACATATATCAAATGTGTCATGCTAGATGCACGAATGAATGCATAAACATACAGTTGTGGTCAAAAGTTTACATACACGTAAAGAACATGTATTTCATGACAGTCTTGACTTTTCAAGAATTTCTACAACTCTTATTTTTCTGTGATAGTGATTGGAGCACATACAACTTTGTCACAAAACAAAAATCATGAAGTTCGGTTATTTTATGAATCACGAGTATGACGTTAACTGTGGTTAAAAGTGGAATGATAATCCATTGACTCTGCATTAAACTATAATGTATCTTTTAGGAGAAATAGTTGGCCATGATGTCCCACAACTTGTTTTTGATTAGAGCCTAAAGAATACAAGTCTAGAAGTTGGGTTCAAAACCTACATTTGAATCCTACGGGAGATCAGATGGGATATAAAATAATGATCACCTAGTCTTTTTTTTTTACAAAGCCTTTCGAGCAAGCAGCAGCAGAACAGATTTAATGGGAAGTTCTCACATGTGAATATGTGGGGCTGATAGGAAATTTAGTGAAAGGAAAATGAACCTGCATGTCACACAAAATGAAACACAGAACATACACAGGGCTGTTTCGGCTAAGTGTGATCAGCGGCTCATTTCTTGGCAGCAGAGAAATCCCGACGGAGCGGAGGAGTCAATTAATGGTGTTTTCAGGAGATAGGCACTCGCATGTGGTTCCTTCGACTTTCCAGGCAATTATGACAAAACGTGATGTATATCCCCCAACTCGAATTATACGTAAAGGACTGGTGTCAGCGCATGAAGGAATATAATCCCTAAATCCTCTAATGTCTTCTCTTTGACGGGGAAATAACAAGGAGGTATGTACGGGGAGTATTCCTCTGCAAAGAGCATTTCATATGAACCCGTTAGACTGCTGGTGCAGAAACAGGTTTTTATTGTAATACATTTTGTATTGAGAATCTCATCCTCTATTTAACATGAATTTTAGATCGGTTATTGACAATATCTGCCTTAAAAAATCCCATGATCATTTCTAGGAATTTTTTTTATAGTATTTTCATACGTTCTATTAGTATAGGTCTATTCTTTGAAGGTGGATTTTGTGTTAGTCTATAGTCGGTGGAAAAGGTATGAGGTGCAAAAAACAAATAGCCAATTTTTTCCACTGGTGGCAATGAATATAAAACAATTAAAACATGTACACCTAAAGCAGTTTATATAGCATATGCTAATCTTGTAATTGCTTTTCTACCATCCATTTAAACAGTATTGTTGTTGGCGCTGCCTGTGTTTTGCCAATAAGGTTTGTCACTGATATATATTTGACTAAAAGCCAGAAGAAGTGTCCGAATGCTTAACAACTAAGATGTGTACTTTCTCATTGTAACATTCCTAAAAAGTTGGTGTGGGACAGCAGTTTGTTTGAATTTCTTCCAGCTCTAAAAAGCAAAGACGACTTCCTTTTTAGTTTCATATTTCACATCCTTTGCTGTTCATGCTTCCTGATTGGTTCTGCAGAGTTACCAACAGAAACGATTGCACCCTGACGACCTCTCCAAATGCCAAGACAGCAATTATGGCTTAGCATGATGAAGAGAACAAAAGGTGGACATGGTGCATTACGCAATTACATCTTTATACTTCATCTTATGTGAGGTCATGGAGCTCACAGCCGCTGAAGCAGAACTGTGGTTGTGTTTCCACGGAGAGATGATAATGTGACAAGAAAAATACAGTGCGTGGGAAGCAGCTGTGACCTTTAGCGCCGTCATGTAATGCACCTGAAAGAGATGAAACTGTAATTAACATGTCGCCTGTTTAAATCGCGATGTGGAGATATCAAACAAAGAAGAAACTCTGATGGAGGCACTCAGTCGTCAATCATTTTCACTTCAGTTTCCCGTTAGAAGTGCCACTGAAATGTTAAAGCTCTCTAGAATGTATTGAGGCAGCTTAGGGTAAAGCAGCCCCACGTTTTTTATAAGCCTTCACTCCAGACCTTTGGATTCCTCGGAATCCAAAGCTCTTCGGAATCTTTCACTGAAGTCCTTCAGCCTTTGGTGCGCTTCCTCACTCATGTTCTTGGTGAGGTCATGAGAACAAAGTTCCATCTCACTGATAAGACAAGATGGTACAAAGAAGTCATATATGTAATATTATAAATTCACATGCATCAGGGGTTGTACACTTTAATGGAAATTGTATTAGCATTCTCCTCATGTTTCCAGCTTACCTCCAGTCATACTCGGGTCCACATTTATACGTTTCCTTGGCTCTTTCAAGGGAAACCGAGAGTACAGCTGCGAGGGCGTGGACTGTCGTCTGTGTCATGAAGGGATTAAAGCCACACGTTTAACAGTTAGAGTAAAATGGAGACATCCAATAAAGGTTGTGCCAGACCAATTGGCATCAACATGCTACTGGACATTGACCATGAGTTTAAGTGCAACATATGTAATTTAATTTTATATAATGTGTAGTCGACAAATAAAAAATCAGTGAAATCTAACCTCTGGCAGAAGCACATCCATGACGAATGCCACCTCATCTGTGAACCTTCTCTCGGTCTGTGTTTTCTCAACCACTTGTGAGAGGAATGACAACACCTGGCAAAGAAGGAGGAAAGGAAACACCTGGCAAAGGAGGAGGAAAGGGTCATCATCTTCAAAGAAGATGACCCTTGACTTGTCCAGTGATGATTGCCTGCAAATGCTATATTTCACTGGGAGAATGCTAAACAGACATGTATATTAGGGCTGTCAGTCGATTACAATATTTAATGGCAAACGTTTTATCTGTTCTAAATGTACCTTAGAGGGATATTTTTTAAGTTTAAGTTTTTAATACTCTTATCAACATATGAGTGGACAAAATATGCTTTATGCAAATGTTTGTTTATCATTTGATCAATGACAAATATTCTCATGAATATTAAATACAACAACCCCTGAAAATTAAAAATATCCGCCTCAATTCAACCTGGAACCTCTCATACAATACACAGTGTGTGTGTGTGTGTGAGATGGATCGTTGGAGCTATGTGCAACTCAAGGCATATGCTCGAACGGGAGCTGCCTGGACGCTGCGATCATGTTGCGCGCACTATCCGTGCTGAGTGTGCTGACTTTTCCTACAATGTCCCCCTGTCTGGCTTCCTGCATAAAGTCAAGTGCTCGGCGCAGTTGTCGGCGAAATGTCGCTCCTCTGTTTTCATTGAAACAGCTCCTTATATCCGTTAGCGCAGCTAGCTAGCACCAGATGCTAACAACAACAATACATGTAAGCTGTGCCCATTCTCTCTCGCTCGTGCCACACATACACACACCCTCCCGATGGCCAGTCGGTGCCTGCTGGTGAGCGTGGAAGTGTGGTCTGCCGCAAGCAGACGGCAGGAGCGGGGCAGTCAGCTTCAGCTTGTAGATGGTATTTTAAACTCGATGCGCTCTGAAACTACGGGGCGGCCGAGGACAAAAAATACACATGCGTTAATCGTGTTAAAATAATTAGTGGCGTTTGCGTTAACTTGACAGCCCTAATATTTCACTTTATTTATATTGTGCTTAAAATGAGTCCCTTTACTTAGACATTTCAATTTCAAACTCACTTCAAGATGTTGCAGTAAGCCTTTGTCCTGAGTGATACAATCTATTAACAAGCCACTGGTCAGTCTTCGATGGTGCTGAGCTTGTTGAGCCCTTTCCTAAAATGTTATTGACAGTCTTCGATGGTGCTGAGCTTGTTGAGCCCTTTCCTAAAATGTTATTGACAATGCTTAAACATGGTAAATTCAACTCTGAATAAGTAACATTTGCACTTCCTTACTGACCTCAAGCATCTTGAAAGATGCGTTTTCGCTATCCAGGCTTCCGCCTTCTTTGTCCATGGTAACATGACTTTCCTTAATGGGTACACAGGCCAAATATTATTGAGTGGAATGCGCTAAATATTAGATACTCCTGATTAGGGTTGGGTACCCGGTTCCAACATTTCGATTCGAGCGACATCATTTAGAAATGTGAATTTCGGTTCCGCTTTTCGATGCCAGAGGAAATGTTTCTCGCCGCTCTCCGTAGCCTACTGTATGACTGCGGCGGGGCGGGAAATGTAGCGCTGCACTTCCTACAGCGTAACCATGTTCGCCTAGGGCGCCAGATCTGTGGAGGCGCTGCGCTGACAGCTCTGGGAGGAAAATAAAAAATGTTTTGACCGTTGGGGCTCATCCTAATTTTCTTTTACAGTAACTGAGTATACCGACACTCTGGTACTTCTACTTTTACTCAAGTACGAAATCTGAGTACTTCTCGTCACCTCTGCATCCCTCTGCGATAACAAAACTATCAAAGCAGGGTTTTGATTCGGACCATGTTGATTTGTGAATGTGATATTTGCCAATAATAGTTAAAAGCTGAATAATATAGTTCATAGGGTTATGAAACACAATATCACATCAAATAAATGAATGTGTAGAATATATTATACTTGATTAACACTAGAACCGCCAATCGGGTCAATTTGACCCAGAGCTGTTTTTTATTGTAACTTTTTTTCAATAAAATATTAGTCTCCCAGTCCGTGACCTTTCCTGAAAGTGTGTTATGTAGCACCCTATGTTGTTAAAAATGGTCAATATGAAGTCAGATTGAAGAAATCGCCCAAAAAATTGCCATTTATACCTATTTCCGCCCTGCGTCATATTGACCCCACCCCTTTTCGCGTGTAAACAAACATGCCGTGTTGCCATAACAACGCCTTTTGTCTACTGCAGTTCCTTATAGATTGAGAGAGAGATAGATATATTGATAGTCTGTAGTGAAGGAGTGCGCTCACGGGAGACTGCTTGTGCTGCGCTCGTCAGCGAACAGCCGTTTGCTTTTCACCCAACAATGACAACCGCCACACGAAATGCTATGTTGTAGCGTTAATAAACGAAAATTGCTTGTCAAAATACCAATACCACAGGACCATTTTTATTTTTAAAGCAATACTTTTACCTTGAAAATCAATACATTCTAATACCGGGTCAATTTGACCCCGGTGGCGGTTTTAGGTATTAAAAGGTCTCTGGTGTTAAAGGTGGGGTAGGTAATTTGAGAGACCAGCTCGAGTGCGCTAGAATTTGAAAATACACAACCGGAAAAAATCTGCCACTTCCTCAGAGCCCATCCTCCAACACACACGAAGGCGCACATGACCAATGAGGGCACGAGATAAGTGTGTGCCCCGATGGAAGGCTGACAGGCAGGTAGGCCATCCAGTTACTTTAGCCGGGCCGAGGCAGATGATTGGTCGTGCTTTTTACAGTGCTACGGCTAACACTGATGACATATTTTAATGGATTTTTTGTCAAAGCTCTTCAGATATTCATTGCTATCGGGATGTGAAGAGCATTACATGGAATATAACAAAGTGTATCTCGAGCCGGTTTCTCAAACTTACCTACCCCACCTTTAAGCCTCAAACTAATACAATTATTGTTATGAGTGAACCATATGGTATAGTGCATTTTACTATACTTTACATTGGAAAACCCTTATGTTAGAAGCCTATGTTACTGGCCTAGGGGTACCTGGGCCAGCAGCAGACTCTACCTCTGTATATGACAAACACACAAGGCAGAAACGTTAGCTGTTTGTAGCTCAACTGCAGGATTTAATATTCTTATTTGGAAACAATCCACAACAAAAGCATTTATCTATGCTCATTTCTATGAGGCAACAGCATTTACATCATAATGATGACATCATGGTCAAAATACAACAAATGTACAATAAATCATCACACTCAAATGCCAATACAATACACACACTTCTAAGAAACATATATAACCTATATGCATAAACACAATATACCTCTCATAGTAATTTACATCATACACCAAGCAACACGTGTCTATGTAGTACTGTTTCACCTTAGCGTTAGCTCCACTAGCGCTAACAACGCTAACAATTAACTGGTTTAACCCTTTACACCTACACTTTTACATAAGGTCGGAGTACTTCTACTTAAGTAAAATATCTGAGTACTTCTCCCACCTCTAATAATTAACATCTTTACTTCTCCAGTGTTGGAAGGTTGTTGCGTCATGGCACTCTGATATTAAATAAAGATGAGATGATTAATGCATATGCTTGCTGTTTCTGAGCAAGGGATTCATTAATTAACCCCCCACCCTCTTAGAGAGTGTGTGTTGGCTGCTGGTGGGTGTTGAGCTGCAGATGGCAGGGGAGCTTTGGGAATCCGACGCAAGCTATTTGGAGCCGCTGCGTCGGCGAGGTTCAACTTCCTGCATGGGTCTTCAGGAGAGCTGTACATTTCCACAGGAAACAAATAAGATATAAGGTAAGGTACGTTAACAGACACAGAGGCAATTCAAAGTGCTTTCCATCATCATCATTAACACTCAAAAAGAAGACAACAGAAAGGAACAAAAATAAATAAACATAATGGAATAACAGATTCATAAAAACCATGCATACAAGAGATACAGAATAGTTTAAAAACAACATTGTAAATACGGTAGGTGCTAAAACAAGTTAAACGACTTCTGGGTGAGCAGCTGAAAAAAGTAGTGTTTTTAACATCGATTTATATAACTCAGCGATGGTGAGTGCCACATATAAGTGAGCCTCGGGGAAAAGTTTCTATAGGAGCTGAAGTTTGGTGTAGAGTCATGTCGCTGTCTGAGAGGAAGTTTATTTTTTAAGAATAAAGCTGAAACTGTCCAAAGGTCCAGATGGCTTTAAACCACAAGGTTCTCCAGGGGATCCGTCTGTTGCCGAGGGCCGCTTTTGGAGTTGGCATGGAATGGGAAACAATCCTGTGTTCTTACATTGCACTTCATTCATGTATTTTGTCTTCTATGTTTATTTTATTATCTTTGCTTTTTAAATGTAATTTTCTGAATGTCTTTCATTTTTGTAAAGCACTTTGAATTGCCTTGTGTTGAAAGGTGCTATATAAATAAACTTGCCTTTTTCTTTTTTCCAAGTGACTTATTTATTCAAAAAGTTGACGTCAGTACTCACCACAGAGTTCTGATCCACCATTAACAGACCTTCACTTCACATTAATTTATCAGGTAAACTGTTATTACAATATCAGGAAGGACATTTATTTACACAAACAACCAAGTAAAAACACATTAAAGGTGGGGTAGGTAATTTGAGAAACCGGATCGAGTGAGCTAGCATTTGAAAATACACAGCCGGAAGAAATCTGCCACTTCCTCACAGAGCCCCTCCTCCAACACACACGAACGCGCACATGACCAATGAGGGCACGAGATAAGTTTGTGCACAGATGGAAGGCTGACAGGCAGGTAGGCCATCCAGTTATTTTAGCCGGGTCGACTCAGATGATTGGTCGTGCTTTTTACAGCGCCACGGCTTCCATAGGTGATAGATTTTTGTCAAAGCACTTCAGATATTCATTGCTATCGGGATGTTAAGAGCATTCCATGGAATATAACAAAAAGTGTGTCTCGAGCCGGTTTCTCAAACTTACCTACCCCACCTTTAAATCAATCACAGTATAAAAATGACCATTGTTTTTTTTCACATGTTATTATATGTTTAGGAAATGTCTAAGTGTGTGCTGCGAGCTTGCATAACATTAACTTATAGATAAGAGGTTCATTCACTGAACGCTTCTCTTCTGTGCAAGAACACATAGAAAAACAAGACAAGAAGTGACTCATTCAGACTTGGGTTTGGTCTTCTCCTTAAACACCGGAGAACTCGGAAACTGGCTTTGACCTAGCGGATCACAGTGTGACTGGGATTCCACCGCGTCCGTCTGCGCCACGGTTTTGTTCCGACCTCCTACAGCTAGCAGTTAGCTCAGTCGGACACAGCTTCATCAGTTGAATATGGCTTCACCCTCTAAGGCTATCGCTATTGGGTAATCCCCCTGCGCACTCGCGCCGCACTGAAAATACTTTAGTCCACGCCCACCCTCGGGCTCCCTTCCGGTATAAGTAGGAAGGAGGCCCGACAATCTGCTCCCTCTTTTCTTCAGCACCCCGTTAGACTGAAGCACTGATCGAAGAAGCAAACATGAGTAAAAATTGTGTAAGAAATTGTCTCATGTGGCTCGGGGTACATCATGAGCTATGACCCACATAACATGTGCGAGTCCTGCCTGGGGTCTGAGCATGCGGACGCGGCTCTAACCCAGCAGGCGGCATGTGCTCACCGTGCCCGTCTTCCTCTGGTCGACAGACAGCGGTGCTCTGGCTGCTGCAGACGGGGAGACAGAGTCGGAGCAGGGTGCCAGGTTGGCGGCCGAACGCACGGTTCCCTTCTCCGCCGCCACAGCGCTACCAGCGATAGGTGGCATTTTAGTGGAACTGCCGGAGATTATTAGCAAGGCGGCTGCCTGCAAAAATCTCCCCGTTCCCCTGGCTCAGGAGAGGTGTGCTCCGGACGATATGGCCGGAGTTTTCTCACGGGGGCAGACGGTCAGGAGTGACCCGATCTGACGCTCAGGAAAGCACCGCATCCATTTATGTCGGCAGCTCTTAAAGGCAATGTGAGCGTCCATTCCCTTTGGATAACGGAGAATTGTAAACCACTACTCATCAACTCAAAAACAGCAGATTACCTTTGTTAATTAAACGACATTGATAGGTTTAAATTGTGTACAATGCTTTTCTGTTTTTCCCCTTCAATTCTGAGAAACAACTTGTTTCCTCTGAAATGTGGAGCGCCAAAGAGACTACACTACCCACAATCCCCAGCTATTGTTGTGACGACGCCTGTCCACTTTGACAAACCTCGTGATAAGTCAACAAGCTCTGCGCGTGGGTGTGAAAGCCCTAAAAGAGGGAGTTTTGTGCTGAAAACCCTCCATTGGACTCCTTTGTTTACCTTCTGAACATAGCGACATCACTCTCACACTTGCACTTTTTTTAGCGCTCCAACACATTGTACTTGATAGGCTAAGGGGGCGGGACATCTCTAACTGGTTGACCAATCACATCAGAGCAGACTGGGCTCTGGTTTCAGACAGAGGGTGAAAAGAGGTGCAGCAGCAGTATGAGAAAAATAAAGAGCTTTTTGAAAATTAAACCGTAGAGACACTACATACTGATATGAACCTGGAAATAAGCAGAATAGGGACTCTTTTAGAAAAACCATGCACTGGATTTTATTAACAGTAAACTACAATAATGTGTTGTATATTCATTAACTTTGAACTATAGTCCATTTAACAGTTTCCTTTTTGGCCTTTGCAGTAGCTCCTCTTTGTTTTTCCACCTGGAGAAAACCTCTAAGACAGAAACAGCTCTGTGTTCTTTCATAAAGCAACAGGAGGTAGATTATTATTTTTTTTAAACAAGAGCAAATGTACCTTTGGTCAGCAATTCCCACATCCATCAGTAATTTTAGTTAAAGGTTCCCACTAGTTTCAAGGCTGATTGAACATAAGTGTTTGTCGTTTCAGCAAGTAAAGTGGATTTCTACTTTTTCAATATTTAGAGATCCAAAGTACTTATTTTGCTTCAACAATTCACTTTGTATGATAAAGTGGTCGATACTCTTCAAAAGGTCAGAAAGAAATGGGATACCCCAAACCGTTTTACTGCAAATTGCATTTTAAATGAAGGACATTAATCATAAGTCATCCTGATTGAGTTCATAACCTGGAAGCATCCAATGAATATGAAAAAGTATTGATATAGTGTCTGTATATTGTTAATACCCTCCACAATCAGCTTATGTTTTTGGTCTTTTGGTCTGTATTTCAACACGATTACGTAACAAAGATTTATCCGATATGTGTAGTAGTTCAGTCTTCACAGGATGCCTTTGCTCTAACAAATTAGTGCTACATAAATGTAATTTATAAGCGACAGGATTGCAGTTAAAATGAGTTAGTGTAGCGTTAAAGATGCCGTCACCAACACACATTGTTCTCTCATATTATCCTGTTGTTTTGTTCCCAGTCTTCTGTCAGAAGCCAAGTCTGTGATTCACAAGCTGTGGGTCACAAGCTGGGTGGTCTGCACAGATGAAGGGAAACATCTCCCCAGCATTGAGTTGCCGGGCAGAATGCAATTAGAGACAAGGATGCTGAACATAATTGGGTGTGACACATGTTAATAGCCTCTCATTTAGACACATTTGGATCCGCTGTCTAAAGCTGGACGAGGGTGCAGAAATCGGAGTGGATGCTCTTGGAAAACAAGTCGCCAGCTGCCAAGCGTGTGTGAAGTCACCGCCAACCAGCTGATTGCTCCCTCACACACATGTGAACCACTCTTTTATCGTTGCACTTGCATCTCTCTGTCAGGTCTCGGGAATTTGAAGGGAGCACTCACTGTGAATTGCTGCCACTCTTAATCGCAGTAAGGACTATTTATTAGGGTTTGGCTAGCCTATTACTATCCCTGGACATCTTCAAGTCATCATTTATTCTCTGCAAAGCGTCTTTGAGTTTTTAGAAAAGTGCTATACAAGTGTCATGTAGTATTATTATTAAAAACTCTCCTGTTCACCATGGCCTTTGACCCCTAACCCATCAAAGTCCCTCTGCTTCAACTCCTACTTATTTAATCTTTACTTTATTATTTGCCAAACTTGTTTGTTTGTGCACACTAGAGGTGCAACAACTAATCGACTTAATCGATTAAAAAAAAAAAGTGTATGGCTAAATAAGAGCGTTTGAGAAATTGTGCAAGGCAAACAGCAATAGTCCGAATAATCGATTAAACGTTTCATTAATCGATTATCAAATTAGTCGTTTGTTGCAGCCCTAGTTCACACCATGTAAAGTGGCCTTGGGTCCCTTGAAAGGCGTTATAATAAATGTCATCGATTATTATTATTTTTAGTCAAAGTCAACTTTATTGTCAATCTTTCAGTTTGTGTGTACAGAGAGATCGAAATACCGTATATGTATATATATATATATATATACATAAATAAAAGCATAACAATCACTTTAATATGAAGAAATGTACATTAGTGCAAGACTGCCAAGGACAGTCTCACAGATTCTTATTCTCAGTAAAACCAGCAGAGGTTGAGGAATGAGGCGTTTGGCGTTCATACGATGATCTGCAGGAGAATTCAGAGCCACAACACAAGGAGGAAATCATCTTTATCAATTCAGCACGCAGGAAGTGAGCACAGATGCTTTCGGAAGCCAGGTGAGCTTTCGCACGTTGAGCAGAGCAAAGAACACATCTGTAATGTATTCAAAGAGAAATAAAGCTGAAACATATTCAACATGATTCCCATTTCCTCTTCGGAAAGAGAACTGGTAAGAGCCCCTTAACATTGTTTTGGTTCTTTTGGGTTAATATACATCTTTACTAGTGATGTTACGTATTGCGCCGAGGCTTCGGAGCGTGTGTCGAGTAATCCCCGAAGCTTTTTGTGGAGCCTGTATTGTATGGGATTAGTTTTGTATCATAAAGATAAAGCAAAACTATGAGTTTAAAAGAGAAAAAAAACTAAGTCAAGCAAAATAAAATACATTTCAAAAGTTGCAAACAAATCATTTGTGTAATCATGTAAACTATAAGTATTTTTTCTTTGTTTTAACAGGTTTTTGTTTACAGTTCTTGTTTCTCAATGATCAGACTTTTGCTCTCGCTGCAGCTCTTCTCGTTTACGCTCCCCTCATTGTTTGTTTGAGATTTTGACACAATAACAATAACGTTTCTATGCCACCATTTTAGATGCGGATTTTGTTAAACTAATAAGTTTGCGCTGTGGACCAACACTATACATTGACGGGGAAGGGGGTAGCAATAAAGATAACACCATTAAACAGTTACACAACATAACAGAAATAATATCGATAGCAGCGTCCCTAGCAACCACCTTGGTGACAATGAAAACGTTCTATGGACGCAATTTCCAGAAGTAATCTTCGTAATAACTAGCAAACTAAAGCTCATGTACATCCACTGCACACATAATCTGAAATAACAACTCATATTTCTCGCATCAAATGACATCAAAACGCATTTTAATGGCCAAACTAACTTTAAAATAGGCATTTTCCACCGAGAATAAAACGATGTTCGGCCATGTTTTTTTTTTATGCAGGGAGAAATGTGAAGATCACGTGACATAGACGCCAGCCATTGGAATGAATGGTGAAAAAAACGTAGGGATCTTACAATTTCAGAGGCGTTTTTGTAGAAATACTACGTCCTACGTTGTGGACCAACGTAGTTATTACACGTTTTTTTGTGAGACTGGGTTGGCTGCACAGCACCTCTCAATGTGATGCCAAAATAAACAAGGTCTTCTGTCGGCTCTGTACATCAATGCCGACCTATGCTGACAAGTGAGTGAAGAGTAGACAATATAAAGGTATTGGCTTTAGGGAAATGTCCCAGCAGTTTAGGATAATGAAGGTTCTAATCTAATATATTACATAGCCATTACATGTCTAACTCCTAATGACAGAAAGCGCATTATACAAATAATAACTCATAGCAGACATTTTTTAACAATGACCACAATATAATTTTAATAAACCAAATATGAACAATTGAGGAAAATGAGGAAGAACTGATGATTCAAATGTTGTAGTACAAGTTGTAATGTAGTTAGTTATGCACTAACTACATAACTAACTACTATGTATATTGACAGGGGCCAATAAACCGACGGATGCCCATAACCTGTTACACCGGTCTAGCTTTCATCCTAAACACACATTTCAGGGGATTGTAAAATCGCAGCTTACTCGTTTTAAGAGATTCTGTTTCACAAATGGGGAGAGGGATGCGGCTACACAAATAATGGTTTCAGCCTTAAAAAAGAGGGGGTACTCAAGATCATTGCTGCGCCGGAGTCGGTCGACAGTTTTCGGAGAAACATCTTCGGCCAGTTCTATCTTAAGAGAGGTAGTGGAGGAGAAACGGATAGCCCCTCGTGTCCAAACCTTTTTCGGTTCAGGCTGGTACACTAGTTACACAGAACTTTAATAGGATAGTGGGCGGGACAACCTTGGGTCAGTTGGTGAAGGTGATTTCGGTATTCAGGAGAAATCAAAATTTGAGGGACCTTCTGGTCCGGGCCAAAATCCCTTTGTTTGGGCCCCGGATCCGACCACCGAGTTTGCCTAATCCAATATCAGGAAAAAGGTTTGCTTTCCAAGCTGGGTTAACCTTGGATTTTTGCAACTGCGTTTACTGTGTTAAATGCACTAGATGTGGGATTCTGTATGTAGGGGAAACACGTAACACTTTGAAAGCCCGCTTGGCAAACCACAGTGCGGAGGGGTGGGGAACAGCCTACCCATCTGGTGGGACATTTTACCAGGCACAGGGTTCAGAATCTACTCTTAACTCAAATGACCAAATAAAACAAACGCTGGTTATATTTTTCAAGGTTTGAAATAGCTGGAAACTATCTACAACCCAACAAAGTGCAGTACCACCACAGAAATAACCGAGGTCGAAGTTAACCTTAAATGTTTCCATCTTAAGCTGTGTTAGTTAGTTTCGTAACGGACGTAGCATAACAGTTGTAACGGTTGTACCTTTTCTCAGACGTTGAACTACAATTCTACCCGTGATATACGCTCATTATACCACGGCTAAGAACCAATCAGATTGCTTGATTTGACTTGTCAGTTTTATAATAAGCCTTAAAGTGTCTTTGCTAGTAGCGCTGTTAGCTCTATTTTGGTGAGTAAAGGAATCTGTGGAACAGGAAAATGGATCCTCTAATTATCAGCGAACTCAGTGGGACGGCTTTCTTCATGCTGGTTGACATTTTGATTTGAGAGGAATAATGTGAGCAATCAGGCCCCCCCCCTACTGGGCTCACAACCTGTTTGTGACATGTTTACCCTCGGCTGAGAAGACCTCCACGCTTCTGTTTGGCTCTTTGTGTGCTCCGAGGCGCCGTCACCATTATTGACATACAAAAGCATGTAAACTAAGCATGCATGGTCCTATTAGCAGTGACTCAGCATGTGTCTATTGATGGTGTTGTAACAGTGTTAAATGAATCAGTAAGCTAACTGTCAGCCAGTTACTAACCTGGAGTCAGTGTTTTTTCTCGTGCTTTTTATTTGTCTTCATTTGAGCAACACTACTGACTCGTCAAGTTTGTACAGGTAGAAATTATTATTATTCATGAGGGTTTTTAACAGAGGCAAAATTAGCTATGAGTTATTTTCCCCCCTAATTTAAACCAGAAGAGGAAAATACTTTTCTTTTGAACAACCCTAAAAAATACCCGAAAGGCGCATCAGTGGCCTTTTGACCCCAAGTTTGTTTGATCTGGAGTATTAAAGAATAGCCGCACTATGTTTGTTCCTGTTCTCTTTCTTTTGAGGTCTGATTTTTTGATATTTTTCTAAATTCTGTTAGGGGTTTTTCCCTTTCCTGTGGTGTGATATATAGGTTTTTGTGCATATAAATGGTCTTCAAAGGCTAAAATCCCCCACACACTCTCCCGGAAATGCCTCCATTAGACTCCTTTGTTTACGTCTGTAACATAGAGTGACTCAGGCTTTTATTGGAGAGCGCTCAAACACATTGTACGTGATAAATCATCACAACAGAGTCCCATGCATCTCTACCATGGCCGTTGACAGGATTGTGAAACAAACCTTGTGTATCTCCTCACTGCAAACATGTTAGAAACAAAAGATTAAATGTTCCTATTCCAAGTCCTTGAATAGCGCTAAACAGACTGCAAGTGATACATGCACAGCAAAGTGACCGATCAATCACGTGCACACACAGCCAAAAGAGGTGTTTCCTGCACTGGCACGTGCATGCAGAATCAACACATATATATAAATAAACTCTAATGGGAATTTCCTCGTGACAGAGATAGCTGTCCAGATGAAACTAAGTCAATCACTCCGAGCAGATGACATGTCAGATAGCTCGGTTGTGATTATTTTCTTGTGCTGCCGCTGCTCAGCTTTCTTCAGGGAAACAGATGCATCAGCTGATAGGAAATACGTTTGAGAGAAGATTGATGTGGACGGACGGAGGTTTCTCTGTTTGGCATACGGGACATCTGGGTCTTTGAGATACTTGCTATGCAGATGACATCCTGTTGCACTGGGTGTCAGCTGGGTTTCATTTCTAAGGTGATTATTGATAGTATGAATTCTGGATCCGGATTGGACAAGGCAATCTACACCTCTGTAGAAATGTTTTAGCACTCTCAGATCTGAACACTTTATCATAACAATGCGTCATCTTGCAATATATGAATTTAATGTATATAGATATTCTACAACAGACACCGAGTTGGGAGTAGGAGAGGTCCATGAGAGAGAGGGCAGAGGGACTGCATGGCTGCAGCTTAAATACTCCTGTCTCTTCAGGTGGACCAATCAGAATGTCGAAGGCAGCCAATCAGCTAACGGGCACCACCTCACTCACACAGGCTGCATCTCACTTCTCTTATTTTTTATTTCCTCGCTTCTCGGTATCACCGGAAGTTGATTTGTCTGCGCCATCTTGAGTAGCGTCCCAGTGGCCTTATTTGTGTGTGTTTCAATTAATGTATCGTTTAGTTACAAATATGTGATATATCTGAACAACAAAGTGGTCAAAAATCATTGTATTCATTTATTGGAAAAATGTTCAAGGTCGCTTTTTTCATTTTATTTTCATTTATTGTCATTTCCATTCAGTCAGTCATTAAGTGATATTTAAAATGTTAATTTGCTACATAACCACACGAACTAACAAAGTGTGAAATCCAATGAATGTTAATCTATTTATTCTAAATGTATAAACTATTATTCGTTTATACATTTTAAGAATGGCGTTTATCTTTTTTGAGAATTAGTTCTTATTTTATTTTATTTATTTGGGTCTGCAACAGATGATACAAATGTTTGTGTCAGTAAATGTGTGGCGGGGGTGTGTGTGAAAATAACGGGGACAGAGCTGCTGTCAGACGATCAGCTGTGCGGCCTCTCATATTCTATTAACATGTATATAGACATTTTGCACTACTTTTTATTGTATATGTTGCATTTTTGGAGGAGCTCAGGTCAAAATAATTTCATTGCCATTTCTACACCGTAGCTTTTTGCATATGACAATAAAACCTTTGAATCATAAAACTGGATAAAAAGGTAATTTATGACAAGGATACAACTCTGTTTCAGAGGACCAAATTAAATATTGTGCCGAAACACCACAGAAATAACCAGACAAATACTCTACCTCGCTCTCAGAGGACGATTCACAATCCCCCTGATGCTATCGCCAAATTGTTAAAGGATTAAATGTTCAAATGAATGCGTGCTGGGTTAGTCTCTGCTGTAATTACACCATATTTCCGTGTGTGTTCAGCCACAGAAAGACTTGGAGCCCGCGGATCACAAAATGTGTTTTTTCTCCGAATCCTTCGTTAGGGCGGCAGGGAAGACTTGAAAAGGCTCTTGAGTGTCGAACGAGAGAGAATGGACCTGTCAAGTGGAACTAAGCTACCAAAACATGATCCATAGCCACATCAGGAATCTCGTAAATTACAGCCAATTCAATTACGATCGAGAACCAGCGTCATTAGTTTGAATCAGTGTGGGAGCGGTGATTAATGTGCAGCCATGTTGGGTTTGTTTATCCTGGGGCGCACATTCAGTCGGAGTACCTACAATCACTTTCATTTTTATGAGGATATTATTGGCGTAATCTACTTTAATTTAATAATGGAGTCTTGGCATGTTATGTGTTATTGAGAGAACAAACTAGAAAAGTGTTGCAACTCAGTGTCGAGGAAAAGTCAAATACTGTCAGAGAGACTCCAATGTAAAATCTTTGATATGTTTTTGGCATTTCATTTGGTTCAGTTGTTTTCTTGATGTTCGTGCCAAGCCATGGTTTCCAAAGTCCATTGAGGTAGCAGACTGCCAGACGAATATGCTTTCAGTCCAATGGGACGTTTTTCAGACAATTGTTTTTTGGGGATAACAAGCCGTTGGATAATGGGCCGTCCTCGTGATGTTTCCCCCATTAATGTTCACGCTTACCGTTGAGCTTTAGACCCAACACATTGAGTTTTTGACTAAACCAGTTTCGTCCCATGTACAGAGTTTGTTCAAAGCTAATCTAAGTACCTTCTGGCGCCAAGTCTAGTCAAAAATATCACCTAGTTTTTTTTCTCCCAAGCCCTGTCTAAACTTTTAAAGAAGCCCTATCATGCTTTTTAGGGTCTCTTCTCTTCCCTGTTTTCTATAGGTTTTAGTGCATGTAAATGGTCTGCGAAGGCTATAATCACTGTGTTCCCTCCAAAAGTCTCCTATACACTTCCCCCCTGCCTGAAACTCCTCCATTGGACAATGGATTGTTTACTTCCAGAACATAGTGACATCACTATGTAACACTCGCGCTTCTATTGGCTAGCACTCCAACAGATGATACGTGATGTACGCTTAGGGGCGGGACATCTCTAAGCTGTTGACCAATGACAATAGAGCCAGCCAGCTAACCAATCAGTGTTTCGGGGTTAGTTAGGATTAGGGTTAGCGTCGATGAAACAGTTTCTATTAACATCTGTACTAGTGTAAGTCTGAAACGACTCCGTTGTTTTCTTTCAGAACATATTGACATTGGTTTCAGACTGAGGTGAGTCATCTTTAACTTCAGTAAGTAGATTAGCCCAACACAAGTGTTTTAAATAAGACAGAGCTTTTATTATATACTACACACACTACATTTAAGTCTCATCTTGTTTGATATGCCATCTTGTCATCCTCGTGAAAAAAGGCCGTCAACGAAAACAGTTATAGGTTTTGTTTATCATTTGAACACATGTAGCCGACTACAGTGTAAGTCTGTAGGTTGAGCTAAGAAGAAAGAAACTCTACAGAACACCAAACTATGAGGCGAAGATAATCGAGAAGATTCTGTTGTGTTGTTTCGCTGCAGAACGACAGCTGCTGAGGTGCGGCTGCTCAGCGTCCGGCAGCTGGAGTCTGCTGGGCAGCTTAAGTTTAATTATGTGAATGTGCAGCAGGGCCATAAAAGAGTCGCATAGAGCACGCTCAGCAAACCCTCGTAAAAAATAATGTCTGGTAATAACGTTTTTTAATATTATTCAAACACGGTTATTCTTCCATGCTTTTCTGCGGTAGTATGTGTCCCTTCTATCTGTTCCAGAAAACAAAATGCTCAGGATGTAAATAAGAGCTCTTATTTTAATACGATCTGTTAGTTTTATCTAAGCAGCCGGAGGAATAACGGTATCAGAGGAGAGCCGTCCTACTAGAGTCCACTTCGAGCGATAGAATTACTAACAAAGCTCCACATTTGTGGAATCAGCTTCCAGTTTGTGTTCGGGCGGCAGACACCCTATCCGTTTTTAAGAGTGCGCTTAAGACCTTCCTTTTTGATAAAGCTTATAGTTAGGGCTGATTAGATTCAGCCCCTAGTTTTGCTGATATAGGCTTAGTTTGTCGGGGGACATCTTACTTCTTCCTTCTCTCTGTCTGTACCTGTGTACTCTCATGTTCCGATTTACCCAGCTTCCCCAAATGTCTTTCTTTTTGGTGTCTATATACGCCGGGATCCGGAGTCATGGATGATCCTGCGGTCCTGTGTCCTGCATCGCGAGCCCTGGATCTTGAGTCGTGGCTGTGGTCCTGGATCATAGGTCCTGGATGGATATCCTTGTGGATTCATCTTCCTATTATACACACATGCATTTCCATACATTTGGACTACCTATGTTGCAAATGTATTATCTTTTCATATCAGCATCAGCTAAATGTAATGTCCTCTGTTCTTCTTCTTTGGCATTTTAAAGTCACAGTATGTTTTTGTTCATCCATGCATCAATTTCACAGTTAGATTTATTTTTGTTGTATCATTGTATACAGTATTTCATATTGTATTAAGTTAAATATCACATGTCACAGATGATTTGTAAGGAGAATACATATAATATTTGTATTGTACTTGTATTGAATTGTATTTCATTTTTATTTGACGTATAAATACTTTGTTATTATTTGCCTTCTATCTCTTAATTGAGTCTTGGATTTTTTCTTCTTTACATTGTTGTTTGTTGATCTGTAAATGCCCCTTAGACAAAATGTGTTTTGTGAAATCTAAATTGATGTGATTTTGATCCCCGTAGGGAACAAGTGTTGCAGAAGTATCTGAAACAAGAATAAAGCAAGCATTGGACAGGCAAGAGTTCAAATAAGGAGAATAAGAAAAACTATATTTTATATAGTAAAAGATAATGTAAGTTACAGTATATAAAAAATAGACGATACGATATTACTTTAATGGTCAGATCAAGTCTGACATTTGACTTGCATCACAGCAGCTCCATGTGTAACATCAACATAGACCAATATCAGGACATAGTACATATACAACAAACATTTAACATAACAGCACGATCACATGCTCAAGAAAACATGCTCAAAGAGCCTTTAGCGGGCATTTGAATTGGGATTCAGCTCTGTATTTACAGATATGAATACTTGTGAATATGTTTAAATGTCTATGTGCATGGGCAAATCTAAAGTAGGTACATACGGTGCAGCTTGTTACGTTTTTAAGTGTTAGCATGTCTACGGTAAGCAACCACCGTCGTGCATGGTCTCCACCCAGGAGCCAGAATAAATTGAGGCCATTTGTTTTTATCCCCATCACGCGGAGGAGCTGGATAATTAGCAGCTATAATTCAGGAACAACGACCCGGGATCCAGACGATATTGAACGGCTCCTCACTCAACAGCACCCATGGGTGAAGTCCACCTCCCCCCCTGAGACAGATTCAGTTTGTTATGAAGTGGCAGCGAGTAATGGCACAACGTTACTCATAAAGGTAAGGGGTGGTAACTAATGAATATGCAGGAACATCACTCACTGGGTAATGAAGTGATGGGGCTGCCCCACGGAGGTGCTAAATGGAGTATTAAAGCACATATGGTAAGTTGCTGTTGAAGAACACAAACACAGACTCATAAAAACCCTACTTCTCCCTTGTTACTTTCCCGTTGTTGTTATTACTTGCTTTGCAGAGTTTTACAATAGACTATATGGCCAACAATATGTAGACTACAATACACCAACATGTGATTTTTTAACATCATATCCCAAAAGCATGGCCATTAGTACACGGCTAAGTTTAAAGTGGACCTTGTGGGGGAACTTCTGTGTAGCAATGCAGTGAGAGTCACCCACTCATGAAGGAGACACGGGAAGAGCAGGAGCTTTGATGTCAAACACTGATGGTTTATTTAGGAGCTTCGGCCGGAGAATTCACATCACAAGTCCAAGAGCCAGAGGTTCTGACTTCACGGGAGAGTTGCCACATCAATTATAGAGCGCCTCTCTCTCGTCAGCCCATTTAACTGGTTTCACAGAGTAATCAACATATCTGAGAAGATAGCCTAAACAGTTGGGAACACTGAGTTACTTGCGTCTGACACTTATGGTCTCGTAGATTTCACACCTTGGAGTCCACAAACACAGAGAAGGAAGTGTCCCAGTGTACCCACAACAATAAACCATCTGTGACCTAGGGTTGCCCGGTCATAGAATGGGAACAACAACATTATGGCTGAAGCAGCCTATCTCCTTAAAGGAGGTAACAGACGTCAGGGTCGGTCATGGACGTCATATCTAGGAGTCTAGGACAATTATTTCCCTAACAGACCTATTATGCTCATTTTCAGGTTCATCGTTGTTCTCCTACTGCCTGTCTGTTGTGATTGGTCAGCAGCTTAGATATGTCCCACCCCTTAGCATATCACGTACAATGTGTTGGAGCGCTAGCCAATAGAAGCGCGAGTGATAGATAGTGATATCATTTTGATGCGGAAGTAAACAAAGGAGTCTTGGGCGAACCTCCAAAAGCTTATCAGGGCCTCTTTAAATGATCATAAAGGGAAACAAAACCTGAAAGAAAAACATATAAATACCTGAAGACCTGAATACCAGTCTTGCACAAGGTTTTGCGTCTCCTAGCAACTATAGTTTGTAAAGAAGTCTGCAGTGCACAACTTTTACTTCTCTTCCCACACAGAAACGTGGAGCAGCTTGCCGCGCCTCGCTCTCACGGACTGAAGTGACATCTCAGTGATGTGCTGAAGCTGAAGCCGTGTCAAACTGTCACATGTCACAGCTTCCTCTGGCACAAATACAATTTAAATTCTGCAGCGTTTTCCTCCTCCATATAAACAAAGAGACTTGAAGGGGCTGCTTGAGACATTGACGATAACTTGGAGCGAACGTGATTGGTCCAACAAAGACAGAAACAAAGGTGGTTCAGGACTGTCTGTCTTTGTGCTGCAGTACAGTATTATTTATTTATCGTCTTAAAAAATGAAGTCCCTCTGGGGTTAAACAAAATGGATTCAGTAACCTGGGATTCACAATCTGTGTGCATGGCTTTGTAACCTGTTCTAAATCCATAATGATAATGTTTCTGAAGTGGATTAACAATAAGTTACTGAATACATTTGAAGTTGTTATAACATATTACATTTTCATCCACTATGTTAGTATTTCAATACTGTCATTTTTCTACGGGAGGTTTATTGTGTGTGTATTTTTTAATATGTTTATTCAGAATATTTCTGGCACACAGTAGCATTACCTTTTCACTCAGTCAGGTCACCCAAACGTTTTCTGACTGATTTGAAAACAAAGTGAATTGAATAGAGCTTTAACTTCATGCATCTTGTTTCCTGCAGAGGAGCTGTTTGAACAGCAGTGTCGGTGTGGACCTGCCGGATGAAATGAAGACGTCCTCACTTATTCATCGTCAATTACAGCGACACAGAGCTGTCAGCAGGCTGTGAACTGGCCGCCTGCCAGATAACCCTTAAAGCCACCTTCACCTGAAAATAACCAGCGGGGGACCGTGTTCAGTGTGACACACCTGCAGAGGGCGGAGGGGACTGACAGACAGCGACCCCTAAAGGAGGGTGTACAACAACATGTCTTCCTGTGAACATTTGTCCAGTTAATACAAGAGTTTGTCTTTGCAGTCTTACCAATACATAAAAAAGTAATTACTAATCGTGTAAATAAAAACATAAGAAGCGCACAAATAGTTTGGAAGCTTTCTGTCTCATAGTTTTGTTATGTTGATACATAGAAGTCAACTTATTCTCACAATATGTGCATGTGTTGTGTGCCAAAGGCTTAAACAGGATATCCTCTTCTCTAAGTGTTCCTCCCGAGTTAACCACATGACACTGAATACGAAAAAAACGAGCAGTACTTTTCTTATATTTCTTTCACATAAGAATAAAACAATTTATTCGTATCAAAGTTGTTGCCACGGAGCTGTGATATGAGGGCTTGGTTTACAATTGAAATGGCACACTGCCTTGGTGAGAGAGAGAATAGACAGAGCGACAGTTAGAGGCTTTTCCTCACATTGCAGATTGAGCTCATTGGCAGTCTACTTTATTTAGAAACCAACACAGACGCCAGCCCTCCTGGACAACAACACACCCAAATTAAATATATGCTAATGTAATCATGCACTTCTTCTGGCTCTGAAAAAGTATTGCGACATCCTCAAGACTTTTCAAAACTGTTCAACTTCTCATTTGAATGAATTTATTTTAGATGCAGATTTGTCCTCTTTAAGACTTAAATCAGCACCAGAGATGGGAAACACGCAGACGGTCCCACCGGTTCCGCTCTGACAACAATAACAACAACAACAACGACTCATTAAAGGGAGGTTTTCACTTTCATGTTCATCCATGGCCGACTCATGACCCTCACACATCCCCACAGGGACGGAGAACCTCTGCTCATCCAGATGTGGCTGCAACCCGGTACGACCCGGTACCCTTTCATGTGCCGGTAGCCGACAGATTGGGACATCCCTACAGTTTGGATCAGTGGCTGGTGGGTGCAGATGAAGAGATAAAGCATACAGTGTCTCTACTTTAAAGAGTCCTCTCCTGCTGATGTTCAGGTGTATATCAGTATGTAGTGTCTCTACTTTAAAGAGTCCTCTCCTGCTGATGTTCAGGTGTATATCAGTATGTAGTGTCTCTACTTTAAAGAGTCCTCTCCTGCTGATGTTCAGGTGTATATCAGTATGTAGTGTCTCTACTTTAAAGAGTCCTCTCCTGCTGATGTTCAGGTGTATATCAGTATGTAGTGTCTCTACTTTAAAGAGTCCTCTCCTGCTGATGTTCAGGTGTATATCAGTATGTAGTGTCTCTACTTTAAAGAGTCCTCTCCTGCTGATGTTCAGGTGTATATCAGTATGTAGTGTCTCTACTTTAAAGAGTCCTCTCCTGCTGATGTTCAGGTGTATATCAGTATGTAGTGTCTCTTCTTTAAAGAGTCCTCTCCTGCTGATGTTCAGGTGTATATCAGTATGTAGTGTCTCTACTGGGACATGTCTCCATGCTTTAATGTTCAAAAAGCTCTTTATTTTTCTCATACTTTTCACCCTCTGTCTGAAACCAGAGCCCAGTCTGCTCCGATTGGTTAGTTGGCTGGCTCTGTTGTGATTGGTCAACCGCTTAAAGATGTACCGCCCCTTAGCCTATCACGTACAATGTGTTGGAGCGCTAGCCAATGGAATTGTGAGTACATATATGATGTCACTATGTTCAGGAAGTAAACAAAGGACTACAATGGAGGTGTTTCATGCACTTATATACTTTAAGTTCCCCTTCAAAATAAGCGGAGCCCGCTCTAAATACGTCAATTTTACTGAGATTTCTCCAAATGTTTTAATAGATAATAAACATTAAATACACATTATATTTAGCTTAATAAAAAATGTAGACAAAATGAAGCATTGATAAGCTCTCTATCCACGGCATGTTGGTTTGATCTGTGTTAGTAAGTGTTTTTAATATCCTAACAAATTATTTAGACCTTAAAGCCATTTCCTCCTCACTCCCACGTCTCTGCACTCTGCCAAGTGAAGACCGCTAAAGGCCATTTTGGAGGACCATTCATTCAGTGCCACTTGGCGGCATGCAACAATAGGCTTGTCACACACACACACACACACACACACACACACACACACACACACACACACACACACACACACACACACACACACACACACCACACACACACACACACACACACACACACACACACACACACACACACACACACACACACACACACACTGGTTTGCCTGATGAAATGGGTTGTAGTTTCAAGTGTTTTTACTATGCAGTTATCTAATGCTAAAACATGAAACATCTTATTTTCATGTTTTCCCTCAGGTATTGATGCAGAGAACGAGCTGTCAACAAGAGCTTGCCTTCAGGACACAATCGTAGTGGACTTCTCCCGATTATTTAAATAATTTATAACGACATCAAATCAATATTCACAAGTGAAGTAATAACGATACATACTTAAAAAAGCCTCTGAGCAACGCCATTAGTTCCTGCCTTTCATATAGCATGTAGCTTTGCAGAGCCACAAGCATCTCTTGTTTATGGATTCTCTGAAGCTCTACTTTCCCCAAGTATCTGTATTATTTTAAAAGGACCATGAATAAATAGTTTTTTCACTGGGTTGCAAAAGGCAGCACTGAACAATAGAGGAATAAGCTTGTTTTTGGATTTAATCCCCCAGGTTAGCGACACAATACCTGCTGTAGTTGATAAAGGTCGGATGTGTTTTACATCAAGCGTCACACATTAGCATGCAAATGTAATCATGGTGCAAGCTGTTCCAATTTTCTTTAACAGAGCTTACTGGAAATATTGCAATCTGGCCCTCCATCAGACCTGCTGTGCTGCAGAAACCACAGTACTTCTGAAGATGGATGGAAACCGGTTGGGATCACACAACAGCAGCCAGGAGAATAATAGAGTGGATGTTTAAAGTGGTCTAAAGGCTGAAATATCCTTTGTGTTTTCATTAAAACAGCAATTGAAATATTTGCCACATACATTTCTCTGCCGTGACACGTGGATGCAGTGAACCCCGCAGACGCTCTGCAGTTTATAAATGGGACGAGGACACACACTCCAGCTGAGGCTGTTGGGGGTTTAATTTCCCGAAACACTGGATATCAGATTTGTGGCTTTCTTATCTTAAATTAATCTAATTGTTTTTGTCACAGCAAAGGGTTTAAGATATCAGAGTGATTTGTTATAGAGCTTTAATTTCACGCCAGCGGACATTTTATAAAGACGTTTTTTCTCTCAGAGCGAATGAGTCATACGCTGATGACACGTTTGGGTCCTTATGCTGAAATTCATCCAGTGCTGAGAGACACAGGTGCATTATGGGCCCTGTATCCCCCCCCCCAGTTCCCGTACACAAGCTGGCAGCCAAAAAACCACGGCAGCAGAGCGAGACGGCAGCGTGGCACCGTGCCCCGCCATGACCGTTCAATCGGGAAGCGTTTTAGGAACGAGCCTCTGATGGGTTACACGCCGGCTGTGTTTATCTGCCTCTTTGTAAATGTCAAAGACAAAGCAGAAATGCCAGGCTTTTGTGTTTTCCTAGCCACCTCGTATCCTGCAGCAGAACACAAGGCAATATTTCCATAAACACGGTGCCGATGTCCGTCACGCATGTGACTTGGCAGCATGTGCTGGAAAACCCCACACACTATGCATCTGTTGTGGATTTAAAAGGCTGATCTTTAGCACTTCACAAACAGGGAAATCTCTCTGTCATCACGTGTTATTAGGTTAGAGGGGTTTGCAGACTGAAAGTTACAAATTGTAAAGCTCTTTAAAAACTGATTCATGACTTGAGGCCCTATTCTGCTGATGTTCAGGTGTATATCAGTATGTAGCGTCTCTACTTTAAAGAGTCCTCTCCTGCTGATGTTCAGGTTCATATCAGTATGTAGCGTCTCTACTTTAAAGAGTCCTCTCCTGCTGATGTTCAGGTGTATATCAGTATGTACTGTCTCTACTTTAAAGAGTCCTCTCCTGCTGATGTTCAGGTGTTTATCAGTATGTAGTGTCTCTACTTTAAAGAGTCCTCTCCTGCTGATGTTCAGGTGTATATCAGTATGTACTGTCTCTACTTTAAAGAGTCCTCTCCTGCTGATGTTCAGGTGTATATCAGTATGTACTGTCTCTACTTTAAAGAGTCCTCTCCTGCTGATGTTCAGGTGTATATCAGTATGTAGTGTCTCTACTTTAAAGAGTCCTCTCCTGCTGATGTTCAGGTGTATATCAGTATGTAGTGTCTCTACTTTAAAGAGTCCTCTCCTGCTGATGTTCAGGTGTATATCAGTATGTAGTGTCTCTACATGTCTCCTTGCTTTAATGTTCAAAAAGCTCTTTTTCATACTGCCTGTGCTGCAGCACCTCTTTTCACCCTCTGTCTGAAACCAGAGCCCATTCTGCTCTGATTGGTTAGCTGGCCGTTTTTTTCTATGATTGGTCAACCACTTAGCGATGTCCCGCCCCTTTTCCTATCACGTACACCGTGTTGGAGGGCTAGCTAGCAAAGTGTTACACGTGGAGGTTTAGCACAGTTTGCTTCTGTTGACATGAATACTTGCATCTCATAACATACATGTGGAATTACCAAACAAGAAACAACATATCTGGATTAGAAATAGGCACAAAGCCTCAAATAAGCACCTCTTCTTGCTTTAAAATGTAAAATGTCCTCCCGCGGAACAACACCCTGAGTTACAAACGTACTAATAAAAAGGTTAAGACCTGGAGCTCAGAGGTGAACAGAATCAGCCCGTGGCACTTGGAAAGAGCAGGCAAGAAACAAAGGACCATTTAGCTTTATAGAAATGCATTACAACAGCATTTTACATTTATTAAAATTAAACAACCAATGTATTGCTGGTGAAGGAGGTTTTCTGGTAAGGACAAAGTAGGTGGAAAGACCTATAATTTATAATTATATCAAGTACTAGCAGCAGGCAATACTGGATGAATAACTATTACACATCTCATTTGAGCTGCTTTCCGTTTGAATGAGTTCTGAAGGTCTGTGGTTAAAAGGTAGCATTTATTGTAAAAGGCTACCAATCATCCCAAGGTTTATAAAACCATGAACCGGTTCAAGCTCCCAGGACAAAGAGCTTAATATACTTTGAATAACAAGAGCAGGACGGATGATGCAGCCTTTGATCATGTTGAAAGAATCCATTATCACGGTCAATGTGGCCACCTTCTCGTGAACTCTTACTCCATTTACTTTCAGGAAACAAAGGAATCCTTCAGACGCAGGTAGACTGCAAAGTGCTCATTTTCAATTTGAGTTATGGGGGTGTCACGGTAGCTCAAATGTGACACAATTATGTCTGGTTTTGAGCAGTCTTTGTTCCTTTTACAAATTGAAATGAACAGCACTAGTCTAAATGTTTCCGAACCCTGAGAAACTTTTGAAAACGCTATGAAATCAATTCGTCTCAGACGGCAAGATTTATTAATTATCTAAAATCTTTGAGTTTCTGGAAGGTTTCCAGAGAAAACTTTGATACAGTTTGCTGAAACCAAGAATTGGAAATTAATAACACATGCTTTCTACAATGTCTATACACATATACATACAGTATAGTGAGAATAGTTACAGATACACACATGGTTGTTTTTTTAAAAGACCTTTGAAACAAACTTATTTATCCCAAAGCTCTATTAATCCTGGAATAACACTGAATAACACCATTTCTCGTTTGATGACACTTTTTAATGATTACCACTGTGAAGAATCATTAGAAAGAAGTGGATTTCAGTAACGGTTGATCTCTATTTCTTTCAAAGGAAGGTACATTGAAACCAATCCTCATTCAAGTATAACTCATTGTAATGTTCCCCAGAATAACAACGGGACAGCTCATGTGGTATCTTTCCTGCTGTTATATTGCAATGGATGTGCAATCTTGCCATATTGGCGACGTCTGCCGTACTGTAAGTGGGTGCACGTGGTGAATTATAGGTATTGACTACCATACCACACGCCTCTCACACACATGCAATGTCACTGTGCTTATGATGACTCTCATTGATATAATGCAACCCCCCGTCTGTTACAAATGAAGTGATTGTTGGATAAGTCTGACGGCACCTGAAGGGGTTTATTGACATTTCACAAACGGTGAGAAAGTCTGTAGGTTTTTACTTCTCTCTCAACACTCTGTTTTCCTCCTTCATTATTTTCTGTCAACATTTATAGCTCCAATGAGGCTCTGAGGAAAGGCCAATTAGTGAAAGATATTGAATACGTTTAATTATCTGGGTCTAAGTAGGGAATGAGTCCTTACCCCAAGTGAAGGAGTTCAAGTATCTCGGGGTCTTGTTCTCGAGTGAGGGAACAATGGAGCGTGAGATGGGCCGGAGAATCGGAGCAGCGGGAGCGGTACTGCAGTCGCTTTACCGCACCGTTGTGACGAAAAGGGAGCTGAGCCAGAAGGCAAAGCTCTCTGTCTACCGGGCCATTTTCGTTCCTACCCTCACCTATGGTCATGAAGGATGGGTCATGACCGAAAGAACGAGATCGTGGATACAAGCGGCCGAGATGGGTTTTCTCCGCAGGGTGGCTGGTGTCTCCCTTAGGGATAAGGTGAGAAGTTCGGTCATTCGGGAGGGACTCGGAGTTGAGCCGCTCCTCCTTCGCGTCGAAAGGAGCCAGTTGAGGTGGTTCGGGCACCTAGTTAGGATGCCACCTGGGCGCCTCCCTAGGGAGGTGTTCCAGGCACGTCCAGCTGGGAAGAGACCAAGGGGTAGACCTAGGACCAGGTGGAGGGATTATATCTCTTCGCTGGCCTGGGAGCGCCTTGGGATCCCCCAGTCAGAGATGGTTGATGTCGCCAGGGAAAAGGAAGTTTGGGGCTCTCTGCTGGAACTGCTACCCCCCGACCCGACCACGGATAAGCGGAAGAAGATGGATGGATGGATGGATGGATCTGGGTCTAGTCCTCACTTTTTCAAAGGGTTTGTTTGCATGTTAAGATTTGGCTTCAGGGTTTGGGTCTCAGTATGAAGACGTGTTTATACCTGTGTCTAAATCAGCCAAAAGCCTCTTGTCATAAAAAGGGTGAAAGACAATTACTCATACTAATAGGAATGATGCTGCATATTTTCTGAGAGTCTGAACTCAAAGCCATTCATGTTTTTTATAAGAAACAAACACAAAGTGACAGAAAATAATGAGTGTTGAGAATAAGGTGTGAAAACCAAAAGACAAAAAGGGTACTCAACGGCTGCCAAAGACATGTCCTCACTCACACTTTAAACACAAGTAAAAATGGTTTGTGTATTTCATTTTAATGGATTCTTCCTTTAAAAAATGTTATGGAGATGACTCAAAATGAAACAGACCTGATCATCCCTTTGTTAATGATGTTAATAATTGAGTCGAAGAAAGGGCAATAGTGAGTGCTCAGAGTGAACCAAGTAAACCTTTCCCGTGTCCCCTGAAGCTCATCATTTTAAATGTCTGGATCTCTTAAGAGAAAGACTGGAGTCCTGAGCTTATGGTTTTGGTTGTTTAACTGCAAGGAAACAACATTCATCCAAAACAATCCCTTTATATAGTCACAGATATAACCTTACTTCACGTATTGACTCTTGTTATTGATTCGTTATTTTAGCGGTATGTTTGCCAATTGATCTACTTGCTCTCTGCAGCTGGGTCATCGTGTTCTGGTGTCACCATGTTCTTGGAAATCTGCAAGAGAGGACGCCTCATGTAAACCCAGATACTCATGTTTGTTAAAAAACACTCAACACAAGATATAAGACATGTACATTAATATACTATACTTCAAATATGACATTTAAACAGACCTGGTTTTTCAGTCTGCTATGTGTTCAACATTGGTCCCGACCAGGTTAGCCGCACAGCATCAGTTACCATGGAGATCTAGCCTGCTAAAAAGAGAACCAGCTTCGTAGGATCGGAAACCCGGAGTTTCCCCTGAAGTTAGCCGCTAAGCGAACATCCTGCTTCGTAGTACAGGCCTCTGCTTTGCAACTAAACACAGATTCAAATGATTGACAGCTATTTACTTATTTTTCAGTTTATTTCTCGGTTTATCTGTTTTATTGTGTTGCACTGTTGGAGTGAGCCTGTGACCTAAGATTTTCATCATCATAACTACACTGTAGTAGCTATGTTGTTATGACCAATAAAAACCTTGAACCTATGTATGTAGTCTACACAGATATGTATATATGCAGTTCCGGCGCAGACTGAAAACTCATCTCTTTCGACTCCACTTCGAGCGATAGAATTACTAACAAAGCACTTATATACTAATAAAGGACTGGCTTATCTATAGCCAGTAGAGTAGCACTTGAAATGTTTGGCTCTATGAAACCTGATGTACTTTATGATTCTGTTTTCTTCAAGGTTGTGTCTTCCTGGTCGTATGTACTTATTGTAAGTCGCTTTGGATAAAAGCATCAGCTAAATGTAATGTAATGGTAAATATGTATATGTATGGCCTGGGGGTACAACCTGTAGTATGAACGCATGTGTTTTAATAAGAAAAAGAGGATGCTTACATAAGCTGCTGCATGAGAAGCAACCATGTAAACAGACTTCCTAACACAAGGAAATATTCTTTAAGAGTTGCTTTATTTAGAAACTATATCTATAACAACTTCAGGAAATGCAGGGTGAGATCATGTTTGTTTTTATTACATTTCTATATATATTCAATCATTTGAACAAAAGTAGTCCTTGTTCAAGTAAATTGATGCGTTACGCCTCAGCTTGAGCAGTGACAAACATTTCTATATCCATGCATTACATCAAAGAAAACACAATAGGCGCATTCACACCGCAGCACTTTTCCCACAAAGGTTCATGAGAACTCTTTTGTCGCGTTGAAAAAATGAGTTCATGAGAACCTTTTATCGCGTTCACACCAAAAAGAGCCGGTACTAAAATGAGTTCATGTGAACCTTTTTACCCGCTCGAAAGTCCCTGCTAGAGAGCAGGGACTTTCGAGCGGCTCTTTTGTGAGAAAAGAGCTATATTTCTGATTGGCTGGGCGGATTGCAAACCACGCCCCGTAAAACTCCCAAACAGTTTTGTGAAGCCGCCATTTTATTATCCTCGCATTAGCATTATTAGCATTAGCGCAGCGCAGAAACGCAGAGAGACTAAAACATGGGAGCGGTGGAGATGAGGAGGTGTCGGCGTTCTGGCGATTTACTCGGAAGGCTTCAGTAGCAGCTGCTGGGAGTCCCAGCAGCTTCTACTGAAGCCAGTCCCCAACTCCGGGGACTTCCGGCCGGGGACTGTGGGTGGCAGTATACGCCGTGAAGTGGTTTGCAGCCTGCCAGTAAACCCAAAGCAGAAGAAGAAGAAGTGACGTCAGCGGCTTCATTTGCCTAATCCTCCCTCAGGGACTTTTTCCGGTGTGAACGCGATCTGTACTTAGTTCATGAGAATAAAGAGTTCTCATGAACTAAGTAAAGATTAACCTTTGTGGGAAAAGTACTGCGGTGTGAATTCGCCTAATATGTGCTGGAGGGCCATTTCCAATGTCTCCTAAGAAAAGGTGGTGAGAGATATGGTCAGTAGGGTCAGCTAACTTAAATCACATTATCATTTCCCCCAATTCCAATACAGTCAGGTGTATTTAAAAACATATATAAACCTTATTAGGTTTTTTAAATGTTTCTCCCATGTTCCCAATTGCCATATTTCTTTGTTAAGTCTATTTAAAGGCTTTACGATTTGTAAAGCAGCTGGAGCTGAATTAACTCTGACTAAAGTACTTGCAAATATATGTTTGAATACTAAAGTATAATAAGAATAATTATGTTCCCCTTCACTACCTGCAATCACTCTGCAATTAACATTTCATAATCACCTTCTGTGGTTTCTGTGTAATCAACACATCGCATTTCACATCCAATTCTCTCTCTCTCTGTTCTTCAACAATACGATTCTAAAAGACACTTAATGAGAAACTTGACAGCTGATGATAAAATGTAATCAGACTTTGTATTGTGTAGCATCGAAAATGACTCGTCTCAAACTTTAAGATTTATGTTTAAACAGTTTAACAAACAGTCAGTAGGGTTTACCTTGTTTCACCTGAATATATATGTGCTATATGAACACAACCCGAATGTGACATCAGTTCCCTCCTTCAGCCAAGGTCCCATGTGGCTAAAAAGGTCCAAAGTTCATCTGAATCTCAGCGTCTCTTTCATGTCCCTCCTCTTGCTCTGCCCTTGAAGTGAAGATGGTGGGCTTTTTCTTTTGGAGGGCCCATGGGGCAGCAAGGCTTCTGTCTTTGATGTTATTCCCTCCATCTCACATCTGAGACACCTCAAGGTTAGAAGAAAATGACTGGGGAGGTGACAGATGAGATACAGGACAAGATAAGTCAAGAGTCCTGTCAATAGGATGAGACCACTCCTTTATTTTACAATTACTTATAAAACATGTCAGAACTTCAAGCATAAATTAGACCATGAAAAAAGCATTTGAAATCATTGAACGAATAGAGAGGGAAAACAATTAGATTAACCTTTTAGCACACTTTTAGACAACAATGATACAATGGGTTATTAAAGTTTCTGTACTGGGTAGATATATAATATATATCTGCTGATTTACAAATATCTCTTTCCAAATACACAGAAACTGTAGTACCACTGTTTGAACGCAAGGAACTGGACCTGGGGCCTGTACTACGAAGCTGGTTCAACCTAACCTGGATATGTTTGAGTTAGCCGGTTGGCCTAATCCAAAACGTACGCGCTGTCGCTAAGCTGTACTACGACGCTGGTTATCAACTCGTTCGCTCAAGCCAGTCGTGTCCTATCTAGTTAGGTGCGCGTTCACATGAAAGGGGTGGTATTTGGAGCATTCGACCAATCACAGACATGGAGAAGCATACTGACAGCGCAGCGTCATACTTCCTGAATGAAAAGTCAACTATAATATTAGACATATGAAGAAGTTAAACTTTAAACATCCATGACTCAAACACTTGATCCAGGATCAAAGCCACAGAGCTGCACCTGCAAGGTGAATACAGCTGGTACCAGAACAAGTGTTTGAATGCGTACATTAACAGGTTTATGATATCACTGCCCCGTCTAAGACACGATCTGACTTCAATTACATTTCTCTCGAGTGTTTCGTCAACTTAATGTGTTGCTTAAAATAATACTTCTGCATACAGTATGTGACGCTGTGAGTGTTGCACGGCCAGATACGGCTCAGCTGACTCAGATAAGGAAATATATGATACATTATGATGTGATATGCTGCAGACTGTACTTAATACTCTGATCCAGTTACTGATGTTGTGGCAGATATTTAAGTAAGCTTTCTTAACGCTAATGTTATAATAGTCAGATTGCTCTGAAGATGGGAGGTGATATTCTATTCATGTTCACGTTCACACAGTCGGTGATTTTTGCCGGGCGTCTTTCCTGCAACGGCAGCTTTTCTGTATTTCCTTTCTCCTGTAATATGACTTGATCGCTTTAAACTCCGCACACTGAGCTCTGATTGGTCAGCAGGCGGTGCTTTCACTGAGTTGAGCTCTTAGCCTGCAACCTAACCTGGTCCCGACCAGGTTAGCCGCTCAGCATAAGATACCATGAAGATCTAGCCTGCTAAAAAGAGAACCAGCTTCGTAGGACCGGAAACCCGGAGTTTCCCCTGAAGTTAGCCGGCTAAGCGAAAATCCTGCTTCGTAGTATACCCCCCTGGACTCTCTTGAAAAATAGATTTTTAATCTCAATGAGACCTATCCAGGTTAAATAAGGTCAAATAAAAAAAGGAACATTTGCTTCAATGTCATGGGCACTTCCTTTGGGGCTTGGTCCCCACAATGTAAGGAAAACCTATTTGACCCCGCAATGTGATGTACACAAACACACACACACACACACACACACACACACCCTATTCATCATCATTGGTCTTGATTCCTCCTTGAATTCATAACTACACATGATCCTTCACGTCTTCCATCCAAATAAAGTCTCCTGAGAAACCTGCAGTTGATCCCTCAGCCTTATTCAGAATGTCTCCTATCTCCTCTAAGTGTGTGTGTGTGTGTGTGTGGTTCTGCAGTGAATAATAGGTCCAGCAACATGTGCAAAATGAATGTATTCCACTACTTGACAAAGTGTTTTCATTACTTTACGCAGTGTGCTTGTGTGTAAAGCCTCTTTGTCCACAGCCTTTCGTCTGTGATAATGAGCTTTTGTTCTCAGTGTTTATGTCCACGATCGTACATCATCCAGCGTCTCTGTTTATCTCCCAGCAATTCATCTTTATGAGGAAACCCTACATGATAATTCATATGTGGATTCATTCCATCAAATAACAGACAGCGTGTGCATTGACGTGTCTGAGTTTAAACTAAAAACATCACAGTCTTTGTAGTAGTTTTCTAAAATATTTACTTTACTGGTACATTTGCAAATGTGTTTATTCATCTGTAAGGAAACGTGTTTTGGTTTTAACGAGATCAGTGGCAGCGTTTTATCTCTAACTTGATCCAGGTTTGAAATTACTACTAGAAAAAGGGGTTGTACTGTGAAGGGTTCAGAATAAAATATTAGTCCTTTTTATTTTAACACACATTTCCCTTACTTGATGAATTTGTTGTTTGATTAGATTGTTTGCAGTGTAGATAACTGAATAACAAATATCCACCAATATATTTTAGCAGCAGCTTCTCAGGACGAGGTTACCCCACAGAACAATCTGGCATCTACGTGTTGGAGGCAGAATGAGGCAGCTCAGCGGTGGAAAGCACTCAGCGCGGTGGAAAGCACTCAGCACGGAGGTGGCAGAAAGGCATGGCACTATTTGGCAAGAACATAACGTCTCTGAGAACACTTTGTTTTCTGGAGCAGCTTGTGGTTGAGTAGGAGAGCTGAGTACTTTTCCATTTTCCATTAACACATTAGCCAAGGCGAGTGTATTTAGGGCATCTTTGAAAAAGGTATTTCAAAGTGCTTCACATAATACGTTAAAAGGTATACAAGTGACACAAGACAACTTTTTGTAGAAAACACATCTTCAAAAGCTTTTTAATGCTAAACAAATCACATACTTGCTTCTGTTAAAGCTAAAGATAATTACCAACGTTGAATCACGGCACTTTAGTGGATGTTAGTTCTTGAATAACCACATTAGCAGGACAATGGGGAAGTGCTATAGTGCAGGAAATGATTATCTTAAAGATAAATTGTCAAAGGAACATTATATTTAATTTTGGACTTTTCTTCTGAATTTTTTATTTTTATTTATTGGTGTTACCACTTTAACTTTCACATCTTAACTAATTAAACTGCAAAAGGTCATCAACACGCTACAGTAGAAAAGGGGTTGCATTAGGTAGATTTTTATTTTTTAAATCTTCGTATTTAAACGATAACAAATGTACAAACATGACATACTAAAACAGAAATGCACTCTATGGTTGCTAACTTGCTACTGGATGAATGTAAACAGAAGCGACAAAAACAATGGTACATTTCTAACATTATATATTCACCAATATATGGATGGAGCCAGGTCTCTGTAAAGATGTGGGTACAACAACGTCTGATCACCAATTGCTGGGTGAGCAGTCTATTTCATCCATTGCTCACTAAGATCTACACAATCTATAGAATGGTAGCAATATAAGTAAACACATGAAGAAGCCTGTGTTGTAGTACCATTTATTTATTAAGTCATTTTAAGCCAATAACGCTGAAAGGTTGGATCAATGTGATTTATGTATTAATGTTCAGAAGTCGAAACTAAAACACAATATAGAATAGTCAGACCTTCAGGTAAGTTAATTTATAACAAACTCATTCATGTGTAAATGCACGGCGCCACACGGTCTGCTCTGAAGCTCCCTCTCTGCACTCTTATCTCTTTGTAGGGTAGACTGTTTTTCATTCAGGGTTTCTTCAATGTATAATGAATGTATTTCCTCTGAACAATCACTTTTAACTGTCTACACACGATCAGCGTACCCCACTCACTGTTCTTCTTCTGCTGCTTCATGTTGGTCTTGCATTTGTTACAACCTGCCTTAAGGCTGGAACACATAGGGAGGCCACACAGAGTTAAATGCCAAATACCGGTTTATTTAACAGGTTAAAGAAAAACACCTCTGATGAATAGTGTACGTAAGAATCAGACGGTCAGTAGTGTGAGCAGTGTGTGGGTGTGTGGAAGGGTGTTGTAGCATGTTGGAGGGTGTTGTAGCATGTTGGAGGGTGTTGTAGCATGTTGGAGGGTGCATCAAACCTAACACAGGCTGTAGGCTGAGGTTGCTGCAGCATGCCAGAATCAGAGGCTGAAGCTTGCAGCTGGGCAACCTTTATACATTACATTACATTTCATTTAGCTGACGCTTTTATCCAAAGCGATTTACAATTACCAATTACAGGGACATTCTCCCTGGAGTAACTAAGGACTAAGTACTAAGTGCCTTACTCAAAGGCACACTAGTGGTGGTGTTCCTGGCGGGATTTGAACTCACAACCTTCCGATCTTCAGCCCACCTCACTATCCATTAGACCACCACTATCCCTTATTATACCTTCTTGAGGCTCCGCCTCTAGATGGGCGGGCACAAACAGGACGACACTCCCAGCACCTGCCAGAGGACAGCAAGGCAGGGAGCACAGCCAGGCAGATGGGGGGAGGGGTCGTCACACATTTAATGTACATCCCCCACTCCTGCTTCTCTGCAGAGAGGAAACTATGAAAGCAGCCGCGGCTTCAAACACTGGATTCAGTCTCGGGAAAGGACAGAAGAGTGGTTAGAGAAAAGAAGTAAAAACACACACACTGCTCTTTGGTAAGGGGAAATACATTGAGAATAAACGTGACCAGAGCCGATGTAGCCGTTCTGGAAATGTGTTGACCCCTGAGAATGTGATTTTGGGATAATAGGGTTCAAACAGAGGCTCTTAAAGGGGCCCTAATGGGTTTTTGTGGATTTTCCCTTTCCTGTAGTTTGTTATATGGTTTTAGTGCATGTAAATGGTCTGCAAAGGCTAACATCTCTGTCTCCTCCAGAGGGAGTTTCTCTCCCACACACTCCCATTGGACTCCTTTGTTTACTACTGTAAAATAGTGACATCACTACCTAACACTGGCGTCTCTATTGGCTATAGCGCTCCACAACATTGTACATAATAGGCTAAGGGGCGGTCCATCTCTTAATGTATGTATTTATCTCTCGCATATCAACATGCCACAGTGACGCTCAGAATACAAACATGACACTGAAAATAAGCCTGTTATGTCCCCTTTAAGAGTTTCAACAAGATGCATAACACTATAAAAGAAAAGGACCTTTGAATTATATTCAAACTGCTGCCAGGAAGTCAAAGTCAACTTCATTGTCAATCTTTCAGTTTGTGTGTACAGACAGAGAGATCGAAATACCGTTTCCCACAATCCCGAATATAAAAACATATATTAAAATATGTATATACCTATCAACAGAGACATTTATACATATGCACACATTAAGACCTAAATAAAAGCACAACGATCAATATATACAAAATAACAGTCACTTCCATATCTTTGGGAAATGTACATTAGTGCAAGATTGTAATATAAAAACATGCTAAAAATAGAAGCAGTTCTGTCAGGGTTTATCACGGCAAAGCAAACAAGTAGTGCTAAATGACTATATGTGCAATAACAGCGTTTGACATGCTGCAGGGCTCGGGGGCTCGACCGGTGGTAATGGCTTTGGAGGCGTACAGGATGTGGAGGTGCTGGTAATCCCATCAGGCATCGGGTCCTTATGGAAATGTACGGCAGCGCCCTTGCCCAGCTCTGCAACGAGGAGAGTGACCTCTAAATGCAGGCAAGCAATTAAAAGCAAATGAAATCCATGGGAAAGAGCAGATTGGATTATTTTGGTCAGGCTCTTTCTGGCAGGAGGGAGCTGTATGGCACATAGTGGGAAACATTGTTATTCACCCCAATTACATTGCTATTTGCTATGGGTTTTGCTACGCAGATGGGAGGGAGCCCACCATCATATATATGGCTCTCAGGGTTTGCTCAGATTGTTGTTGTCCTGGCTCAGTGAGCTTTGGATTAAGGAAACATCAAGCCAGCAGACTTCAAAGCTTGGTTACGTCATCAGAGAGAGTTCCCCACCAGGTGAGCTGCCTCTGAAAGCCCAGACATAGTAAACAGTCTCCTTCTCATCTGTGGGCTGGCAAATATCCCCTTATACACAAATCCTTCCTCAGCTGTTGCAATTACAATGGAAGCTAAATATTGTATTGCACAGCCTTTGGGTGTTATCAGCCCATTATCAGCTGCTCACACGGTGGATCACTAATGTGAATAACATATGACAAAGCTCTCTGGTGGCTTTAGTCATTATGACAGGACTATTGGAGGAATTTGAATCACGTAACATAAAGGGCAAGAACGTTTTAAGTAGGTGGGATGAAAGTCCATTAGACTCCTTTGTTTACTTCTGGGTTAATCTAACACTCATGCCACTATTACATTACATTGCATTTAGCTGACGCTTTTATCCAAAGCGACTTACAATAAGTACATACGACCAGGAAGATACAACCCTGAAGAAAACAGAATCATATAAGTACATCAGGTTTCATAGAGCCAAACATTTCAAGTGCTACTCAGCTGGCTATAGGTAAGCCAGTCCTTTATTAGTATATAAGTGCCTTGTTAGTAATTCTATCGCTCGAAGTGGCTAGCGCTCTCACACGTGATAGGTTAAGGGGCGGGACATCTCTAAGCGGTTGACCAATCAGAACAGAGCCGGCCAGCCAACCAATCAGAGCACACTGGGCTCTGGTTTCAGACAGAGGGTGAAAAGAGGTGCTGCAGCACAGGCAGTATGAGACCATTAAAGCATGGAGACATGATTACTGATTAGAGACACTAAATACAAATATCAACCAGAACATGACAATAATATATCCTTTTTAAAGTGTGAAAACAAATCTAATGTCTAGTATGAAACACAAACCCAGCAGGTTTACTTTCTCAAGTGATGTTGCGTCTCATTTGTTCACTTATTCGTACCCAAACGATGATATTGATCTCAGATTTTATGTTTGCCTCTTCTGCAGTGTTGTGTGTAACGCATTACAAGAGTACAGTAATTAATTACTTTTTGCTGTAACTAAGTAATGTAACGCATTACTAATGAAACTTGGGTAATATACTACCCATTACAATTCTCAGTAACGCCGTTACAATTCATTTCAACCAGAAATGAAAAAATGTGTTTTTAAGAATTTCCCAACATCGCGAGACATTCCGACACCAGAGGAGACAAATGGTGCTGGTAGATTAGTGAGCCTGGTGTTTACCCTTTCGGCTCATCAAGATCCCTCCTCTTCACGTTCCCTGATCAGCCTGTCGGGTGTTCTTTTCCCCATAAGGACCGCCTCGCTGCACATTATCCCCCTTATAACACGGCCATATACTAAACACACTACAGAGCCCATTCCGTGTCCTGTTAGTGTTTACTTCCTCTCTGCCTTCTTCTGGTGATTTATCTGACGTCCAGCGCTCCGTCTTTTAACCTCTTTTCCTGTCTCTTTCTGGATCCTCCTGAGCAACCTTCATTATAGTCCTTTAGTCTGTACTGGATTAACAACGTGTCACATGATAAGAAGTTACAATCAGAATCGAGTATTCAACTCAGCCGTGTAATACAAGTTGTTAGTAGCCTTAAGGGCCCACAGTTGTTATGCTATACCACATCACCCTTCACTGGATGTATAATGAGCTGCACTACATGTTAGCATTTAAAATACCTAGCCATTGTTTTGCCGTTATTTTGGTGAAATTAACTCAAAAGTAATACAAAGGTAGTGTAACTCATTACATTTCAGAGACAGTAATATTTTAATGTAACTTATTACTTAAAAAGGACAGTACTAAGTCATAAGTACTGTATTACATTTTGGAAGTAACTCTTCTGTCTCCTCTGCAACATCAGAATAGTATTGATACGAACTGAAGCCATTAAATGGGATGATAACATTTATTAAGGTGGAAACCAAAAGGAATCTCTTCAACCCTGTATTAGCAGCTTCTGTGACTTTGGCCTAACCACAGGGGTCAACACTTACAAGCCCCCTCCTGTTCTCCATCTGTAGCCTTTGGCGATGATTCACTCAAATATTTTTAAGAATTCATATTGAATATGAATGGGCTCTTTGGTTAGAAGTATGTCTTCAGGGCATTTGTTCAAAGCCGTATTGGACTTCAAAGCATGCATATATAGTATATTCTTGACTTGGACAAACCTATTTGCATAGATGTGTGTGTACTTATATTGATTTGGATTCCTATATAGTGGCAGGATGGTAGTTTCGAATAGGCAGGAAGGTTGAGCATGCTAATTTATCATTTGAATAAGTAGGAAAATGTGTATTTGTATTTTTTACCATGAGATTATGGAGCCGTTCAGACCCACACACATCTGTTGAGAATGGATGAGCCACAGCACACATCTTTATGCTCTGCACCGAAATGTCAAAAGTGATTTATTCTGGATGCTGACCATCTTATTAAATGAGCACTGGCATTTCTGTGTAACTCTGTCATTTGAATAATGCATGTTTAGAATGTCAATCCTGCTGAGTAACAAGGAGATTATTATAAAGTAGTGATTGCATGATGCAACATTTGCAAGTCTAAACGAAATCCATGAATTAGAAAGTATCTCTTAAGTTTGTACACTCAGAAAGCTTTGGTTGGGAGGTGCACCTGACCAGCGCTAACCAACCTGATTCAAACTAGTGTTGTTCCAGTTACAAATCATTTTACGTTACCTTTTCGAGCTGCAGCTGACCTTTGAGTCAGTCAGGAGTAGAGTGACTATTCCTGTAGAGATCCACAAAGAGCTTTCCTCAGAGACAGTAGCAAAACAAGACTGCAGAATATAGAAAAGCATCCTAGCCAGCAGAAGAAGGTTTAAAAAAACAAAAACATTACACCATCTCCTCTTTACATTTATATACTGATATGTGTCATGTAGGTAAAATCCCAAACATGTATTCACTCATGGTCCAGAGCTAACATGCTAAATGATAGCATTGAGTAGCAAGCAGTATGATGTAATATGGTTAAATACTTGATTCTGATTGGACTGGGGCGGTGGTGGCAAAGTCGATAGGGACTTGGCTTGGCAACTGGAAGGTTACCAGTCCCGGCAAGACCAAGGCACCGTTCCCCACACGGCTCCCCGGGCGCTGTTCAAAATGGCAGCCCACTGCTCTTAACACTAGGATGGTTCAAATGCAGAGAAACAATTTCCCCACGGGGATTAATAAAGTATATCAAATCAAAAAATCAAAGACAATCCAGAGGTTGTTATTTCTTGCTAACAGACTGTTTCTAGAAGAAATACCATCATTTTTAATCAATATTGTTAGTCAAGTTGTTGTTTCATATAGTAGGTAGCTGTGTAATAGAAGTGACTGTTATTTTGTATATATTCATTTCTGTGTGTCTTTAATTTGTGTGCATATCTATACATGTGTCTGTTGATTGTGTATATATACATATTTTAATGTATGTTTATTCCTGCGGACTTTGAGAAACGGTATTTCGATCTTTCTGTCTGTACACACAAACTGAAAGATTGACTAATAAGCGGGATAATGTGCAGCACATCACAAAAATAAAGCCATGAAAACTGAGCCCAAATAGTAAAGGGTTGAATCTTTGACGGTGACGCATCAGGCTTCTCTACTGCTAGTGTTCTAGGGGAGAAGCCAATCAGGGATCATGACCTTGCTCCTGCTGAAAGGGGGTTTGCCCTCAGGGGGGATAGCACAAACCTCTGTGCTGCCAGTAAAGCTCCTTGCTGGATATCTACGTGTTTAAATATCCTAATTCTGGGAGTTGAAAGGAAAAGGGGTTTAAAGGTCAAAGATGGGTTCGGGTAACAGCAACACAGGAACACACGTGTTGTCTGGGGATGCAAAATGTCATATATTAATAACTAATATCATTTCATGGGAAGACTAGGGGTAGAGGAGTGAGATCATTTGGTTAGAGATATGGCCAAATATCTGGAACAAACTCCCAGAAACCTGCAGGTCCGCTGCAACTCTTACTACTTACTACTATCCAGGCTGAAGACTTTTCGTTTTGCCACTGCTTTTTATTGAACTATTAATATCTTACACTGCACTGTAATTGTTATTCATGTTTTATTATCTTTGCATTTTAATGTTTCTAATGTGTTTTATTTTCTTAATGTCTTTCATCTTTGTAAAGCACTTTGAATTGCCTTGTGTTGAAAAGTGCTGTATAAATAAACCTTGCCATGCCTTATTTCTGCACATCAGTGTACATTGAAGGCCAAAAGAACCTAGAGGCAAGTCTGAGATACGTCTTATAGTGACCTGGATGTCCTGTCCATGGAAGGGTGTGTGCGAGGTGTAGTACCAGGGATCTGCAGCTACCTGGCTCAACGAATCTCCTGCCGTCTTGCTCTTCCCCCTCATAAAGGAGGTCATTGTGGAGAAAGTATGCTGCACCACCTACTTGAGCGGTTTGATTGGCTGAGTTTAACACCTTGGTTAGCACAGACTTTAACAAGGGATCAGACTATGGTCATATTCTCTGGTAAGTAGGACCAAGGAAAACACGTCGGCAACGGCGTTTAGAGAAACACGCTTGGTCACCTGTACCTGGTGAAATGCCTGGCAATGCTTTGTCAAATGTAAAGTGGAAAATACCAGAGAGTATGACCATATTGCAACAGTCTGAGGATCACAGTCACAGACATGTTTAGTATTGCTAAGGAGGTCATACGAGGCTAAGATTGATGCAAAACAAGTGAAATTTGACCTTTTTAGAGTGATTTAGCAAAAAAGAAACACTTCTGGGGTCATTTGGGTGGATTTTCCATATCTCTGGCCCCCATTGGTCTTGATCTCTTTTTAATAGCTAGAGCCAATGGAATCGAGGGGAACTCCCACATACACACACACGTTACCAAATAAGGAGTGAGAGTGACGCGTAGCCAAAACCGGAAGCTGCGATAACTCTGGTGGCTACCATTAGCAGCTAATTTTTATTCTTCGACTTTTACATAAAAATGGAATTATGGATTATAAATATTTTTTTCAAAGTGACAGACACATTCAATGAACCTATGGATTAACCCTCAGCAGCGTTTTTATCGTTGTAATGCCATTGAACACGACTTTTGATCAGAATAACAGCTAAGGTGTGACGATGTCCCGTTTTTGCTCCGTAATGCTACGTGTTGTGATGTCTGTGTTTGTTTCCCCTGTCACCAGTTCGGATCGCTCAGTGATGATACTATACCTATATAATCTGTGGAGTCTCAGCTTTAATCGGATATCTTGTATGTGCAGTTACGATAAGTAATAAGGGTATCTTTATCTTGAGTTCTGTGCCAAAGTGCGTTAGCATTTTTTCGCTCAAGGGTCATTTAGACGCTTTTTATGAGACTTGTGTTTTGTTTTGGTAAAAATGGTTCATATCGTCAGTTAGCTGAGATTATTCCCGTTAATTTGGTATAACACATTAATACGTTTTTAAATATTAAGAAGCCCTGAGACACAGTTTCGTGAAAAAAACTACCCGCCAGACCCGGATTAGTGTTAACAGGTTAAGCCCCTCCCCATAGGACCATCAACTACTTATCGGCAAGGCGAGTTTATTTATAAAGCACTTTTCTGTACGCGACAATTCAAAGTGCTTTAGAAAACAAATTAAAATACTTTTTAGGAATAAATACATTAAAAACACATTTTACAATTTTACAACAGACATTACAAAGCAACGATAATAAAATAATAAAAAATAAGCACCACAGGTAAACAATACATGTTTAAAAGGCATACTGTAGTTCGAATGTGAGCATCTCATTTAAAAGCAGCCAAAGAGATGTGTTTTTAGTCTCGATTTAGTTAGCGTTTCTGCGGACGTGCATGATTTGGGTCGTTTGTTCCAGAGTGTCGGGGCATAACAGCTAAATGCTGCCTCCATGTTTTATTTTTACTCTCGGAACCGATAGCAGACCCTTAATTAATGTTATTCTTATCCACAAACATATTCAAAATGTAGGCAAACTAATTAAACACAATAAATCAAATAGGTCAACATATTCTATATTTCTGACCACACTCTAAATAACAGTGGGTTATTCCATCTACCCAACCATGGATGGTAGATCTGCTAATGTGTGTTGTTTACAGGCTGTACTGTACATGCATACATGTTAAGTTTTGTTTAAAGAAAGTTTTATAACAATAAAATGAATATTTTTCTAAGATTCCAACATTGTTTAAAAGCGTTTATTGCATATTATACTATTTGCATGACCAAATATAGGATGTATTTTAAAAGGGTTTGTAATTTAAATGTTTAAGAGACATGGGTATTGCATTAAAACCATGACGATAATAACTTGTAGAATTAACCCATCGCAGCTATTATGAACCAGCATTAGGGCGTAATATTTAACCCAATTCATGGTAGAATGTACCCAGGGCTGTAATTAATTTGACCCAGCATTTGGATTAAATGTATAACCCATCTGCTGGGTTAAAATACACAACCCATTCCGTTGGGTAAAATTAACTACTGCTGGGTTGGTCCAATATTGATCCTGGCGTTGGGTTAAAAAACGACCCAAATGGGGTTGTTTTTAACCCAGCATTTTTTAGTGTGCAGAAACCTTAAACATTAACACTTTCACTTGGAAGAACATTGTCACCCGTGCCCATGCACTACATGGTATGCTCCAATTGAGCACAGGTGTTGCCACTGATTGAGCCTCTACTTAAGGCTGCAGTTTTCTGTTGCTCTGTTTGGACTTCACAACCTTGAGCGAGAGAGTAAGCAGGTTACTTTGGCACAGCATAGCTATGTATGACTTCAAATAAAGCCGTCTTGAACACATGATGACTTGGGTTTTATTTTATCAATGTCCAGCTAAGTTATTAATGTGTTGTTGAAAAGTGCTATATCAATAAACCTTGCCATGCCTTACATCTCCAGACCAACGGTAGGAGTTTGCAGTGACAATAATCAGTTGTGTAAGAGAATTGAGCGTTTCTATTTGAGACATGCAAGAAAATTAGTAAAATCTCACGTCAAAGATTCACAAACACAGAAAACCCTTTTAACAATCTGCACAGAAAGGTTGCAGTATGTAAATCGTCCCTTTAGAGGCAGCTGCCGTCTTGAAAGACTGAACTTGTAAAGTCGGAGGAGGAGAGTTTAAGCGTATGCATCAGGGCTATAATTATGTTCCTACAGCCCATCAGAGCCCTGGGACGTCGATGTGAGAAGCTGATGAAGGACGGTCCCTCCTCACTCACTTGTTCGCTGCATACATTTGAATATGAAACCATTGTGACATCCACATATTGGGCCTCTGAATGTGTTTTCAGCTTTGATATTCATTACAATCACTGCGGCAGGACCCCATGAACCCATCATCAGTCTAGAAATAGATAGAATGGTGAAAATCTCAGAGACCTGTTTTAGAATCAGCACTTTTGAAACAGGAAGTGAAATAGAGGTATATGAGGCATGGCTAGAATGGGTGATCTGTTTGGTATTTTGAGCAAAACACTTCATAGACATGTTTTTTTATATTTTTGTATATATCTGAGACCTATGCTATTGCCTAAAAATAGCATGATAACTGACCTTTAAGATATCAAGACAAACTATTGGAAAAAAACAATCACAAAGCTTGAAATCTGTCTTTTTGTATCTGTTTGTTCTCTAATATGTTACCATTTCCAGCCATCAAAATTAAATACAATTCTTTACACAAAGAAAAAACACATTTACAAACTCTCAAAGTCACCATTATGTCATTTAATTGTATTAATACAGTATATATCTACATTCAGGGAGTTAAAGACATGTAACATGTGATTTAATTGTTTATTTGAAAATGGTGAGAGAAAACCTGAGCATCCAGGAGAGAAACCCACGCAGGGACATTGAGGAAGGAAGTGAGGTAGATGGAGGAAGGACGTGAGGTAGATGGAGGAAGGAGGTGAGGTTCTTGGAGGAACGAAGAGATTTAGATGCAGGTGGTGAGGAATGTTAACCCTCCTGTTATCCTCAGATTGACTTTACACCCTTTATCCTTGGGTCAATTTGACCCCAGCAGTTTAAAACTCAAGAAAATTATCATATTCCAAATTTTAACCAAAATGTATGTCTCTGGTGCTTTAAAAAACTATTTATATAATCAAGGAAAAAAACTAAAAAGGGAGTGAAAGCCCAGTGGCGATCTGCTCATCTGTCAGACTGATCATACAGTCAATAGCTTAGTTGTTATTAGCATCTGGTTAGCTAGCTATGCTAACGAATATAAGAAGCTTTTTCTACAACCTGTGAGGTAAAGATAAACTTCAGACGCAAATCTGGATCAGATCCGTTGCTCCCCGTTTTTAGAGATTTGGGTACGGAGGAAAAGAGGGTTTTATTTTCTGACGCTGCGTGAGTTCCCTGACACACCGGGGACACATTTAAAATACATAAACAAGTGCGTTTTGCATGATAGGTCCCATTTAAGATATGAAAAGGGAGTGACAAATAGATGGCATCTGAAAATTAAAATCACTCCATGTCAGAAATCCAATGCATTTTATTGTTAATATGCAGCAAAATAAAGCTTTATGCTGACAATGTTAAACTTCTTCTTTTATTAAGTCAACAAACTGGACTATATATTTAAAAAAAACACATTTCCTTATGATTTTGTTCTGCCTTCGATTTTGCCAGAAATGTAAAAACCAGCTAATTTGAATAATTCAGTGATTTCTGTTTCACTCCTCTTGACATAATTGAGAGTCAGAAGCCAGTAAATCAAACCACCTGAGAGTGAGCCTCAAGACAATACATGCAGTCACAATGCTCACTTGATTGGATAAGGACAAAGGTTCAAGGAAGATTCAATACTTTTCATGTAGCCTGGAGTATAAACAAAGCTAATGATAGCAGACTTTCATTTTCAAGTCACAAGGGTGAAGGACAACATGCCTTCACCTCCACATAAAGCCATTTAACGACCACAACTCCAAGAGACTCTGCTGTTATTGGTGGTCTGATGGATGAGTACAAGAGCAATTTAGAAACATTTCCTAATAATTACAGCTCTAGTATCTGTCGAGTGGAAGTCTTTTCTTTCTTGGCTTATCTAATAATTGAACATGAGAAATGCCACGTGAAAACAACTAAGATATTTTCATACATTCAATGATGGGTCAAAATGAACCTGATTGGACTAAAGGCAAATTGGAAAACATCAAATATTTGACTAGTTTCCACTATGTTCACGTTTTCTTTTAACAATATTTAAGAAACATGCCGTATGAAAGCAGACGATACAGTATGTACAGATACATATGTACACCTTAAAAAGAACACCATTATGCAATGGCTGTTTAGTACATATTGGAGTATCTTGTGTACAATTGTTGAAGATATTTTCTACCCTTTTCAAATTCCATTGAGTTCCTTGAAAATGAGAAACACTTTTCCACACTAAGGAAATATCACATATGAGCCGACCTACTTTTTCAAGCTGTATATTGACCTACATTTCGCCTGCATTAAGTATTGATTGTGTAAAGTATTTAAACCCATACTGACATTATGAATGGCTGCGCTGTTACACTATATGTGTATGGAAAAGGCTATTCCCTACAAATTGGGCCTGATACGTGTGGAATCTGTTGAACCTGGGGCATCTGGTCTAGAATTTATAATAAAGCACTCTGGCTTTAAGACCTTGCCTTATAAGTGATGAGTTTGCAGGTAATGCTGAACCTGGAGCTTGAGAGGCTAAAATAGATGCTGTCCAATGTATCCGAGTGATGGAAGCTAATAAGCCTGCCAGTGTTCTTACAAATGAAAATGTCCAGGTGCATCTATACATCGGGGCTAAAACATGTCAAAAGTTGAAACATTGAAGCCTCTGGTTTCTCTCTTTCATTCTTGTCACTCCTCAGCTTTTGCCCTCAGTAGGATTTTCTTCCTCCAGTCCTTGTGAGGATTGTTGACAGGCACTATGTCATGAGAGTGGGGTTTGACTTGTCTTCCAGAACAACTAGGGGTGTTATTTCTGCCATTTGAAAACCCACGAGTCCATGCAGTACTTTGTGAAAGTTGATGGCAGGCTGCTCAATCAGATCCCTGCCTTCTTAGCGGGAAGCCCATGAGAGCTAATTCTGATTTATCTGTTTTCACACATCATTACATTTTTATACTTCTACAGTTTGCTCTGAGGGTGAGTCACTCGTTTGGCTTTCCATTGTATTCTGATGGGAAGACGAAGAAGAGGCAGAAATAGTCCATCTTTTTCCTTGAGGCTGTGCCAATTAGGAAAGCAGGAAACTATGGAGGCAAAATGAAAAGTTCTGAGACGTCTTGGGGGTGTGTGAAGACCACCTACCTCAGCATTTTACCCACCCAGCTGTCTCCTGAAGGCAAGAGCTCATATTATGAAGCTTGAAATGCAGGCTGACAGAAACATGTCTGGCGCAATCACACTGGTTGTGGTGAATTTATGCTGGAGTATAAAAGTCCTATTTCAGAACATGAAATTGAAGAAATGACATCAGCCTTATATACGAATTTATATCTAACCTTTCGTTATAGACTTTATTGCAAATAGTCACAGTATATGGGTAAAATAAGACATTTACCAACCCTATTCACTATGTCTTGGAGCAACCATGACTTAAAAAGGTACGATACATTAACGTAAAAGTTTTGCAGAACGAACATTCATTTCAGCGCTTCAGTGTATGTTGCCTGAACGTCAATGCATGCACCTCCAAGTATAATTAAGACCTGGATTAGGTTGGGGAACATAACATCCATAACCTGAGCCAGAGTCTCCTTCGCTCTCTGTTGGAGGATCTGATTTGGAGAGCAGCTATCTGATTAAATGCTTTCGTTTCTCTTCACCTTAGTTTGGCATTCAACACCTTGCACCACACCATGTTCACACACCCACACCCACACTACTGATCCTACTGATTAACACATCCCATCGTGATAGCTCTTTTCTTTAGTTCAGTGACCACCAACTGGCGGCCCGCGGGCCACATCCGGCCCGCCAGACATTCTCATCCGGCCCGCAGACGGGGGTGACTGCGTTCGCCCCCCACCCATTTTTTTTTTTACAACGTCTCGTGAGTAAGGTGCAGTACCGGCGTCCAACAGAGAGGCAGCAGCTGCGGGACAGTAGACTGCGTACTGCGAAACCTTCCCTTCCTTGAAGAAGAAGAAGAGATCCTTCGTTGTGAAGAGTCTGCTTTGTGGCTCCGCACCACAGCAGCAGCCCCTCTGCGACAGAGTCCAACAGAGAGGCAGGAGCTGCGGGACAGTAGCCTAGAAGCAGGGTTGGGTTGTAACGGAATATATGTAACGGCGTTACGTAATCAGAATACAAAAATCAAGTAGGCTAACTCAGCTGGCGTTACATTTGAAAAACGAGTAATCTGATTACAGTTACTTTCGTAAACCTGAAGTGAATACATTTTGGAATACTTATTGGAATTATTGGTAGAAAAGTTTCCTCACAAAATGTAATATTCATTACCGGCAGAACTGTGTGCACACTGCACAGCGCTGCAGCGTGTCTGTGAGCGAGAGAGAGATGCAGCGTGTCTGTGAGGCCCCGCCCCCGCACGCAGATGAGAGAGAGATCTCTTTTAAAATATATTGAAAGTTAGAAACGGAGATGGTTAGATAAAATGTGCAAGATAACGTTGATGTAGCATTTCTTTATTGTCGAAATGATGACATTTATAACGGGATAAAATCAAAGTGAATGGCCTGCTGCTGCTGAATGCATGGGGCAAGTGACTGGAACAAGTTTTAAAAGTTATTACATCGTTTCAGATAATAATAATAATAATAATAAATAATAAATAATAATAATGATAATTCATTCTATTTAGGGGCGCCTTTCAAAGCACCCAAGGACACCTTATAATTCATAACATATTCTAAGGAAAGGTTTACAGTAGGAGAATGCAGTCCGGGTGATGTTTTTTATGTGGGGTGCAGATGAAAGAGAGCTGTCCAGAATGACACCAAGATGTTGTGTTTGAGTTCTTGATAAGCCATTAAAACAGTAAAACAAGTGTCTCCTGTTTAACAAAACATACCCATCTGTTATGGACAAAGAAAGTATTTCAAAAGTATTCTAAAAGTAACCTGAACACGTTACTTTTTTAAGACATGTAACTGTAACTGTATTCTGATTACTTTCAGAGCATGTATTCATGCCCCCCCCCCGCTGGCCCGCGATAGTGTCTATTGGATACATGTTGGCCCTTGGACAAATGTAGTTGGTGATCCCTGCTTTAGTTGAATGGTTTATAATAAATATCTTCCTTCCGTTCCACGTTTTTGTCATGGCCAAGAGCCAGGCCATGACAAAAGCTTGTGGTCATGGCCAGTAAGTAAATCAAATATGAATTACTGCTCTACGCCTGGATTCACTCACATACTAGCACTCCCCCCCCACCCCCGCCGACACTGGCGACACAGAGGGCCTCATCACATAACTTTGCGTGGGCCCACCAGTTGGCCCGGGGCAGCCCTCCTCACACATAACCTTTAACAACCTTGTCTTGATACTTCGTTCTGCATTGGCGTCAAACGTTAGCATTGGACATAAATCCTGTCCTGAAGAATCATCCAACATGTACTCAATTCCTATGAGGACTGGGTAAAAGAGCTGTGCGAAGTCAATTGGATTTCACTTGAAGTATTTAAATGAATGTTGGCAATGGCAAACCAAAACAAATTGTAAATAATATTTTCTTCATATCTGAGCAGAGGTATTGAGGAGCAACTAAATGCAGGATATACAAATTCATTCAAAATTGCTGTTATTCAAACCTTTGACCAACTGTATGTTACTGACGGCAGGCCATCTTCAGCGTCAGAGATATCTTCTTTTCACATGGTTTCAGCTTGTTTTTGGTAACTGCTCCAAAACAGTTTTGCTTAAGAAGGTTCCTAAAGGACTCAATCGACCCGGAAGTATCTAAATTAAACTGTTAACTGCTGTTCAAGTTATCGAAGATCGGAAAGGAGCTTATAACAAAAGCTGTCTTATCATGGAAATGTATCATAAGTCAATAAAGGTTTATCTTGGGTTGATTTTCTAACAGTTTAAATTCACGCCTAGCTTCTAAATGTTCTCATGCGAAGGGTGTCGCCTTGACCATTTTCAGGCAATTAGGTTTGTATTTACCATGTATGCAAGTTTCGCCCGTCTGGCCAACATTTCAATGGCCTGTAATGTAAAATCCCTAGCTGCGACCTTCCCCTCATCTTCTGTCTTTTTCCTGTATTAACAGGGTCAGAACTTTGTACTACACATCTACAACTTTGGTTTAAACTTGTAGATGTGTTCATTTCTTACCAGAAGGTGATAAAGTGTGGAATTTCCACCACAGTCTTTTCCTAATTCCTGATGGATTTTCCTTCACATCTTTCCTTAATGATGTTTTTCACTGAGGTAGAGGAAAGTGGTTCGGAAAGGATTGACAGTTCGACCTAATCACCAGAAACCCATGATCTATCTCTGGAGTTAAGATGTTGCCTCTTTGACAGCACCAGCTACGTCATCCTATTAACTGGGGGTCATCATCCATGGCCAGCAGTGTCAGTCAATAGTGCAGGTCTGCCTCAAATAAATTAGTCCTCCAGGTGCCTCTTTGCACACCGCACCAAGCTTCACACAACTAATTGGATAGTTGAAAGGCAATGAAATGATGATGCGAAGTTGATTGTTGTCTTTCAGAAAGTGAATAATTGGAAATGCAAAACAGAAACCCCGAGGAGAGAGAACGATTTCCACCTGAGTGCCTTCCTGTAACATTTATTAACCTTTATCACGTCAACAGATGATGAACTTCTCCAACAACCTTTCAGGGTTATCTGTTAACTATGCAGGAGGAAGTCAGGGGCGACAGGGTTCACGGAAATGTCTTTGAGAGCTGCGGTGAGAAGGTTACTGTCAGAGAGTGTGAAAGTTCCAGCTGGATAATGGCACGTTGGGTTTTCCCTTGAACATCGTCCCGGCTTTTTTTGGTTCCCAGCTGGAATTAATAAGCCTCTGCACAGATAAAAGGCGGGAAAGATTGATATGCCGCTGTCCTTCATGTATCACTGCCTCCCAAGCCTCAATGATAATCCTGCCTATCAAAGCTGAGCTGGACAACAGAGCGGCTGCACACAGGTTTTAAATGAGAGCTCTCCCTCTCTTGCTGAGTCTTTGATGCCTCAACAACTTCCCAGCCAGACATACTTCAGTGGATTGAGGCTCTGCATCTGTACTTTTACCAGGGCATGACTGTATTTAGGTCCGACATGATGTTTCAAATGATATTTAGTTTGATGTGCTGCTTTTATACATTCCCTCTGCAGTACTTTGCATCAGACTCAAGAGCCGCACTTAGTTTCCAGCACTTAGTTCCCCCATGTAACTAAAGATCAGATCGCGTTCACACCAGAATAAATCCCTGGGGGAGGATTAGGCAAATTAAGCCGCTGACGTCACTTCTTCTTCTTCTGCTTTGGGTTTACTGGCAGGCTGCAAGCCACTTCACGGCGTATGCTGCCGCCCAAAGTCCCCGGTCGGAAGTCACCGGGGTTGGGGACTGGCTTCAGTAGAAGCTGCTGGGACTCCCAGCAGCTTCTACTGAAGCCTTCCGAGTAAATCGCCAGAACGCCGACACCTCCTCAACTCCACCGCTCCCATGTTTTATTTTGTGTTGCCATAAGTTATTCTCTCTGCGTTGGTGCGCGGGGCTAATGCTAATGCTAATGCTAATGCCAGCAAATACAATGGCGGCTTCACAAAACCTTTCAGAGTTTTACAGGGCGTGGTTTGCAATTCGCCCAGCCAATCAGAAATTTGAACTTTTTTCTCCCCAGGAAAGTACCTGCTCTCTAGCAGGGACTGAAAAGGGGCGACAAGTTCTCATGGACTAAGTTCTCTTTTTGGTGTGAACGCAAAATCCCAGGAACTATCGGAACTAAAAGGGAAAAGTACGGGGAAAAATAGTGGTTGGATGGTTGGTTGGTTGGTTGGATGGATGGTTGGATGGATGGTTAGATCGTTGGTTGGTTGGTTGGTTGGTTGGTTGGTGGTTGGTTGGTTGGTTGGTTGGTTTGTTGGTTGGTTGGATGGATGGTTAGATGAATAGATAGATGGATAGATAGATGGATAGATAGAGGCAGGTCCCTGTTTATTCCTACAAGAGTTCCTCAGTGGCACATGAAGCCAAAATTGCATGACTTGACAGCTTGAGAACAAAAATACCCAAATCTGGGACATAGACTCTCTAACACAAGTGTTGATCATGTTTCACAGAAATTAATCAAAATCTGCAAAGTAACTCAAGGTATTAAATACATGCAGTAGAGTACAATTACACAATTTACCTTTGAATTAGTTGGGTTCAAGTACAAAGTAGCAACATTTGCAAAAAGTCCCTCAAAATGTTACTTAAGTTCAGTACTTGAGTTACTTTACACTTCTTTGTCTACTTGTAGTATTCTTGCTTTTTGGATGGCTGAATGCACTTTGGATAAAAGCGGCATCTAGATGAAATGTAATGATTTTGAATATCAGTTTTTAAACATAAAGCCTGACTTTATCCCGTCTTTACCGTTGAGTTGGCAGTGGCTCACTTTTCCAAAATGTTATACAGGCCCTCTGGACCCTTTCACAAAGAGACAACATACATTTTAAGAGCCTTGATACAGAACATTCATTTCCAATTCTCCTCCCTATCATATCTCCCCGCCCTGTTTTGAGTGAGCGTGCTCCGTAGGGAATCCATTCAATTATGCATGGGGACAAATTAATACTCTGAGCTAAAGGTGGTCCTTATCATTAATTTCCCTCCTCTTCATTATCCTGTTATGATTCAAATGAATAATTGAGAATGAAACATCGTCACTGTCACCCAAGATGTCTCTGAGCACAATGTCAGTTCTTAATGTTTGGGCTTTATGGGACGTCATGGGTGAAGCAAGCTGGAAAGAAAGACGGTTTTAAACGGATAGATCCACGGCTCGGCTTGTATCCGTCTCACTATTAATTCTTTCAAATCTTGTGTGGATTTGTGGGGACGCTGATTAGAGGAACTATTGATTAAAAATATTCCTCACTGATGTTTGCAAGGCTTTCTCTTTGTACGTTTGCCTAGTGAGGGGGTTTCGAGCCTCCTTCCATTCTGTGCTTTTAAGATCGATTATTTCATGTCTGTTTCATTTCAAATATCCATCCACTGTTGATCTACATTGTGTGAATTTGGATTGTTGAGAATACATTGTGAAACTATAGAGGAATGTGTTCAATCAGTAATGGGAAGCACAGGTAAAAGGTCTAATAAACAGTCCCACATTAACCCAATACTGAGGTCTCTACTGTAGCTTACAGGACACAGTTCACAATCCTCACTCTCACCTTCAGAGCATTGCACGGTCAGACTCCTGCTTATGTGGCTGACCTAATTCATCCACACATCAGCCGCCCACTCAGGTTACACATGCACAATTTACTGTCTGTCCCACGTACCCACCTTAAGACCCGCGGTGATCGAGCGTTCGAAGCTGTGGCTGCTAAGCTATGGAACGCTCTGCCCGCGCATCTACGGTCTGTTGTCTCCTTTAAAGCTAATTTAAAGACACTCCTGTTTGAGCAACCGGTGTGCTTGATTTTATTCTATTTTATACAATGTTTTTATTTTGTTTTCAACTGTTTTATAGTTGGTTTTTATTATGTTTAGGTGCTTTCATGATTTCTTAACATGTGACTTGTGTGTTCATTTATCATTGTACGATTCCTATGATGATGTTTTGATGTTTTGTCAAGCACTTTGTGACGTTGTCTGTGAAAAGCACTTTATAAATAAACTTTACTTACTTGACTTACTTACTAACTTCTGTGAGTAGTAAGTAAGTTATTACCGCCCATATTTCATTGTGACCGCAAAGAAACAAAAAAAGGTGATATAGAAAAAAGTACAAGAAAGGTAGGAACAGGAACAGGTAGGAAGGGGAACAGGTAGGAAGGGGAACAGGGTGGAAGGGGAACAGGTAGGAAGGGGAACAGGGTGGAAGGGGAACAGGTAGGAAGGGGAACAGGTAGGAAGGGGAACAGGTAGGAAGGGGAACAGGGTGGAAGGGGAACAGGTAGGAAGGGGAACAGGGTGGAAGGGGAACAGGGTGGAAGGGGAACAGGGTAGAAGGGGAACAGGTAGGAAGGGGAACAGGGAGGAAGGGGAACAGGGTGGAAGGGGAACAGGGTGGATGGATGGGTCAAAAATACATGATCCTAAGGAGATCGCTGTCCCGTGAGGAACCAAAATTCAATTTACTAAACTATTTTTGTTGCCATTGCTTCCTTTCACAACGTGTTTAAAACTGTAACCTTTTGCAACGTTAAATAGTCATTTGTGTTGTTTTGTGAGGAATTAGCAAATAACCTATCCTTTCTTTAGGTATGAGGACTTGTCGAGGAATTGCTTCGCATACCATTTTTATTCCAAATAATAGTTCATCCTTGTCTGTTCGATGAAAAAGTCATATTGGTTATGAAATATATAAAACATTCCATTGTTTAATTTGAAAAACTGCAATTGCTCTGGATGATAATAATACCCTATGTTTACATATGTTAAAAATACTATAATAATAATACTATTATCATTTATTCTACCTTCAATTATGTATATTTATATTGTGTATGGATACTTTATGGATATATATATATATTTGACTTTATTTCTCCTGTCAATATGTATCCATTTCTTAGTTACATTTATTATATATTTTACGCAATTATTTATATTCAAGCAATCACTTTGCTTACATGCTGATGTGACAACGAATATTTCTATTTAATAATCTGATTCGTCTCACGAGAACTGGCTATTTTGCTAAAAAGCTCCGGTTGCGTGAAGTGCCCTGCTCGGCTGCGCACCGCGTCTCAGCTAAAGATTGTTGGTCAACCTGTCAGAGACTCTATGACTCAGCCTATCATAACAACCTAGTGAGGCTGTCCAACCACATCATCTCTGACCCAAACCATGTTCTGAACAGTGAATATGAACTGCTCCCATCTGATCGGAGATACAGGGTCCCACCATTCAATAAAGTCAGACGGAAGCACTCCTTTGTGCATCAGTCACTCCTCTCAGTAAACACAGAGCTGATCCCAGATCAGATGCACGCTGAAGGCTCTTTGAGCAGCTTTTCTCTCACTGATTGGGCTGTTATGGTAAATGTTTGTGTTCCATGTATTTTTGTCTGTTGATGTTGGACATGGAGCTGCTGTGACGCAAGTCAAATTTCAGACTTGATCTGACAAATAAAGTAATATCATATCGTAACTAATTTAATTGGTAAACAACAAACTCTAGTATCCATTTATTTGAAAGAGATTTTAATTATGTTGATACATTTTAATGAGGGATCTTTGCCACAGTTTCTCGACACTTTAAGACAACATTGCTACACTTTATAACTACATATTGATCCATCCCATGTGATCCAATGGTACTCAGAGGTACCACAGGCTCTATAATTGCAGCCGATGAGCCGCGGTGGGCGTCGGTCATCGAGGAGTCGCTGCACCAATCCATCATTTTGTGTTCCCAAACCCCCTGCATATGGACACCCCGGGTGATACATGGTCACAGGGTACTCAGGATGTTTGATTTCAGAGCAAAGCGTATGGATTTTTTCTTCGGAGACAGCAGCACACATGCCCTTTAAACCACTCCAGTGGTCTGGTAAATAATGTATTCTCCATCTTTCCTACAGGGAGCTCCAGTTAAAGTAGGCCAACATGTCTGCCAGCCGCGGTGGAAGATCTCCTCCTGCCTGCACGTGCTAATTCTGTGCATTAGGACTTCATAGCATTAGAAATGAACTAGCTCTCCTTTTGGCTCTGCAGCGGCGTCTTTGATAACAGAGGAGCCTGTAAAAAGCAGTCACATGATGAGTAGTTCATTCAGATGGTGGATCAAGGGAAAAATATTATCCCCGATGTGAAGACCCAGAAAAAACCATCTCTGATCACAAGCTGGAGGGAAGTCTGATGTTCCCGACGAGAGGAAACTCCCCCCAGTCTGTTTGCTCCTTACTTGTCTTTAGTAAATCCAATATTTCTTACACTGCAATATAACTGAGGATCCACAGTGCAGCCTTCCTCTTTTCCCTGTGTTTGTGTCTGTCTGTCTTCCTGGCTGGGCGTGGCTGACCTACATTTGGATGTCCGTCTGCACACCGCTCCTGCTGTTGTTCATCTCACTGATACTCACCTGCAACTGCTTAAAACCCTGGTTCTCATCCTCAGTCTTCGCCAGTTCTTCGTTTATTCTTCAGTGGTAAACTAACGTCCAAGCCTACTTAGCATTTTTGCCTAGTAACTTTTTGATGCTCCTAGTGAGAGGATTTACCTTCCTAACCCTGCTTTGTTCCTGTTCCAGATCCACACACCTGCCGCTCCGCCTACCACGCCCAGTATAAGCTTATTCGTTATTCTCGCGTCCAGGAGAGAAGCTTTAAAGGAGACCAAATGGAGTCTCTGAGAAGGTTCAAATGGGTACTTTAATTAAAATAGCGCGGTAATGTTACAAGCAGAAGATGGTTCAGAGAGAGGGAAGCTGCAGCCTCCTCTCGCAGTCGCAGCCGTCCAGAAAGAGAATCCACACACATTAGTCTTTCCCGCTTGCTGGCTGTTCGCTCCTCCTCTCTGCGGGCTGTGGTGACGTAGGGGACTTCCCCCCCCCCCCTCGGTCTTCTGTGTCCGATATTGCGTTAAACAGAGGATTTCGACATTTTACATTCATTGCTTACTTCCACATGCCTTTTCTCCTCCTTATCTCTCTCATAACTTTATATGTAATACATGTTAACGGCGTCAATAGCCACTTGAATGATACTACTGGACGGTAGTCCCGGATGTCGTCATGAAGGATTTTCAGAATAAAAGCTTGGAATTAAAATTTCCGAGAACTTCCGTTTTTTTTCAGAATAAAATATCATTTAAACTGACGGTATGTTTTAACTAAATTATGCCATACAACATTGATTTTAATTTCTAACACCAGCCACTGGTCTGTCCTGCTCCTCGTCTCCCCTCTCTGAGCTCCTCGTCCCGGTCTGAACCTCGGTTCCAGGATTCTCCTTCAGCGTCCTCTCCTACTCCTTGACTGTGCCGTGGTCTACAATAAAGCCCATTTTTGACACTTCACCACTGTTTCAGTCTTAGTGCTTGCATAGCGGGTTCTCATCTCCAGTCATTCCACGTGAAGCCTAACAATAACTTTTATTATGGTATTTTTGTACCTATTTTTTTGTGTGTCTCGGCTTCTAAATACTTGTTTTTAAGTACTTTCAAATGTAATGTCGTAATGTCAAGTAATCTTTAGTGTTGTGTCATCATGACATGTTACTTGTTAGACCCTTTTATCCAAAGTGACTTACATGCTGTGGGCAATCACTACAGGAGCAATTTGGGGTGAAGTGTCTCAGGGACACAACGACATGCTGACTGCAGTGGGGTTTGAACCTGTGACCCCCTGATTCGAAGTCCAGTTCTCTATCCACTGAGCCACAGCCTCACATCAAAATGAGCAATATAAAAAAAATCGTTCACGCTATATTGTTTTAGCTTTTTTACAATCCACACATTTCCAGAAGACACAAAAACTATAGATGATATTATTTTCAGGAGTAGAATACGTTTATTTGGCCTTTTCTTGGGATTTGTCTATAAATATTCAAAAAGTATTCCATTAAGTTTTCTGATGGAGTAAACACATTTTTGTCGTCCACAGCTGACGTTAAATTTACCGGATTTCATTCTGTGGATTAATGACTGCACTCCCTTGATCCTCCTTAGCAACAGTCTATTCTCCTTAACAACGGTATATTCTCCTTAGCAACAGTCTATTCTCCTTAGCAACGGTCTGTTAGCGAAAAATAACAGACCCATTGAAAGTCCAAATTGACAATTGAGCCATGTAATAATAATTCTAAAAGAATAGTTGAACACCATCTTAAAACATGTAATCATAAGTAAACTTTAAATTACATTAATGTATTTTGTAACTCTACAAACACATTTCCCTTCAGTGCTGAGATATAATGCATAGTCTACTTTTGTCACACTATGTGGGTTTCATTCAATAAGAGCTATATGGGGACTATCCTAATGGCTTCAACACCCACTAATGCCATTATGGTTGCTATGCACCAGGGATTCAAGCCAAGAAGTATGCAGCATGGTGTGTTTAACATTTCCAAAGCAACTTCCCTCAGAAAGCACATCTGATGAATTCATCTCTAAGAGTATGAGTTATGGTTCTACAGTATTAAATCAATCAAACCCTAACCCCACAGCTGTTAATTGAACTAGAAGATGACGTCTTACATCAGAAACATGATTAGATCATTTTGAATAGACAGCAAATTATCCAACTTCTATACGTTTATTTATTTCAATGATTGGCCTTTAATTTAAACTTGATTTGTTTCACTTACTGTACGTATAATCATCTTAAACATAATGAACATTTAACAAAGGGCTCAGTTACGCATAGAAATTATTAGATACTAATTAAAGAATGACATTTATCAAAGTGTATTCATTGTGAACATGCCAGACACACATGTATCTCATTAAGAGACATTCAAACAGTGAATTAAAACTAATACAATTACACACACAGTGAGACAGAACCATTTGTGTGTGTTTGTTGTTTAGTTTTATACCATGTCCTGAATGGTTAGCCTCTATGATGCTTGTTAACGACCAAGTGTTCAGTCCTGAGGCTCCGGGTTATTCTCTGCTTTGTAATCCTGCAGCGTTTTTAGAAGTTAAATATACTGTACATTATTTTTAGTTTCCAGACAATTTGTTTTTAAGTTTACAACATTTGTCTGGGAACTAAAGATTAAAAATATCCCCGGGTAATCCTGGCGCAGTTGCAGGAATTACTATTCATGCGTACCGTATGGTAAATAAACAAATACATTGCTTTGTTGATGGATACATTAATACATAAGTACAATCATTTAAAAAATAAAATAAATGAATACATTAATTAAAAGTACAAATAAATTGAAGAAATGTGTTTTGGTACATTGTTAAAATAGACATATAATACAAGACCATCATCAACAAACATTATTTGAATCGTTCTTTGGCATTAAAATATAAATATCAGCACGACAGCAGTTTGAGTTAAATTGATGCCTTGCCGGACATTTTGTATAGTTCCCTTTTTAGATTCAAACGTGCCTGTCAGCTTCCTGCTTGGATCAACATGCCAGCTTCCTCCTTCTCTTGCACGGCAATAATTCTTCAATCAGTGTGTGACAAGATATAAAAACTACTTGGCAGATGTCACACACCATCAGGGAGGGGGAACCAGACATTTTGAGGGTCTTTGATGGAAAACTAATGAGATCTCCTCAGAACGTCGTCACAGCTTTGTCACAGCTGGACTCTGAGTGGCTCAGCGCCCGCACCGCGGATTCTTCACCATAAATCTTGTTATTTTGCATTTATGAATAACTATAGCACACCACATTACTTTAGTTAGACATATGCTCTGGTTAGCTGAAGGGAATTACAGCAGTGAAGGAAAGTACATTTACTCAAGTACTGTACTAATTGTGTGGTATTACTTTTAATGAGTATTTTTTAAACTTCACTACATTTAAGAAGCTAACATCGTACTATTTACTCCACTACATTTATTTGATAGCATTCGTTACAAATATGCTTCTACTGGGACATGTCTCCATGCTTTAATGCTACAGCACCTCTTTTCACCCTCTGTCTGAAACCAGAGCCCAGTCTGCTCTGATTGGTTAGCTGGCATGCTCTGTTGTGATTGGCCAACTACGTAGAGGTCCCGCCCCTTCGCCAATCCCGTACAATGTGTTGGAGCGCTAGCCAATAGGCGTTTCAGGCAGGGTGGGAGTGTGTGGGGGAGAAACTCCAACTGGAGGGAAATGTGAGCCTTTGCAGACCATTTACATGCACACATTTAACAGACTACAGGAAAGGGGAAAACCCCAAAAGCATAATATAGCCTCTTTTAGTAAGCATTTGAATAAAGTACTTTTACTTATAACAGAGTGCTTTTCGAGTACTTCTTCCACCAGTGAATGCAAGTGCTCTGGTATAGATAGCTCTTGACTAGAGTAAATACAGAGCGATGACTTCCCTCTGGCAGATTCTCCTCTCCCAATATTTGCAGGAGTGGACCTACACACTGTGCAGCGTCACGGGACAAGTGCATGTATGCCTTCACATCGATGTTCCAGGAGCCTGTTCCCCACAGAGGGTCGTTCTGCTTCAGGCAGCACACTCACTGAACTGTAAAGAGATCACAAGCTAAACCGTATGGTAGGATTCTTTATTCAACTATTACATTTAAAATAACATTCATTTTATTGATTTCACTTCTAACGTTTAAAGATTCTGATACATTTTAAAAAAGGACAGGTTTCCAAAACCCCTGCAGCATTTAATTACACATGATTGTGAAACACTTGATTATAATCAAGATAATTATGGATGAACTGAATATGTATAAGGCCTAAGAATAGGCCGCCGTGAAGAGATGCATTAAGAGGTTTACATGAGAAGGCCAATTAAATATCTAAGAGGATCGTCTTCATGAGAGCAAAGCGGGCTTTAAAACTGGCAGGAATGACATTTAGGAACCCGACCTGGGGCAAGAGTGTATGTTAGGTCTATATGTGGTGCAGGAATTGGTCCCAAACCCCGGAAATGAGTCAGAATTGTATCACTTCTGATCACTTATCTTGATTCAACGCTGTTTTTAACATGTTTTTGGTTAAATCCCTCAAATAAGAATCTCAAAAGTAGAATCAGAAATCCTTTATTATCCGCAGCAAGGACATTTACAGCGTTACAGCAAAAGTGACATTGCAGATAAAAGGCAAAAATGTTAGTAAAATATAAAAATAAAACCAAATAAGTACACATCCATGATTAATCTGTGGTTAACACAAGCTGAAGAGATGCTACACCCTAACATATGTCAGTAAATACCCCACTGGAGAATTTAAAAACGGTGGTTGCTAATAAGGGACTTAATGAGACGACTAAACGCCATCACGCCCAACATTAGCCGCCTTTAGCTTAGCGGTGGTGATGTCATGAGATTGGGATGTAGTTTGTTTATAGTCTAACGTTAGGAATTGACTTCTGCAGTTTCATTATCGCTTCAAAAATCATAGAGTGGTCTTTAAATGTGCAGATTATCAAGTATCATAGTTGTGTGTTTGCCAAAGATCTTAATGGTTTAACTTATAACGAAGTCTAATGGAAAACTCCCATTGGCTTGTGTCGAGGGAGCCCTTGCAATGCTAACTTCCAAGTTGGCTAACAAAGAGAAACCTCACAATCAATGCACACACAACAGCATTATTTCACTCCTGGAAATAAATGACTAAAACTTAAAGTCGTCACGCCCAACGTTAGCCGCCTTTAGCTTAGCGTTGTGACGTCATAGAGTGGTTGTAGGAGCCAATTAACTGTGGGTATAAAGGTAGGAACCTATGTGTGTTGGTGGGAGGTTCCGCCGGAAGGACAAGGAGCACACACGGAGAACACGCACACAAGGAGCACACACGGAGAACACGCACACAAGGAGCACACACGGAGAACACGCGCACACACACAAACACGGGATTAAAATCAAAGCAAAAGGTATTGTGTAAACCAGTGGTTCTCAACTGGTCAGGCCTCGGGATCCACTTTTTACTTGGTCACTAAATTGCGACCCAACATTTTGAAGCACTCAAATCTATTCAACAAAAAGTCGTGCTGTAATATATACGCTTTTCAGCAGACAATATTAATACAAGTGAAGTACAGTGCATATATCCCTTATATCCCTTCACAGAACTAAAGTATGCTTTTAAAAAAGGTTTAATGAGATGATGGAATTAAAGCTGAACTATATAAAAAGGCACGCATGCTGAAAACCCAACCCCAGCAGGGGGTCTGGGGGGATTCTCCCCAGGAGATTTTTAGAAATACTAATAAACTATGCATTCTGGTACAATCTGAGAAGAAAATAAATAAATCTATTACTACCCGACATATTAATAATATGTTATACCATTGTTTGTTTTTCACTTTGTTCTGACATCTTGCTGCGAGAAGAGTAAAGAGGAGAGAGTCTGTGTGACTTACTTTAAATTGTGGGTAAGGGTAGATAGCCCCCATTGTTCTGTGACCTGTGAATTTTAAGAGACATTTAGCGGGGATCATCCATCCCCCACTGAGCGTGATACCTCTGGGTTCTGCTCAGTATTAATCCAGATCCAGAAATCATCAAACCGGGGGTCATAATTCATTATGTGTTCATTTGTACACATTGTTGTTCATCAAGTTGTACCCATGGATGTATAAAGAATAGTTCTACCGCAAAGTTATTCTCTGTGGGGACTTCCGGCAACAATCTTGATTCTCATTGGCCAGAAGACTCGAAAAACATCAGCAAAGATATTTTATTGAGAAGATGATCACTACGTGACAGAAGTTTTCAAAACCATTTATGGTCTCCGGTACTTCCAGTGCAACGCCGACTGCATGCACAGCGTTAGAAAATCGGGCCTTCAAAATAAAAGTTTGACTTTTTCCCCAAAAAAAAATTAAATAAAATTTTTTTTCAATTTTTTTTTTCTTCACTCACACATCCGCGACCCACTCCTAACGGGTCCGCGACCCACTCCTAACGGGTCCGCGACCCACCAGTTGAGAACCACTGGTGTACACCATAAATATCGTGTGGTGAATGATGGGAAGAAACCAGTAAAAAAGGGAAATAAATGGACTATTTCTTACTGGAAACTTTGTTTCTAACTTTTATTCGGCAGCAAACAAGGTGTGCGTCAATTACACCCACCAAGCGGATCCTCAGAGGCTTAGAGCGTTGGCTTAGCCTCGACATAGTTGTGTGTTTGCCAAAGATCCTTATTTTACAATACAACACAATCTAACGTAGCACTCCTGTTAGCTTTCTTTCGAAGGAGCCCTTGCAATGCTAACTAAAAACCAGCCTCAGGAATGCACACACAACAGCATTTCTGCACTCACTGATATATCCTTGGATTTACCCGCTGACCATGCAACACGTCCTGTTTGCAAAATGAGAATCCATCAAAAGCAAGTCTAGACATGAAGCAAGTGATTTAATAATCTGCATGGAAATCCAATTAAAACGGCAGCACTAAAGAGACACAGTGGTGCGGCCTCTTTTGTGTAACTCTTTCCTGTACAAGACACTAAGGTCTTTTCTCACCGTGACACCTTGGGAAAAAGGCCCGGGTGCTTTTGGAGAGTGAAAGAAAGAATCTTTGCTTATCTGCTCAGTTTCTTTGAGGTCACATTGTTTTCTTTCTTTTCAGGTGGAACAAAGATAAAGATAAGACCACAGTAGAATTCTAACACAAAACCTTGGGTGTGCTAATAAATCCCAATTCTCTTGTTATCGCCTCCCATTGTGAAAAGAGGAAAAAGTAAACCTTCAAATGGTTTTCTTTCATGCATCGTGCAGACATCTTCTGCTTATTGAACAGCGAGTGTGAAGAGCTTTGTTGAAAATTTACACATTTGACAAAAATAGCTCACTTGTTGAAATGGTTTGGAAGGTGTATGAATTTATTATCACCTGAGCTGTTTCTCAGATGCATTTCTGAAAGGTGAAATACAAATGTGTTGATAATGGTTTCTCTATATTTCTTTAATAATTTAAATATTAAAGCATGTAAACGTGTCACAGTAGTAAAATACTGTGCTACAAGTTAAAGTACTGGATTCAAATGTAAAAGTACAAAAGTATCAGCATAGAAAGATACTTAAAGTACTTGTTATGTCGTTAAGGCCCATATCAGAGTCATATATTAAATGACTGAACTATAATTGTTGTTGTATTAATGTCTTCATCACAGCTGGTGAATATGGAGCTATTTTATTTGAATATGTCCTCTCTAAAGTATGTTCTCCAAGAGTGTCTTCGTAGATTACATTTCAGCAGATTGAACTCTGCATGAGGTAAAAGAGGCAGAATGAACTCCTGTCTGGAAGTGAATGTGTGTCTAATCTCAAGAGAAGAGAAGAATTAGGTTGATGTCGATCAAGCAAAGCCTGGACATCCTCAGTCCTCTGAAGAAAAGGTCTGATCAGCACCTGGAACATCGCTGAGTAAAGTCTTCTCAACATAATCCATCTATAATCTAATATTGTCGACACACAATCCATTCAGTCAAACTAATAATATAAATCTAATACACCAGCTCCTTCCACTAGTAAAGGAACATTATGACATGCAGTCAGATGTTTGCTGTTCTGAAGCAGCTGTGCATCCTTCAACCTGACTGAAGGCGGCATGCTGTTCCATGAACATGCCTACTGTTTGTGATGGTTTAAAGGGGAGTTTAACAGACCCTGATTGTAGTGCGGTGCTGGTATTGGTTGGTTGGTCAAATGTTTTTGGATTGGACTGAAACTACTAGAAGGCATTCTTCTATACATTTTGTTTTTGTAAAAATATTGCAAGGATTCTGTTTTTTTTGGGGGGGGGGGGGGATTGGTTGATCTTGTGTTACCCATTGTCCTGGAATCTGTCAGATTGCAAATGTATGAGTCATTTGACTAACGTGGGATAGTGGTGGTCTAATGGATAGTGAAGCGTGGGCTGGAGATCGGAAGGTTGTGAGTTCAGATCCCGCCAGGAACAACACCACTAGTGTGCCCTTGAGTCCCTAGTCCAGGGAGAATGTAATAATAATAATGTAATATTGACTCAACCAGATCGCTGGTACTATGTCAGGTCAAGCAAGTGAGCAGTTTGATATGTTTCTAACTCGGCTGGTGTAAAACTGGAAGAAGATAAAGCATTATTTCCACAAAGACGGCAAATCAAGATTAGTTTGAGTCTCGTTAGTTATTAGAATTAGAATTGGAGGATGAAACCCTCTTAAATGGTCACACATACGTAGTTATTGAACAAAGCTCACTACTTGATGATTGTCAAGGCACTGCCAATGCCTGAACCAAACAAAGTAAGTGAGAGTGGAAGAATGCTTCATGTGTGAACTGGAAACTACAAAACTTGGTGAAAATAATATTCTGACAATATTGTCCAGGGATCATTTAAAAAAAGGCTTACAAGTGACACGATATATCTGTACGCTCTTTCATATTTCCTGTAGTTTTATGCAAAATTAAATAATGTCATTACCCTACCTTTACCCATATCCAAATTACAACCCCTCCTAGCACTCCCTCTCGCCATTTTTTAGACAGTTTACTAAGTGGACCACGGCTCTTCTTACCTCCCTCCCCTGCTATGCTCAGCTCACACGTTGCCTTGCAGTTCAGTCAACTTCATCCTCTCTGTTTCTATTTTTAGGTCCAAATTAAAATGTGAAGATTTCCACTGTTGTACTCTCTGCTGAGAATATTGCATGTCTTTCAGGTGCAGTGCCCTTAATTGAATGCATTCAAGCAATCTCATGCCGTTTCTGACTCGCTGGCTTAATGAGAAGCCGTTTCGGCACCTCATAAAAATACTTTGTTTAATGAAAGAGCTTGTTCCCACTATGCCACCGCTCCAAGTGTGTTTTTAATTAAAGAGAAGTTATTGGGGACTAATAAGGCACCGACCTGAGGACTGATGTAAGGTTCACTGGCATGGTGGAGCTCTGTGAACGGTGACTGTCGAGGCCTAACACCAATATTATCTCCATTTCATCTGCTCAATCATTTCTGGGTCAGGAAATCCACTCCAATCCCCAGAAAATCCTCCCAAATATCCGCACATCCATTTCCCACCTTTGCCAGTGGAGTCTCGCCAGAGCTAAACACCCGCATGGTGTCACAGATAACAGAATCCTGCTGTCCCATTTTCATCCCCAGTTGGAATCGTGTAATTGTGAGTGGGACTGTCCTAGTTTTTAATGATAGCTTTCTTTCACACACTTGAAAAAGAAGCACTTTAGTGAAATCAGGTAACTTTAGATTTAAGATAGAAAGAAACTCACTTTTTAATGATGACAGTACTTTCAATGGAGCTTTCTGTAGATGTGCTATGCATCAAAAGCTAGACTGTGGACTTTGAAAATGTTCATTACTACTGAGATGCCCAGCAGCATACGATTTAAACGCCCTGCAGCATTCATTTGAATATTTGAATGTTGAAATCCAGAGTTAACCTTTTAAAAAGACACATTAGGCTTAAACTAATGGGGAAATCTGCATTTTTGTACACATCTCTTAGAATACCATGCATCTAAAATAAATGACCTTCTCTTTATGCCACTGACTTCTGATTAAACATCATTAGTTGCCATGTGCTCCTCACACCAAAGCCAGCATTTCAATTTCAAAGCTGCCCATTTGCTTAAAGCAGCTCAGGGTCCCTCTGCATACATCTTGGCCCATCTCTTGACTGTGGAACAAATGAGTGTCTTACATTTAATTTGAGACAATTAGGCAGCCTGCTTTATGTAATTGGTTTTCTGGATGGATCAAACGGTCACAACTCAGGCCTGGATGAGAGAAACATGTGGGCGAATTAGAAGATGCAACAAGGGGACTCGGGCAGAGGTGGCCCAGATGTTTCATCAAACAGTTTGGTAATAAGATATCACAGCGTTTCCATTGGGACGGCCTCAGACTTGTATTTCCTCCTTTTCACAACACGGCCAATGCCTTGATATTCAAAGACAACTCTCTGCCACGGTAACAATTCAGATGTCAGGCTCAGAGCATTACCCTCTGTTATCACATTTCCATAGACGACTGGCAGTTCAATTTTACGGCTCAACAGAGCTTAATACAAAGCAGCACTCTCCGGGATGTAAGGCGGCATTTTTCAGCCCAGCGAATTGTGCTTTAATATTTAGTGCGTTATCTTGGAATGTAATAACACAACGCTGAGGAAAAGACCCAAAGCTAAGCCTGTGATGCCATCCTGTTTATGAACATATCATGTAAAGTACAGTTTTCGGAAGGGGAGTAACCAAGAACTGAGATAGAAACAAGTAGTGAACAACCCAAGGAAATGTTCTGTTTTCTCTGAAGGTCTGTGTTGGGAAAATACCGAATGTCCTCTTCCAATATCAGAGTACACATGATAACAAAGGTATCCCAACTGTAGCTGTGAACATGACAGGATGTGTGATTACCTAGAAGATTAATATCCTGTTAGAGTAACCAGGTGGCTTTGTGCAGGACTGCAGAGCATTGAGTCGATGTCCTGTATTTCATTCACAGTCGCCTCGTTACATCCAATAGCTTTTTAGAAAGCATGAGAGGCTATCACCCATGTGAGATGGGAGGAAGGAAGGAAGTAGTCTGAGATTAGAGGAGGACTGGAAAAGGTCTTTCGAAACCTTGGACCGCAGCAACCATGTGCTCTTAATCAATGCTACGTTCAGGGTCAAAGGGAGAGTCATTACATAAAACACATACTGAGGTGGGGGTCGTCACAAGTACAACTGTAAGTAGGAAAGGGGTAGAAATAGCGGTAGAGATTCAGCAACGGCCTATAAGTGAGATGTATAACCACTGCTGCTGCAACCCTAACATCTTAAGGTTCTCAGTGGAAATCACCTACAATGATTATATATGATTACAATGCATACTGTTAAGATTGTCCTCTTCTTTAATAAAGCTTAAATCACTATCTTAATACTAAACAGCCCCATTATTTTCTGTTCATTAATCACATTTTGCCACAAAGTTAGCGAACCACTCCCCTGAAATCGCTGTCAAACTTTAAAATGTTTTTTTTTTCTCTGCTGTCGTTGGGTGTCATTTCAGTATCCAATCATTTCCGAAAGAAAAGCAAACACCACTCAGCAATGGCACCAGGAGACAGGAACTACAAAAAGAGCAATGAAGCGGTGGCTGCTCTGAATTGGATCCCCACAAACAACTGAGGCGCATTCCTTGAATCTGCACCTGGTTTGATGAAATGTAAGATGGTGTCTTTATTTCTTTCTTGCAGACAGGAAAGGCAGTGTGGCGGTGACAGCCTCCCGGATGGAGAAGTTATTGAAGCACAGCAGTATTTATAGCCGGAGCAAAACATCCTGTTTATTCCCGTCAGGTCCTTGAGGAGGAACATGCAGTATTCATACTTCTTTTCATGGAGGAAGTTCTATATATAATGCAGGGTCTCTGCACAGGATTAAACGGTTGAAAGGTTGGGTGGCAAAGACTTAGCATCCTTATATGCCAGCTAGCACTTTAGACCCAGAGGAGAACTGCTCACTAATTGAGGTCTGGAGTTTAACGGGTATTTTTTATAAAATCCTTTTCATCCCATTTGACCGCTTCTTTTAACGTGGTGAAATTGAGGAACGTCCCCTCTGAGTCCTTGCTGAAATTAAATGCCTTATAATACGTTAGACCTCTTGTCACCGATGGGATGGAAAAGCAGCTCCCAGGTCTGTCGCTGATACGGGGGGGGGGGGGGGGTCTCTGGGCTACTTTTTTCATTAAACGGACCTATTATAGCTTCATCTGCTGCACTCTCACGTCAATGGACTTGTCAATCAGTGTCCCCAGGACGCTGGGATACTTATCGAGGTCCCCGTGGACTTGGAGCTGAAAGGGAGGAAGACACAATCCCAGCAGTCCAATACCAGTCTGATGGATTTAAAAAAGGATCACGTTTCTCAATAGTTAATTTGCATGATCAAAATATTGCAAAAGAGAAGCGAACGTTAATACAAATTGTGTCACGATCCTGGTTTCTGGTTTTATTCCTGTTTTATTTCAAAGTTGTCTTAATGTGTCAAGTCTGTTTTTATTTCCTATCTTTTAAAAAAAAAAAAAAATTCTGTCATGGCTTTTTTAGTGTAACACCGTGCCATGTTTATGTTTTAAAACTTAACCAATGTTACATTTATCATGTTTAATATGTTTAGATTTAGTTATGTATTTATAGTCATGTCTCGTTGTTTACCAGTCACTTATGTTAGTCTCGTCATGCACTTCCTGTTTTATTTTTTACCGAGCTTTCCGTCTCGTTTCAGAGACTTTCACTTCCTGCCATTGTGTGATTTCCCAATACTGAGATTATCAGCACCACGATTGACTGTTCCCACCTGTGACCCATTAACTCTCCTATATTATATGTGACTTGTTTTCAAATCATTGAATTTAAGTTCAGGTCTTAGCACTGTAACCATATATATTCCTTTACACCTGCACTTTATCCCCTCATTAGTTTAGTTCTGCTTTGCCTCATCTGGACAAAGGCTGAATTAAAGGATTTCTCTGTTAAAGCTTCCTGTCTCAGTCATTTGAGTGGACCCTGCGCTCTTTCTGTGACATATATGATTTATACATTGAACCTAACTTGATGGGAAAATAAAAGCTCTTTCAGGGTGGTTGCCTGTCTCTTAGTATTAGTCTTGCTATATGGAAATTCAGCGCTGCCGGTCATGCACTGTTGGTCACGCTTTACATTTCCATCTACAGCTGAGACCCTTTTGTGTTTCACATTGCTCTCACACACAAAGCCTGTCATATCTAAACACACTGTATGTTGTGTTCTGGTTGTATTGTCTTTATGTGCAGTCTGTTGTCCACGGACTCAAAGACGTGTGTTTCTAAGGCAGAGAGTCTCTTTGAATACACAATTATCCCAGTGATGAAGTCAGATATCAATGAGTTGGCCAGGTTTTCAGACCGCAAGTGAGAGAAATTATGAAGAACAATATAAAAACATGAATTAAATCTATTCATTAGCCAATCCACATATCATTAAGAATTGATTGTTAATTTGTTTGGAACATTTTATCTTAAGATGCCAATTATTAATTATTCCTGCCCTGTTTCATACCAAACTATTCACATACTGGCACTTTGTTGTACTGCTTCATTATGTTAAGGGAAACAATTGTCATTTGGGGTAAAACAAGTAAGACTTCTGTTCGTTTCATTTCTCCGCGATCTCAACTCGTCTATTACCAACGTTCAGGGAGCTCTATGCAAGTCAATGGGACTCCCTGATAGTTACAATTGACGCTAAAGGGCCCCCCACTGCGTTTGATAGTGACACCAAAGGATCCTGACATAACGTTACAATAGGACGAGTTAGGAAAATCCTAAATTGTAGGATAGTTTGGCCATTAAAATGCTTTTTGATTACATTTAGCGATAAGTGTATATTGTACTTTTCGAATCGACGTCCAGTGGATGTGTAGGATCCATAGTTTGATAGATATTACGAAGATTATTTGAGCTCCATGTATTTTTTTTACAAAATATTGTATCCATGTCACGTCTTGAGAGGGTTATTTGTGAATATACTACGTTTTGCCGTGCGGACCAACGTAGCTATTACACGTTTTTTTTTGTGAGACTGGGTTGATATATCGTAGTAATCTTCTCTGTGCTAGTATGAGAGTCTGACACAGTGGACCTGGGCAAATCACCATACAGTCAAAACAGCCAGATGGTCACTGACTACAGATTCTGTTCACGTTTCCTCATGAAGGAAAATATCTCCATTCAACCACAAGAAAGAAAAAAATCCTTTGGCCCGATTTCAGTTCCAGTCGGTGCACACTGGCTGTTTCATGTGTCCGGTGCTCAGTGGAGAGCAGTTAATTGACATTGACTGTGGCATGTCTACAGGAGACCGATAGAACTGCTCCGAGAGCACAAAGCCTCAAAGGGCTACCTCAGAGCATGACTGCTAATGGGAATGGATTTATACCTCCATTTCCTGCAGGGAGAATTGAGGACTTTTATTGCAAAGAAGGAGCCAAGACCCTTGTGTGTGCTCAACAGCCTAAAGTGGTTTAAAATCTGCGGCATACTGCAGTTCTGTAACCTCCTAAAACTTGGTTTGGTGGCAATTACTGAGCTGCACTCGAGAAATGGCTATGTGGATACAATGGCACACAAGAAGATTGAAAGAAAACAAACCTAAGGAAGGTATTGGTGTGGGTAATACATTTTAATTTTTAATTGTAGTTTAAGCCATCCTGTATGGCAGGGGTGGGGAACCTCCGGCCTTCGGGCCGCCGTATACGGACCGCGAGACCATTTGGTACTGGCCCTCGAGGTAATTTATAAACACACACAAAAATTCTAAACATTCAAAAAAATCTAGACCGCAATATAATTAAAGCAATCGAGTGCCTGTTTTTCCTGGCCAAGGTCAGGGTCCTTGAACACAACACAAGCCTAACGTGTCATCACGTGGTATATGTCTCGTCTGACAGGGGTGCAGTTCTGACGGAGAGCACCAGAACGCCGCTCCGGCACTTCAGAAATTGCAGTACCCACAAGGAGCCGTACACATGCCGCAGTTTTTGCGTAGCTGTGTCTTTAGTTGAAAGCCCAGTGGCGATCTGTTCGTCTGTCATTCTGATCATACAGTCAATAACTTTGTTGTTATTAGCATCTGGTTAGCTATCTATGCTAACAAATATAAGAAGCTTTTTCTACTACCAGTGAGGTAAAGGCACATCTTATATGATCATTATAGATATAAAAATAAGAGAATAAAGTAAACAGGTATAACATAATTTAAGACAGTAAAAAAAAGTTGTTATTAATAAACAAGAATACAGTTTAAAAGGGGAGTGATTTGTAAAATATCCATAAAGAAAAATTAAATCTGCTTACAGTTCTGTTTCATATCGTGTTGAGAGATGTGTCCATGGGCGTCGCAGCCATTATATGAGGGTGGGACAAGTCCCCCCCACTTTTTGAAATGATTAGTTTAGACCCTCCCCACTTTTACCATGTGGAAAGTCCGTGAATCGGTCTATCCACTTGCCACACTTTGTAGAGCGCTGTGTCAGTGCTTCACTATCAAATCCATTCCACTTGCTTTTTGAGAGAATGCCCACATGAATGAAACGCCGTACCATGTTTTCACTGCTACTTTGCACCAAGGCAGATTCTCACATAGCGAGCGCATGTTCAAGGACTGTTGTCATAGTTGGACAGCTCAGATCTGTTGTATGAAGCAATGCCGGTAGCGGAGGTAAGGCACACACCAAGTGTTCAGGAAATGGTTAATACAGCGAAAATCAAAGCTGACGATCTCTTTGTTTGATATGTTTTCTCCCCCAGACAACATGGACATAAGAACACTTCAAAGAAGAGGAAAGTAAGTCATCAGCTGGTAGCAGTTAATCAGTTAACAGTGATGGCGGCGGCAAAAGCGTCTTACTTCTGGAGAGGAGTTTCGTCTTTATGTCATGATAGAGAGATACAAATACTGAATAGTTTAGATGAGAAAAGTCATCGAAATGCCAGGTTACTAGTATTTATCATGTAAACAGGGAACATGAATAACCCGATCTCTCTGTGCTCACACCATGATGTCCATAGAGACGCAGTCAGTGTGTTTTACTGGAGCCTCAGATTATTTTCTGAGTTCTTTAATTTATGTACTCTCTCTCAAAATGGTAATGTGCATTATGTTTTAATTATACTTCTTATCATTCAGAAGATTTGTGTGTGTGTGTTTATATTTTACTGAGTGCTTATAGGCAATTTCCATCCCAGTATTCAGTTAACTATGTATTTTCTGTGCACATTACATAGACTAGCTAATATTCTACCTACTGCTTGGGGCTTTGAGTCTTCAAAATGTCCAATGACACAGACTGGGACTTACTTTAGAGTCAGTTGTATTTACATTCAGTATGACTTGTTATGATTCAATGTGAAAGAGTATACTGCTCAATAAATAATGATCACTTCACCACCTCTCTTGACATCTAGGCGCTTGAGAGTGAGTCAGAGGCAGAACACAGGGACAGTGGAGACAGGTCCGTTGCTGAGGTGAGTGATGAAAGGGAATGACAGTTTAGAGTCAATTGTGATGTGGACTCTCATCCCAGAATTGTAAGGAAATCAGTGGGGATATTGAACAGGAAACATTTCAGTCAAGGGGGCATCATGACCAATATAGACAGAAGAGGCAACATTTAAGTCAATGATACCATTCCTAGGTGAACTTAACATCTGTATGGAGTCAGATCAGTGTCAATATTAATAAATGCTCACAGAAGGATTCACAAATGTATTTTGCGATTTATATATAAATGACTCTCCACAACAATATCTCTCAATGCACTCACAAATATGTATTGTTGTATATAAATGTACACAAAATGGGCATTTAAACTGCTTTTTATTAATTCAAAGACGGCTCTTGAATTAATAATCAAATATGTTTCCTTTACTACTGGATGAAATTACAAAATGTACCCATCATTTTCCTCATGCTAGTATAGCCTCACCATATCTTTCTGTGTTGGTGGTCATGCCACAACGAGTCATAGTAAGTGTAAGTGTCTGCATTTGGGGGGGGGGGGGGGGCACCTACAATCTTGCCTAGGGCAGCAAATAGGTCAGGGCCGGCACTGCATGTTGGGTAATGTGCACTGAATATCTCCCGTTACTCAAATGCAATGAAACTCAGTAGTAACAGTTTCTACTGTTGTTTAGTTCATCAATCTTTTTTTATTGGTATTATTTTTTCCTTTTAGAGGTCTTAAAAAGGTCTGAAAAAGGTCTTAAAAGTCATTACATTTGTACTTAAACAATGTGTAGATACCCTGGCAGAGGCATGAACCCAAATGCACAACTCGGACTCAGAAGGTTTACAAAACAAAGTATTTTACTGGAGTTGCACATTAACAAAGTGTTGAACAAAAAAATCACGAACTAAAACTAACTAAAGTCTGGAAAAACAAAATCACTCTTCCGAGAAAAAAACGATATAAACATACAGTAGAGAAGGCGCTTCAGAGAAAACAACAAACATCAGGCTTGAAGGTTCACTGGTAGTCAGATCACGAGAGAAGACGAACTGGCACAGGACAGGGGGAGACGAGGACAACATATACACACACAAGGTAAGGGGCACAGGTGGAAACAATCAGGGCGGGGTAGACAATCACAAACGCAGGAGACACACAGGGAGCACAGCACCTGAAACGAGAGGGAGAATGACTTATCAAAATATAACGGGAAGGCTCAGGACAAAAGGACATCAGATTTAAAAGATTGTAAAACTAACATCGGAAAACGACAGGACGTGCCTTGGACCCGCCCTCGTCGAATCTCAGGAAGTCGGTCTCTTTCTCATCCCATGCGGTGGACGGTAAGAGCAGCAGCTAGTTCACCATTTTGCAATTTCATTGTATCATTGTTTAATTAAACGCTGTTAACCTGTAAATAAGATTCCTGGACTCGTTTCAGCTATCCTGGGCTCAGGGCTAAAAAACCCTACACATGACACTTGGCTGTAAATTATAACCAAAGGTGACCGAGCAATCCTGGAAACTATAGGCCTGTCAGCCTTACAGCGGTGGGATGCAAACTCCTTGAATCCTTGGTGCGTGATGCCGTCATAGAACATCTTGACTCAAACAACCTATTATCAGACCGCCAACACGGCTTCGTCCAGGGCAGATCCTGTTCAACCCAACTCCTAGCCTGCCTTGACATATGGTCTCGTACCCTTGACGAAAGAGGAAGTCTCGATGCCATTTATTTGGATTTCCAGAAAGCATTTGATACTGTACCTCACAAAAGATTACTGAAGAAGCATCTATGGGTATGGTATCCGTGGAGACATACTCACCTGGATCTCAGACTTCTCAAAACAGGCGACAGAGAGTCTTTGTTAACGGGAAACCATCTGGATGGTGCCCAGTTCTCAGTGGAATTCCAACAGGTAGTGTCCTGGGTCCTTGCACTGTTTGTCCTCTATATCAACGACCCTACCCGATAATGTGAGCTCCAGGGTCCAGATGTTTGCAGATGATACTAAGTCTTCACGGAAATTGAGTGTAAAGAGGATAACAATGAGTATAATATGGGTGATAATTCAAACACTATAAACCTATCCGAGACTCAGAATGAAAAGGACCTTGGTGTGAATGTTGACAATACCCTGACATTTAGTGACCATATCCGTCGGGCAAGTAACAAAGCGAATGGTATCCTAGCAATGATCCGCAGATCATACACATTGTACTCTGACGTAGTACGTAGTTTATTCATCTCTCTTGTACGGCCACTCCTCGAGCATGGGATGTCGCTTGGTCCCCCATGTACAAATACAAATCCCAGGCACAGCAGATCAAAGTTGTCAGGCAACTGAAAATACTTATTTATGTACTGACTAAACCCTTAAACACATTGAGAACCAATTGTGCGTTTTTGTTGAAAAAAAAGTCGTACTGCAAATAACATTGCAATGACAACTAACCTTATTAAAAGTGATTTATTGCGTGAGTGGGAAAGTAAATAAATGACAAGCTATGCACAGTGCATGCTGAAATGTAAGCCTGCAACCTTTTGAAAGAACCTCATTTAAAATGCAAACCAAATCTCTGACAAGCAACACACCCGAAAATGTCCGAGCATTATAATCAACTAATTTCATTTTAATGTCGGCCTCCTTTTTGAGCTGGAATTAAACCCCACTCTGAAGTCATTGCCATCCCTAATTCTTTCTTGGCATTCCTCCATTATCTTTTTTTGTGGAATGGTTTGATTTAAAAGGTTATCACAAAGCCACTTATGACAAACACATTGCTGTGAGAGAGACGCTATTTGCTTCACTTTGATGTCCCTGCGGTTTACTCACCGTGACACCAGTCTGTTTTTTAAAAACCCCTCCAATCACGATTATAACACAGTGTTTTCCGTTTACAGCCCTTTTTGCATTTATTGAATAGATGTTGAAATTCCTTTTGAGAAAAAGTAAATGTAAAAACAGTCACGTTGAGATGAAAACAGGATCGACTGACAGAAACATCAACATGTGATACATTGAAGGTTTTGTTTAACGAAGGCCATGCAATTGGATCCTTCCGACAAGTCAGGGATCCCAAACCAGAAATACACCGTACGTCACTACCTCTGCTTTCATGTATGGTTTTTTCCTCAGTAGCCCGTTTGAATGCAGAAACACAAGACGATGAAAAATTATATGAAATCACTTTATTCTCCGAGTGTGCGGTGATTCCACTTTTGCAGGAAAGTTACAGACTGAAATATCTGTCTAAACGGCATGCAGTGAGGCTTACAGGTGGAGCTTTGAAACACAGAGAAGACACAAAACGATCATCAACGACCTTGCCTACATCGCACACCATAAGCATGCATACATTTTGCCAACACATAGGGAGGGTGGGAGGGAGAAGGGTGAGAAGTTTCGCAGTACAAAAAGAATTCACCAACTCAAATGATCTTTATACAAAAATAACAACCACCAGAGGACGGAAACAGGACCGGTTACAGACAAGGAAAAATACTTCACAAGAGTAAGCATCTTCTCAACACGTACAAAACAGAGAAAGACAGATGCAAGGAGAGAGAACCATCAGACAGTTACATTCAAGTCACATCAAAGGAGTACTTTTTTCATATATTACAGGCAGTTTTTAATTATATTAATGGCTGTATGAGCGGCACACAAAACACTGATGTGGATTTCTGACACTGGACGACTACATATTGATCACGCATGACTTGGGCAGTTGATTTGGGATGTATAAGCCATTAAGAGCGCAATCAATTGGCATTTACAAGGTTTGTGATGGCGTGAGATGCAACGTGTGAGCTAACTTCAAAGCACACCAGTTTGGAAAAGACTCTTTGGTGGCCTGAAGAAATGCACACTGATACTGTTAAACATTTTGTCACTTGGAAAGTCCTCTACTTGGGTTAACTGGGCAGTTATCTTAGCTTTCTGGAATATTCTCGGGTCAAACAAAAGATAAATCATTCATAAATAAACGGTTTGTGTAGGCTTGTGAAACCTCTAGCAATAAAATTACAGTTCAAGGCTAATTATGCTAACAGAAGGCTAGTCATGGTTATGGTCTATGCTAAAGTACCTGAGAATTTCAAAATAAATTAAAAAATGCAACCTCTTGACTAAATCTACTACTACCAGTACTATTCTTTGGTTTGATTGGAGAACTGCTCTGATAATGGGAATTGAATGTGGTTGATGTTTGATTTCAAAACCGCTAACAACAATCGGGCACCAACTAGCTGCTAACGCACTGAACGGATGCTAGCAAAGGCAGTTTACAAGTACAATAAAATCACAAGAAGTTCAATAAATGTGCCGTATAGGAGACCTTGGATGTTTTTTTTAATATTTTCAACACGATTACAGAGATCCCAAAGCGTTAAAAAAGCTACGTTTCCCTCGTCTATGCCACAGAAATGCACACGTTCAGTGTTATGTTTAGCTTGCTGAATAAAAACAGTGATAATGTGGCAAAAAAGCTGATTTATAAAACCTTAAATCACGGCTACTGTGCTCATGTGAATCACAAAAACATTTTCTAATAAAGTTGTTCCACAAAACTGATCTCTGCTAATAGCACATTTACGCTTTCCCTTCAACTTCAAGTGGGATTGTTTTCTGTACGTTGCAGCTTGACTTGGTCGTGAATCTAATATTTGATTCATTCTAGTGTCTATGTTTCAGGTTATAACAACATCCATGTTTTTGTGTCATCATGATGTAGGCTAACCAAGGCATCGACTGGGGTCTACTGTAAATATCTGTGGTACCAGAACGAGTCTGGAGGAATGTCAGAAATATCTGGAATGTTTTAACAAGACACCGTGGAATGAAGGAGAAATAAAAAAACAAGGCAAATGGATAAACATTTTCATTTTATCCCCCCTTTAAATGTGTGGCATTTATCAGCAGGACAGACTGGACTTAGGTACTGTAAACATTTTCTATTGTACGGTCATGACGCTTTCTTGCAAGAGTTTTCTTTATAAAGCCCCTCGTTATTTCATCTAAGGTTTTGTGTGTGTCGTTTATTTCTGCCTGAATGGCACAGATCCTTGTGTTCAGCATTCTTTAATATTTGACTAAACATTTTTTTTACGACACGAAACAAATCATCCCACCTTCCCCCATTCTCTTTTTTAATCAAATATGTCAACTCTAAAAGGCTTTACTGTCACTATGCACACACGTTAGTGCCTTTTAATGCCAACAAACACATTTAGAAGTAATTTTAAAACACACAACAATGAAGATTGTCTGTCATTGCTGATGTGGGACACGAATCCCATCAGTTCAACCAACGGACACAGCACAACTTCATCATTTCGAACGATATATTGCACTATTGTCACTGTCTGTTCACATATAGTGTGTTCACAACGTAGTTTGTGAAATGTCTTCTTTTACAAAAATTGATGGAAATGTCAACACAATTAAATGATAAAGCCTGGTCTAAGACGTGCACGTCCTACTGCAGAAGCAGAGCGAGCCACGGGACATTTAAACACAAACAAGTGAATTTATAATTTTCCTCTCACTGCTTTGAGACAAACATCATGTATGGAGAACATTTATAGTTTTCCCCACGGAAGAACATTTCAGACACAAAGTCAGTTATCGCCTCCTGTACATGGTGGATGAGATGTCAATTGAATAACAATGGAAAACCAGTTATTGCCTCAAATATCAATGTATTTCACTTCATTAAAACAAATGAAATGGTATCCAAATGTGTACTGTACTTCACAAAAGTTGACTGCATGCTTAAAGAAAAAATAACCAAAAGAAAAAAGTCTCATATCAAATTAATTAATTTACTTTCTGCGTTTATACGTGTTGTTTGCAGTGTACCACGTTACACATTCACGATACACCTTGGACAGTATATGGGGTGAATCCTCACAACGGAGAACTAATAAAAATGTATTTATATACACTATATGTATCAAATATTAGCAAGAACAACAGAACAGGAAAATTCAATCAAATTGATATGATTTGGATAATTTCTTAAAAGTTAAAAATATGGCTTATACTCTTAGTGATCTTGTTATGTCATATTTCACTCATATATAATTCTCTTTTTTATAACCCGAGGCTATTTACAAACAAAAAGGGTGGATGATGGCTGATATCTGATCTTGTTTTGAAGTGCCTGACATTTTGAAAACATGGCAGAAGATTTCCCTTGAGAAAAAAATCTCTGTAGGTGTTACATTCTCCTAATACAGTAACGATTATCAAGAAAGATGACATTCAAAAGCATATATCACCATCAGAGATCAGCTATTTAAAATCAAGGGTAAACTAATGCTATGTTCTCATTTACAGGACACTTAAAATTGAAAGGGTGGAGAAGTGACTGCAGATTTTGAGCGGGGCAGGGATACGACAGTTGTGTTTGGTGAACATTTATCACATTTCCACTAAAACACTGTTACTTCTTATTGAACATATCCATGAGCGGGGTCGGGATGAATTTCATGACCGTGTCCACGATGCTCTCCTCTTCCTCTTCGTCTCCGCAGCCGGTCGGCACCGCCTTTTTCGGGCGGGTGAGGCTGCCCTCGGACGCCTGCTCCATCGCAGCCGCTGCCTCCGCCTCCTTCTCCTCCTTCTTCTTGATGCCATACTGCGTGGAAAAAGGGAACAAGAAAAACAATCAGCGATGTAAAGCCAAGCCCCCAGGAAGTGCGCCGGACTGTGAGGAAAATATTCGTAGTGGCCAAACAGCGGTACTACAATTTCCGTATCAGTCCGTGACGTCACTGGGCCCAGAAATACTTTCTCCCATTAACTAACATTGGAAAAGAGACGTCTGTAAGTCAGCGGATATTTTTGAATGAACTACCCAACACGAGCACTTTTATAGCCTTTAAAAGAATCATTAGGTCCTTAAAGTTGTAAAATGCACTAAAAGCTGAATCCAGATTTATTTTCTCTTCCATTCATTCAGCTGAGCCAAGAGCGGGAGATCGGGGGGCAGGGCTTAATGACAGGAGGCGGGGCTTAAGGGGAAACTCAACGATCCCACGCTGTATCCAGTTCTTATTATACATCCATGTGTAAAGCCATTAAAGTAAAGGATTATTTGTTTTCTTATTACAAATCTGAGTTAAATACTTGATTCTGATTGGTCAATGTGGACATTCCAGAGGTTGTTGCGCTAACAGACCGTTGCTAAGGAGGATCAAGGGACTTTGTGAAGCCATGACAATCTACAAGAAGTCAGCTGTGGACCGCTAACATTAGTTTTCCTCAGAAAACAAAGTGGAATATTATTTTTTCAAATATATTTGTTGAGAGGTGGAGACTTTGGATTCATGATGGCTAAACTGTCCCCAGTAAAGAAAAGACAAAGAGAGGAAGAGAAGGAAAATGGTTGAAAGACAGAGTGCTGGACATCAGAGAAAACAACAGAAGAAGACAAACAAGAAGTAAACACTAAAGGGAACACTGTATGGGCTCCGTGTTTAAAGACTTTGCATCATTCCTGATCACCATGTAGATGTTTCTCTTTTTAATTAAAGACTGGCTTGCTGCACATCCCTAACTTAACTGAGACTAATGCACCAACACTTATGATGGTATAGCTTCTTTTTTAGAGGATGCACCTGCAGGTTTCTTGCTGTTTGTAACTTCATGGTTTATTGCACTCATTAAGTCGCTTTGGATAAAAGCGTCAGCTAACTTGAATGTAATACCATTTCTTTCTGAACTACTCAAATTGAGGATGCAAGCTTTGGCAGCAGTAGAGATGTGTACGGCAGCATTGGTGTAGCAGGGCTCAATGAGGAGGAAGTCATATTTAAATGGACCTACTTATCGAGAGAATGGCCGTGATTGGTGTCCGACTGTTTCAAAACAATGATGCAATCAGCTGACTTTCTATAACCTGAGTGTATGACCTCTGTGTCCTATATGAACTAATGTAATGCTTAATTTAACTGAACGCTTTAATGCTACGTTATTTCCCTGGAGCCACAAGACTCTTAAGTCGTCCTCCTCCCTTAAACCACCTTAACCTTGCAACTCTGAAATTAACTTAAACGTTTTAATTTCTTTCTCTTGGGGATTCTTTGAGGAGTTAGATGGCACGACAAAAATATGATTTCCTTACAAACCAAAGCTTCTTGATTTCTATGTTTAGACTACGGCAACAACAGGAAGTCTCGTGCTTCTTAACTGCTTAAAATGCAGATGAGGTTTGATATGATCATTTCATGCATTTAAGCTTAATTAGTTGAAAGTGATTGGTACTCCTGAAAAATAGTTCTTAATTTGCATGAATTATCTACCCGGCTTCTTCCTCATTAAGTTTTATCACGGTCTACTGTAGCTGTTTGGGTCCTGAAGAGCAGCAGTTACAATCCATTCCTGCAATTAGATGCAGAGCTGTCGCTGAAGAGACATTTCTTTTTTTGTTCATGGGAGTTTTTACTGCTCCTTGGTCCAATTTGACCCTTTCTTGATGTTTTATGTTCCAATTACAGGAGAGGCACACCACACACTTTAATGGACAATGCTAACGATTAGCGCACAGACCCCTGAGCCCCAACAGACTTCCATTAAATCAAGAGTGTGTTTAGAGGAAAAAGAGCACAAAATTACAATTTCCCAAAAAAAAAAGAACAGCGGGGAAATGTGTTCACCAGCGCCTTCATTGTTTCATCTCTCTGCAAAACTCAGGAAATGGAAAAAACAGCTTCAACTAAAAACTTAAAAACGAGAGATATAATGCATAGTCTACTTTTGTCACACTATGTGGGTTTCATTCAATAAGAGCTATATGGGGACTATCCTAATGGCTTCAACACCCACTAATGCCATTATGGTTGCTATGCACCAGGGATTCAAGCCAAGAAGTATGCAGCATGGTGTGTTTAACATTTCCAAAGCAACTTCCCTCAGAAAGCACATCTGATGAATTCATCTCTAAGAGTATGAGTTATGGTTCTACAGTATTAAATCAATCAAACCCTAACCCCACAGCTGTTAATTGAACTAGAAGATGACGTCTTACATCAGAAACATGATTAGATCATTTTGAATAGACAGCAAATTATCCAACTTCTATACGTTTATTTATTTCAATGATTGGCCTTTAATTTAAACTTGATTTGTTTCACTTACTGTACGTATAATCATCTTAAACATAATGAACATTTAACAAAGGGCTCAGTTACGCATAGAAATTATTAGATACTAATTAAAGAATGACATTTATCAAAGTGTATTCATTGTGAACATGCCAGACACACATGTATCTCATTAAGAGACATTCAAACAGTGAATTAAAACTAATACAATTACACACACAGTGAGACAGAACCATTTGTGTGTGTTTGTTGTTTAGTTTTATACCATGTCCTGAATTGTTAGCCTCTATGTTGCTTGTTAACGACCAAGTGTTCGGTCCTGAGGCTCCGGGTTATTCTCTGCTTTGTAATCCTGCAGCGTTTTTAGAAGTTAAATATACTGTACATTATTTTTAGTTTCCAGACAATTTGTTTTTAAGTTTACAACATTTGTCTGGGAACTAAAGATTAAAAATATCCCCGGATAATCCTGGCGCAGTTGCAGGAATTACTATTCATGCGTACCGTATGGTAAATAAACAAATACATTGCTTTGTTGATGGATACATTAATACATAAGTACAATCATTTAAAAAATAAAATAAATGAATACATTAATTAAAAGTACAAATAAATTGAAGAAATGTGTTTTGGTACATTGTTAAAATAGACATATAATACAAGACCATCATCAACAAACATTATTTGAATCGTTCTTTGGCATTAAAATATAATATCAGCACGACAGCAGTTTGAGTTAAATTGATGCCTTGCCGGACATTTTGTATAGTTCCCTTTTTAGATTCAAACGTGCCTGTCAGCTTCCTGCTTGGATCAACATGCCAGCTTCCTCCTTCTCTTGCACGGCAATAATTCTTCAATCAGTGTGTGACAAGATATAAAAACTACTTGGCAGATGTCACACACCATCAGGGAGGGGGAACCAGACATTTTGAGGGTCTTTGATGGAAAACTAATGAGATCTCCTCAGAACGTCGTCACAGCTTTGTCACAGCTGGACTCTGAGTGGCTCAGCGCCCCGCACCGCGGATCTTCACCATAAATCTGTTATTTTGCATTTATGAATAACTATAGCACACCACATTACTTTAGTTAGACATATGCTCTGGTTAGCTGAAGGGAATTACAGCAGTGAAGGAAAGTACATTACTCAAGTACTGTACTAATTGTGTGGTATTACTTTTAATGAGTATTTTTTAAACTTCACTACATTTAAGAAGCTAACATCGTACTATTTACTCCACTACATTTATTTGATAGCATTCGTTACAAATATGCTTCTACTGGGACATGTCTCCATGCTTTAATGCTACAGCACCTCTTTTCACCCTCTGTCTGAAACCAGAGCCCAGTCTGCTCTGATTGGTTAGCTGGCATGCTCTGTGTGATTGGCCAACTACGTAGAGGTCCCACCCCTTCGCCAATCCCGTACAATGTGTTGGAGCGCTAGCCAATAGGCGTTTCAGGCAGGGTGGGAGTGTGTGGGGGAGAAACTCCAACTGGAGGGAAATGTGAGCCTTTGCAGACCATTTACATGCACACATTTAACAGACTACAGGAAAGGGGAAAACCCCAAAAGCATAATATAGCCTCTTTTAGTAAGCATTTGAATAAAGTACTTTTACTTATAACAGAGTGCTTTTCGAGTACTTCTTCCACCAGTGAATGCAAGTGCTCTGGTATAGATAGCTCTTGACTAGAGTAAATACAGAGCGATGACTTCCCTCTGGCAGATTCTCCTCTCCCAATATTTGCAGGAGTGGACCTACAAACTGTGCAGCGTCACGGGACAAGTGCATGTATGCCTTCACATCGATGTTCCAGGAGCCTGTTCCCCACAGAGGGTCGTTTCTGCTTCAGGCAGCACACTCACTGAACTGTAAAGAGATCACAAGCTAGAACCGTATGGTAGGATTCTTTATTCAACTATTACATTTAAAATAACATTCATTTTATTGATTTCACTTCTAACGTTTAAAGATTCTGATACATTTTAAAAAAGGACAGGTTTCCAAAACCCCTGCAGCATTTAATTACACATGATTGTGAACACTTGATTATAATCAAGATAATTATGGATGAACTGAATATGTATAAGGCCTAAGAATAGGCCGCCGTGAAGAGATGCATTAAGAGGTTTACATGAGAAGGCCAATTAAATATCTAAGAGGATCGTCTTCATGAGAGCAAAGCGGGGCTTTAAAAAACTGCAGGAATGACATTTAGGAACCCGACCTGGGGCAAGAGTGTATGTTAGGTCTATATGTGGTGCAGGAATTGGTCCCAACCCCGGAAATGAGTCAGAATTGTATCACTTCTGATCACTTATCTTGATGCAACGCTGTTTTTAACATGTTTTTGGTTAAATCCCTCAAATAAGAATCTCAAAAGTAGAATCAGAAATCCTTATTATCCGCAGCAAGGACATTTACAGCGTTACAAGCAAAAGTGACATTGCAGATAAAAGGCAAAAAATGTTAGTAAAATATAAAAATAAAACCAAATAAGTACACATCCATGATTAATCTGTGGTTAACACAAGCTGAAGAGATGCTACACCCTAACATATGTCAGTAAATACCCCACTGGAGAATTTAAAAACGGTGGTTGCTAATAAGGGACTTAATGAGACGACTAATACGCCATCACGCCCAACATTAGCCGCCTTTAGTTTAGCGGTGGTGATGTCAGTGAGATTGGGATGTAGTTTGTTTATAGTCTAAACGTTAGGAATTGACTTCTGCAGTTTCATTATCGCTTCAAAAATCATAGAGTGGTCTCTTTAAATGTGCAGATTATCAGGTATCATAGTTGTGTGTTTGCCAAAGATCTTAATGGTTTAACTTATAACGAAGTCTAATGGAAAACTCCCATTGGCTTGTGTCGAGGGAGCCCTTGCAATGCTAACTTCCAAGTTGGCTAACAAAGAGAAACCTCACAATCAATGCACACACAACAGCATTATTTCACTCCTGGAAATAAATGACTAAAACTTAAAGTCGTCACGCCCAACGTTAGCCGCCTTTAGCTTAGCGTTGTGACGTCATAGAGTGGTTGTAGGAGCCAATTAACTGTGGGTATAAAGGTAGGAACCTATGTGTGTTGGTGGGAGGTTCCGCCGGAAGGACAAGGAGCACCACGGAGAACACGCACACAAGGAGCACACACGGAGAACACGCACACAAGGAGCACACACGGAGAACAACGCGCACACACACAAACACGGGATTAAAATCAAAGCAAAGGTATTGTGTAAACCAGTGGTTCTCAACTGGTCAGGCCTCGGGATCCACTTTTTACTTGGTCACTAAATTGCGACCCAACATTTTGAAGCACTCCAAATCTATTCAACAAAAAGTCGTGCTGTAATATATACGCTTTTCAGCAGACAATATTATACAAGTGAAGTACAGTGCATATATCCCTTATATCCCTTCACAGAACTAAAGTATTGCTTTTAAAAAAGGTTTAATGAGATGATGGAATTAAAGCTGAACTATATAAAAAGGCACGCATGCTGAAAACCCAACCCCAGCAGGGGGTCTGGGGGGATTCTCCCCAGGAGATTTTTAGAAATACTAATAAACTATGCATTCTGGTACAATCTGAGAAGAAAATAAATAAATCTATTACTACCCGACATATTAATAATATGTTATACCATTGTTTGTTTTTCACTTTGTTCTGACATCTTGCTGCGAGAAGAGTAAAGAGGAGAGAGTCTGTGTGACTTACTTTAAATTGTGGGTAAGGGTAGATAGCCCCCATTGTTCTGTGACCTGTGAATTTTAAGAGACATTTAGCGGGGATCATCCATCCCCCACTGAGCGTGATACCTCTGGGTTCTGCTCAGTATTAATCCAGATCCAGAAATCATCAAACCGGGGGTCATAATTCATTATGTGTTCATTTGTACACATTGTTGTTCATCAAGTTGTACCCATGGATGTATAAAGAATAGTTCTACCGCAAAGTTATTCTCCGTGGGGACTTCCGGCAACTATCTTGATTCTGATTGGCCAGAAGACTCGAAAAACATCAGCAAAGATATTTTATTGAGAAGATGATCACTACGTGACAGAAGTTTTCAAAACCATTTATGGTCTCCGGTACTTCCAGTGCAACGCCGACTGCATGCACAGCGTTAGAAAATCGGGCCTTCAAAATAAAAGTTTGACTTTTTCCCCAAAAAAAAATTAAATAAATTTTTTTTTCAATTTTTTTTTTCTTCACTCACACATCCGCGACCCACTCCTAACGGGTCCGCGACCCACCAGTTGAGAACCACTGGTGTACACCATAAATATCGTGTGGTGAATGATGGGAAGAAACCAGTAAAAAAGGGAAATAAATGGACTATTTCTTACTGGAAACTTTGTTTCTAACTTTTATTCGGCAGCAAACAAGGTGTGCGTCAATTACACCCACCAAGCAGATCCTCAGAGGCTTAGAGCGTTGGCTTAGCCTCGACATAGTTGTGTGTTTGCCAAAGATCCTTATTTTACAATACAACACAATCTAACGTAGCACTCCTGTTAGCTTTCTTTCGAAGGAGCCCTTGCAATGCTAACTAAAAACCAGCCTCAGGAATGCACACACAACAGCATTTCTGCACTCACTGATATATCCTTGGATTTACCCGCTGACCATGCAACACGTCCTGTTTGCAAAATGAGAATCCATCAAAAGCAAGTCTAGACATGAAGCAAGTGATTTAATAATCTGCATGGAAATCCAATTAAAACGGCAGCACTAAAGAGACACAGTGGTGCGGCCTCTTTTGTGTAACTCTTTCCTGTACAAGACACTAAGGTCTTTTCTCACCGTGACACCTTGGGAAAAAGGCCCGGGTGCTTTTGGAGAGTGAAAGAAAGAATCTTTGCTTATCTGCTCAGTTTCTTTGAGGTCACATTGTTTTCTTTCTTTTCAGGTGGAACAAAGATAAAGATAAGACCACAGTAGAATTCTAACACAAAACCTTGGGTGTGCTAATAAATCCCAATTCTCTTGTTATCGCCTCCCATTGTGAAAAGAGGAAAAAGTAAACCTTCAAATGGTTTTCTTTCATGCATCGTGCAGACATCTTCTGCTTATTGAACAGCGAGTGTGAAGAGCTTTGTTGAAAATTTACACATTTGACAAAAATAGCTCACTTGTTGAAATGGTTTGAAGGTGTATGAATTTATTATCACCTGAGCTGTTTCTCAGATGCATTTCTGAAAGGTGAAATACAAATGTGTTGATAATGGTTTCTCTATATTTCTTTAATAATTTAAATATTAAAGCATGTAAACGTGTCACAGTAGTAAAATACTGTGCTACAAGTTAAAGTACTGGATTCAAATGTAAAAGTACAAAAGTATCAGCATAGAAAGATACTTAAAGTACTTGTTATGTCGTTAAGGCCCATATCAGAGTCATATATTAAATGACTGAACTATAATTGTTGTTGTATTAATGTCTTCATCACAGCTGGTGAATATGGAGCTATTTTATTTGAATATGTCCTCTCTAAAGTATGTTCTCCAAGAGTGTCTTCGTAGATTACATTTCAGCAGATTGAACTCTGCATGAGGTAAAAGAGGCAGAATGAACTCCTGTCTGGAAGTGAATGTGTGTCTAATCTCAAGAGAAGAGAAGAATTAGGTTGATGTCGATCAAGCAAAGCCTGGACATCCTCAGTCCTCTGAAGAAAAGGTCTGATCAGCACCTGGAACATCGCTGAGTAAGTCTTCTCAACATAATCCATCTATAATCTAATATTGTCGACACACAATCCATTCAGTCAAACTAATAATATAAATCTAATACACCAGCTCCTTCCACTAGTAAAGGAACATTATGACATGCAGTCAGATGTTTGCTGTTCTGAAGCAGCTGTGCATCCTTCAACCTGACTGAAGGCGGCATGCTGTTCCATGAACATGCCTACTGTTTGTGATGGTTTAAAGGGGAGTTTAACAGACCCTGATTGTAGTGCGGTGCTGGTATTGGTTGGTTGGTCAAATGTTTTTGGATTGGACTGAACTACTAGAAGGCATTCTTCTATACATTTTGTTTTTGTAAAAATATTGCAAGGATTCTGTTTTTTTTGGGGGGGGGGGGGGGGATTGGTTGATCTTGTGTTACCCATTGTCCTGGAATCTGTCAGATTGCAAATGTATGAGTCATTTGACTAACGTGGGATAGTGGTGGTCTAATGGATAGTGAAGCGTGGGCTGGAGATCGGAAGGTTGTGAGTTCAGATCCCGCCAGGAACAACACCACTAGTGTGCCCTTGAGTCCCTAGTCCAGGGAGAATGTAATAATAATAATGTAATATTGACTCAACCAGATCGCTGGTACTATGTCAGGTCAAGCAAGTGAGCAGTTTGATATGTTTCTAACTCGGCTGGTGTAAAACTGGAAGAAGATAAAGCATTATTTCCACAAAGACGGCAAATCAAGATTAGTTTGAGTCTCGTTAGTTATTAGAATTAGAATTGGAGGATGAAACCCTCTTAAATGGTCACACATACGTAGTTATTGAACAAAGCTCACTACTTGATGATTGTCAAGGCACTGCCAATGCCTGAACCAAACAAAGTAAGTGAGAGTGGAAGAATGCTTCATGTGTGAACTGGAAACTACAAAACTTGGTGAAAATAATATTCTGACAATATTGTCCAGGGATCATTTAAAAAAAGGCTTACAAGTGACACGATATATCTGTACGCTCTTTCATATTTTCTGTAGTTTTATGCAAAATTAAATAATGTCATTACCCTACCTTTACCCATATCCAAATTACAACCCCTCTTAGCACTCCCTCTCGCCATTTTTTAGACAGTTTACTAAGTGGACCACGGCTCTTCTTACCTCCCCTCCCCTGCTATGCTCAGCTCACACGTTGCCTTGCAGTTCAGTCAACTTCATCCTCTCTGTTTCTATTTTTAGGTCCAAATTAAAATGTGAAGATTTCCACTGTTGTACTCTCTGCTGAGAATATTGCATGTCTTTCAGGTGCAGTGCCCTTAATTGAATGCATTCAAGCAATCTCATGCCGTTTCTGACTCGCTGGCTTAATGAGAAGCCGTTTCGGCACCTCATAAAAATACTTTGTTTAATGAAAGAGCTTGTTCCCACTATGCCACCGCTCCAAGTGTGTTTTTAATTAAAGAGAAGTTATTGGGGACTAATAAGGCACCGACCTGGGGACTGATGTAAGGTTCACTGGCATGGTGGAGCTCTGTGAACGGTGACTGTCGAGACCTAACACCAATATTATCTCCATTTCATCTGCTCAATCATTTCTGGGTCAGGAAATCCACTCCAATCCCCAGAAAATCCTCCCAAATATCCGCACATCCATTTCCCACCTTTGCCAGTGGAGTCTCGCCAGAGCTAAACACCCGCATGGTGTCACAGATAACAGAATCCTGCTGTCCCATTTTCATCCCCAGTTGGAATCGTGTAATTGTGAGTGGGACTGTCCTAGTTTTTAATGATAGCTTTCTTTCACACACTTGAAAAAGAAGCACCTTAGTGAAATCAGGTAACTTTAGATTTAAGATAGAAAGAAACTCACTTTTTAATGATGACAGTACTTTCAATGGAGCTTTCTGTCGATGTGCTATGCATCAAAAGCTAGACTGTGGACTTTGAAAATGTTCATTACTACTGAGATGCCCAGCAGCATACGATTTAAACGCCCTGCAGCATTCATTTGAATATTTGAATGTTGAAATCCAGAGTTAACCTTTTAAAAAGACACATTAGGCTTAAAACTAATGGGGAAATCTGCATTTTTGTACACATCTCTTAGAATACCATGCATCTAAAATAAATGACCTTCTCTTTATGCCACTGACTTCTGATTAAACATCATTAGTTGCCATGTGCTCCTCACACCAAAGCCAGCATTTCAATTTCAAAGCTGCCCATTTGCTTAAAGCAGCTCAGGGTCCCTCTGCATACATCTTGGCCCATCTCTTGACTGTGGAACAAATGAGTGTCTTACATTTAATTTGAGACAATTAGGCAGCCTGCTTTATGTAATTGGTTTTCTGGATGGATCAAACGGTCACAACTCAGGCCTGGATGAGAGAAACATGTGGGCGAATTAGAAGATGCAACAAGGGGACTCGGGCCGAGGTGGCCCAGATGTTTCATCAAACAGTTTGATAATAAGATATCACAGCGTTTCCATTGGGACGGCCTCAGACTTGTATTTCCTCCTTTTCACAACACGGCCAATGCCTTGATATTCAAAGACAACTCTCTGCCACGGTAACAATTCAGATGTCAGGCTCAGAGCATTACCCTCTGTTATCACATTTCCATAGACGACTGGCAGTTCAATTTTACGGCTCAACAGAGCTTAATACAAAGCAGCACTCTCCGGGATGTAAGGCGGCATTTTTCAGCCCAGCGAATTGTGCTTTAATATTTAGTGCGTTATCTTGGAATGTAATAACACAACGCTGAGGAAAAGACCCAAAGCTAAGCCTGTGATGCCATCCTGTTTATGAACATATCATGTAAAGTACAGTTTTCGGAAGGGGAGTAACCAAGAACTGAGATAGAAACAAGTAGTGAACAACTACTCTGAAGGTCTGTGTTGGGAAAATACTGAATGTCCTCTTCCAATATCAGAGTACACATGATAACAAAGGTATCCCAACTGTAGCTGTGAACATGACAGGATGTGTGATTACCTAGAAGATTAATATCCTGTTAGAGTAACCAGGTGGCTTTGTGCAGGACTGCAGAGCATTGAGTCGATGTCCTGTATTTCATTCACAGTCGCCTCGTTACATCCAATAGCTTTTTAGAAAGCATGAGAGGCTATCACCCATGTGAGATGGGAGGAAGGAAGGAAGTAGTCTGAGATTAGAGGAGGACTGGAAAAGGTCTTTCGAAACCTTGGACCGCAGCAACCATGTGCTCTTAATCAATGCTACTTCCAGGGTCAAAGGGAGAGTCGTTACATAAAACACACACTGAGGTGGGGGTCGTCACAAGTACAACTGTAAGTAGGAAAGGGGTAGAAATAGCGGTAGAGATTCAGCAACGGCCTATAAGTGAGATTTATAACCACTGCTGCTGCAACCCTAACATCTTAAGGTTCTCAGTGGAAATCACCTACAATGATTATATATGATTACAATGCGTTAAGATTGTCCTCTTCTTTAATAAAGCTTAAATCACTATCTTAATACTAAACAGCCCCATTATTTTCTGTTCATTAATCACATTTTGCCACAAAGTTAGCGAACCACTCCCCTGAAATCGCTGTCAAACTTTAAAATGTTTTTTTTTTCTCTGCTGTCGTTGGGTGTCATTTCAGTATCCAATCATTTCCGAAAGAAAAGCAAACACCACTCAGCAATGGCACCAGGAGACAGGAACTACAAAAAGAGCAATGAAGCGGTGGCTGCTCTGAATTGGATCCCCACAAACAACTGAGGCGCATTCCTTGAATCTGCACCTGGTTTGATGAAATGTAAGATGGTGTCTTTATTTCTTTCTTGCAGACAGGAAAGGCAGTGTGGCGGTGACAGCCTCCCGGATGGAGAAGTTATTGAAGCACAGCAGTATTTATAGCCGGAGCAAAACATCCTGTTTATTCCCGTCAGGTCCTTGAGGAGGAACATGCAGTATTCATACTTCTTTTCATGGAGGAAGTTCTATATATAATGCAGGGTCTCTGCACAGGATTAAACGGTTGAAAGGTTGGGGTGGCAAAGACTTAGCATCCTTATATGCCAGCTAGCACTTTAGACCCAGAGGAGAACTGCTCACTAATTGAGGTCTGGAGTTTAACGGGTATTTTTTATAAAATCCTTTTCATCCCATTTGACCGCTTCTTTTAACATGGTGAAATTGAGGAACGTCCCCTCTGAGTCCTTGCTGAAATTAAATGCCTTATAATACGTTAGACCTCTTGTCACCGATGGGATGGAAAAGCAGCTCCCAGGTCTGTCGCTGATACGGGGGGGGGGGGGTCTCTGGGCTACTTTTTTCATTAAACGGACCTATTATAGCTTCATCTGCTGCACTCCCACGTCAATGGACTTGTCAATCAGTGTCCCCAGGACGCTGGGATACTTATCGAGGTCCCCGTGGACTTGGAGCTGAAAGGGAGGAAGACACAATCCCAGCAGTCAAATACCAGTCTGATGGATTTAAAAAAGGATCACGTTTCTCAATAGTTAATTTGCATGATCAACATATTGCAAAAGAGAAGCGAACGTTAATACAAATTGTGTCACGATCCTGGTTTCTGGTTTTATTCCTGTTTTATTTCAAAGTTGTCTTAATGTGTCAAGTCTGTTTTTATTTCCTATCTTTTAAAAAAAAAAAAAATGCTGTCATGGCTTTTTTAGTGTAACACCGTGCCATGTTTGTTTTAAAACTTAACCAATATTACATTTATCATGTTTAATATGTTTAGATTTAGTCGTGTATTTATAGTCATGTCTCGTTGTTTACCAGTCACTTATGTTAGTCTCGTCATGCACTTCCTGTTTTATTATTTACCGAGCTTTCCGTCTCGTTTCAGAGACTTTCACTTCCTGCCATTGTGTGATTTCCCAATACTGAGATTATCAGCACCACGATTGACTGTTCCCACCTGTGACCCATTAACTCTCCTATATTATATGTGACTTGTTTTCAAATCATTGAATTTAAGTTCAGGTCTTAGCACTGTAACCATATATATTCCTTTACACCTGCACTTTATCCCCTCATTAGTTCAGTTCTGCTTTGCCTCATCTGGACAAAGGCTGAATTAAAGGATTTCTCTGTTAAGGTTTCCTGTCTCAGTCATTTGAGTGGACCCTGCGCTCTTTCTGTGACATATATGATTTATACATTGAACCTAACTTGATGGGAAAATAAAAGCTCTTTCAGGGTGGTTGCCTGTCTCTTAGTATTAGTCTTGCTATATGGAAATTCAGCGCTGCCGGTCATGCACTGTTGGTCACGCTTTACATTTCCATCTACAGCTGAGACCCTTTTGTGTTTCACATTGCTCTCACACACAAAGCCTGTCATATCTAAACACACTGTATGTTGTGTTCTGGTTGTATTGTCTTTATGTGCAGTCTGTTGTCCACGGACTCAAAGACGTGTGTTTCTAAGACAGAGAGTCTCTTTGAATACACAATTATCCCAGTGATGAAGTCAGATATCAATGAGTTGGCCAGGTTTTCAGACCGCAAGTGAGAGAAATGATGAAGAACAATATAAAAACATGAATTAAATCTATTCATTAGCCAATCCACATATCATTAAGAATTGATTGTTAATTTCTTTGGAACATTTTATCTTAAGATGCCAATTATTAATTATTCCTGCCCTGTTTCATACCAAACTATTCACATACTGGCACTTTGTCGTACTGCTTCATTATGTTAAGGGAACAATTGTCATTTGGGGTAAAACAAGTAAGACTTCTGTTCGTTTCATTTCTCCGCGATCCCAACTCGTCTATTACCAACGCTCAGGGAGCTCTATGCAAGTCAATGGGACTCCCTGATAGTTGACAATTGACGCTAAAGGGCCCCCCACTGCGTTTGATAGTGACACCAAAGGATCCTGACATAACGTTACTATAGGACGAGTTAGGAAAATCCTAAATTGTAGGATAGTTTTTTTGATTACATTTCTAGCAAGAAGTGTATATTGTACCTTTAGAATCCACGTCCAGTGGATGTGTAGGATCCATAGTTTGATAGATATTACGAAGATTATTTGAGCTCCATGTTTACTTTTTACAAAATATTGTATCCATGGCACGTCTTGAGGGGGTTATTTGTGAATATACTACGTTTTGCCCTGTGGACCAACGTAGCTATTACACGTTTTTTTTGTGAGACTGGGTTGATATATCATAGTAATCTTCTCTGTGCTAGTATGAGAGTCTGACACATTGGACCTGGGCAAATCACCATACAGTCAAAACAGCCAGATGGTCACTGACTACAGATTCTGTTCACGTTTCCTCATGAAGGAAAATATCTCCATTCAGCCACAAGAAAGAAAAAAATCCTTTGGCCCGATTTCAGTTCCAGTCGGTGCACACTGGCTGTTTCATGTGTCCGGTGCTCAGTGGAGAGCAGTTAATTGACATTGACTGTGGCATGTCTACAGGAGACCGATAGAACTGCTCCGAGAGCACAAAGCCTCAAAGGGCTACCTCAGAGCATGACTGCTAATGGGAATGGATTTATACCTCCATTTCCTGCAGGGAGAATTGAGGACTTTTATTGCAAAGAAGGAGCCAAGACCCTTGTGTGTGCTCAACAGCCTAAAGTGGTTTAAAATCTGCGGCATACTGCAGTTCTGTAACCTCCTGAAAACTTGGTTTGGTGCAATTACTGAGCTGCACTGGAGAAATGGCTATGTGGATACAATGGCACACAAGAAGATTGAAAGAAAACAAACCTAAGGAAGGTATTGGTGTGGGTAATACATTTTAATTTTTAATTGTAGTTTAAGCCATCCTGTATGGCAGGGGTGGGGAACCTCCGGCCTTCGGGCCGCCGTATACGGGCCGCGAGACCATTTGGTACGGCCCTCGAGGTAATTTATAAACACACACAAAAATTCTAAACATTCAAAAAATCTAGACCGCAATATAATTAAACAATCGAGTGCCTGTTTTTCCTGGCCAAGGTCAGGGTCCTTGAACACAACACAAGCCTAACGTGTCATCACGTGGTATATGTCTCGTCTGACAGGGGTGCAGTTCTGACGGAGAGCACCAGAACGCCGCTCCGGCACTTCAGAAATTGCAGTACCCACAAGGAGCCGTACACATGCCGCAGTTTTTGCGTAGCTGTGTCTTTAGTTGAAAGCCCAGTGGCGATCTGTTCGTCTGTCATTCTGATCATACAGTCAATAACTTTGTTGTTATTAGCATCTGGTTAGCTATCTATGCTAACGAATATAAGAAGCTTTTTCTACTACCAGTGAGGTAAAGGCACATCTTCATATGATCATTATAGATATAAAAAATAAGAGAATAAAGTAAACAGGTATAACATAATTTATGACAGTAAAAAAAAGTTGTTATTAATAAACAAGAATACAGTTTAAAAGGGGAGTGATTTGTAAAATATCCATAAAGAAAAATAAAATCTGCTTACAGTTCTGTTTCATATCGTGTTGAGAGATGTGTCCATGGGCGTCGCAGCCATTATATGAGGGTGGGACAAGTCCCCCCCACTTTTTGAAATGATTAGTTTAGACCCCTCCCCACTTTTACCATGTGGAAAGTCCGTGAATCGGTCTATCCACTTGCCACACTTTGTAGAGCGCTGTGTCAGTGCTTCACTATCAAATCCATTCCACTTGCTTTTTGAGAGAATGCCCACATGAATGAAACGCCGTACCATGTTTTCACTGCTACTTTGCACCAAGGCAGATTCTCACATAGCGAGCGCATGTTCAAGGACTGTTGTCATAGTTGGACAGCTCAGATCTGTTGTATGAAGCAATGCCGGTAGCGGAGGTAAGGCACACACCAAGTGTTCAGGAAATGGTTAATACAGCGAAAATCAAAGCTGACGATCTCTTTGTTTGATATGTTTTCTCCCCCAGACAACATGGACATAAGAACACTTCAAAGAAGAGGAAAGTAAGTCATCAGCTGGTAGCAGTTAATCAGTTAACAGTGATGGCGGCGGCAAAAGCGTCTTACTTCTGGAGAGGAGTTTCGTCTTTATGTCATGATAGAGAGATACAAATACTGAATAGTTTAGATGAGAAAAGTCATCGAAATGCCAGGTTACTAGTATTTATCATGTAAACAGGGAACATGAATAACCCGATCTCTCTGTGCTCACACCATGATGTCCATAGAGACGCAGTCAGTGTGTTTTACTGGAGCCTCAGATTATTTTCTGAGTTCTTTAATTTATGTACTCTCTCTCAAAATGGTAATGTGCATTATGTTTTAATTATACTTCTTATCATTCAGAAGATTTGTGTGTGTGTGTTTATATTTTACTGAGTGCTTATAGGCAATTTCCATCCCAGTATTCAGTTAACTATGTATTTTCTGTGCACATTACATAGACTAGCTAATATTCTACCTACTGCTTGGGGCTTTGAGTCTTCAAAATGTCCAATGACACAGACTGGGACTTACTTTAGAGTCAGTTGTATTTACATTCAGTATGACTTGTTATGATTCAATGTGAAAGAGTATACTGCTCAATAAATAATGATCACTTCACCACCTCTCTTGACATCTAGGCGCTTGAGAGTGAGTCAGAGGCAGAACACAGGGACAGTGGAGACAGGTCCGTTGCTGAGGTGAGTGATGAAAGGGAAATGACAGTTTAGAGTCAATTGTGATGTGGACTCTCATCCCAGAATTGTAAGGAAATCAGTGGGGATATTGAACAGGAAACATTTCAGTCAAGGGGCATCATGACCAATATAGACAGAAGAGCAACATTTAAGTCAATGATACCATTCCTAGGTGAACTTAACATCTGTATGGAGTCAGATCAGTGTCAATATTAATAAATGCTCACAGAAGGATTCACAAATGTATTTTGCGATTTATATATAAATGACTCTCCACAACAATATCTCTCAATGCACTCACAAATATGTATTGTTGTATATAAATGTACACAAAATGGGCATTTAAACTGCTTTTTATTTATTCAAAGACGGCTCTGAATTAATAATCAAATATGTTTCCTTTACTACTGGATGAAATTACAAAATGTACCCATCATTTACCTCATGCTAGTATAGCCTCACCATATATTTCTGTGTTGGTGGTCATGCCACAACGAGTCATAGTAAGTGTAAGTGTCTGCATTTGGGGGGGGGGGGGGGGGGGGGGGGGCACCTACAATCTTGCCTAGGGCAGCAAATAGGTCAGGGCCGGCACTGCATGTTGGGTAATGTGCACTGAATATCTCCCGTTATTCAAATGCAATGAAACTCAGTAACAGTTTCTACTGTTGTTTAGTTCATCAATCTTTTTTTATTGGTATTATTTTTTCCTTTTAGAGGTCTTAAAAAGGTCTGAAAAAGGTCTTAAAAGTCATTACATTTGTACTTAAACAATGTGTAGATACCCTGGCAGAGGCATGAACCCAAATGCACAACTCGGACTCAGAAGGTTTACAAAACAAAGTATTTTACTGGAGTTGCACATTAACAAAGTGTTGAACAAAAAAATCACGAACTAAAACTAAACTAAAGTCTGGAAAAACAAAATCACTCTTCCGAGAAAAAAACCGATATAAACATACAGTAGAGAAGGCGCTTCAGAGAAAACAACAAACATCAGGCTTGAAGGTTCACTGGTAGTCAGAATCACGAGAGAAGACGAACTGGCACAGGACAGGGGGAGACGAGGACAACATATACACACACAAGGTAAGGGGCACAGGTGGAAACAATCAGGGCGGGGTAGACAATCACAAACGCAGGAGACACACAGGGAGCACAGCACCTGAAACGAGAGGGAGAATGACTTATCAAAATATAACGGGAAGGCTCAGGACAAAAGGACATCAGATTTAAAAGATTGTAAAACTAACATCGGAAACGACAGGACGTGCCTTGGACCCGCCCCCGTCGAATCTCAGGAAGTCGGTCTCTTTCTCATCCCATGCGGTGGACGGAAGAGCAGCAGCTATTAACCATTTTGCAATTTCATTGTATCATTGTTTAATTAAACGCTGTTAACCTGTAAATAAGATTCCTGGACTCGTTTCAGCTAATCCTGGGCTCAGGGCTAAAAAACCCTACACATGACACTTGGCTGTAAATTATAACCAAAGGTGACCGAAGCAATCCTGGAAACTATAGGCCTGTCAGCCTTACAGCAGTGGTATGCAAACTCCTTGAATCCTTGGTGCGTGATGCCGTCATAGAACATCTTGACTCAAACAACCTATTATCAGACCGCCAACACGGCTTCGTCCAGGGCAGATCCTGTTCAACCCAACTCCTGGCCTGCCTTGACATATGGTCTCGTACCCTTGACGAAAGAGGAAGTCTCGATGCCATTTATTTGGATTTCCAGAAAGCATTTGATACTGTACCTCACAAAAGATTACTGAATAAGCTCTATGGGTATGGTATCCGTGGAGACATACTCACCTGGATCTCAGACTTTCTCAAAAACAGGCGACAGAGAGTCTTTGTTAACGGGAAACCATCTGGATGGTGTCCAGTTCTCAGTGGAATTCCACAAGGTAGTGTCCTGGGTCCTGCACTGTTTGTCCTCTATATCAACGACCTACCCGATAATGTGAGCTCCAGGGTTCAGATGTTTGCAGATGATACTAAAGTCTTCAAGGAAATTAAGTGTAAAGAGGATAACAAATATGAGTATAATATGGGTGATAATTCAAACACTATAAACCTATCCGAGACTCTGAATGAAAAGGACCTTGGTGTGAATGTTGACAATACCCTGACATTTAGTGACCATATCCGTCGGGCAAGTAACAAAGCGAATGGTATCCTAGCAATGATCCGCAGATCATACACAATTGTACTCTGACGTAGTACGTAGTTTATTCATCTCTCTTGTACGGCTACTCCTCGAGCATGGGAATGTCGCTTGGTCCCCCATGTACAAATACAAATCCCAGGCACAGCAGATCAAAGTTGTCAGGCAAATGAAAATACTTATTTATGTACTGACTAAACCCTTAAACACATTGAGAACAATTGTGCGTTTTTGTTGAAAAAAGTCGTACTGCAAATAACATTGCAATGACAACTAACCTTTAAAAGTGATTTATGCGTGAGTGGAAAGTAAATAAATGACAAGCTATGCACAGTGCATGCTGAAATGTAAGCCTGCAACCTTTTGAAAGAACATCATTTAAAATGCAAACCAAATCTCTGACAAGCAACACACCCGAAAACGTCCGAGCATTATAATCAACTAATTTCATTTTAATGTCGGCCTCCTTTTTGAGCTGGAATTAAACCCCACTCTGAAGTCATTGCCATCCCTAATTCTTTCTTGGCGTTCCTCCATTATCTTTTTTTGTGGAATGGTTTGATATAAAAGGTTATCACAGAGCCACTTATGACAAACACATTGCTGTGAGAGAGACGCTATTTGCTTCACTTTGATGTCCCTGCGGTTTACTCACCGTGACACCAGTCTGTTTTTTAAAAACCCCTCCAATCACGATTATAACACAGTGTTTTCCGTTTTCAGCCCTTTTTGCTTTTATTGAATAGATGTTGAAATTCCTTTTGAGAAAAAGTCAATGTAAAAACAGTCACGTTGAGATGAAAACAGGATCGACTGACAGAAACATCAACATGTGATACATTGAAGGTTTTGTTTAACGAAGGCCATGCAATTGGATCCTTCCGACAAGTCAGGGATCCCAAACCAGAAATACACCGTACGTCACTACCTCTGCTTTCATGTATGGTTTTTTCCTCAGGAGCCCGTTTGAATGCAGAAACACAAGACGATGAAAAATTATATGAAATCACTTTATTCTCCGAGTGTGCGGTGATTCCACTTTTGCAGGAAAGTTACAGACTGAAATATCTGTCTAAACGGCATGCAGTGAGGCTTACAGGTGGAGCTTTGAAACACAGAGAAGACACAAAACGATCATCAACGACCTTGCCTACATCGCACACCATAAGCATGCATACATTTTGCCAACACATAGGGAGGGTGGGAGGGAGAAGGGTGAGAAGATTTTCGCAGTACAAAAAGAATTCACCAACTCAAATGATCTTTATACAAAAATAACAACCACCAGAGGAAACAGGACCGGTTACAGACAAGGAAAAATACTTCACAAGAGTAAGCATCTTCTCAACACGTACAAAACAGAGAAAGACAGATGCAAGGAGAGAGAACCATCAGACAGTTACATTCAAGTCACATCAAAGGAGTACTTTTTTCATATATTACAGGCAGTTTTTAATTATATTAATGGCTGTATGAGCGGCACACACAAACACTGATGTGGATTTCTGACACTGGACGACTACATATTGATCACGCATGACTTGGGCAGTTGATTTGGGATGTATAAGCCATTAAGAGCGCAATCAATTGGCATTTACAAGGTTTGTGATGGCGTGAGATGCAACGTGTGAGCTAACTTCAAAGCACACCAGTTTGGAAAAGACTCTTTGGTGGCCTGAAGAAATGCACACTGATACTGTTAAACATTTTGTCACTTGGAAAGTCCTCTACTTGGGTTAACTGGGCAGTTATCTTAGCTTTCTGGAATATTCTCGGGTCAAACAAAAGATAAATCATTCATAAATAAACGGTTTGTGTAGGCTTGTGAAACCTCTAGCAATAAAATTACAGTTCAAGGCTAATTATGCTAACAGAAGGCTAGTCATGGTTATGGTCTATGCTAAAGTACCTGAGAATTTCAAAATAAATTAAAAAAATGCAACCTCTTGACTAAATCTACTACTACCAGTACTATTCTTTGGTTTGATTGGAGAACTGCTCTGATAATGGGAATTGAATGTGGTTGATGTTTGATTTCAAAACCGCTAACAACAATCGGGCACCAACTAGCTGCTAACGCACTGAACGGATGCTAGCAAAGGCAGTTTACAAGTACAATAAAATCACAAGAAGTTCAATAAATGTGCCGTATAGGAGACCTTGGATGTTTTTTTTTATATTTTCAACACGATTACAGAGATCCCAAAGCGTTAAAAAAAGCTACGTTTCCCTCGTCTATGCCACAGAAATGCACACGTTCAGTGTTATGTTTAGCTTGCTGAATAAAAACAGTGATAATGTGGCAAAAAAGCTGATTTATAAAACCTTAAATCACGGCTACTGTGCTCATGTGAATCACAAAAACATTTTCTAATAAAGTTGTTCCACAAAACTGATCTCTGCTAATAGCACATTTACGCTTTCCCTTCAACTTCAAGTGGGATTGTTTTTCTGTACGTTGCAGCTTGACTTGGTCGTGAATCTAATATTTGATTCATTCTAGTGTCTATGTTTCAGGTTATAACAACATCCATGTTTTTGTGTCATCATGATGTAGGCTAACCAAGGCATCGACTGGGGTCTACTGTAAATATCTGTGGTACCAGAACGAGTCTGGAGGAATGTCAGAAATATCTGGAATGTTTTAACAAGACACCGTGGAATGAAGGAGAAATAAAAAAACAAGGCAAATGGATAAACATTTTCATTTTATCCCCCCTTTAAATGTGTGGCATTTATCAGCAGGACAGACTGGACTTAGGTACTGTAAACATTTTCTATTGTACGGTCATGACGCTTTCTTGCAAGAGTTTTCTTTATAAAGCCCCTCGTTATTTCATCTAAGGTTTTTGTGTGTGTCATTTATTTCTGCCTGAATGGCACAGATCCTTGTGTTCAGCATTCTTTAATATTTGACTAAACATTTTTTTTACGACACGAAACAAATCATCCCACCTTCCCCCCATTCTCTTTTTTAATCAAATATGTCAACTCTAAAAGGCTTTACTGTCACTATGCACACACGTTAGTGCCTTTTAATGCCAACAAACACATTTAGAAGTAATTTTAAAACACACAACAATGAAGATTGTCTGTCATTGCTGATGTGGGACACGAATCCCATCAGTTCAACCAACGGACACAGCACAACTTCATCATTTCGAACGATATATTGCACTATTGTCACTGTCTGTTCACATATAGTGTGTTCACAACGTAGTTTGTGAAATGTCTTCTTTTACAAAAATTGATGGAAATGTCAACACAATTAAATGATAAAGCCTGGTCTAAGACGTGCACGTCCTACTGCAGAAGCAGAGCGAGCCACGGGACATTTAAACACAAACAAGTGAATTTATAATTTTCCTCTCACTGCTTTGAGACAAACATCATGTATGGAGAACATTTATAGTTTTCCCCACGGAAGAACATTTCAGACACAAAGTCAGTTATCGCCTCCTGTACATGGTGGATGAGATGTCAATTGAATAACAATGGAAAACCAGTTATTGCCTCAAATATCAATGTATTTCACTTCATTAAACAAATGAAATGGTATCCAAATGTGTACTGTACTTCACAAAAGTTGACTGCATGCTTAAAGAAAAAATAACCAAAAGAAAAAAGTCTCATATCAAATTAATTAATTTACTTTCTGCGTTTATACGTGTTGTTTGCAGTGTACCACGTTACACATTCACGATACACCTTGGACAGTATATGGGGTGAATCCTCACAACGGAGAACTAATAAAAATGTATTTATATACACTATATGTATCAAATATTAGCAAGAACAACAGAACAGGAAAATTCAATCAAATTGATATGATTTGGATAATTTCTTAAAAGTTAAAAATATGGCTTATACTCTTAGTGATCTTGTTATGTCATATTTCACTCATATATAATTCTCTTTTTTATAACCCGAGGCTATTTACAAACAAAAAGGGTGGATGATGGCTGATATCTGATCTTGTTTTGAAGTGCCTGACATTTTGAAAACATGGCAGAAGATTTCCCTTGAGTTAAAAAAATCTCTGTAGGTGTTACATTCTCCTAATACAGTAACGATTATCAAGAAAGATGACATTCAAAAGCATATATCACCATCAGAGATCAGCTATTTAAAATCAAGGGTAAACTAATGCTATGTTCTCATTTACAGGACACTTAAAATTGAAAGGGTGGAGAAGTGACTGCAGATTTTGAGCGGGGCAGGGATACGACAGTTGTGTTTGGTGAACATTTATCACATTTCCACTAAAACACTGTTACTTCTTATTGAACATATCCATGAGCGGGGTCGGGATGAATTTCATGACCGTGTCCACGATGCTCTCCTCTTCCTCTTCGTCTCCGCAGCCGGTCGGCACCGCCTTTTTCGGGCGGGTGAGGCTGCCCTCGGACGCCTGCTCCATCGCAGCCGCTGCCTCCGCCTCCTTCTCCTCCTTCTTCTTGATGCCATACTGCGTGGAAAAAGGGAACAAGAAAAACAATCAGCGATGTAAAGCCAAGCCCCCAGGAAGTGCGCCGGACTGTGAGGAAAATATTCGTAGTGGCCAAACAGCGGTACTACAATTTCCGTATCAGTCCGTGACGTCACTGGGCCCAGAAATACTTTCTCCCATTAACTAACATTGGAAAAGAGACGTCTGTAAGTCAGCGGATATTTTTGAATGAACTACCCAACACGAGCACTTTTATAGCCTTTAAAAGAATCATTAGGTCCTTAAAGTTGTAAAATGCACTAAAAGCTGAATCCAGATTTATTTTCTCTCTCCATTCATTCAGCTGAGCCAAGAGCGGGAGATCGGGGGGCGGGGCTTAATGACAGGAGGCGGGGCTTAAGGGGAAACTCAACGATCCCACGCTGTATCCAGTTCTTATTATACATCCATGTGTAAAGCCCATTAAAGTAAAGGATTATTTGTTTTCTTATTACAAATCTGAGTTAAATACTTGATTCTGATTGGTCAATGTGGACATTCCAGAGGTTGTTGCGCTAACAGACCGTTGCTAAGGAGGATCAAGGGACTTTGTGAAGCCATGAAAATCTACATAAAGAAGTCAGCTGTGGACCACTAACATTAGTTTTCCTCAGAAAACAAAGTGGAATATTATTTTTTCAAATATATTTGTTGAGAGGTGGAGACTTTGGATTCATGATGGCTAAACTGTCCCCAGTAAAGAAAAGACAAAGAGAGGAAGAGAAGGAAAATGGTTGAAAGACAGAGTGCTGGACATCAGAGAAAACAACAGAAGAAGACAAACAAGAAGTAAACACTAAAGGGAACACTGTATGGGCTCCGTGTTTAAAGACTTTGCATCATTCCTGATCACCATGTAGATGTTTCTCTTTTTAATTAAAGACTGGCTTGCTGCACATCCCTAACTTAACTGAGACTAATGCACCAACACTTATGATGGTATAGCTTCTTTTTTAGAGGATGCACCTGCAGGTTTCTTGCTGTTTGTAACTTCATGGTTTATTGCACTCATTAAGTCGCTTTGGATAAAAGCGTCAGCTAACTTGAATGTAATACCATTTCTTTCTGAACTACTCAAATTGAGGATGCAGGCTTTGGCAGCAGTAGAGATGTGTACGGCAGCATTGGTGTAGCAGGGCTCAATGAGGAGGAAGTCATATTTAAATGGACCTACTTATCGAGAGAATGGCCGTGATTGGTGTCCGACTGTTTCAAAACAATGATGCAATCAGCTGACTTTCTATAACCTGAGTGTATGACCTCTGTGTCCTATATGAACTAATGTAATGCTTAATTTAACTGAACGCTTTAATGCTACGTTATTTCCCTGGAGCCACAAGACTCTTAAGTCGTCCTCCTCCCTTAAACCACCTTAACCTTGCAACTCTGAAATTAACTTAAACGTTTTAATTTCTTTCTCTTGGGGATTCTTTGAGGAGTTAGATGGCACGACAAAAATATGATTTCCTTACAAACCAAAGCTTCTTGATTTCTATGTTTAGACTACGGCAACAACTTCAACAACAGGAAGTCTCGTGCTTCTTAACTGCTTAAAATGCAGATGAGGTTTGATATGATCATTTCATGCATTTAAGCTTAATTAGTTGAAAGTGATTGGTACTCCTGAAAAATAGTTCTTAATTTGCATGAATTATCTACCCGGCTTCTTCCTCATTAAGTTTTATCACGGTCTACTGTAGCTGTTTGGGTCCTGAAGAGCAGCAGTTACAATCCATTCCTGCAATTAGATGCAGAGCTGTCGCTGAAGAGACATTTCTTGTTTTGTTCATGGGAGTTTTTACTGCTCCTTGGTCCAATTTGACCCTTTCTTGATGTTTTATGTTCCAATTACAGGGAGAGGCACACCACACACTTTAATGGACAATGCTAACGATTAGCGCACAGACCCCTGAGCCCCAACAGACTTCCATTAAATCAAGAGTGTGTTTAGAGGAAAAAGAGCACAAAATTACAATTTCCCAACAAAAAAATGAACAGCGGGGAAATGTGTTCACCAGCGCCTTCATTGTTTCATCTCTCTGCAAAACTCAGGAAATGGAAAAAACAGCTTCAACTAAAAAACGAGTGAGCGCTAATGGTTTTTCATTAAAACGATATCACTCTGTTGGCACCATAGATTAAACATATTACTTTTCCTGCATGTTTCTCCTAGCAAACTAAGCCACATGTAAATCCACAATAAATACATTTCCACATTAAATATTTCCTTGTTTTTAAATAGAGAGGCGAAGTCCCGCCCATCTACTTCCGACCCATGGGACCTTATTTCGGAAAGATTATGTATTGAAGTCAATGGAGAGAGAAAACGTATCTTTCGATCCCGTTTGAATTGTGCAACGAATTACACATATGATATTTGTCAATCTTAAATAATAATTTCCATCTAAAAAAAGTCACAGTTTGTCGTAAAACTGTTGAAATATAAGACTATGAAAAATACACAACTAGAAAGACTACAAATCCCAGAATCCCGATCCCGCATGTTGGCTCTTACGGAACCGAATAACTCCCCTTGTGTGTATGCACAGCTCTCAACATGCCCAGACTTGGAGTGATTTTCACCTCTTTGAATACTTTCCGCCTCATTCTGAAAGAAAGAAGTGAAATGTGCCAACGGGACGGCCGTCTGGGTGTGTGGTGCGAGACCAGAGTTGTAGTTCATTGAGCGCTTCACACAAAAAACGTGATACTTCACAGTTTTACGACTTGTAAAATTATCTTTTAAATTGACAAACATCATATGTGTAATTCGTGGCACAATTCAAACGGGATCAAAGATAATCTTTCTCTCCCCATTGACTTCAATACATAATTTTTCCGAAATAATGTCCCATGGAGGTCCACCGGAAAGGGTGGGACTTCGCCACTCTATAGCCCAACATTAGCCGCCTTTAGCTTTGTGGTGGTGACGTGAAGTCATGTGACCGTGCTGTAGTTCCTTTATAGCCCAACATTAGCCGCCTTTAGCTTAGCGGTGGTGACGTGAAGTCATGTGACCGTGCTGTAGTTCCTTTATAGCCCAACATTAGCCGCCTTTAGCTTAGCGGTGGTGAAGTCATGTGACCGTGCTGTAGTTCCTTTATAGCCCAACATTAGCCACCTTTAGCTTAGCGGTGGTGACGTGAAGTCATGTGACCGTGCTGTAGTTCCTTTATAGCCCAACATTAGCCGCCTTAGGCTTAGCGGTGGTGACGTGAAGTCATGTGACCGTGCTGTAGTTCCTTTATAGCCCAACATTAGCCACCGGAAAGGGAGGGACTTCGCCTCTCTATAAGCCATCTTCTTGACAGTTGAGCAAACTCCATTTTGCCGTTAAAGCCCATTGGGTGCAATTGAATTCTTGGATTGGACCTCGAATATAGAATGACTTTAGAATTGTAATGATTTTAATTTTGTCTGGACAGGCAGAGACACTTAACCACTAATGATCAATATGTTTGAACATTGCTTCCTTTATTAAAAATAAATATTTTATGAATCTTGAACTCTGTGGTTGTCCATGGTATGGTGCTGTGTTAATTTGAGAGCCTGGAGGCGGAGTCAGGTTAAAAACGATATCACTCTGTTGGCACCATAGATTAAGCATATTTCCTGTATATTTCTATTAGCAAACTAAGCCACATGTCCAGGTAAATCCTCGACATGGGCTAAAGGCTTTTATTGTCATTTGTACACAGCTACAGTGTAGTTATGAAAATGAAAATCTTAAGTCACAGGCTCCTCCAACAGTGCAACAGATAATAGTATGTAACAGTCTTATGGCCGGTGGGATGAAACTGTCCCTGAGTTTGGTGGTTTTTAGATGTAATGGTTCTGTGTCCAACACCTTAAGTATAGTTTGTGCACGCTTGGTCTTAGTCTGAGCGAAATCAATAGAGTTGCACTGTAGCGGAGCACAGGAAGGTCAGCAGGCGGAGGACGGCTGATCTTGAGGCAGAGATGTGGAAAATGAGCTGGACTCCTCCCTGACCTCGCTGCTGCTCTCACACGGAAACATAAATGGGATCCTGGAGCAATATATATCTTAAAGTGTCTTTTCCCGCTGTGAAGGGTGTTTGGGGGCAGTATGAGCATCTGTGTGTGTTTTCAGAGTGGAGCACTGGAGGAAGGTTTGCCAAATGTGTTGATTCAAGTCTGCATCCAGGTCAGAAATATCTCATGTCAAGGCAAAATCATCCTTCTGTCAAGATGCTTCTAAGAAATGTCTCCAAGTAAGATAAGTCAAAGCAAGCTGACGAATACCAGCAGCTTATTTGTGGTTTGAAAGCCCCTTTAAATCTGTTTTAGTATTTTCCTCAACACTGAATATCAAGCGTTCATCGTGCAGACGGTGAGACCCTTTGGGGTTAGTCCTTCACCCCCTATTGGCTAATAAGATGCTGCTTTCTGATCCTTGGTCTTAAATTTTCTCCTCAAGAATAATGTATCAGCAATGAAGGCAAAGCCAGGTCAGGATATAAGACTTAAATTAATGCAGGCAGCATTCGATCTGCAGGAAGCCGCAGCTAATAAAACCATCAGAGATTACAGTATATCTAGTTCTATCTCTGATCGTAATCCAGGGCATTTTATGGCTGCTATAAACACAGACCAGTTGAACGAATTCCCAGGACAGTAATTGTTTTATCTCCATGCTTATACTTCAGCTATGGCTATCATACATGCTTCTCCTTTTCAATCATTCGTAAGTTAACATGCGCTGTTCCTATCTGTAAACTATTGACTTTATTTGATTGATTTTTCAGGATCAGAATACCTTATTTATAGTAGGGGAAATCTGCGTTTTTGGACAGTTGATCGATTTTAAAATAATACTTATAAAGGAATAGAATTCAATAAAATATGGAAAAAATATGAATGTAGGAATTAGATAAAATAGAACAATTGCGTACCACATTTAAAAATATAAAACAACACAAACGTTAGAATGTGTACATTAAAATATATAAAGTGGTGTTTTTATATTAATAGATTATTATTATTCCATCATTGAGACGATTATAATCCATCCATGTTTAGAATAATTCCTGTAAAAACATCATCATTAGAAACTTCACATCTTTGCAATTTGACTCGTAACTTCAACATCAGACAGAAGAGAGATGTTTTGTTGTGACTGTTTGATGGATATCTCTGTATCTCCTTCTGCTCCCTGGTTTGTTCTCTGATTTCCCAGCATGCCGCTCTGTTTCGTCCTCTTGCAATCTGTCTTGGTCAGTCTTCCTCTCACACTTGTTCCTCAGTAACAAACGCGTGCAACACTTGAAGGGAGGATAGTCACGCTTAGTCAGCCTCTCTCCTTGTAATCAAACACTTCCCAAAGATAAGCTGTCACACTGCTCCATCCCCATCATCTGTTTATTTCACTGTCGCTTCAAAAAGATTCCCTGGTCATCAGTTTGAGGATCAGCTCTGTATTCAGAAGGGGCTACACATGGAAAACTTAGTTTGAAAAGCCCTCAAAGAGTGTTCAAGTCAAATATTTAATACCATATTCGTGATGTCAAGAGCAATATTTGACCGCAGGCTGCCGGGGCTTTGATGCCATCAGTCAACATTTTATTACGGATGAATTAATCAGCACGCAGGAATTTATCAAAGAAAAGAAAGTCTTGGCGAAATAAAAAAGGGTCAGCAAGACGAAAACTCTGTGATAAGTTTTTAACAGAATTTCATCAGATAACTGAACTGCATACAGAACCAGTCTGCAATGGTTTAGAGCTGACTGGATGAATGACAAAGGGGAATTATCTGATGTAAGAGTTAACTTTTCCTTAAACATAGCAAACCAATGTCTTACCAATGAGTGTTTATATGTAACTATATATTGGCCAATTAATTTCGGATAAAACATTTGTGATAGAGAAAGTGAGGTTCTTCCGGTTATCCAAATAAACTTCAAACTTTTGCACCGGTTGCTGTTACGTTTTGTCAGGATCCCTTGGTGTCACATGTCAAACCACTGGGTAGCATACTTGCCAACCCTCCCGATTTTCGCGGGAGACTCCCGATTTCATTGCCCTCTCCCGGTTTCTTCCCGGGGTCATATTTCTCCCGCATTTCTCCCGATTTCTGACAAAATCATATTTACTCAGGACTGTTTCCACTCGGACTTTAAAGGTGGGGTATGTCATTTTGGAGAAACCAGCTCGAGTGCACTAGAATTTGAAAATAAACAGCCGGAAAAAATCTGCCACTTCCTTACAGAGCCCCTCCTCCAACACACACGAAGGCGTACATGACCAATGAGGGCATGAGATAAGTTTGTGCACAGATGAGAGGCTGACAGGCAGGTAGGCCATCCAGTTACTTTAGCCGGGCCGGCTCAGATGATTGGTCGTGCTTTTTACAGCGCCACGGCTTCCACAGATGATATTTTGTTATGGATTTGTTATCAAAGCACTTCAGATATTCATTGCCATCGGGATGTTAAGAGCTTTCCATGGAATATAACAAAAAGTGTATCTCGAGCCGGTTTCTCAAACTTACCTACCCCACCTTTAATACAGCTACACCATTGTTTGGTTTCCATGGTAGCACGTCTCTTTAGTCACAGGAAACAGAGCAAGAATCGACAACTCTACCCTCTGCTTACTCCTTTCCTGTAAAGGAAGTACCAACCCACACATAGGCTCCATCAAGGATGCTGCTACAGGCTGCAAGGCATTGTACTTAGAACTACAATAAGCATGTGGTTTTGAAATGCTCCCGATTTCTGAGGTCTCAAGGTTGGCAAGTATGCTGGGTAGTCATATACCTTAAACTATGATGATTGACTATTGCTGTGATTAAGGATGTCAAATTCAAACACAATTGGTTAAATATTCTGGTGTTGGTTAATATGTACATTTGTTGCACACAACATTACTAAACAATTAGTAGAGTGTTGGTTTACAGGGAACACAAAAAGTCAGGTTTGTTTGACAAATCAATCGAACTTCTTCGGACTTCTCGCTCCTTATTATTCATCTCCTGATTCTGGAGCAAAAGCCCAGTGCTTCTACATAGACGTAATAAAAACTCTTGCGGTTGCCTTGTGCATCAGTATTCGGGCCATGACAAAACGTCCATGGCGGTGTAGGTGAAGAAGTCAATGTCCTTCTTACTTTTAACATCACTATACCATCACTATTTTATCGCTATTTGTTAAGACCTTGAAGCAAGCTGCTGTGTCTGTAAATGCTTTGGCTAAACTTGTTGTATGACTGTGTTTTAAAATTGTCTGTAACTGTGCCGTTTCCATTCTTGGGCCACGACTCTTTTATCTCAATGAGACCTATCCTGGTTAAATAAAGGTAGACTGTTTCAGACGCTGCCCGAAGACTCACAAAAGCAAAACAACGATCTCTGTTGAATTGTAACCTTGGTTAGCTGTATGGAGGTATTTGTCCTTACCTTATCTCTGATCCCCTGTCGGATGTTTTCTCTCTCTGCCTCCATCTTTGCGTACTTGCCCTTCCTCTCGTCCTCTTGTTGCCTCAATGCTTCTTGCCTTTCTTCCTCTTTTTTCGCAGCATCAGGATCCTTCTCCTCCCCCTCCCCACCGAGCATCTTGCCCATGTCTTTGGTGGCCCCTGACAGAGAAAGAGAAAGACAAGTTAGAAATGAAAGAAATGTCAGGCAGCAATCCTCTAACAGGTGACACCTGATATATCTCTGTTGCTAAGCATTTGCAGCACACGGTGGTACAGCGAAGATTTGGATAATTCAAGAGACATGGCTTTGTATTTCAATCCTCTTTCAGGCCGGTGAAAGCACGATCGGTCCTCGGATGAACCAAAGTGTCTTTGTGCGAACAAGAGGTAAGCGCCACGAACATCAGCCCGGGATAAAAGACACCGCAATAAATTATTAGCAATTCTCTTGATTGCCTTTGTGCGGCTCACTTTGGCCTTTGCTATCTCCAACAGGAATTACCATCCTCATGTGAAGCGTCCACTCGGACTAAAGGTCAGAGCAGAGAACAAAAAGGCTTCAAGTGCTGTTGAAAGGTCCTCAATAATCAAACAATGGGCCAAACTCTGCTACTGATCTATGTCCACTGTCTGTACTTGTTAGATATGCTCAACAAGAGATCAAGCAAAAGCTATTTGATTTCATAAGTTAAGCTCGGTCCATCACCACACTATACAGACTATTAGCAATAACCGTGCTATGTGCAGTATATACTCTTTTGCTTCCTACTATTGTTATTCTGCTGCAACTTCACTCAGCAATAGTGCAATATCTGCGGTGGCTGACGGGTGCAGTTACACTTCCATTAGGAGATACACGCTGCAGTTTCAAAAAAGAGGTGAATATTAAAACCCAAATGTGCATAAAGGAAGCTTCTCCAACTTGACAACAATTGCGCAGAATTTTGAAAACATTCACTAACTTGATGAAACATGCGCAGCGTTTACTAAAATTATTACATTATTACATTTCATTCAGCTGACGCTTTTATCCAAAGCGACTTACAATTACCAAGACATTCTCCCTGAAGTAACTAAGGACTAAGTGCCTTACTCAAGGGCACACTAGTGGTGGTGTTCCTGGCGGGATTTGAACTCACAACCTTCCGATCTTCAGTTCACCTCACTATCCATTAGACCACCACTATCCCTAAAAGCATTGCATAAATGAAACGCTGAAAACAATTTCTACCGTAATATCGACTGAATAGAAAATTGATGAGACCGTGTAAAGGGTTTCATGTTCTTGGAAATGGAAACCGACAAACACTGATGTTTTACCCCTTTGCACCTAAGCACTCAAACTGTATTTACAATTTCAACTGCAAAGGCAAACATTATCAATCTCTTAAAATGTTAGTTTATATCAAGAACAAAAATCCCTGGAAACATAGGAATGAACTCTGGCGAAGCTGCCTCAGGCGCTACCGTCATACTGTATTTAAACTCCTTTCCTGTCAGTGTGGAGCATCTGGTGAGCATGAAATGACATGCTTCATATGTCAACACACAGCTGGTGTGTTCCTGCACTTTATCTCATGGGGAATGTAATGTATGTATAGTGCCAATCCTGGATCAATTAAATCCTCTATGTGTGGAGGACGGCTGTCAGCCACCCCAACATACTGTAACACGCATGCACAGATGTTGTTGGTGTGTGCACTGTCAACACAGTTTGAGCTGTCATAGAATCGGATAAAAACATTTGCTACCATTCACTTACAGTCACAAAAGAAAACAAAATCCACAGGGAGAAATAGGTTCCTTCAGAGTTAACATATTGTTTGTTTGGGATTTTTTAGCCTTTGCAGACCATTGACATACACAAAAACCTTTACAACACACTACAGGAAAATCCCAACAAAGCATTATAGGGTCTCTTTAATATAAGTGCAGGTATTAGTCTTTTGAGTATAAGCACTTGTAACACCATAGTTTAAATCAGCAAGTTGCACGAGTTAATCTCGAGTGTCATCCCGAGTGTTGAGCGCTCCCGAAGTGCTTTTGAACGACACCTCTACACGGCTGTGTGCTCTCACCCCAGAGGCATTAGTTCTTCTCTCCAGCTCAGCGACTGGAATCATCCGGAGCTCTAACAGTGGCCCAACGAACCCTGAACCCACCACCCTCCGCTCACTTCCCACTCGCTGTAGAGAAATTGATTTTAATGAGATCTGGACCTCCTGGAGCCCACTGGGCACATTTGAAATAGTCTCTCCGTGCCCCGACTACAGCGAACTTCAGCGCCTCTGTCTGCTCCCCGTTGCTGTGCTGAGCCTCGCAGAATCCCAGGAGGAAAGACTCAAAGACACGGCCATCTGCTTCAGCTGTGAAATTGACGAGACAGCGGTGACCTTGAGGTTCTTGGCTGCAATCCGAACTTCCTGTGTTGACAGACCAGGACAAGCCCCGGCCCTTAGTCATACGGAGAGGGTGACTGCTAATTAATAAACAAATATGTTGATTTTTTTCTGTGTTTTCATTAACTCCTTAGTGTGTAGAAGACATGACCAGTTAACATGTTAAGAATGCATTACATTAAAGCTATGTGAATATAACATGGCAAACATTAAGTTGCAGGATATCTAAATAAAGAGTCTGTAGTTTATCTTTCTTTACTTTTCTCTTCAAAATTAAAGTATCGGAGTAGTTTTGGCCGATGTTTTCATCCATCATCCTGTCTATCGTCTCCGTCTAAATGCTGCGCTCCACTTTTATTGCTTATAATGAAAGCTACTTTACCTACTGTGAATAATTAATGAAGACTGTCTAAATATAAACAATGCTTTCATCTGTGGACATGGTGTCCTCATATAAACCCTGACCAGTCTCATCTATATACACACAAATTGGAAAAAACGTTTTTTCTCCATCTTCTTGTGAAGCCTGACCTCCTTGGAAGGGTTGAAGATACATTGCGCTTTCATTTGTAACTCAGTTTCTCTGTTCAAGCAGAACCTTATTGATTTACTCTCTTGCATTAACACTTATTATATGTGGGCGCCTCTGAATAGGAAGAGTGAGTAGATGTGATACATTTTTACAATAACTTTTTGCAAACCTACTTTCGTCGACTAAAAGTGAATCAGATACAGTGTCATTATTATTCTTGTAAAATACCAAAACAACTAAAGAAAATGGACGCTCCTGATTTGGAAACTTCAGCATGAGGGAAGCTAATGCTGACTGTCATAGACATTAATCAGTTCAAGAGGACATGCAGAGAAATGATTTTCTCGAGGTACAGGGATGGGGAAGGTGTTTGACTATGTGTATGAGTATGTAGGTGTGTATATCAGTGTATGTATGTGTATGTATATATGTCAATCAACAGGTAAAGCAGATTAATAATACTAATAATATCAATAATAATGCATTAAAATGATAATTATTGTAGATTATAAATAAATCATTTAGGGACAAGGGGGTGAGATTAAATAAGATATACTTCTTCTCACTCCTTTTCGAACACTAGATGTGGCACTGTTTATGTTGCTAATGCTGTTGTACATGTCATTTTTTGTTTTGATTTCTCTTACATGACTATGCACTGCAACATTTGTTTTGTAATTATTTATTTTACTTGTTTGAAATAAATGAATGAATCAATCAACTGTCCCGAACCTACACTTGCTAATTTGATTAGCCTCATTGAAAAGATAATAGAAGAGACCCACCGCTATTCGACCATATCAATCGACCATGCTTTCAACTGTCAAGTTTGAAACTTCACTGCAAGAAGTGGACTCAATAACTACTACTCTGAAGATCATCTGTGAAAAGCTACCTATGAGCAATGCTAATCATCGATAGAGACATGATGGAGTCCAACAGCCACCGCCAACTAATACAAGTAATGAGATCCCGGAGGAAACCGAGATGCCCCCATTTAGTGAGGTCCTTGTGTTATACAATATCACTCAGACAACTTTTACAATATGTGAACCTTGTTGTCTATCTATGCTTTGACCCAGGCTAACAGCACCGCTGAAAGGGTTGTAAAGCTTCCCTGTAGCTTTGTTGATGGAGATTTTCAAAATGTTGCATGTAAAGCAATCTCAACAGAAGTAGACTCTGATGGATAATATCCCTCATCCCTCCGAGTAACACGTTATTCCTCTGGCCAGGGAGAACAGTTAAAAAAGTTTGAAATTAAAAGTTGTTAACCTTTAGAGTCGGCGGATCCAAATGAAAAACGGCACTACATGATCACAAGAGAGTAGAATGATATCTTACGGAGCTCAAACAAGATATGAGGCATGATCTAATGTCACTTTTTATTAGAACTGCCACTGGTATTGAACTGTCTGTACAATAACAGGTACAAGTAGGATATTACTTTACATTAATTTGACAATCGGTTTAATCTTGTTTCATTACAATTATAAAAAGAGAAGTATGTTCCGTGGAAATCATCCTTAATATCAGACGGATACACATATTACCTCGAGGTCTACTGCTGATGATTTGTACCTCTTTGTGACTGATGCCGTTTTATCTCTTGTATTTCACATGTTGCAGTGTTTCTACAGAGCCTCCGCGTGACTAATCTCGATGCTCAGGGCTAATTAGCTCGTCTGATTGTGACAAAGTTGCCGTGCAGGAGCCTGAGACAGTTGTCGTTCCCAAAAGCTTTGGTGCCATCAAACGCTGCCAGCTGTGGAGTCAGGAAACAGAAAGCAAAGCGAGAACACTCCAGAGGAAGAGCTAAGCTGCCTCGTCTATGTTTGGAAAAACATGGTCCAAAGTACTTCATTAGAAAGCACAATAACTATCTCATCCTTCAAGACAATGTGAAGACAACTTGTTGATTTCTTAATTTGGTAGTAAAGGAAACTGTAATGAAAGAATTGAATAGAGTTCTACAACTTGTGATACAACACATGATTTAAACTTAGCAACCAGAAGACAATTAGGATTTTAGCAGATACACCCAAACCCTAGGAAGACGGCTGTGCTGAATGAGATCTCATGCAAAGACTGGAAGGAACAATAAACAGCCAGGAGACTAACGATAACAATGAAAGAACATCGACTCTCTTTGAACACCACAACTGTTCAAGACATAAACTTGAAAATGGTCCAAACGCAATAAAAAGCCAATCACATTTAAGAGAGGAGACGAGCCTTCAATAGAGATAAACTAGGAAATCACCAAATGTGCAAGACGTCCCTTCAGTCCTTCCTCCGAAGCCACTCCCTTGAAATGATCCTATTGAATACAAACATATATCTAAAGGAAAGTTAACAACTAACTTGGGAGTTGTTAGTACTTCCTGTTGTCAAGACTGTGTTGCCAGGCAACGACTGTGTGTACAGGTAGGCAAACAGGTCAAACATCCATTGATTGGACAGACCTATTATCAACAGTCACAGGATCAAGTCGTTAGGATTCATCCTGTTTGCACCATGAGTATCCGTACCAAAGTTACTATTTAAAACGTTTTGGAGGCAGTTCACAAAACACAGAAAATGTCAACTTGAAAAATTAAGTTGTCATCTAGACTCCTTCATCTTAAATGTCCAGAACACAAATTCAAACCTAACATTTTGTTTAGTGTTGCCACAACCTAGTCCACCTTGCTAACTTATTACAGCTCTAATGGTACATTTTAGGTCAGCTGAAGCCTGAGGTCTATTTTAAAAGTAGGAGAAGAGTGACTCTGCAAATATATCACATAGAAATTTGGAGGTAATGGATGGTCGGGTCAGAGGATGGATTAGAATAGACAGATACATTAAAGACTTTAGATTTAGAAACATGAGGACAGTGGAAGTATCTGTGGGTGTGTATGTGTGTGTGTGTGTGGCTCTGATAGTTGTTAAATAACGAGAATAAAATGTACATCCCTTAATTCTCGCTATGCATCTCTGCAAGTGTGATGTGTGTCCCCCAGCAGCTGTGTCGGAGCTGAGACTATAATCTAGTACTTGTCCTCCAGGTGCATTATAAACTACCACCAGAGTGTCTCAACAGGTTCTATTATCTGTGTGTGTGTGTGTGTGTGTGTGTGTGTGTGTGTGTGTGTGTGTGTGTGTGTGTGCAAGAGTTGTGTGTTTTGTACTGATGGACGGGTAAGACCACAGGAGAAGAGGCCCCTGTGGAGCCCAAAGGCACACGACGAAGGATGGAGAGAGAAAATGAAGACAGAGAAAAACAAGGACAGAGGAATAAAGTTAGCGTGAAGGAGAGTGAGGACGATGTTTCCACTGCACGGCAGCATTAAGAGCGATTGATAGAGAAAAGGAGTGTGGATGGAATATGAACAACGAGTGAAAGAAATCTGTAACAAGGACAGATGAAAAGAGCAGAGGGGAAAGAGTGAATAATGGTCGAAAAAGAAGAGCCAGTGAAGGGGAACAAAGAAAATTGAGAATGGTGATTGAATCAAGAAATCCATATCAGAGAAGAGTTAAGAGGAAGAGAAAGAAGACACAGGGAAATTGACTGATAAAAACAAATGGGAAAGGGCAATGGAAAACAGGATACTTCAGGAATAAGAGATAAAGCAAGAGAGGAAACAACAGGACCAGCTCAAGGACTCTGTGTTCCCGCTCCTCCATCTTTCATCGGCCCTCAGCGGGACCCCAACCGTCCAGACCTTCATCATCAGCCTCCTGCCTCGGGCTGGGAGGAAGGTGGTCCCAACACCAAGACAGAAAGAAACATCGGGACTGCTGGCAGAGAGCAGGCTGGACATAGTGGCTGAACACTTCTGTCTCTCTGAGTTGCATCTCAAGTCTTAAAGCTGGGTTACAAGACCAGAGTGAATACATCAAATCTCTTTAACCCTTTATAGGGCACTATTAGGTTGACCCTAACCCGTTTCAGGCCTCTGCTGATTGGTCAAATTCCCCAATGGCACACTCTGTGGCGTAGTCATCTTCGCTGATTGGCTGGGAGAAAACCACAGTGCTTCTCGACCTCACTTAGTTGCGGGGGGGACGCCATGTTTGGTGTGTGAGGAAGTTACCCGATAAAGGGTTAACCTACCTAACCCTAATTAAAGTTATGTTTTACTGCATACTGCGATGAAGTAGTATACTTGAAATAGTGGCTCTGCAGCAGGTATACTCGACATTGAGAAACGGCCTCTGTGTCTTGCTCAAGGGCACTTGAACTTGGCACCACTCAGCTATAAAATAATCTTCCCCTGGTGAGCTTGTCAATCTTGAGTGATACAAAAGCAATTTTCTGCAGGCTTTCTCCTCTTCCCTTACCCAAAGTGTTGTTAAAGCTCTCAGAGGACAGCAATGTTCCAAAAAACCAAACACAGACTCGCTGAATCAGTCAATAGTTGTCAAGGGCCGCAGAGACAGCTCGGTGTGAGAAGTGACTCAGTGCTGCGTGAACAGAAACATTTGTTACATCTTTCCAAGGCCTGACAAAGATAAATCTTGGTGTAGGAGTGGAGACACAGCCACAGATCTTTAAAAACATCTCAATGCATCTGAGTGACCTTTAAGAAGTTAGATGTCAGCGGGTTTTTGTCACTTTATATAAACACCCACACAGAGCAGATTGGTTTCTTCTACCTCAGTAACACCATCTTTTCATTCACTCGAGGCAATTTAAAAACCTGCACACAGGCTTATAATTAAACCTGATTGTGTGTGTGATTATGCAGATGAGTTAGGATTGTCGTATTTGGCAAGTCAACTTCAGGACTATTTTCATGCTAACATTAGTTTCTTTTTTGTAGCCTGGTCTCCTATGAATCATAATTCCATACAAAAACACTGCGTTGTCAATCACAACTAATATACCCTAGATTATGCTTGTTTTTGAAGTATCATAAATACATTTTAAACAAGTTCAGCGGACACCCAGGTAGACCCAATCTGTTTATGTCCCATGCACCATATGGTACTGTATGGTGTATATATGTTAATTTAATATATACTATGATTTTTACTACACTTAAAGGTGGGGTAGGTCATTTTGGAGAAACCATCTCGAGTGCGCTAGAATTTGAAAATACACAACCGGAAAAAATCAATGAGGGCACGAGATAAGTTTGTGCACAGATGGAAGGCTGACAGGCAGGTAGGCCATCCAGTTACTTTAGCCGGGCCGGCTCAGATGATTGGTCATGCTTTTTACAGCGCCACAAATGACATTTGACAGATGTTAAGAGCATTCCATGGAATTCCATGCAAAAAGTGTATCTCGAGCCGGTTTCTCAAACTTACCTACCCCACCTTTAACCAAGTAGTTTTGTTGATTTTTTTTTGTTTAACGAACTTAAAACATAGTTATTTTGATTTCATGTAAGCCTCATACTGCAGAGAGGCACACTGGCCCAAAAACATACTAATTTAACTCTAAGACTGGGGTTAACTAATTTATTTCCGTGTGTGTTGCTTCCCTTGTTGCAGGACAAGTTGAGGAAATAAACCAAACCTACATGAAAAAGTATCATTTACCAGTGGACAAAACTGAGTGTGACCCTCAGCAGCAAGAAGTGTGTCAGGATTTGAAGTATTTGGCAGAGCTGACGGAAACGCAGGATGATTTTTCATGTGCTGGAAATGAAATGGAAAAAGGACCCTCAGCAACACACCCCAGTAAATCTCAGGGGCAGATGGGGAATATAGAGGCTGGAGGTACATAATGTCTCTGCTTTATCATCCGTTCACAACCATTATCATCGAAAGACAGCCTCACAGGGTCCAACCTTGGCGAGGGACGGGACACATTTATCACCTCTGAGGTTGGCACCAAGGACGGACACACACACACACACACACACACACACACACACACACACACACACACACACACACACACACACACACACACACACACACACACACACACACACACACACACACACACACACACACACACACACACACACACACACACACACACACACACACACACACACACACACACACACACACACACACACACACACAGAATGCAGGTCACCACAACCCACTTTTACCCATTGATTTCTTAGTAATACGTGCAGAGAAGATGAATGACACCGTCAATCATGAAAATAAGCAAATAAATCAAATTGGACACGTTATAAGACAAGTTGATGATCAGATGATGAAGAGCAATGACTGATAAACCTTATAAATCAGGGTAAGCTTTGTAAAAAGAATCAAAATGTAATTGTAAATCATGTCCTTCAAGGTTTTTAACCAAAACATACAATACATCAGGCAAAAATACATCAAAAAGCAAGCATTTCCTCTCTTTTGAAGTAAGATTTACTAATAATGTCACTTGAGCATTCACTTGCATCGTGATAATCATTGGCTCATTATGGGATATCTAGCTTAGTGTTGAATGTAGGTCTGATGGCTTCTCCTGGCTCTTCAGATAAGCGCTGCTGTAGCTCTAACAACCCGTGACAGCTCGGGGTGGCACTATGGTCGCGTGCCAGAGATAATGGAGAGCAATCGCACAACTTCATGAGCAATTAATCTGTATTCACTGCAGAGATGAGTCATGGAGGCGACACAGTGGCTCCTCTGGCGACACCACAGAGTCACGGAGGAGGAGGAGGTGAAACGAGAGCTATTCACGGCACTCTTTTCAGGAAAATGGCTCATCTGGAATTGAGATTTTTATTTGAGTTCAACAAACCCTTTGCTATTGTATTATTAGTGAATGTTAAGGTTAGAAACGTTAGTAACTAAACATAATTTCTTTGGCGTTAGACATTGCTGTTCCATTTTCACTATTTAGTTACCACATTTAAAAAATAAAGCACTTTCGAAACATTTGAGAATTTAAGTATGTCACAGTAGAGGCACAATAAACACATATCAACCTGACAATGTGCATATTGTGTCCTGTTTAGGGAAGCAGTAAACATCATAACGGCCGAATGAACCGATCTTTATTTTCTGTGTCGAAAATTGTAGCTCAACATGTAATTAAATGTGATGGTAGTGAGTGATGTTTATTAGAAGTGCTACAGTAAACGCAGAAACTGCCACATGAAAAACTAGAAATATGAATTACAGTAAATGGCAAATAGGGGGTTTCATGCATGCATGTATTGACTTCTACACTCAATCATGAATGCATTTATTGACTTTAACAAACACAAACAGCTTTGATGTTTAAGTATACATTGATTTGGGACTTCAATGGACGTTTGTTGGTAATTGTAATCGTTACACATTAAACAACCTTGGTGCTTGAGCAGAATACTGAACATCTCTTTGCTTCAAGGCCTATAAAACAGAGCTGTTTTCCTGACCAACATATCTACAAAGCACGGTGGATTGTTTCCCCCTGCAGGGATCAAAAAGGTATCAGACAATACTTTGAAGGCATAATCTCACACAGGGTTTGTTGAGGCTATGTCTGGTTTTCTGATCCCTGTATGTGCTTAGCTTACAGGAAACACAGAAGAATACCCTGCTAGACGCGTCATTTGTGTGAGAAACAGAAGTATTAATGCAGATTTTCTCAACATAATGAAGGATTTTGCAAAGCTTTTGTACATTCAAGGGCAAACAAGTAGGTTTAATAATGAAGGGTATTTAAGTTGTATTGGTTATTTTCTACATTTGAAACCTCTAATCATGCCATTCTGATGGAAAAGTGGTTTTTCTGGTAAGAGTTCTTATAGATTTTAGTTTGTAAAAGTGGATTTAATACTTCCAAAACGATGGGATTTTCTTCCTTTTGCTGTCATTTCCTCTCAGGGTTTACATCATGTACATCTGACCAGACAGTTCAATGTGCTGGATCAAGATAGTCCTCCCTGATGGTGTATAACCCTCGAAGTAATTTACAAGATATCCATCTGAAAAAATGGCGTAAATTCTGACTGTAAATGGTGGCTACCAGGTGTGTAAATGATCTTGTTGTTTCCGCTACGTAAGAATACTCTAATAACAACCCCTGGAATGTCCAGATTGACCAACCAGAAAGGAGTATGTAACTAAGCCATGTCATAATGGTCTATAGCCCCCTTTTTGTTTAAATAGTACGATCAGTAACATGTACCCTGTAACATGCCAAGATGATTTAAGAAACATTTAGCCATCAGAAATATTTTGTGTGATAATTTGTTTGTTCATTGCTAGTTGTTAACTTTAATGTTACTCAATGCTATGTTGGAGGTAATAATGGTAAATATCTGCTGCCAAATAAAAGCTTTTTTATGTGCTCTACATCAGTGGTTCTCAACTGGTGGGTCCGCGGCCCACTTTTGGGTGGGCCCGTTTGGAGTGGGTCGCGGATGTGTGAGTGAAGAAAAAAAAATTAGAATTTTCTTTTTTGGGGGGAAAAAGTCAAACTTTTATTTTGAAGGCCCGATTTTCTAACGCTGTGCATGCAGTCGGCGTTGGACTGGAAGCACCGGAGACCATAAACGGTTTTGAAAACTTCTGTCACGTAGTGATCATCTTTTCAATAAAATATCTTTGCTGATGTTTTTTCGAGTCTTCTGGCCAATCAGAATCAAGATTGTTGCCGGAAGTCCCCACGGAGAATAACTTTGCGGTAGAACTCTTCTTTATACATCCATGGGTACAACTTCAGATACAACGAACACATAATGAAATATGACCCACGGTCTGATGACTGACAGGTCACAGAACAATGGGAGCTATCTACCCTTACCCACAATTTAAAGTAAGTCACACAGACTATCTCCTCTTTACTCTTCTCGCAGCAAGATGTCAGAACAAAGTGAAAAACAAACAATGGCATAACATATTATTAACATGTCGGGTAGTAATACATCTATTTATTTTCTTCACAGAGTGTACCAGAATGCATAGTTTATGTTAGTATTTCTAAAAATCTCTGTACTTCACTTTTATTAATATTGTATGCTGAAAAGTGTATATATTACAGCACGATTTTTTGTTGAATAGAGTGCTTCAAAATGTTGGGTCGCGATGTATTGACCAAGTAAAAAGTGGGGCCCGAGGCCTGACCAGTTGAGAACCACTGCCCTACATTTTACAACAAACGAAGATGATGACAATCCTGGACGAGACCCCAAAATATCAAATATCACGTTGGTTTAGTATCTATGCTTTAACATACATGGTTATATATATATATATATATATATATATATAAATAAATAATACAGTGGTTGCTATATGAATTCAATTCCAATTTGTTAGCATAGAATACACTACAGAGCCTTCTGACTTTTTACCCCTCGTATTCCAATGCCTGATTACAATTAAAGTTTCAAATCAGCACTTCATTACAGCTGACTAGTGAGCCAATTAACTCTGTGGAGGTGCTTTAATGTGACAAAGGGAAACAAAAGCAGGTAAACAGCTCTGCAGCCGAGGAAGTAGGATCCAATTTGAGAGCATTGTTTATTGATTAAATCTACCTTTGTTCCTGTCAATCTTATAAATGAACAATGAACTTGTTACATATATAACTAAGGTGTTGGAAAGAGCATTTTATTATATTGGAAGAATATAACTCATTAAACTACAGCTGTTTTTTTTAAGCGTTGTTATAACCACACGTCAATCAATCTAATGAGTGAGATGAATTATGCAAATAAAGCTTAATTAGTTTTGTTCTGCCAGGTAGGATATCAGATGTGACAAAGATTTGTTAAACTCCTTTCAGAGCTGGATAATTACTTCTGATGTTGAGAGGTGACAAGTGGAAAAAAACAATTGATTTGATTTGTCAACTAATTAAACCTCAAAATAAAGTTTTTGATTGATGTCACACACAATATTTGCTGTTTGCGCACTACAAAATTATTTTAGAACGTTCCAAAAATGACTGTTGTTTTCCGATATCCAATTTCTGTCACTTGATGATTTTAATTGATGTGTTTTCTATTATAAATAGTGTTTGTTATTTATTACCTTGAAAGCAGGGGGTAGTAATGTGAAGTGATTTGTGTTACCTTTTGTGTTTGAAAAGAGCTATATAAAAAAAGGTTGATTTGATTTACTTCATCACAACTTTACTTGAACATTATCACCTTACTTATACACTTTCTGCATACCTGAGATGTGACTTCTAACACCTTTGAAGCTAAATATATCAGAGCCAATTAACAGATTTGTCAATTAACAGTTTTCTTTATCTCTCCGTGTTACTGTTCTGTATGAAAATAAACACCAAACATGTCTAAACTTATCCTAAATATATGTATATGTCCTAGCATTGAGGACAGCTGAATACTCAACCTGAATACGTACATGTGTTTGCATTAAATCCAGTTGATTGAGCTCTTCCTACAAATTGCAAGATTAAAATGTAGTATTATAACTCTTCTATATGCATGCATGGGAAAGAGGATTTATTTGTCAAACACGAATTGTGTTTGGGAGAATCCATCAATCCTAGATTTGCATTTACAGCAGAAATATTTCCCACGGATGATAATGTGGCTCCCTTGTCAGCCCGGCATTACATTCCCTTATCATCCAGGCAGCTAAAAGACTCTTACAAAAACACAATAGAAGCTTAACATGGCCCTTCATTTTAGAAGATGTGCAGATCTCTCATAAAAAAATCAATGATCCAATCATTGCCGCCACGACATCCCTGATGACATGCCTGATAGGGGATTTAAAAAGGGCTAAAAAAGGGACTACAAATATCTTGATGTTCATTTAAAATGAATTTAAAAGACCACAGGAGGTAAAAAATCAAACAGTAAACTCTAAGAATCAAAAGGCCCGGACACACCAAGCTGATACCAAAGAACTGACACAGACGGACCCCGACTGTTGTGTCGCCTCGCGTCTCTGCGTCTTGGCCATGCGTCGCACTGGAACACACCGCAAAGACTTCAGCCGACGGCCAAGTAGCACGTAGGAACTGCGCATGCATGAGTGGAGATAACTCTCCTTACCAGCAGGTGGCGGTAGTGTGTATTCGTCATTCAAAAGAGGTAACAACCGGAAGACAGACTGCGTGATAACCGAGAGAAGAAGAACAGACTGCGTGATATAAACAAACAACACATTGCGTGTGCGTTCCATTTTCACTCTACAGCGAGAAGCTCATGGGGCTTTCCCGAACCTGAGTCGAGAGCTGGAGTTCAATGAAATCAGCAAATTATTAGAATATGTCCTCTTGAAGAATATAATATACAACAAACAACTTAATTGAGATGAGTTACACATGGATAATGGAAGATTACATTAGAAAATGTTTTAGCAAAGGTTAACAGGAAGTCTAAATTAGATTCCAAATAGCACAATGACCTTTGATGAAAGTCAATTTTTCAAAGCTCCTTTGAGAGCACTGTGTTGCTTCCGAAAAGAGCATTAGCATAAAAAGAAAATCTCATTGGGGCTCAGCAGGCTGCAATCCTCCTCAGGTTATGTATTCTCAGCATCATGCATGCACATTGATCCCTAAGACCCAAGGCTCTGCTCCTCATCTGATTCAATCCTCCGAGGCTTTCCAAAGCCATCAGGAGGCTCAGTCTGTGAATTAGCCTGAAGGATGTATAGCTTCCCGCAGAGTGTTATCAGCGTCTCCTCATCCTCCCCCTGCCTCTCTCTGAGCAAACTCATCGATCACATGGGGGGAATCTGATTTCAATGATAACACCATTATTCAAACATGAGATAGCGACGATCTCCACGCCGTCACCCGTGGCTCTGATTGTATGCGGATTTTGAGCTTTTTGAGCTTGTGAATTATGAAAATGCAATTCATGCCGATCCCTCTCACAGCACGAGTGGTCATGCAGGAGCAAAGACAGAGCAGCTCTGCAGGGCTCAGATTAACTCGCAATTTCTAAATGTGCATATACAAGTGCGGAGAATGCCCCCTATCAGGTTTCATCCATTCTGCATCTGTTAAACCAGCATTGCTAACATGGCTTTACAAGCCTGCATAACTAGTACTTTTCTTTGAAATGCTGTTGAGTAGAAGTATAATTTTGCTTAAAACCCCCTGGTTTTGTAGTTAAACTTAATTGAAAAACCCCAATTTTCACAGAAAGCATGAATGCTATTTAATCTCCATGCCTTCTTTGTCCTCTGTCTAGTTATCAGAAGTCGACAGAGGGAATTTAAAATGTAAAAATCTAAATGGGATCATATATTTTCCTTTGAATTCATGTGTTATATCTCCTGTATTTTATGACCGGACCTCATATTTGATACATTCAGTGAGACTTGGTTCACACAAAGGAAAGTTGAAAAAGCTTCACTTGAAAGCGACACTGCCCATAACACTGAGGTGGATAATTGTGAGAGCATCAAAACATTTTCTACGTTGAATTTATTCACCATCATCCCGCCAGGAAGCGCAATGACAGTGGGTAATAAAGTAGAGCTGAATTGATTCCCACTGAGAATGAGAGACTGATTAACTATTGCAGCCTCTTCTTATCTTTCTCCAGTTCTCTATTGAAATTATGTGATAGTATATAACAAAAGATTTACTATTCTTTCATAAGGGCTATTCACTCATTCTGAGACTCCGGACTTTGCAGCATGCTATAAATGATACGACTTCCTTGTGTTATTACTTTGTTATGCCTAATCAAAAGCATGTATTATCAACAATAGTGCTGTTCAAGATGTGTGCTTTTCCATATCGCTCACAGAAGATACAAAAAGGAATCTGTCTGCTCAGCACCTGTGACTTTTGGGTTTGTTTGTTGTGCAAAATGCAAATCAAAAAGTACACTTAAGAGGAAAATATGAATGGGATGCATGTGTAGTATCAGATCGATGTAGTGAGTACAGAACCAGGAGATACAGCCCTTAATTCAACAGTCCATCCATGTTCCAACCCTCACAAGGGCGTCACTTTGAGTATGGAAGTGGTGGGGACATAGGGGGTCAGAAGATTTTTAAATTGTACCGGGATGTAAAGGGATCTTCCTACATCCAGGACACTAAACCATACACTCCATAACGTGCACTATACGCTCTGTACAAACCAATCGGATTTCCACAAAGACACACCTGTTTGCTATCCTTGCTCCAAAATGGTGGTATCAGCACCCCGTTGATATCAGGACAACAGAAACTCTACATATCTCTACAATCTGCTCGGGTCTTAATAGATTGAGTGGGGAAGTTCATGAGATCTTTCTAGAGGGTTATCAAGAATAACTTTTATCCAATGACCTTTTCCGTCTCTGTCTGTGTCTGTGTATTCTCTTGTTCCGATTAACCCAGCCAAATCTTTTTTCTTGTTTTGTATCTATATCTACGCCGGGATCCGGAGTCGAGGCTGATCCTCTTGCTGTAGTCCTGTGTCTTGGATCCTCTATCCTGAGTTCTGTATTAAGTCGTGGACTTCGGGTAGTGGCTGAACCGGTCTCTGCGGTCCTGCCTTGGGTCTCGTCATGCTGCTTCCCTGATGGCTTCCTCAGGATTGTAGCTGACATCTTCGTGGATTCATCTTCTTATTACAGACACATGCATTTCCTAACATTCGGTCTATATGGTGTAAAATGTATTATCTCTTCGATTTACACACGGCATCTATTGCACGTCTGTCCGTCCTGGGAGAGGGATCCCTCCTCTGTTGCTCTCCCTGAGGTTTCTCCCATGTTCTCCTTAAACTGTGGGTTTTTCTCCGGAAGTGTTTCCTTGTACGATGTGAGGGTCTAAGGACAGAGGGTCTAAGGACAGAGGGTCTAAGGACAGAGGGCGTCGTTTTTTTCTCATACTGATATTCTGAACAATCTGTGCTGTTGTATTTGCTGTAAAGTGTCTCTACTGTAGGCTATTTTTATTATATGTACAGCACTTTGGCTCGACCAAAAATCGTTTAGAAATGTGCTATATAAATAAAACTTGATTTGATTTGATATCTTGCCTGGAAAACTGAAAACCCACTTGTTTCACTTGTACCTTGGCCTTCAAACCCAACACACAAAATCAATTGTAAAGAAATTGCAGCTATAGGACAAGATGACAATGGTTTAGCTCATTTGAAGTGAACATATTTAAATTGTTATTGTTCTAAGTTAGTGTCTTTATGGTTTATTGCACTTGTTGTAAGTTGCTTTAGATTCCAGCATCAGCTAAATTCAAAGTAAAGTAATGCTAAACACCTTTAGGCAATGTTATGGATCAGTTTGTGGTCAGAGTTTATCATTACCAAGCGTAAGATTAGTCAGTTTCCTTCGTAGGGATTCTGGTGTTGGCCTTAAGATAAGATAAGACTTTATTCATCCGGAAGGAAATTGTTGTGCCAGAGTTAAAAAAATACAATAAACACAGCAGCATAATAATAAAACTAACACATGTTGTTTGTGCAGATCCGATAAGTAATAAGGTATCCCTACCGTGAGTTCTGTGCTAAGTGCGTTAGCATTTCTTCGCTCAGGGCTAATTCAGAGGCTTGGTATTACCCTTGTGTTTCGTTTAGCTACAAATAGTTAATATTTTCCGATAGCTGCTTTTCTTCCCGTTAAGTGGGTATGACACATTCATAGTTTGATAAATGTTAAGAAGCCCTCAGACGCTGTTTCTTGCAAGATGTTGCGTACACTAACAGTGCAGTAAAAAGAGCAATGAAATATCTACAGGAAGTAGTAGAGAGGTAAAAGACATATCTGCTGCTCCTTCGTGTTGGAATTGGCCAGTAGAGATGGTTCAGGCAACAGATTTCCAGCCTCCATTTCTGGAGGGAATTTACCATTTTGATTTCACACAAACAAATGCTTAACCTTTTGTTCACACTTTCCTCCAAAAAGAAACAACTCCTACTTGTCACCCTTTGTGAGTGGCACGTAGGCGTAGTTGAGAGGAATCCAACCGCACAACAAGCAGAAAGGTGAACTTTCCTAACCACACCATTTTTTTAAAACACTTTTTTCCCGCTGTGCTGCATGACTAACCCATGGGGAAAGGCTGGATCTGCAGATATTATGCCAGAAAGGAAAGGTATGTCAAGTGTTTGGTACAAAATGTCCTGCTTTGCCTGTAACCAGCCATGACTGACTGCAGCAGACATATCCCATCATGCTTTTCCCCTGACTGATTTGTACAGTCCTGCCACATCCTCTGGCACACTTTCATGGCGTGGAGATGTTGGAGTATTTCTAGATGTCCTCTGAAGTTCGCCAGGCGACCGGACCTCTGCCTCTCCCTCGGCTCTTTGAAGTTATTCTCGGCCAAAAAGAGCCAAAGACAGTGAGAGAACTGAGCCCAGAATTGAGGTCAGCTATGGATTCCCTGTGACGTTTTTTCCTGTGTTGGTGAGGCCACCCCTGATATCCCTTTTCTTCCTGAATTTCAAAAAATATAATCCCCATGTGATGGAAAAGAGAGTGAGTGTTACAGCGAGGGGCTGAAGCGAGGAGAATGAAAGAAAGTGACGGGGAAAAGAAATGAGGAAGGAGGCTGAGAGTTGATTGCCGCCGAGGAGAAAAAGGAAGTAGAGTGTGACGGCTGGGTTTTGGGTGCGGAGTCATCCGTGGCAGTGACCTTGGCTGTCAGAGAACAGGGGAGCAGAATATCAATGACTTCTCTCTCTACAGTGGAGATGGCTGAGATGGGACAAACTTTACAGGATCTTGAATATGTTTCACAAAATCTGACACATCTGGCTTCCTATAAGCTTTATAAAGAATGTCAGGGTTTTTGTGACATGGCTTTTTTGGTTAAATATTTTCATAAGCAAATCAATGGATCCATTAATACCCTTTGGTAAATATTGAATGATGAAGGTTTTAAAAGAAACTGTTTCAATCGATGTTATTCGTTTTCTTCTCCCAGACAATATGGTGTAATTAGTATTGGCTAACTTAAAAGCAAACATTAGCTTGATGTATGAGGACTCCTAAAACCTGATTTTTTTACATTTTACTTCTGGTTTCCTCCTCTTGAAGTTAAAGTTCTTTTGAATGTGTATTTGGTCTGAAATAAGGACAAGCTTAAGTAATGCAAACCACTCTTGTGAATGTTCAAAGCTTTCTACTGCTCAACTAAACATCATAGCGGCAAACATTAGCCGCCTTTAGCTTAGTGGTGGTGAGGAGAAGTCATGTGACCGTGATTTTGTTTGTTTATAATACGTTTTTAGCTTCTGCCGATTGCATTTCCGCCTCAAAGATCACAAGATTATCCCGCCGCACAACACGTGTAAGTTACGATTGTTCAACGCTCCAAAGCCAACGAGAAAATCCCATTGACTTTTGTCGATGGAGCCCTTGCGATGCTAACATTCGGGCCCGCTTACAAAAATACTTCACAACTGCACCCCTGTTGCAAATGTACTCATTAAAACACTAAGATAGATCTAATACAGCAGCCTATGTGTTAACTAGACTTGATACCGTAGACTTGATGCCGTTGGTTGATGCCGTAGACTTGATGCCGTAGACTTGATACCGTAGACTTGATACCGTAGACTTGATGCCGTAGACTTGATACCGTAGACTTGATGCCGTAGACTTGATGCCGTTCGTTGATGCAAGGAAAAAACACCAACATCCATTTTCACCACCCCATTACAGTTTGGTGGTTATACTACACTATTATCGTTAACTTTTATGGACTTTATTTACATTTAAATGGCCTTAGCTGGGACATTAGGGATTTCTCTCCTCTAAAAAACACATTAACTTAGTTTGTTCCATAATGTAAAGACAGCAGCACGAAGATAAGAAACACATTCACAGCTGTTGTTTTTAAGAGCTGAGAATCGTACTCTATTTAAGGAAGTTCATTGCCTTAACTCGGCTGGAAAACAGAAAGACAGTGCCAATGTTCCCGTCTCCCCAGCTTGGATATGGGCTGACACATATATCGAGTTCAGCCATTTGGACTGTGGGCGGAAACAGCTCTTAAAAAGACTACACTTCAGGGACATTATTTGTGTGAAAGCAGTTGTTTCGGTGAGTGTCTGTCCTGCTAAAAGCGAATCACCTCCTGCTGCTTTTTCTGACGTCCGACCTCAGAATAGAGAGAAGGCAGAAAAACAAAGGCATTTCATCACCTATTTGATCTCCTTTTATTGTGCCGAACATATTTAAACAAATCAAATATAGTCAATGAGTCTATTTCCAATGCTTTAATTTCAAAATATATTGCAAGCTCCTCGACTACAAGTGGATTGTTTCATGATATGTCATCAAGGTAAGGTCGGCGAGGTCGTTTTGAGGTATTTTTAGACAGAGAACAGAGATGGATGTTCAGTACTGGATTTATATCGCTCCAAGGGAGGATCATTTATGCATTATGTCTCCATTATGAACCCTGACAAAATTATCATGTACAAAAGGGGGAGATTTCCCTCATAAAGCGGCAGATTATATGTTGATGTATTTCAGTAAGAGAGTGCATATAGAGGTTATCTCTGCCGATGTACAACTTTTTATATTAGCTGTATCTTCCTTTTCTTCTAAGCTATCGACGAACGGGGAAAACACACGGAAAGTGAGTGAAGAAGGTGGGATAAAGACAGAGGACAATCACTAGCACAATGATGCCAAATGATTTGTTTGTTGCAAAGGAACACTGATAATAAGTCCCTTTCTGATGTAATGTCTTTGTCACACACAAAAAGACTGATTGTGCCAATAAATTCTCCACAAAGGAAATAAAAATGGAAATAGCGTGTGCAGGAAATGATTACTCTCCACACTTTGTGTCTGGATGGCCTCATTAGCATCGGTTGTCTAAATTAATTTACAAATAATGATCACTTTGCCTTCCAGTGACCTTCATAGCTAGAAGCTCATGTGCTGCTCAAGTTTCTTCAGCTGGCTTGGTGCAAGACATGTTTCCTTTTGCTTTATTTAAGTGGGTGTAGCTAAGGGTACAATTTGGTGTTTGTGTATGCACAGGACTTTTGTGTTAGCATTTTGATGGCCAGCTGCTACAGTCCTAATGGTGTGTTCAAGTGCAACCTTTAATACAGGACTTAAGGTAAAAGACATACAACTATTCACCTCTTGAAGTTTGCCTCCCTAAAGCAAACTCTCAATCGCAGAAGTTAAGCACTCCAAGGTCACCTTATTGCACCAATAATCAATACGAACCTACAGAGAAACACTGCAGTTAGATTTAATCTCAAACCTAGGGCTTTTTTAAAGAAGAATCTTCATGTATTTGTGCATGTAAATGGTCTGCAGAGGCTAAAATCCCAAAGTTCCCACACACTACCCTTTAAGTTAAGGGTTAATGCCCCCCAAAACGCAACATCTTGCAAGAAACAGCGTCTGAGGGCTTCTTAACATTTAACAAACTATGGATGTGTCATATCCACTTAACGGGAAGAAACTCAGCTATCAGACAATATTAAAAATGTTTAGCTAAACGAAACACAAGGGTAATACCAAGACTCTGAAGTAGCCCTGAGCAAAAAAATGCTAACGCACTTAGCACAGAACTCACGGTAGAGATACCTTATTACTTCTCGGATCAAACAAAACAAGATATCCCATGAAAGCTGAGATTCCAGAGGTATAAGTCTCATCACTGTGCGACCAAAACTCAGGGCAGCGAATGCGAAACCAGACAACAAACAACGTAGCTTTACGGAGCCAAAACGGCCAAAAACGTCTTACCTTTGCTGTTTTCTGATCAAGATTAAAACGATAAAAACGCTGCTGAAGGTTATTAATTTACCCCTTTTAGAAGTGAAGATATAGTCATTTGTTCTGGGAATGTCATTTTCGAGTCTGAGACCTGAAAAACAGGCTCAGGGTTTAACTGGTTAAGTGTAGGTCATTGCATTGTATCATGTTGACTGTTACGAAAATATTGAACTTGTCCAACTCTGCAGTTTCCCTCTAAGAAGCATATTCATTTATATTCATGTATCTAGAAAACTTTCCAAAAATGTAATATGTCTTTAGGAAAGTTCATACTCAGGACATGAGAAGTTCTGGGTTTCACTCGGATATCTCAGAAAACCTGCTTTGTGGAGCTGATCCTGTTTCTCTCAGGAACACATACACACACATGCTGTCAGTCACATTCGAACGCTTGCCGCTGCCTGTTAGCTTCGCTCGATCTCTCTCTGCTCCGCGGCTCCGAGGCGGTCAGCAGTGAAGCCAGCGCTCGCTCAGCCTCTCTGACAGGATCCATGTCTGAGAGCTGGCGGCAGTGTGTGACTCACAGAGATGCATTCACCACACACACACACACACACACCAAAACACACAGCGAGCGAGAAACATTCACTACACACACACCAACACACAGCCAGCGAGAAGCATTCAACACACACATCCACACACAGCCAGCCAGATGCATTCAACACACACACACACACACCAAATCACACAGCCAGCGAGAAACATTCACTACACACACCAACACACACATCAACACACAGCCAGCGAGAAGCATTCACCACACACACCGACACACACATAAACACACAGCCAGCCAGATGGATTCAACACACACACACACACACCAACACACAGCCAGCCAGATGCATTCAACACACACACACGCACGCACGCACGCACGCACGCACACACACACACACAGCCATCGGCACTGTGTATGAATCAGTTTGTTGATGCATGTGATAGGAGCAGCTCGCTCGGAAAATCAACCTTTATTCCTCCAGGTCAGAGCGGGGAATGCTGGTCTGAGGCAGAGTGTGTTAACATAGGGCTCGTGTGTTTAGGAGGCTAACTGGACCTGGAGGGTGTAAGATGGGAAGTCAACTGAAGTCCGACTGGCTATGTTCCCCCGCTGGAGGATGATACAAGCCTGGCAAGGAACCCTAGCTAGGACTGGTGAAATGAGGCTGGAACATCATTATTAATATGCAGTATAGTTTCTTAATATTGGTCGAACTTGTGACACGTTTTTGTTCTATGCAAAAGAGGGGCTGCAAGACGTAGATGGTCATACTCAAATAAACCCTCTAAGGTTGGCGGTTAAACCATGGATGTATAAAGACAACTGGATACAGAGTCGGAGGAAGGGCCCCGTTCTTTCCTATACAAGTTGCTCAGTGTTGCCTGAAGCCAAAATGGACTAACTGCAGATTCAAGAAGCAAACCCAAGCATGCATGCTTGGGTTTTCCTCAATCCCCACCTCTGATTACCCGTTCTCGGCTCAAGTCGAGTGAATGGAGAGAGAAAACAACTCTGCATTTGGCTTTTAGCGCATTTTAAGGGCTATAAAAGTGTTTGTAGTTTATTTAGTTAAAACAAGTATCCGCTGATTTACATACATCTCTTTCCCAATGTAAGTCAATGGGATAAACGGGAGGGTAGTTCCACCGTTAGGCCACTACGAAAATGGGCTGCAGTCAACATGTCGAGATTCCTTGGCCAAGAAAATGAACCCCAGTTTGCCCCGGATGGCCAACAATGAATAGATGTTTCCACAGGTGGAAGACCAAGTAAAGAACATATTGTACTTAACGTGCTACTCCACCACCGGATGTTCCTGTGGCTGCGATCAAGTGATATTTGACACTGTGTGGTGGAACAGTTTTGTCTCTCTACTCCAGCACAATGGAAAAACAATGACTTTTAGATGAAGTGCCAACACTCAGCTTTTTTAAAAAATTGATTAACTGCCTCATCAAATGAACAGCTTTTGTTGTATTGTTCATAAATTGGGGCAGCCTGTACAGAAGTGCTTTGAGCCTTAATTGTTCTCATTGTTTGGTCATTGTTTCATTTAAAATCCAATGTGCCGGAGAGCAGAGCCAGAGGAGCCAATAAAGCCGACAGAAAATGAGTCGCTGTCCAATATTTCGGCCAATTTAAATGGAAAATGAAGACAAGTAGCACGTACTAATCATTCCTTCCTGTGGATGTTATCGATGCAGGTGACCTTTAGAATATCAGGAGAAGCTTGAAACAAATGCCAAACATTGATTTACAATAATAGGAAATCCTCACATTTAAGCTGAAAGTAGGAAATGTTTTTCATTCTTGACTGACTTTCATTGCCTTAGTAAGTGGATCCTAAAAGAAAATACAAGTCTGGCACGGTAAGATTTTACAGGCCAGTAAGTACAAACCATAACTGATCAAATTATGGAAAATGCTAAAACCTAGAGAACCTCTAACATAGAGAAAATCAAAGAAAGGCTGTATCTGTATTTTCTTTGAAGTAGAAAACATCGAAGAGTTAAGTCAGACAATCAAGTATTTTTTCATGTTTTGGGGCCCTATTTGAACATTAAAAGCATTAAGATACTAAAATAAATGTTTCATAAGTGTTGAGATACTCCTAGTGCATACATTCACAACATTTCTCCACGTTATGAGCTTATAACCCAAAGCATTTTACACTAGAATTACACTTTCTTGTGTCTAATTTGTGCAGGGTTAGCGTCCACAATAGCCGTACCTCTTGTAAATTGGCCCCTCTTGTTTTGCCCCTTATCTGGAGAGGCAACAGAACACAGCAACTTCACTCTGACACTTGGGCGACTTCAGTCGTTGTGAACCTGTTGACTCCGAGTCTCTGTGATGTTGCAGCTGCTCAAGTGTTTCAGCCCTCGGGCGGAAAAACAGGATAAAACTAATTAATCAACACCTCTCGTGTCATGTGACTCAAAATCCTCTCTTGTATCGCCCCAGCTGGAATCATCAGTAATTAGCAGCTTTACCATTAGCATACCATCACCGCTGCATTATACATTAGCCCCGTTCTCATGTGTAGTCTCCTCATCACGTCTTTTTCTCTCATTAATGTTTCTGGCTTATCCATAGATGAGGGCTTGCATTAGGAAGGGCACGAGAAATGCACGATAGCCTTCAACTTTGATATAAATCAAATCAAATCAGGTTTTATTCATATAGCACATTTTAAAAACGATGTTTGGTCGTTGGTTAGCAACAATGTAATTTACTAGGCAAATAAAAATACATTTTCAGATGTCATTTATCTTCCACCACGTAAGTCGTTATGTCAGCATTAGCTGGTTATTGAATGTGACAGCGTGTGTGTTCAGCCATGTCTCAACTCGTAAACCATCCCTGAGCAATAATTACCCGTATGAAATATCTAATGTCATAATCTGTCATGGTTATGCTGTATGTCAGAGTGTTGGAAATCAATATCTCATGTGTTTGCATCTGAAACTGTGTGCAGTGAAGGACGCTGAGGTCAGGGGTCACACATATAGAAAGAGGTGATTATATTATTATGTAGTGTTTACAACGTGGTCATAGCTACAGGTGTGACTCCATTACACTGGAATCTTACTGAAGCTACAAACACAGGTTTCAATTAAGAACATATAGTAAAGAAATTAAATAATATCAATTAAAAATAATATATACAAATCTAATAAATACATCTTATAAATAATACATCAATAAATCCAAATATAATTTAAGAATAAAACAAATAGTCCAAATATTTAAGAAAGATAGTTAACACATATGCAACAGATGATGTCTTAATAAGACCTCATGCTGTTAACTGCAGAAATCAGCAACTTCTTACAAGATATACGAACAACATCTATTGGGTGCAGGGAGGCAAGTGAGTAACAATTGGTGAAATCCTATATATAAATATATCTTAGAAATAATACATCAATAAATACAAATATCATAAATCCCATGTGCCTGTTTGTCAGCTAAATTAAGTATAAACAACCTTGTGTACGCCTCTGATTTCCATGGACAGTGTTTTTCCAAATGGTTGTTAGCTAGTACTCTCTGTGATGTACTTCATCTCCAGGCTTTTCAAAAAACATGAATAAAGAGACCTTTTGTGCTCAAAATATTCATTGTTGAGGGTGTAGCCTATAATGTTCCCTTTTTTTCTGAATTTGTTGGAGCATACATCCTCTAGTGTGAGGCTTTCTTTCTGAACACTGCTGCTCCGTCAATAGTTGGCCATCTGCTCAGTCGGCTGTGGGGACTTTATTCTTCTCTTTCAGCCGGCGGCACACGTCTCTTTGTAGCGCAGTAGATATGGATTGAGAAGATATCTCCTCGTCATTGTCTTGCAGGACAAAAACTGAACTGTGCACCGCCCTGATAACAAAGCTGCCATTTCACTCTCAAAATCACTCCGGCAAGAGAAAGAGCAACCCTCGTCTTCATCGAGACCCTCGGGCTGCTATCGATGCGATCGCTTCAACTTCCGGGGAGTCGGTGAAGTGGCGTGACTCCAGCGATGTCACACTAAGTGTGGCTGTGTGTGAAGAGTCCGAACACCTATGGAGGGACCGGCCTTTACAGCACAGGATTGTTTCTACCTGTGTTTTTACAGATATATCAAATCTATTCCTATCCGTGTTTTTCTTTGCAGCCCGGGAACTTCAGCACCGTGTTTTATTAAATGTCTGACAGGAGGTCAACTTCCGCCGACCCTCTCACCGTGAGCGAATACTATACCAAACTGCACGCTTAAAGTCAAGGGCAGCTCTGCTCTACACCATCTGTACGAAGATATGTACTTCACAGCATGACACACCCAGCCTGTCCTCCTACTTCTCCTTCTTCGCTGCTTGAAATGAATAGGGGGAAAGACGTTGATTGAAAACGCTGCTGTGGGTCGTATTTGGGTCGGAAAACAATCGCCCTATTTGGTCGTATTAGTTGGAGGACTTGTTGGACAAACCAGATATGCTGCTCAAAAAACATGAAATAAAGAGCCGTCCAAACCAAGGACGTTTTTTAACAATAATCTAATATGAACAGGTGCATACAAAAGACAGACTAAACTGAGACGTTTAGAACACATCTGATTTGCAGGAGGTCAGGCAGCTGCACACGCATGCACGACTGATTACTGAATTTCATGTTCGTTTGAATGTTTGAATGTTTTCACCTCCCATCTTTGCTTCAGCGATTGAGCCGTAGCAAAGAGGGGGCTCTTCCAAACCTTTCTGACACTCGCGCGGACTATCTGCCATCATGATTTCGGAAACTTTTCTGTGCCTTTGCCGGTCGTTTTCGCTGTTTTGCGTGTGTTTCGCAGGTTCGGAAGATCTTATTTAAAATATAACAAAACTTAAGATTTAACAAACCTAAAACAAAGTCAGTATTCAGTGTCGTATGCATGTATGGGGGTGTTAGAAGAAGAGTGAGCTCCTCTATGGGATGGTGTTGTCTAGCTTTTTTTCTAAACTGGTGTGACCTGACTCACCTGAAAGACAAATGAAAAGCCAGCAGAGAAAACAGACCCCTAATGGAGAGGAGGGAAGCATACATCCTAGCACATGATAACAAAAGCAAGAGGAGACTCCTCCTGTTGCAGCAAGTTGCTGAATTATTCTCGTTTAAATGAAAATCGCACTGGAGAAAACCCCCCTGAAGCACTGGGGAGATAAATATGGAGTTGGTAAAGGGAGTATCTGACCTGTGACCCCCTCTGCCGGCACTAATGGTTTGACCCGTTGCTGCTGTTTAGGTGAAACGCTCCCGGAAGCTTCATAAAGCTTTTCAGCAGTCAGCAGAAGTTCACACTCCCACACACAGCAGCCCTTTCTCAACTCCCACACCTCCCTACACCTCACAAAGGTTCACAGCGAGCGCAGAGCTCATCTATTCATGTTCGCAGAGAAAACGAGTCTGCGTTTCAAAGACCGGAACAGAAAAACAGGGCAGATAGTTGTGATCCGTCACAAAGTTCCTTTTCTAAATTGCTTGTTGTGCACAAGCCCTTTCTGCTGTCACACAATGAAGCCTTAAAGTATGGATCTGTTGCACCTCAGCGGTCAATTGGTAAGCTTTCATAGAGCAAGGTGTCAGCTGCTTTACCTGAACAACACTACTGTTTACTTTCTGTTTATGGCCACCTTAAATAATCTGATGGTCTTCACTGTCATTTCATTTAGGGAGGGACATCTTTGTTGTAGTTGTAAGAGTTTTGGATACCACTTTACAATAAGACTACCCTTATAAAGGATTCATAAAGGGTTTATAATTAGGTTGTAAACACTTTATTAATCATTAAGAACCATTTATAACATAGTTTTCATACAGGCTCACTATTTGGCAAGATGACTAAGCCTTATATTGGCTACCTAGCTTACTTCGTCTTCTTCATCAGCCAGCATCCTTGGTATCTGTTGTTCACAGAGTTGATTCCCCCCCATCCATCTTGATGTTTCTTGGCATCTCTTTATGACCATTTATTAATGAGTTACTAACATTTATAGTTGCCAAAAGGGAGCCTTATTGTAAAGTGTAAAACACATTCCCATTTATTAATGAGTACCATTTCAAATAAGGCTTAGCAGGACAGATAAATGAGGGCTCTCTATTTGGCAAGCAACCGGTCACAGTTGCCCTGTTTATCTCATGTCTTATAAAAGCTTATTCATGATTTATAAACCTAATTAATTAATTACAAACTATTCGTAAACCCTTTATAAGGGTAGTCTTATTGTAAAGTGGTACCGAGTTTTGTTTTTAACTCTGGTACTATATTTTAAAGGGGCCTTATTGTGCTTTTGGGGGTTTTTTCCTTTCCTATAGTGTGTTACATAGGTTTGTGTGCATGTAAATGGTCTGCAAAGGCTAAAAACCCAAAGTTCCCTCAAAGTGACATCACTATAACACTCACGCTTCTTTTGGCTATCGCTCCAACACTTTGTACGTGATAGGCTAAGGGGTCGGGACATCTAGCGTTTTTTGTGCAAGTTAATGGTCTGCAAAGGGTAAAATCAATGTTTTCCCTCATTCATTGGCCTCCTTTGTTTACTTCCGGAAAATAGTGACATCATTATGTAACACTCGCTCTTCTATTGGCTAGTGCTCCAACACATTGTACGTGATAGGCTAAGGGGTCGGGACATCTCTAAGCAGCTGACCAATCACAACAGAGCCGGCCAGAGCAGAGCAGACTGGGCTCTGGTTTCAGACAGAGGGTGAAAAGAGGTGCTGCAGCACAGGCAGTATGAGAGAAATAAAGAGCTTTTTGAACATTAAAGCATGGAGACATGTCCCAGAATAAGCACTACATGTAAATATTATATCACACTCTCTCCAATAGAAAACTTGACAAAAGGTAATGCTGCCATTTCTATCATATTTGTATTATACTGTATATTTTAATTAATATTTTGTTCAGAAATTGTATAAAGTAAGTATAATAGAAGGATAAGTAGTGAAAGGGCCAAGAAAAGACTGACATCATACATGCAATATCAATTTCAACTTATTTCTTGCAGATATAAATGTGTAGTTGCAACTCCCACTCTCTCCCGATGAAAACTTTACAAAGGAAAATGCTGCAGGGTATCTGTGTGTGTGTGTGTGTGTGTGTGTGTGTCCACAAAGTGCATGTGTGCTGCACCACACACCGGGGACGTATGAAAGCAGACTGTGGACAGCACATCCAGCCTTTGAAAGCTCAGAAACTGGATTGGGGAGGTGATTCCCCCGAGTCATCACCTGAGCAGGACTGAGCAGCAGACACAGAGTCGTGCCATGACTCAGCGCTAAGGGGATCTGCAGCTACAGTAATCTCATAACAGCAACACAAATGTCCCGGAGGACACAACCTTAACCTGCACTTATACTCCCACTGAACCCAGGGACCGACTCTGCAGATTAGTCATGCTTACTCATTTTATTAAAACAACTGTCAATACTGGTTGTATCTTCTATACATACAGTATATGTATGCAGTGTGTTGTGCCTGTCATATTTATACTATAGTTTCAATATTCAATTGGCTATGTTTTTTATACCTATAGAGTTTATCCAAAATGTGCTACATGATTTCAATTGATTACTCAATTCTGATTGGTCAATTTGGAATCGTCAGAGGTTGTTCATTTTCGCTAACAGACTGTTGCTAAGGATAACAGACCGTTGCTAAGGAGGACCAAGGGACTATGTGCAGTCATATCAATCAGCAGAAAGGAAGTCAATTTAACGTCAGCTGTGGCCAACAAACATTAGTTTTCTTCATCAGAAAACACCAGGGAATACTTTTTGAATTGTATTTTTATTTGTGGAGAGCACCACACGTCCTATGGCTAAACTGTCCCAAGTAAAGAAAAGACAAAGAGAGCAAGAGAAGGAAAGCACTGGACGTCAGAGAAAACAACCAAAGAAGACAGACAGGAAGTAAACACTAAAGGGAACAGCAGAAGGAGGACAGGAAGTAAACACTAAAGGGAACAGCAGAAGAAGGACAGGAAGTAAACACTAAAGGGAACAGCAGAAGAAGGACAGGAAGTAAACACTAAAGGGAACAGCAGAAGAAGGACAGGAAGTAAACACTAAAGGGAACAGCAGAAGAAGGACAGGAAGTAAACACTAAAGGGAACAGTGGTTAATGGAAAATCAAATGTAAACAGACTTGGACAGTTACAGTTTTATCAGTAAGTGTTGACGTGTCCGGTAGCTGATCTTTTCAGAGGAGTCCACTTCCCACCTTCCCCTTATCCACATCAGGGCTTCCGCTAGGATTTCTTTCTTGCCGGTCAAATGTCCGGACAGAATTTATTTTACCGGACACATTTGAAACTTACCGGTCATGTTTCAATAATAATAATAAGAATTGTGTAGCAGAGTTTCCGTTAGCTGGTAATTACCGGACTATGACCAGATATGCTGAAACTCAGTTAATGGGGCTCAATTTTATATTGCGTCAGTTTATAACAGATCGAAAAATTCAGATTCATTTTTCAATAAATTATGCACTTCCACAAACAAACTACTTCGTAGCGTAGATGGAGTACATTATTCAAAAGTTTACATTAACTTTGGATAATAACACGGGAGAAACGGATCCTCTCTTTTCCTCTCCCTCCCTCTCTCTCCTGACAGCCGGTCAGTTTCATGCAGCGTGCTAAACAGTGGGCGGGGCTTCAGGTGATCATACAGAGCTGCGTGTCTCCGTCAGACTCCGCAGCTGATCTGATCTCTCTCTCGGGTCCGGTTACACTTCACTCGCGTTTATGTCCATATCGATCAGATCCAGCTCTCCTGATCGGCCTATAGAGAGCACCGATTAAACTAAACTAACTAAGAGTGAATATCGGCGGATAATGACCGGCGGCCGATCGATCGGAACATCCCTAATTATTACCGGACATTTTGACTGGCAGGTTTTGAATTTACCGGTTTTTAATAAATGTTACCAGCTAAAAAACGGTAATTACCGGCTAACGGAAACCCTGATCCACATGTCCCGATCCCCTTGTTGTTCACTTTCATTTGGCAACAAGCTTCTGATCCACAGAAGCAAACAGTATGGCGAGTGCATTCACGTTGTGCATGGCTTGGCCCAGCAGGAGAGAAACTACAGAAGCTCTGGCAGTGAGTTTGGAGCTGAGGACAGTTCAGGACACTCGGCATATGACAAGCAGCAGGACATGAAGCTTGGCTTAGACAGAAAGCAGAAAGGGAATGCATAGTGAACCATCTGGTGAGAAATATAGAAGCTATCCATATAGGATTATGACTTTGAATGGCAACCAAGGCATGAAATTAATTACTGTATTGATTGATTTGTGACTGAAATATAGTTGCTTTAATTAATAATTAAGTCATTTGTTGCAGAAGTCCGCCACTCAGTCTTCAGGATCCAGAGTCTTCTTACTTTATAACCAGGGAGTGGTGCTTTACACCTGGGAGGCCAGGTGACTGCTGTTAACACCAATTAACGTGGAAGATGGAAAACCAGCAGTATATCTGTAGAATATACTGTAGAGGAGGAGATCTATCATTAAAGGCAAACGCAAGTGTGTTGTTTCTCAGTCCAGTATCAATTGATGTTCCAAGTTTGATGATGTTTAGATAAGTTAGAGGAGTGTTTTTAAGAAGCCTCCCAACTATGAAGGTGCGGTCCTATGAGCAGCAGCTAGAACATATTTGGAATTTCCTAATGCCACTACAAATAATGATTTGAAGGACAACAATTCCCCCCATGAAAACATTGTTTAAAAGATTACATGACAAAACATTATTTAAAGGTGGGGTGGTCATTTTGGAGAAACCAGCTCGAGTGCCCTAGAATTTGAAAATACACAACCGGAAGAAATCTGCCACTTCCTTATAGAGCCCCTCCTCCAACACACACGAACGTGCACTTGACCAATGAGGGCACGAGATAAGTTTGTGCACAGATGGAAGGCTGACCGGCAGGTCGGCCATCCAGTTACTTTACCCGAGCCGGCTCAGATGATTGGTCGTGCTTTTTACAGCGCTACGGCTTCCACAGATGATATATTGTTATGGATTTGTTGTCAAAGCATTTCAGATATTCATTGCTATCGGGATGTTAAGAGCATTCCATGGAATATAACAAAAAGTGTATCTCGAGCCGGTTTCTAAAACTTACCTACCCCACCTTTAAGTTAAGGGCTTTTTCCTAATTCCTACGTTAAGCCTGTGTGTTTTTTATGTTAATTTTCTAAAATGTCCAATGTTTGAATGTGAGTAGGCAAACTCTTTGTTTACATGGCTGCATCTCCCTTTGCTCCTCTGTCCTCTTGTATTTGTTAATATTGGCCACATTTTAGTGAGACAATCAAATCTGAAGCACAATTCCATAAATAGAGATATAAATGCTGGAGTAAACAACACCATAACAAGGTGTCCTGCAGAGCTTTCTGTATCGGAGAGAGCAGAAGCACATTCAGCATGCGGTGTGACCTTGAGTTAAATCTGATTGGGCGTTCGGCTGCAGCATGTCTCGACCTTCAACCATATCTGAAGTGAGCGCTCGGATGCCTGCAGACCCCCACATACACCTCCGGATACACACTGATGTGGTGAACACACACACACACACACACACCTGCAGAGGCAGTTAGCAGCAGACATAAGAAATGTTCTGATTAATGGTCCGGCACCAAATGGAGCCGCACAGTTTAATGGACCAACTCAGCCTGCAGTGGAGATAATTGATGAGTCACTGTGACAAGTGGGTCTTGCGTTTGTGTTTGCATGGAGCTTTTTGGAGTGCAATTTAAGGGGAATCACTCCTTTGTCTAAGAAGATGAAGGCTTTACTCAAGCTGAGCTCATTTTGTGCGAAGGAGGACATATTGAAGAGGGCGGCCATTTTGGATGGCGGTCAAGAAAGTGCAGTGAAGGTCAGCTGTTGCTTTTTTACTTTCGCCAGATACATGTTGTTCTCCCTGTGCGGAGCAGCGTGATGCAGCTGAGAGCCAAGTGGAACATTAGGGCTTATCTAAGAAGGGACGACGTCACAGGATTTATTTTAGGCAACAGTGGATCCACCTCCTGCTATGACTTTCGTGGGGAAATTTCAATGCCCGATTTTGAGGCTTTTCAACATATTTTTAATCATCTGTAGTAGTCGGGTCATTTAACCAGGCGGATTTGTCGAATTCAAGCGAGGCAAACTAGCCTGGTTTCAGAAAAACAGGTAGGAATTCACTATATTATCATAAATGTATTTTGCAATTAAAAACATCTTAAACTTTCCTGGTTGAATAATCAAAATCAAATAGTTGTTTCCCCAAAAATACAAATAATTGTAAGTTGTGTCGTGTGCACTGCTAACATCAAGCTCAAGCTACTCAGTATAGAAATATTATTTTGTTGAAACTTTAATAGCTTATTTTCAGATCTTGGGTCAGTTTAAAATGTATTTGATGCAACATGTTGTTCCAAATGTGAAGCATCCTGACCTCTGATTATCTTCCTCTCCATAGAAGAAGCAGCTTGTTACTGCCATAGGAAGCACTCACACCCCAAGAGGCTCCTGCGAGTGTTTAGGAGACACTTTGAAGAATATGTGCTAATAACAGCTAACCGACCCTCTGGCTTCCAGCACTAACATCGACCCTTTATAATCAAAGTTTCTCATTCCTGAATATCCTGCAGAGCATCCTTTCAGTAACTTCCACACTCCAGTGGCTGAGCTGATTAACCACCTTGTATATTTATTATATAAGTTAAACGTCTGCATTGCATCCTCTCATCTCTCTTGACACAAACTAAGCGGTTGTTGTTTGATGTTAAATCGCCACAAACAGACAGTCGGCGCTGCGATGTTGAATAATGTAGGTGCAACCCCAACAGATGAGTCACCTCCTCACCACACACACTGCAGAGGTAGAGAGGGAGCCCATCTGTGGAGCCTCTGATCACCTCTCTCTCTGAACGAGTGTGTGTGTGCTTCTGCATAAATGAGTGTGTTCACGTACGTTGCTGTGTGCATGTCAATTTGTTCTTTGCATTGCGTCAACATCTCTGTTTTCTTCTTGCATGTGAACATCTGTTAAAACACTGTTCATCTACATGTTATTCAACACATCCACATATTTATATATCATTACAGTACACGGTGTTAACTTAACGTTACCTTCTGTTTTATCTTATATCCGACATGTATATAGTTGACTTACCTCTGCATGTTACACCTGTATATCACATTTACTATTTGTATTGTACTATTTTACTTCCTTGTGTTTTTATGTCTTATCATATATTGTTACTGGATTTTCATTGCTTGTCAACAACCACGCTCTGTGCGTCTGACATACAAATCTTTGACTGTAAAAATGCATTTATTATTCATGACATGTTTTATTATCATGAGTAGTAAGTTCATGTCTCCAGCACTGCTGCAGAATTCAGAAAAAAGTAACCTATTGCGATCCTCTAATAAATTATATTTCTATAGCGCTTTTCTTGAACCCAAAGACGCTTTACATTTGGGAGGGAGGGTAGACTAACAAAACATCTGTGATTTTTACAATTTCCAAATGAATTTCAATATTAGAGGGGATTATCATATTCGAAACAGCATTTCAGTCAGAAAACGTTTGCAATATTTAGTTTAATTAGCAGCAGCTTATAGTCTGAGTTAGCTAGTCTCATCACTAGTCTCATCACGCCTCATCACGTTAGCTAGTCTCATCACGCCTCATCACGTTAGCTAGTCTCATCACGCCTCACTTCTAGTCTCTAGTCTAGCTTCTAGTCTCATCACGCCTCACTTCTAGTCTCTAGTCTAGCTTCTAGTCTCATCACGCCTCACTTCTAGTCTCTAGTCTAGCTTCTAGTCTCATCACGCCTCACTTCTAGTCTCTAGTCTAGCTTCTAGTCTCTAGTCTAGCTTCTAGTCTCATCACGCCTCACTTCTAGTCTCTAGTCTAGCTTCTAGTCTCTAGTCTAGCTTCTAGTCTCATCACGCCTCACAAATATTTGTACGTAGATCAGTGAGTGATGATTAAATAACCAACAAGAAGAACGAAAAAGCAGCTTTGCAGAAGCAGAGAGGCAGCGGTAAAAGACTGACATCATCTGATAAAAGGCTACGTGCATGTCTTTGTGACTTTGTTGTAAGAGTTAACAAATGATCTTGCTTTACACAGAGCTGCTGTTACAGTAGAAAACACTAACTAACTTCTGCTGAGTGTCAGTGTGCCGGAGGAAGAAAGAGCATCTTCCATTGTCTATCAGAGAAAGTGACTCATATCATAACCTGCATGAAACCCCGGCAGCTCTTCCTTTCTCCTGTTCATTAGTGGATATATCAAAGCGCTCTCTAAGTCACACTACAAATGTTAGAACGTTTATTCTAGCTAGTTCTTCTCATTAAATATAAAAGCGTTTTCAGTGAAGGGTTTGTGCAGGTTGCTGAAACTCAGAGGGTGTTTATCACAAGCAGCAATAAACATGTGGTATTAAATAACGCAGTTTGGTCTACATGGTTAAGATATTCAATACAATACTGAATATAGATCAATGTGGGACAAACTATCGTCTAACACAGAGCTTCTCAAACTCTTTTCAGTAGTGTACCCCCTTTGAAACATTTTCTCAGCCAAGTACCCCCTGGCCGACCCGAACATCTTTGATCGAAAAAGCCTATATACATGATTACAATGGGTGGTGGTGGCGAAGTCCATAGGGACTTGGCTTGGCAACTGGAAGGTCACCAGTTCAAGTCCCGGCAAGACCAAGTGCTACCGAGGTGTCCCTGAGCAAGGCACCGTTCCCTACACTGCTCCCCGGGCGCCGTTCAAAATGGCAGCCCACTGCTCCTAACACAGGATGGGTCAAATGCAGAGAAACAATTTCCCCACGGGGATTAATAAAGTATAAAGTATATCATATCAATGTAGTGATTTTCCCTCAGTGTGTGATTTATTAACTCCTTTGTGCATGCTCAACAAACTAAGGATATTTTCATCTTCATGCATGAAAAAAAATAATGTAACGTTTTTATAAAAAAGATTTTTCCAAGAAGTTTTTCAATTTAAAGGGCACCTATCATGCTAAATGCACCTTTGTACGTCTTTTATACATGATTATGTGTCCCCGGTGTTCCAGGGAACTCGCCAAGTGTCAGAAAACACAACCCTCTCTATTTTCCTCCTTCGCCAAATCTCTAAAAAAGGGGCTGCAACGGATCTGAAAAAAATGGATCCACATTCCGACACTTTTCTACGTCACAAAGACGTACTCCGCTTATTGGTCAACTCTCCACCTATCAGGGGAATGAGCCACGGCCACGTGCATTGCCAAACCTCTCATTCGCATACAGGCTATCAGCAGGCTACCGCAGTCACATCTGTGTTTTTGCCTGCTATTGCCAGGATGTCTAAGCCAGTTAAACCACGGACATGTTTATGAACTTCTCTCAAGTCCAACACGGATATGCCTCCAAACTAATGCTACACCCGGGATCAATACCAACCATCCGGGACCAGGCCAGTGAGGACACATCCAATTCTGAAGCTGTAAGTTTTTATTTAGCGGTGTTTTTCCTGATAAAGCTATCTCTTGCTTGTAGCATGTAGCATGTAGCTTAGCCGTATCAATGTCGCCTCAACCCCAACTAGTAATCGGTTAGGTGTTTATATGTTCTTGTAACATTTTATTTTGTACGCTCCGCAGTCTTTGCTTTGTCTTTTATTTTAATTATCAGGCATTTGCGAACATGTTCAGACTGCCGTAATGGCGATCTGTGTGAAGGCTGTAAAGCCACGCCTGGCCTAGCCGATAACACAAGTATTTATTCTCCTATGTATTAGTATTTTGTATCCTCTAAAAAATCATATTGAGTAAGTTATAATAACAAACGTAATCTTCTGGAGGTAAGTGCCGTTTTTTCCAGCGTTATGTAAAAGCTTTTGTGATTGTAGTCTGTAAGAACGATCATATATCATCGATCTGTAAGCTAAGCTACGCTAAGCTACGCTAAGCTAATGAGACATGCCGTTTTTTGCAGTATGTTTACTTGTTTGCGCACATGAATATAAATGGGGGTGTGTTAGGATACAACACTGTATGTATGTATGCGAGGGGACACACACCACGAGTAAAACGGAGCTAAAGCCCTGGTATGTTGTTGTTGACGACATGCATATACTAATCTAAACCACTTTTTTTGTTGTGCTTTTTTTAACCTTGCACAGGCTACGTGGCCAACTTGATGGACCTCATCTTCGACCAAGTCTTTGTGGACCCTGCACCATTATGAGCAACCTGACAGGGAGGAGGTCATCGCCGGGTATGCCACACGGTTCAATTTTGCTGCTGTCTGAACCTAACAGACATTTCACGGATCAGAGGACAACGCAGGCCGGAATCACCACTCTGCTCCTCTCTCCAAGGAAGCCCCAGCACCAGCTCACAAAGCTCCTGTTTTTTATGGGTTCAAATAACCGTTGATTTTGACAATAAAGTTCCGAGTTGATATCAAGTGTGTCGTGATTATTCATGTTGGGATGGGTAAAGAATATTCTGATTTCACAAGCATAAGGTTGTGTGTGAACTTTCCAACGGTTGTTGCACGATGTTGGAAAAAAAGGACTGTAAACTATTAAACGCAATGAGTCCATTGTATATATGCTGAAAATATGAATGAAAAAAATAAATAGGGACAACAGCTTGTCAACTAACCATTCAGAAACGTCCTGCTGCAACCGAGATGTTTGCACCTCCACCAAAACCTCCGCTGCTTCAGTTTCTGGATCAAATTGATAATATGCTTGAACACATGCATTGCTCTGAGATGACATGTGTATTCCACACTCGTAAACACAGCAAGCATGGTAACGTGACTCTCGCCGGCTCTTCTGCAGGGGGCGTGGTCAGCTGCTGCTCAGAATTTTCATAGGCAGGTTTGGAATAAAGCGAAAATGAGCGAAACGAGGCATGGCTAAAAAATGATCTGTTTGGTATTTTGAAAAATAAAATGTATAAATATACCTTATATAGGTATGGTCATACACTATATCATTTAAATATAGCATGATAGGTCACCTTTAAGTCACATGTTTAACAAACCAATGAACACAATGATATATTGTGAACAACTATAAAATACAATACACACATTTGACATGTTTATATGAGGACTCCCTTGGTGGTCCTAGGAATATTTTATATATGTGGTGTGCTTATTGTACTAAGATTATTTTTGTAATAATGCATGGTATTTTTTTAATTAACATTTTTTTAATTTTATTTTTGAAATCTCACGTACCCCCTGCAGTACCCCAACGTACCCCCAGGGGTCCGCGTACCCCCATTTGAGAATCACTGGTCTAACATATGTTGTTGTTTTCCACTAGTTTCTCTCTGGTCATATTTTGTTTTTTGACACCGTCCCCAAAGTATATGCCTGAACCCCCGGGACCCATTAATAAACTACGAGCTAATGTTCCTGTAACTATGAACTCACCTTTAGGGTTGGTCTGTCCTATTGACGCCTTTACACACCATGATGCCTGTCTTTTGTGATTGGTCTTTTATCAATGCCTTGTCTTTTTTGTTTAAATATGTTGTACCTTTTAGATAACAGCTTAGGTCACATCTGATAAAGAACATTTAAAAAGAAGGAAAAAGGCGATAACTGATTTATATGCAGAAAAGCTAAGAACATAAGCGACTTTTAGGTAGAGTCACTAGTGTTGTATTAACAGCTAGACTTGGATCTTAGCAACTGCAGAGGTGAAGAAACGTTTTAACGGCTGAAAGCAAAGATGTAATTCTGTTAAACTATTAAAACGAGACAAAAAGCTGTTGAAAAAATTAAAATAAAATGTTCTCGTCTTTAAATAACAAAGACACCTTTCCTTTTCAAGTACCTTGCTGCTTCCTCCGTTCATCCCACTCGCCCATCTGCCTGGACAGATGCCAGCTGCTGTTGTTATAGATTCTCTGCATTGATCTCACAAATGTATACACTATCAGCGCTCTGCAAACAGACATGTCGGATACAACACCAACTACAGCCATTACAACCCAAGACATTTGAGTTTTGAATTGTTCGTGCCTCATTTGAACAGAAAAAAAGACAAAACCACTAAATAAATATTAAAGGTTGGGTGTGTCATTTATTTCAGAAACACTGTTATATTCCATGGAATGCTCTTAACATCCCGACAGCAATGAATAAATCAAATGCTTTGACAATAAATACATAACAAAAAGTCATCTGTGGAAGCCGTGGCGCTGTAAAAAGCACGACCAATCATCTGAGCCGGACTGGCTAAAGTAACTGGATGGCCTACCTGCCTGTCAGCCTTCCATCTGTGCACTAAGTTATCTCGTGCCCTCATTGGTCATGTGCGTGTTCGTGTGTGTTGGAGGAGGGGCTCTGGAAGGAAGTCTGAAGGAAGAGGCAGATTTTTTTACGGTTGTGTACTTTCAAATTCTAGCACATATTTAAGATGTATTGTTCCATATTATGTTTGAAAATTATTTTTTTACTTGTTATTTCTATTTCAGAAATATTTTGGACTGTTCATTTCTTGTGTCTTAATTTATCTTATCTGCATTGCCTTGATTTTTATGCTGCTGCAACGCAAAAATATCCCAAAATGAGAACAATAATCTATCCATCCATCTATCCATCTATCTATCCATCCATCCATCCGTCCGTCCATCCATCCATCTATCTATCCATCCATCCGTCCGTCCATCCATTCATCCGTCTGTCCGTCCGTCCATCCATCCAACTATCCATCCATCCATCCGTCCATCCATCTATCCATCCATCCGTCCATCCATCCATCTATCCATCTATCCATCCATCCATCCATCCATCCATCTATCCATCTATCCATCCATCCATCCATCCATCTATCCATCCATCCATCTATCCATCTATCCATCCATCCGTCCATCCGTCCATCCATCCATCCATCTATCCATCCATCCGTCCGTCCGTCCATCCGTCCAACTATCCATCTATCCATCTATCCATCCATCCGTCCGTCCGTCCATCCATCCAACTATCCATCTATCCATCCATCCGTCCATCCATCCATCCATCCATCCGTCCATCCATCCATCCATCCATCCATCTATCCATCTATCCATCCATCCATCCATCTATCCATCTATCCATCTATCCATCCATCCGTCCATCCATCCATCTATCCGTCCATCCGTCCATCCGTCCATCCGTCCATCCGTCCAACTATCCATCTATCCATCTATCCATCCATCCGTCCGTCCGTCCATCCATCCAACTATCCATCTATCCATCTATCCATCCATCCGTCCATCCATCCATCCATCCATCCGTCCGTCCATCCATCCATCCATCCATCTATCCATCCATCCGTCCGTCCGTCCATCCATCCAACTATCCATCTATCCATCTATCCATCCATCCGTCCGTCCGTCCGTCCATCCATCCAACTATCCATCCATCCATCCGTCCGTCCGTCCGTCCGTCCATCCATTCATCCGTCCGTCCATCCATCCATCCGTCCATCCATCTATATATCCATATCTATTCCACAATAGCACTGGGACAGAGAACTAAATCAGCCGCAGATTTCAGTAAAAATGCCCAAATGAGTAGAATATTGTTGTTACATTAAACACAGTATACCTGTTCTGTACAGCCACACACATACACAGTATAGAAGGTGGTCCATAGCGTTAATATGAGCTATCCAGTCATCCCTCTCACAGCGCTGTATAGGTAAGTGTCATACAGCCGCAGCGTACGCTATTAACCGCTTTCTAGGTCAAAGCGTGAATCAGTACTAAGCACCAGCAGCTCCACAGATACGCAGGTAAAGTGTTTTCATTCCCTGAACTCCCCACCAGGATTAGGAGAACAATCTATTCAGGGATGTAATTAGCAGCGAGAAGCATGAGAAATGGTGGGTGTGTGTGTGTGTGTGTGGCCTAGCATTACTATACTTGTGGGGACTTAAATCCGTTTACACAGTCACGAGTGGGGACTCTCCTCCCTTATGGGGACACAATGGAGGTCCCAATGAGGGGAATCATTAATTTTTGGGTGAAGACTTTGTTCAATGTAATGTCCCCTGAAGTGATGTATACATGGTATGCATGCGTGTGTGTGTGTGTGAGGGGGGGGGGGGTGTGTGGAGGTGTGTGAGTTTAGGTTCATAGGGGCTCATTTGACTGCATGGATGACTGAGCAGATTGCCATGTGGTTTAAGTGTATTGTGTGTGTGGTTATGTTTCTTGAAGATTGAAGTCTAGCAGTGAGATTGCATCACTCACATGTTCACACAGGATAATGTTATTAAGACGGTGTGATGAAAAAAACGAAATTGTACATATGCTGTCGTGGCTTTAGTTTTGTCGATGTCCACCAAAATTAGGAAGAATCACTAAATGTCTCGATGTAATAAAGGTCTGATCATAATATTTCAAAATGTTTATCAGTGGTTAACTAGCTTGAAAGCAAGAGATGCTGCTATGTCTAACAACATGTATAGTTTTGACGAGAAAAAGTACAGTACATGTAATGTTATTTTCTTCTACTATACATGTTTACAAGTATTACAATGTCGTCTGTATAGTATAGTGCTCATATGTTTCAGTGTTGGTGTACTGCCTGAATATGCTTCATGAAAGGCAGGTTTTCCTTTCAATACAACCATTTGGGATCTTCTTTTCCGAGGTCACATGTTCTTGTCTTATTTGATACACTGAAGTAAAAAACATCTTATTTGTATTTATTTGCTGTTGTATTTGATATCGAGGTCATCCAGAAGTAACAAAGGGCACCCCTCCCAACCCTGTCTATTGCTGCATAAAAACCAGTTTGTGGCATCATGGCCATGTTTTCCATTTCAAATCAAAGCCTAACTTAAAAAGACACTTTTATAATAAACTCAGTTGCTGTTCAAAGGCAGTATCTGTTCCTCAGCTCTTTCATAGAAAGCAGCCGGACGGAGGCCATGCCTTTAGCTCGTAAACACACACTCCACATCAGCCTCATCATACAGAGCAAGAGGGCAGAGGAAGATGAAAGGGGGAGACGACGAGAAGGTCTTGTACGCATCAGTGTTCCTCGAGGTCAATTTGACCCCAGGCTGTTTTAGTAATATAAAACATATATCAATGTCAATATTTTACACTATTTGTGTTGATTGTGTAGGATGATATTGAGGTGACTGTTACATGCAAATGTATCATGGTAAAACAAAACGACCCTCTGCTTTAGTTATTGGTCCTTCAACAACATCAGAAAGATCTTACTTTAACATTTTATTTCAGTCAGTGAGATTTGATGGTGATTTATATATTCTCGATAGTCACATAGGAATTCTGGATGTATAAAGGGGTCTGTGGGGGGGAGGTTGGGGTCATGTTTTATTTAAATGGTTATTTAGGTAGTCAACTAAGATACCTAAAACACCAGAGACATACATGTTGGTTAACATTTGGAATATGATCATTGTCTTGAGTTTTAAACTAATGAGGTTTAGCACAACTTCAACAGGAAGAGGAAGCTCTTCATTCGTATTACACGTCACTTCTTTACCCTCTCCTCCCTCATTAAGTCATCGGGGGCGTCACTCCCCAGCTAACCAATCACTCCTCTCTTCATTCTCACAAGCCTATCGTTGCACCCGCTAATCCCTTTAGATTAGATTACTTTATTGTCATTACAAAAATGCAAGCACAGTGTAACGAAATGAAAGGAGTCAGTTACATACACAATTATCAGAAGTATGTACAAAATAAATGATACAAAAATAAAGGTAAATAGATGGGAAATGTATAAATAGGAATAAATACACAGATAATAATAAATACAGTGAAAACAGAATTGCGCTTCAGCACACGACAACAACTAGGCGGTATGGGACAGCGTGGGGTTCATTGTCAGCAGTCTGACTGCTGAAGGGAAGAAGCTGTGCGTCGTCCTGTTGGTTCTACCCGGGAGGCTGCGGTATGCGGCATCCTCTCCACCTGATATGCAGGTGGAGAGGATGCTCTCCATGGTGCAACGGTAGAAGTTCATTAGCACCTGGGAGGATAGGCGGAGTTTTGCCAGTTTCCTCAGGAAGAAGATGTGCTTGTGAGCGTTCTTGACTAGGTCTGAGGTATTGGTGGTCCAGGAAAGGTCCTCCGAGATGTGGACTCACAGGAACTTGAAGCTGGTGACCCGCTCAACCTCTTCTCCACTAAAATGGACTTGTCAGCTGTCATTCCAGGTGACAATACGCAACCCTCCTCCACCCCTTTCGCCTCCCGTCTCCTACAGGACCACGCTAATCCTTCTCCCTTCAGACCGGTCCCACCTACTTATCACCACCACCAGTGTCTAGACCCCGGGGCGTTTCTTCGGAGCGGTTCTTCCCCTCCTGAATGATAATCCTGCAAACCGGGGCCTAATCGCCAAACACCATTCCATTCTCCTTTCATACATCAACGTCTCTCCTGATTGAACTGGGGTCAAATTGACCCCAGAGGATAAAGGGTGTAAAGTAAATCTGAGGATAACAGGAGGGTTAAAGTGCCCAGAGGTTGCTTTGAAGGCAATTCATTTCTAGCATGGTAACATTCTGGTGTTTAGAGGTTATAGTTTAAACGTCTTTCATTAAGCCGAAATCAGACTATTAAGTCCATTACATGTCCCAATCAAACCAATATGTGGCATTGGAAAAAAGCGCTTCCTTTATTTGGCGTTCCTTCAGTTTAATCTGAATGTGTCCTGCCCAAGACACAATGATTGCTTCGTCTCACATAATAACTTCTTCTAAAAACAAAAGAGGTAATTGGAACTAGGGGTGGGCGATATATATCGTCATATCGCCCACCCCTAATTGGAACGTCCCATTGAAATGTCATTAAATAGTTTTTGTGTTTCCATGTGTCCAGTGCAGGTGTTCATACAGCTATGTAAGGTGTATTTTCCGCTCATTCCTCTCCTGTCCTTGCGACTGCTTCCACAGAACAGTATCTCAGGGTCTGTTTATATTGCAAAGGTTTGATTGACAGCTGTGTCGGCCTCATGGGGATCCCCTGTGCTGTTGACCGCCCCCGGGCGGGCTGTTGCCGGGCAGAAAACCCCCGCAAGTCGGAGAATGTCAATCAATCGCATTTGTTTTGTAAAGTGGGAATATATAGTGCTTTACTGCACACATAATAATAATAGAGGGCTTTGTGAATAATGAGGAGGACTTTGAAGACACATACAGCCTGTTTGGGTCCAGAAGTCTGCTGCCAAACGTATTACATTTGGACCAGGTTTAGAATAATCTCTTTGAGTATTGTTGTCACGATACTGGTATTTCTTACTTGAATACGTTACCTTGAAAATATCGATATTCAATAACATTTTTGATGTCAGAAATAAAAAGAACCGGTGTATGAAAAACTGTTTCAAATATCGAGCAATGATATTTGATAACACTCATACAGAGTGTATGTGATTCAATAGCATTGTAAGCTTTATTTCTACAGTCCGGACAACATGTACACTATTAATTGCCTACTTTTAATAATGACTTAATTAGGACAAGGCTTAGTCTTGACTTGATTCAACTGGGAATTGGGCAAACAAAACCATTGGCAATCAAAACGGCAAACTAATTCAATAACGTGTCCACCCATGATTCAGATTTGCACCAAATTTAATTGGTTTTTCGAAATACTGCTGACAAACGAACAAATGGAAAACATATCGTCCCTGTGGTGGTGGTATTGATTTGCTCTACGTGTCTGTGAGCATGAACCAATGGCTGCTGCAAAAAGAGCACATGTGCCCGAAACAGTCCCATAACCTGGGGTAAAACGGGAAGGCTCCCATAATTGTCTCGACTATCTGAAAGACAGAGGACTATAACTGGAGTTTCAGAAAATCCCTGAAGGTCAGTCGCTGTCACTTCACTATGATTATTACATAACAGACACACACACGGTGACACAAAGGTCTTCAGGGTGAGTTGTTGGACCATGATGACGAATCAAATATCAAAACATCCATCATCTGCAGACTGACACTTCAGTTTCATATTGAGCCCGGTTAAGGACCTGTAGTTCTGAAGAACATGTGTGAATTGGCTCTATTTCCTTTTTGACATATTTTCTGCCAATAGATTACAACCTATCCATATTATGAGCTTCATAACCACATGTCCATTGACTGGCCTATTATTAAACACAGTGCTGCTGTTACCTGATACCTGATTAGACAATAGTGTCTAAATAATAGGAGATTTCGATTAAAATGATGAATAATAAGTCAGGGATAATGTGCAGCGAGGCTTTCATTATTGAAAAAATTAAATAAATTGACGGAGTTTGTTGTCTAGAGCTGACAATAAATCAACCGACTTCTTTCTGCAGATTGATATGACTGCCATAGTCCCTTGATCCTCCTTAGCAACAGTCGGTTCTCCTTAGCAACGGTCTGTTAGCGAACAATAACAACCTCTGGAATGTCCAAATTGACCAATCAGCATTGAGTATTCATCCAAGCTGTGTAATAAGGTGCAATATGCAACTCTCTTGCATTAAAACGCCGGTTACACTTAAAAGGTCCCATGTCATGGCCATTTCTACTGATCATAATTCCACAGCCGAAGTAAAACCACTAAGTGTGGCTTGATATTGAGAAAGAAAAAGGTTTCTAACGCTGTGAGAGTGGGTCTGTGGAGAGCATTTCTCCGCCATCCCAACTCGTCTATTACCAGCGTTCAGGGAGCTCTATGCAAGTCAATGGGACTCCCTGTTAGTTGAACATTTACGCTAAAGGTCCTGGTGTGTGAGGAGCTCCTTGGATTGGTCCATTTTGGTTCCCGGAAGAAAGAAATGGAAAAAGAGAAATCTCCAACGAGGCGTTCTGGGGCAGCACAGACAGGTCTTCTCTGTGTTAGAGTTTTACTTTGTGACTCTGCAGACCGTTTACATCCATTAAAAGCTACGTAACACACAAGGGGACGGGTACGGAAAAGTAAAAAGTAAAAAGTATGACAAAACATCGTATTTGTATTTATTTGCTGTTGTATTTGATATTGAGGTAATCCAAAAGTAAGAAAGATCAACCCTCCCAACCCTGTCTATCACTGCATAAACACCATGTTGTGGCATCATGTGGTCGTGTTTTCCATTTCAAATCAAAGCCTAACTTTTATAATAAACTCAGTTGCTGTTCAAAGGCAGTATCTGTCCCTCAGCTCTTTATAGAAAGCAGGAGGACGGAGGCCATGCTTTTAGCTCGTGAACACACGGTCCACATCAGCCTCATCATACAGAGCAAGAGGAAGATGAAAGAGGGAATAAGATGAGAAGAAGGAGAAGAGGGCATGTAAAAGCTATTCATTTTAATGTGGGTTTCTTTAAGCGCTCACTTTAAGGGAGGGGTGCACATTATGCAGGAATATCAACGTTACTATTGAGAGGAGTCGGTTTAAAACACAAAATAAAAACAGGTGTTATACAACAAATGAAATGGGTTTCTATCTCTTTCGTTAAAGGAGTAAAAAATAAACCCACCGGGGTTTGTTCGGTCACACATGAGTTAAAATCTCAATATAGCTTCATATCCTCCAGGGGTGTTCTGCTAATCCTAATTAATCCTTTACTATGATGATGATGTGTCTCCTATGTGAACACACAACCAGAGCACGGGGAATTGCATCATACAGTATACTGCATACTACTTTGCCAGTTACAATATCAACACTATAGCTTGTTCTCCTAAACAATTAAGTTGATCCTATGCAAAGTGTGTTTAAGACTGGTATACTTTACAGAGGTTTTACCCTGTTTGTATTAATGGAAGCTGTGGAAGAAAAAGCTTGTAACAGATTTGTTTTGTATGAATGCCCTTGAGCAAAACACTCAACGTGTTTTCCATCTCCGCTGCTGAGGTTCGAGGTTCGAGGTCCGGTTTCTACCAAGCTAATGGTGCTAGCTGGTAGCTGGCTCGCTGTTCTTCCCACATGCCACACCCCGGAACCGGCGGTCTTCAGACTCTGGCCCCCCCGCACCAACCTGTGAACCTTTGGGACAGAGCCTTCAGTATGGCAGCCCCCACTCTCTGGGCAGTGGCGAACCGTCAGGGCCTTCAAGGTATTCAGAGATACCCTGGAACGCTCAGATAAAACAAACAAAAAAATCGATTTAATTATATAAATAAAATGAATAAATGAGAATGGTATCTGTGTTGTTGATCTGTAATATTACAGTGTTACGTTGATTTGTGTGTCCTTCTCGGACCATGCTCTACGCATTTCAGTGGTTTTGTGTTAGAAAAGAAAGCAACCAATCAGATCTTGTTCTGGGTCTCTGGGTAGAATATCCTTCAACAAGGTATTCTACATCCTTCATCGAATGCCCTGGCCGTTGCACTGAATGAGAGCGTACGTTTGGACTGACAGTTTGATCAACCAATCATATATTGATTTGTAGCCAATGGGCGTGTTCTTTCAGAGTTCCCCTCGGTTCCAGGGTATTCTAGAAGGCCCGCTAGTTAACTGGCTCGAGGGTGGGTGTGTCTACAGAAGGTCCAGTTGTGATAGCCACGGTTCGCCACTGCTGGAACGCCACAACATCCCCACACTTGGCCCTCAAGTCCCACCTGTCTGCCAAGGCCTTTGGCCCCAAATCTATTTGTTGTTTTTTCTGTCTAACTGTCTTTTGTTTTTGTTATGTGTGTTTATACTCCTGTTCTTCCTTGTGAAGCGACTTTGGGTCTCATGAAAGGCGCTATCGAAGTCCAAGTTATTATTATTAACGTCCATCCAGTGATTCTGCTCAGTGACGACAGATCATCGCTTTCAACCTTTCCTGAGTCAATGGGGTAAAACCATATGTCGTTGTCAAATGGACTAACTGTGTTTACGTGTGCAGCAAGAGCCGCTTTGCTCACAATATGCACCAATAACGGCACAGAACACCAACCATGGCCAATCATATGTGTCTTAAAGAGGCCCTATTATGCTCTTAGGGTTTTCCCTCTCGTGTTGTATAGGTTTGTGTGTATGTGTGGTCTGCAAAGGCTAAACTCCATGTGTTCCCTCCAGAGGGAGTTTCTCTTAGTCACATAGAGGACTTTAAATCAGAAATGGATTGATAGCAGTGTGCGTGCGTTTTGTTTGAGTCCCTGACTCAGTGTGTATATCTGCATTCTGCCTGAACACACACTGTTATTATTCAGTGATGTTTTTCTGTTAACTTTGAGACGTTTGTCTTATAATAAAATATTTACATTTGTCAAAAGGCTCTACAGAGCTACAGCTCTCCCAGCTATGGCTTCAAAATGAGTAGGAGGTGTGTGTGTGTGTGTGTGTACGTGTGTGTGTGTGTGTGTGTGTGTGTGTGTGTGTGTGTGTGTGTGTGTGTGTGTGTGTGTGTGTGTGTGTGTGTGTGTGTGTGTGTGTGTGTGTGTGTGTGTGTGTGTGTGTGTGTGTGTGTGTGTGTGTGCAGCATGGGTGTGTGCAGCATGGGTGTGTGTGTGCTGAAGTTTGTTTATCAGTACGTCAGTGGGTTTGAATTGGATTCTTTTTTCGTCCTGGTGGTGTGTGTCAGTGTTCACGGGTGTGTGTCTTCCCAATTTTGTGTTTTTATGTGTGTTTGTGCAACTGCATCATCTCTCTACCTCCCTACATCTTACTAGGGCACACAGGCACACACACACACACTTACTTTATCATCTAATGCCAGCTAAAGCCGACTACTAAGGTCCAACCGAGTCTCTCTGACTGTTTATCACAGACTGTCACTCTTTCTCTCCTCGCGGCACACACACACACACACACCCCCACACACACACACACACACACACATCCCAATTTTCCCCAGTGGCTGCCTGATTGAAGGTTCCTTGCCTCGCCCTTTTAGATTTACTGTAATCGTCGGCGGTGGGAGGGAGTGAGAAAATACATGGAACGGAGGGGATAAAGAGAGTGATGGAGTAAAAGTAGAGGGTATGGAGGAAGAGGAGTGATGGGGAAAAGAGAGAGGTGGCAAGGAGGGTGTAAATAAAGGTGCGACAACACATGGCTGAAGATGAGGAAGGAAAGGGATGTGAAAATAGAATAATAAACACAAGAATGACGTAGAAGAGGAAAGAGGAGAAAGGACACAGAACACATCTCCCATTAAACAGATATTACAGCTGCTGCCGGTCCAGAGTTCACCGCCACTTTACAACCTCTGGTGCTGATGATATAACACTCCGTTTTAAAGATCAATTTGTCACTTTTCATCTCCTCCTACACCTCATTCTCTTCCTCGCCTTCTGCAGAGGCTGAGGGCAGAGATGCCAGAGGAGGAGGCGCGATGATGACTTCTATTTACGAGCATTTTTAACGATGTCATCTGCAATCAATGCTCCCCTCTCCTCCTGCACGGTTTCCTGTTCCTGCAATACGACTCCGACACACACTGACAAACACACACATTGCTCTAAGTGCCCTGCAGACTGAATCAATTCCCAAGTTGTCCTTACTTTTCTCCGAACATGTCACTGATACGCTATGGCCAGCGGCTCTAAAAGTCCAGCTGTCCTTGAAGGGCTTCTATGGCTTTTATGTATTTATTTATTCTCTAATGGACCAGATAAGTGCTTTCAAATGCTTTCAGTACATGGCTTAGTTGAATACTTGATTCTGATTAGTCTATTTGGACAATCTAGATGTCTGTTATTTGACGCTAACAGACCGTTGCTAAGGAGAACAGACCGTTGCTAAGGAGAACAGACCGTTGCTAAGCAGGATCAATGGAATCTGTGCAGTCATATCAATCCGCAGAAAGAAGTCCGGTCAATTTAACGTCAGCTGTGGACAACAAACATTAGTTTTCCTCCATCAGAAAACAGTGGAATACTTTTTGCATATTCATTTTAATATTTTTTTATAGAGCAGGAAAACTTTGGATTCATGATGACTAAACTGTCATCAGTAAAGAAAATAAAAAGAGATCAAGAGAAGGAAAGAGGTTAAAAGACAGAGAGCTGGACTTCAGAGAAATCAACAGAAGAAGACAGACAGGAAGTAAACACTAAAGGGAACAGCAGAAGAAGACAGACATGTATTTCTTAGTGGAATCAATAGGCGCGTTCACACCTGAGTACTTTTCCCCGTACTTTTCCCGTTTAGTTCCGTTAGTACCCCTTATGTCGCGTTCACACCAAAAAGAGTACTTAGTGCCGGGAACTTTTACCCCCATTTTTAGTGCCTGCTGAGAGGTGGTACTCTCCTGGGAGAAAAAGTGCACCAGTTCTGATTGACTGGGCGAATTGGAAACCATGCCCCGTAAAACTCTGAAATGTTTTGTAGAGCCGCCATTTTATTATCCTCGCATTAGCATTATTAGCATTAGCATTCGCCCAGTGAAAAAACGCAGAGAGACTAACTTATAGCAACACAAAAGAGAACATGGGAGCGGTGGAGATGAGGAGGTGTCGGCGTTCTGGCGATTTACTCGGAAGGCTTCAGTAGAAGCTGCTGGGAGTCCCAGCAGCTTCGACTGAAGCCAGTCCCCAACTCCGGGGACTTCCGGCCGGGGACTTCGGTGGCAGTATACGCCGTGAAGTGGTTTGCGGCCTGCCAGTAAACCCAAAGCAGAAGAAGAAGAAGTGACGTCAGCGGCTCATTTGCGTAATCTTCCCTCAGGGAACTTATTCCGGTGTGAACGCGATCGGCTCTTAGTTCCATGGGGGCACTAAGTGCTGGGAACTAAGTACTTGGTGTGAACGCGGCTAATACGATCATTTTAAATCAACATTGTGTGTAAAGTTGATGGTTTATTTGTGGTCGTGTAATAAGCAGGTGCAACACCTTTGCGTCGGGATCCTGATCACCATGTCGGTATTTTGTTTCTCAATAATGACGCCTCACTGCACATCTTCCCTCACTTAACCTTTCATCTTCTGGTGATCCTTGATATGAAAAAGTCCTCCAACATGACCTTACTCTCTTCTCCGTATAAAACGTGGATGTGAGCAGATGGAGTCTCTCCTCAGACAGAGAGACAATGAAGTGAGATAATAGCCCACAGCTAATCCACTGCACACTGAAAACTCATTACTCCTTCAGAAAAAAGAAAAGAATAATCCTGCTCCCCAAGACGGAGAGATATTCTGCTTAAGGTGGAAGGTTGGTGCTGCTCCTCATGTGTGAAATGTCTTTTAAGCACAGTTCAGCGGATTTGACTCGTCTTTATTGACGAGTAGCTCCGTACGTTACGAGCCTGCCGGTGAGCACACACACTCACACACACACCACCAGCAGTGAACACACACACGTCTAAATACACAACACAGCAACAGAACCCGGCACTTGTAAAGCAACATATCAGTGTATTAGTACGTTGCACAACATGTCTGCCTGGAATCAAACAGACAAGATGTAAATGATTGAGGATGAGTTACACGTATGTACATGCTACATTAAGTCACATAATGGAGAACAGGCGGTCAAACAGAGTGTGTGTGTGTGTGTGTGTGTGGCTTGATAGATGATGGGAAGGTATTTATAGCTTCAATGTATGGATAAATACATGTATTGTGCAATTACTTAACACTGAATTTGAAACTTTGTGTACTTTTACATCAGATAATAGTTTGGAAATTGAGACGGGAAAAAATAGGCTTTAATGTAAAAGTCAAAATGCTTTTCTGTTCTGATTTAGTCTTTGACATTTAATGTGAGTTACCTAAAGCTCCCTTTAAATGTGAACTCATACCTGAACACCACTCATAAATCCTTAAAAGGTTCTTTAACATCAGGTGGTACATAATAAACGAACTGTCTCTTAGTGACGCACTAGAACACCCTCGAGATCTCTCTGCTATAGTTTAAAGTGATTTATTGACGTGCTCAAAAGGGGATAAGCTGCCAAATGTCAGAGCCTTTAAAGCCTTCAGGCAGTGAAGATCAAATACTCATATTGTCAGTCAATGGTTTGAGACATGATGTGAAGCTCTGTCCCCGGTGACAAAGTGACATCATCCATTATGTCATGTAACGCAATAGTTGCACCATCTGACTTTCTCAACTGAAAGTCAGATGGTGCGACTATTGCGTTGTTTACAGCCTTGTAGATCCGAACAAAAACAATTCGGAAAAGGAAGTGGGTGATTAAAGAGGATATATTCTACAGATGTTCAGGTGTATATTAGTATTGAGTGTCTCTACTGGGACATGTCTCCATGTTTCTTTATTTTTCTCATACTGCCTGTGCTGCAGCACCTCTTTTCACCCTCGGTCTGAAACCAGAGCCCAGTCTGCTCTGATTGGTTAGCTGGCCGGCTCTGTTGTCCCGCCCATTAGCCTATCACATACAATTTGTTGGAGCGCTAGCCAATAGAAGAGCAATCCAAACCATGATGTTTTTCACACAACTTGGTTGCAACATACTCAGGTGATTGATACAGAAATGCAAGATTCAAATGCTTTACTGCATAGGAAACATAAAACAAGCCTTCTCTACCGTATATTCTTCTTGCAAATGTCCAATCCCTGAACAATGAGCTTGATGGACTCTGGAGCAGGATGCCATTTCAACAGGACTGATACTATAGTGAAAATAAAACCTAAGGAAAACAATATTCCTTACATGAAAGCAGAGGTCCGCCTTCTAACCTATTGGTGGGTAAAGTGTGTCCCTTCTAAAGGAGGGCAGTGAACACCACCATACAGTGGGCTGATTACGTTCAAAAGCGTTGCTTAAGACTTTAAACCAAATCATCAGGCGCTTTAATAATTGAATCCGATTTTTCTTTTTTAACCACAAAGGGTTTTCAATTCAATAAAGGCTCATCCTCTCCTGACATCAACAACAACAGCCCAGGGTTAGATTTCCACTCTGCTCTGAGGGTCTCTTAGCACAAATAACCAAAACCTCTGAGACCCTTTCACCTTCAACTGCACCATCTGCATATTCACACATAATATCCCTCTCATAGTCCTTCAAAACCCATTGCTCTGCTCTGATAATCCCATGTCCGGGGAGTCGTAAGCAGCAGCACAAGCAATTACAAAATCACTCACATGCTGGAATCAAATTATTGAAGATTAGATTAAACCTTGATTGTGTTTATTCCCCCTTCAGGTGGAAAATGTTTGCTCAGCATGTGGAGATAAGAGTCGCTGCAGCAACAGGACGAATGCTGAGACCTGTGTTCACACATCTCGGTTAGCAGGTTGCACTCACTGGATCGTGAAATGCCCTTTTGGCCAATGCGCTTCAGTTTATGTTACAAATCAGCAGCCTGTTACATTAAGCTGTGCTCAGTGAGCCCTCCAGGGCAAATACATGTGTGTGGAAAGCAGGTAGCAGATGTGGAGGGAGTAGACATACGGAAAAAATAAGAAATTAAACATCAACTGACTTCCTCGACATCAGACTGAACAGAATAAGGGTGTCACACGACATTGGGGAAGCTCTGAATATCTAAAAGTTTGCAGGAAAATAGAAAAAGCAGAAACACCGTCACACACACACACACACACACACACACACACACACACACACACACACACACACACACACACACACACACACACACACACACACACTAACATTCATTCACGCTCTGAGGTGCAACAGTGAAGACATGAAGGTCGACCTTACCTCCCAACGCTTGTTTCATTACGAAATTCATGATGATGGCTTTTAATTCCCTGCCTTCTTTGTCCGAGCGATGTTACATTCAGTAGTGACGGAAAAGTAGAAGTCCTTTGTGGCCAGATCTAGGAAAGAGAAGCAAAGAAATCCTTAACAAAATTGATCTTAAACACCCCAAAATGCATCATTAACACAGCAAACGCAACAAGAAATAGGGCACATGTTAGAATTTCTTGAAATGCAAGGATAAAGAGGTCACTAAAACCTCACTCCACATTACTACAGACACTAAATATTTAAATAGGGTTGTAGAAATACTACAATCATTTTTGAATAGAGCATATATAGGCTTATCCATATTTGTTTGAAAAGCACGTTTCTTCAATACACTGATGAAGGACACCAAGGTCAATGGTTCAAACACAACCTGAAAAACGCCAAACAGCTCAAACCAGCAGCCAACACTCGTCTTTTCCTCACAAATGTGAATCTTTTTCAAGAACGGGGCTTTAGTGAGAAGGAGTAACGTGTCACGACGATCAGAAACACCCTCTCGAGTTTGCAGAAAGTGCACGGTGCAAGTCCTCGTGCTTGTCAGGACAATATGCTGCCATGCACGAGGACTCCGGAAGAAACCAGTGGTGTGTATTTTTTCCTCATCATCATGTGGTAAAACTTTCCATCCTCCATTGGAGGGACGGTGGAAACAGCCATCCCAAACAAGCTGCTCGTTAATTACGCAGCAAAGCATGCACGTTATCAGCTACATATGTGCTGTGAATGAGATCAAAATCGAGCTGGAGATACATTTACGTGCACAGAGACAGAGACGGTGTAGAAATGAGCGGGGATGCACATGCACTTCCTCGTTTGAGCCTGGCTTCAGCACCAGGGATAGCGTCCTAAACCGATGAAATGCATTGAAACATCCGCCGCAAAGCGTCCATTTACCTCCGTCCGGCGACTGGTTGAAATCCTCCTCACACACTCACACACCAAACACAGGGATCAGAGAGCTGCAGCGAAGTTATCCTGCAGCGGGCAACAGCTAATCGAACTGCTTGTCCCTCCTCGCATCTCCGGCTCCTGGGGCTGGGAAAAGAAGGACGTCCTTGGTGCTGCTTCTTCCTGCACACACACACTCACACACACTCACGTAGAGAGAAAGAGGAGGGGTGTAGTGGTGGTGGTTTGTGGATGGAGAAGCAGCTGCCGTTCACACCGTTTTGGAGAAGGAGCGACAGAAGGGATGGAGAGAGAAACGTCCCACTAACCCGACCGACAGAGTGATCAATTATTCAGCCCACTGACATCCTAAAGCCAGCCCTCTGTCTCTGAGACGGGGAGAGATTTCACTTAATACGGTAGTGCAGAATTAAGCGGGAAAATGATGGGTGTGGGGTAAACATCTCTTTGTCTTGTGTAATGTGACACACATCTGTTCGCATGCAGGAGACGTGATGGGAAGATCATGGTGTTCCTTTCTATAGGGAATTCCCGTGTGTGGCTTTTTACTACACCATATTGCAATTGCCTATGTGTTGCGTGGTTACATCATTACATTATTCTAGACAGCAGGATATATCAGTGGTGTAAACAGACAGTTTTAAAATGAACAAAGAGGCAACTCACCCTGATACCTGGTAAGATGCTTTGCCTTTAATCATCCTTGTATCCAACAAATAAAATCCCCATACAATGAAACCGAATACTCAATTATATGTTCAGGCAAACACATTTGACTACCGGATTATGTTTTCAGTTCTCTAAATACATGATTGAATACATGGTTTAGCAAAACACTGCAAAAAAGTTGATGTACAGTAATGACGTGATAAAATGGTGTATGGACTACTTTAAGCCTTGAGTTACTGTTTTGGCATTTTTAGTCTTGTCTTTTTCGCAACCAACAATAACACATGAGGGAGAGTTATTTACAACCTAATGCTCAAGACATTATAGGTTGACCAATATGTTAATGTGAAATTTCATACACTGAAAACACAATGTGAAAGGGTAACATTTGTAAGAGGAAACACAGAAAGCAACCATACTGGATAATGCCCGTGTAGCGATCTGTCATTCACAAAGTAGTCCCACCCCCAACGTCAATGTGACTTAAAATGGGGCCATACGTTGCACAATGAACACCATGCTGTATTGAAGAAGACTTGAAACTACATATTGAGACCATAAACTCAACAGGAAAATGTTTACTGAGGTGTTAAATCAATTGAGAAGAAGGGTCATTTTCTTGTAGACTTCGATACAACCTGACATGATTACAACCAGTGGAGTCGCCTCCTGCTGGATATCGGAGGAATTGCAAGTCCAGGACTCATCCGCTTTGGCATCACTTTTTGTCATTAAACGGAAGTCAATATTCACATTAGGTTTCACACAGGATACCATCTACAATTTTCAGACAAACTGTATTCTTACAGCATTCAATAGCAAGTCTAGTGTTTGTTATAATATTATTACAGTCTAACACCCCTATGGAGAATAAGAAAATGGGTCTGATTTAATTGGGAAGTTGTCCACATGTGTCTATGTGTACTCAACATTCCTGTAAATATAAACAGTTATGTTTACTCATAATATGAAGTCAGCCTCCACTTGAGTCATAATATATAACGTGATCTTTACGAGGCTTTCAACTGTTGTACATCAAGATCTTTTAATATGTTATAGGGAGTACTACACAGAACGTGAAATAATTGTGTAATATCTTACGATATGTGGGTCTTCAAAGTGTCTGTGAAACTGACTCATGTTGAGCTGGGAGACTATAACAACTTTAAGAGAAAGAAGTACAAACTGAAACCTGAGTTACGAAGATGTGAGCCTGTACCAGCCAGGGGAAGTCTTACACAACATACTTTCAATTGCTTTATAGAGAATAAAGGATCTAAGAGTTTGAACCATAATAGAAGCTGCAGTAAGTGAGGATATCTCGGCCTTAGCTGGATCATTTTTCCTACAAAATCCTTTGGACAAAAGTTTAGAAAATGAAGGTGTAACGCCCCGTCTACACTACAGGCATCGAAAAATGCTTTCAACGCTTCGCCCATTCATTTGAATGGGGTGACGTAGAAGATTTTGAATCTTCGCCGAACTGCATTGTGGGGAGCATGGCATGGCTTTGCAAGCATCACAAGCCTCTATCGGCATCAAAAGTTGAACAATGTTCAACTTTTGAGGTTCGATGCTTGGCATCAGCCAATCAAATCCCGTTTATGCAATTCGTGCCAGTACAAGCGCTAGCCAATCAAACCGCGTGCAAGCTGGGAGAGCCAGACCGCAGTTCATTTCCTCATATTCCAAACGAGAAATTACGGTAGCAAATCACCCGGTTCTTTACGACCTATTTACCGGGATACAAACCGGAGGAGCGAGGCATAGAGGGAGGTGGCAGAGACAGTGGGTGAAACTGGTAGGTTTTCGCCTGTTTGGGGATTTTATATCCAGTTTACTTCGTTTTAACATTGCTATTGCTTTGTATGTCGGGGGCGGGAGATTCATGTGATTTGTTGTTGGTCGCGCTGCTTGCAAAAAATCGCCAAGCTTCAGACACGCCCAGCTTCAAGATTTTTTTATGCCTGTAGTGTAGACGGGCCGTAAGGATTCAACACAAAAAGAGGCCATTCCCAATGTCCTCGCTTTGACAAATTGTCATTACTGCATTGTTATGGTTGCCTTTCAAGTATAAACTTCACTCATTCACTCAAGTTTGTACATTATGTCTCTTATTATTTGGCCAGCAATGTGATCTGGACAGAGATATTGACAAGAAAATATTCAGCCTCCAGTAAATTGTGGAGCATTTTGTTCACAATCTGAATGCCTGAATCCCAAACAACTCTGACGGCACTTTCATGAAAACATGTTTACTTTTGGGTCTGTGCAGTTTCGATGGAAACTAGCCTTGTTTTTTTCAAATACTGGATGTAGTCTATGAAAATACTGGATGTAGTCTATGAAATATGTCGATATTTTACCTTAGGACAGATACATTTATTTTACCTTCAACAGCTTTACACTGCACTCTTTAATTTAACATACTATAAAACACTGTCATATATCATGCATACAATATGTACCGACCTGTTTCACCACTTACATCTAGATGCTATATCAAGATTCAAACCCAGCATGCAATTTGTAAGGCTACTCCACCACAACACATACACACATGGTCATCATGTAATAAGAAAAGGGTAAAACGCAAACTGTTGCTCTACCCTGATCTTGATTCCTTGCAGAAATGTGTTTTCTTATGGAATATTTCATATACATAAACATGACGAATACATCATAGAAGCAGGTTATTTATCTTACACATAGAATCAGCCCTGTACCGATGTTGGGCTGTTTATTCCATAATGCTACTTAGCCCTTTGTGTTCACACTTCATTAAATGTGTCCCTATCAGTATCTTGCGTGCTGGGAGGTTTTAAACTGTAAGGCTGTTTTTTACAGTGACATCAAAGATGATTCAGTATTCAACTTTATCCTGGAAGAAAATGTGTTCTGCAAATGTATGCAAAGCTCTGACACTAACATTTCCCACCCTACACCCTTCGAGCTGTATCTCATTTAGCATCCCATTCAGCACACACTGATGCTCTCTGGTTGGCATGATTTGTATGTAAAACCGTGCCAATTTGAGGCCCTTCACCATTCAGCTGTGTAACAGGGACTTGACATGTTTCCTGGAATTAGGCGGCATGTAGAGATTTTTGATCCCCCCCTCTCATTTCATCTCCACCGTTCACTTCATTTGAGGAGTATTGTGAACAAAAGCATGAACAGTGTGCCAAACTCAGGTAATTAGACTTCCTCCTCTCTCCACCGAGGAATTCTCCCCACATACTGAAGCTCAGACGAGGAACAGTTAAGACATTTCAAAACATGTTTCTGCTTGGTGTTAAATGCAACTGCACATTTACGGTTTGAAGTTAAACAGATTATCTTCATAATAGCAGGACATATTATGCTAATGTTCAGGTGTATATCAGTATTTAGTGTCTCTACTTTAAAGACTCCTCTCCTGCTAATGTTCAGGTGTATATCAGTATGTAGTGTCTCTACTTTAAAGAGTTCTCTCCTGCTAATGTTCAGGTGTATATCAGTATTTAGTGTCTCTACTTTAAAGAGTCCTCTCCTGCTAATGTTCAGGTGTATATCAGTATTTAGTGTCTCTACTTTAAAGAGTCCTCTCCTGCTGATGTTGAGGTGTATATCAGTATGTAGCGTCTCTACTTTAAAGAGTCCTCTCCTGCTGATGTTCAGGTGTATATCAGTATGTAGTGTCTCTACTTTAAAGAGTCCTCTCCTGCTGATGTTCAGGTGTATATCAGTATGTAGTGTCTCTACTTTAAAGAGTCCTCTCCTGCTGATGTTCAGGTATATATCAGTATGTAGTGTCTCTACTTTAAAGAGTCCTCTCCTGCTGATGTCCAGGTGTATATCAGTATGTAGTGTCTCTACTTTAAAGAGTCCTCTCCTGCTGATGTCCAGGTGTATATCAGTATGTAGTGTCTCTACTTTAAAGAGTCCTCTCCTGCTGATGTCCAGGTGTACATTACATTACATTACATTTATCTGACGCTTTTATCCAAAGCGACTTACAATAAGTACATACGACTAGGAAGACACAACCCTGAAGAAAACAGAATCATAAAGTACATCAGGTTTCATAGAGCCAAACATTTCAAGTGCTACTCAACTGGCTATAGATAAGCCAGTCCTTTATTAGTATATAAGTGCCTTGTTAGTAATTCTATCGCTCGAAGTGGAGTCGAAAGAGATGAGTTTTCAGTCTGCGCCGGAAGATGTGCAGGCTTTCTGCCGTCCTGATGTCAATGGGGAGCTCATTCCACCATTTTGGAGCCAGGATAGCAAACCCACGTGTTTTTGCTGATGGGAACTTGGGTCTGTATGTAGTGTCTCTACTTTAAAGAGTCCTCTCCTGCTGATGTCCAGGTGTATATCAGTATGTAGTGTCTCTACTTTAAAGAGTCCTCTCCTGCTGATGTTCAGGTGTATATCAGTATGTAGTGTCTCTACTTTAAAGAGTCCTCTCCTGCTGATGTTCAGGTGTATATCAGTATGTAGTGTCTCTACTTTAAAGAGTCCTCTCCTGCTGATGTTCAGGTATATATATATATGTTAATTGTTGTGCAGTTTCCTTAATAAATACAAAAAAACATGGATTTGTTGCTACTTCAACCTCCAGACAGCACAGCTCTGTCCTTGGTCGTGAAACAGCAGCCAACGACACTCATAGTTTACATGTAGTGTCTCTAGACCATCACTTGTTTTAAAACATAAGGAGAAGAGTCAGGCGATGGCATATGATTAATTATGTTCAATTGTAGGGAAATTGTGTTTGATATTTGAAACCCCAACCCATTGTTTCACGTTCCCCCTCCTCCTTACTGGAGTGGACATTATAATCTATTAGATACAGTATGAAGGACATTTCTAAACATATTAAGGACATTTGGCCGAAACGTCCTTAAAAAACAGGGTTTTACTAATTCCACTAATCCAGTAATTGTATACAATTAGTGGATCCTGTGATAAGAAATTGTTATAAAATCCAGGTGTAAATTGTTCATATAGACTATAGAGCAAATGAAAAAACCCTTTTTGAATAGAGTTATCAGTAGAAATCTTGACATGATTCTGTAGTCAAGTCAAAGTCAACTTTATTGTCAATCTCAAAATATGTTTGTAGACACAGAAAGATTGAAATACTGTTTCCCAAAGTCCCGAGGTATAAAATAACACATTCAAATACAAGAACACTCAATAATTACAAAAAAACACAAAATAACCGATAATAAATAGCTGCAAACTACAGTATTGTTGCTACATATTTCCTCTCAGAGTTGCTATTGGCTGAATCGGAGGTCGTCTGCGTTCACACACGAGCCTCCATCAGCCTGACAGGGCTATTGATCAGGAGCTGGCGTCAATAGCAACTCACATTGAATGATTTTTTAAGGCAGTTTATGTCATTGCAGTATTGCATTACCATTGTGACTCTGTGTCTTCTGATCAATGTTATTGATCAATTAGAGTATATGACCCTTAAGTGTTTAGTCAAATGTTATGGATTATGCTGATGGTGTGAAGAAAGGTATACAAAAATAAAATGTTAGTATTTATTCTTTGCTGTGATTGATTCATGATCTGGATTCGTTAAATGAACGAGTCAATTATTCAGGAAGAAACCTTCACTTCCATCACAGTTAAAAATAGCTGGTGCTTTGTCATTAATAGAAAGGCGCAGGAATGAGTCTCACAACTACTGGTTCCCTCGTCTCAAAGTAAATGTTTTTTAAATGTTATTTTGGTAACACGCCTGACATAAGGTCTGTGTTTTACACAAGCTTAAAAGATTTTAATGTTTAGTTCTACGACATAAAATATGTCAGTAAATACCACACTGGTGAATTTAAAAACAGTGGTTGCTAACAAGTGTCTAAATGAGACGACTAAACGTCATCACGCCCAACATTAGCCGCCTTTAGCTTAGCGGTTGTGACGTGAAGTCAAGTGACCGTAATGTGGTTCCTTATAGTATAACAATAGCCTTTTACTTATCTTATTTTCTTTACCATACCGAAATCCAATGGAAAAATCCCATTGCTTTTAGTAGTGGGAGCCCTTGCAATGCTAGCTATCTAAACTTATAAGCTATGCTATACTATGGCATACGCCTCTTTCTATGCTCAGGTTATGTTGTGTACCAAACACCTGAATGGTACCCTGAAAAACGCTCCTGTCTCTCCGCTGGTGTAGTTTTCTGGGGCTTCCTTTGGTAGAAATGAACATTCTTGTCCATGAAAAAATACGACAGTGAACTTTTTACCTTCAAATTTACAGAAGTTCGACACAAAAACATTGAAACTTTTGTTCATATGTCCCAGCTTTACCTTCAACCTTGCCTGACGCAATATCCCTGGGAACTGAGTAAAAGCAGAAACAGAATGAAAACTTTATTTATTTCTTAGATCCCTTCTGTTGCAAGAACTGAGCAGAAAAAAGACACCATACCATCTCTAGCACACTCACTTCGCTGACAACTTGTTAATTCCCACTATAATGCACTATATGCTTCTTTCACCCTGGCTGTGTCTCCACACACACACACACACACACACACACACACACACACACACACACACACACACACACACACACACACACACACACACACACACACACACACACACACTCACGCACACATGCACACATACACACACACACACACACACACGCACACATACCATGTATACATCACTTCAGGGGACATCACATTGACTTACATGCATTTCCTGGAGACTTATCCTAACCTTAACCATAACCAACACATGCCTAACCCTAACCAAGTCTTCACCCTAAAATTAATGATTCCCCTCATGGGGACCTCCATGTTGTCCCCATAAGGGAGGCGAGTCCCCCCACGTGACTATGTAAACAGATGTAGGTCCCCACAAGTATAGTAATGCTAGGCCACAGACACACACACACACGCACACGCACACACACACACCATGTATACATCACTTCAGGGGACATTACATTGACTTACATGTATTTCCTGGAGACTTATCATAACCTTAACCATAACCAACACATGCCTAACTCTAACCCTAACCCTAACCAAGTCTTCACCCTAAAATGTATTATTCCCCTCATGGGGACCTCCAATTTGTCCCCATAAGGGAGGTGAGTCCCCCCACGTGACTATGTAAACAGATTTAGGTCCCCACAAGTATAGTAATGCTAGGCCACACACACACACACACACACACACACACACACACACACACACACACACACACACACACACACACACACACACACACACACACACACACGCACACACACACACACACACACACACACACACACACACACACACACACACACACACACACACACACACACACTAGTTGGCAGTCTCTGGTTATCAGTGCATGAGGAACAGGGACATCAGAGGATCCCTGCTGACCTGATCTGTGAGTGTGGAGGTGGTGTGTATGTTACATGTATTCCCCTGTGACTGCGCTCAGGTCACTGATTTCCCCCGAGGATAATATGTATGGATAACCTTGGAGCTGTTGTTAATCCCCAGATACTGTAGGTGATAGAGTCCCTTTAATGTGACTGTGGGACCTGGGATAATGTGATTACTTGAACTACACACTCACACAACATAAATCAGTTAGTAATATGGCAAAGATTTGGAGCTGAGAGCAGTAATAGTGTGTCATGAAGGTCGTAGCTATGTAAGGGATCAAATGCAGCGAGGTGGACATAAGTGAAAACATAACAGGGTGTTCAGCAGACGGGTGTTTTCCCACTAGTTACACGGCTGAATACTAAATAAACCAACAACTTAACTCCACATTTAAAATGATCCCATTGTTTCAGTGGCATCAACGACTGCAACTGTGCCATATGCAAAGTCACTTATATACTAATATATAGCTATAATAGCACTAATCGAGGTTTTCTGTAACCGTCCAGCCAGTCTTTAGTGTGTGTCTCCAGTGTTTACTTCCTGTCTGTCTTTTTCTGTTGTTCCCTTTAGTGTTTACTTCCTGTCTGTCTTCTTCTGTTGTTCCCTTTAGTGTTTACTTCCTGTCTGTCTTCTTCTGTTGTTCCCTTTAGTGTTTACTTCCTGTCTGTCTTCTTCTGCTGTTCCTTTTAGTGTTTATTTTCCATCTCTCTTCTTCTGCTGTTCCCTTTAGTGTTTACTTCCGGTATGTGTTCTTCTGTTGTTCCCTTTAGTGTTTACTTCCTGTCTGTCTTCTTCTGCTGTTCCCTTTAGTGTTTACTTCCTGTATGTGTTCTTCTGTTGTTCCCTTTAGTGTTTACTTCCTATATTTCTTCTTCTGCTGTTCCCTTTAGTGTTTACTTCCTGTCTGTCTTCTTCTGCTGTTCCCTTTAGTGTTTACTTCCTGTCTGTCTTCTTCTGCTGTTCCCTTTAGTGTTTACTTCCTGTCTGTCTTCTTCTGTTGATTTCTCTGACGTCTAGCGCTGTGTCAAGGTAAGGTACGTTTATTTATATAGCAAATAAATATTCAAGAAGTATTCCACAGTGTTTCTGACGGAGGAAACTAATGTTTGTAGTCCGTAGCTGACGTTAAATCAACCAGAATTATTTTTGTGGATTGATATGACTGCACATAGTCCCTTGATATTGCCTAGCAACAGTCTGTTTGCCAAAAAATAACGACCTCTGGAATGTCCAATTGACCAATAAGAATGCAATAATCAACGTAGCAGTGTGTCACCTGATTTAAAAGTACATTTTAAGAATATATGTGTGTAGTTTTCGGGTAAGTCTAGTTTAAAGAGACATATCTAAAACCAAAAGGACTGAATAAGAACAGAAATACAATTTTGATGCCGTATTGTTGTCATCTGTTTCAGTTTGCAGACTATTATCTGAAGTAATAGTGCAGATTCAAATTAATTCCATTATAATTGCTCATACTAAACAAACAAATTGTAGCTATAATTATATTGCTTTCATCTACCAGGCTACACAAGATGGAAAATCAATAGACTATCCAACTCATTAAAAAAGGAGTTGCATTACATAATGTGCAACTCAAGCCTAAAGTCAATATAGAGAAAACTGTTACTAAAGATAATAATCATATTAATCATTGCTGTGTCAGTCCCGTTGGTGTTGTTGCTTTTTATTATAACGTGTAATCTTTAAGGAGCTGAAGCTTTATTAATACGCATTCAGTGACTGCGCTGGCATTATGACATTTCTCAGCGTGATGTTCTACTTTTGGATTTCATATTAAAAACTAATTGAGGCTTCGTATGCCACCTCAAGGCCTCGTTGAGATACAGACATCCCAGTTCTCAGAGAAACAATCCAATTCATTTTGTGCAGCTTTTCTCCACCTCAACAGATTACCGAGTGTCTCTCACCTCTTCTATTTACTGCAGAGGATAAAGATCAAAACAGAAATGAAGTAATACATTCTTGTTATCGTCAGGAGCGTCAATATTCAGTCAGTGTATTCAACCTGCAGTGCGAAGATTTGAGGAGAAGAACGCTGGAAAAAATCAGACTTATTGTCGCTCTTACAACATCAACAGATACAGTGAACCCTTTGGATTCTCCACACATAGCGTTGTGTGTTCCTTCCAAACAACTCAACTTTGGTTTCATCTGTCCACAGAATATGTTGCCAGTAGTGCTGTGGAACATCCAGGTGCTCTTTTGCAAACTTCAAACGTGCAGCAATGTTTTTTCTGGACAGCAGTGGCTTCCTCCGTGGTGTCCTCCCATGAACTCCATTCTTGTTCAGTGTTTTACGTATCGTAGATTCGTCAACAGAGATGTTAGCATGTGCCAGAGATTTCTTTATGTCTCGAGCTGACACTCTAGGTTTCTTCTTCACCTCATTGAGCATTCTGCGCTCTTGCAGTCATCTCTACAGGACGGCCACTCCTAGGGAGAGTAGCAACAGTGCTGAACTTTCTCCATGTATAGACACTTTGTCTTACCGTGGACTGATGACCATCAAGGCTTTCAGAGATACTTTTGTAACCCTTTCCAGCTTTATGCAAGTCAACAATTCTTAATCGTAGGTCTTCTGAGAGCTCTTTTGTGCGAGGCATGGTTCACATCTGGCAATACTTCTTAAGAATAGCAAATTCAAAGCTGGTGTGTATTTGTTATAGGGCAGGGCAGCTTTAACCAACACCTCCAGTCTCGTCTCATTGATTGGACTCCAGGTTGGCTGACTCCTGACTCCAATTAGCTCTTGAAGAAGTCTTTAGCCTAGGGGTTCACATACTTTTGCCACCCTGCACGGTGAATGTTTACATGGTGTGTTCAATAAAAACATGAAAACATATACTTGTTTGTTTGGTATTAGTTTAAGCAGACTGTGTTTGTCTATTGTTGAGACTTAGATGAAGATCAGAACACATTTTAAGACCAACTTATGCAGAAATCCAGGTCGTTCCAAACATACTTTTTCTTGCAACTGTAGCTTTTAGGTTGGTTTCAGGTTTTCGAGCTACAGCAGTTGAACATGTTGGGTGCTGTGTACGCAGGAGTCAATAAGTCAACCTTAGAAACTGAAGCTATTGGACTGAAATGGAGCCGTTGTTCTCCATCGCCTCTTAAGTCTGACAGCTCACTACAGCCAAAGGGAAAGCTGCACAAAGAAACAGAGACACATATGCTCAGAGATCCTTTTCAGCAAGTTGGTGCATGCTTAATCATCCACTGTGCATTCATTTATAGAATGATTATGGCAGTTGGGCTAAGACTCAGAGTAAGGTGTCCCCTTTCCTGTAGTGTGTTATAGAGGTTTTTGTGCAAGTTAATGGTCTGCAAAGGCTAAAATCAATGTGTTCCCTCATTCATTGGCCTCCTTTGTCTACTTCCGGATAATAGTGACATCACTATGTAACACTCGCTCTTCTATTGGCTAGTGCTCCAACACATTGTACGTGATAGAGATGTCCCACCCCTTAGCCTAAGTGGTTGACCAATCACAACAGAGCCGGCCAGCTAACCAATCAGAGCAGACAGGGCTCTGGTTTCAGACAGAGGGTGAAAAGAGGTGCTGCAGCACAGGCATACATACTGATATGAACCTGCACATCAGCAGGAGAGGACTCTTTAAAGTAGAGACACTACATACTGATATAGACCTGAACATCAGCAGGAGATGACTCTTTAAAGTAGAGACACTACATACTGATATACACCTGAACATCAGCAGGAGAGGACTCTTTAAAGTAGAGACACTACATACTGATATAGACCTGAACATCAGCAGGAGAGGACTCTTTAAAGTAGAGACACTACATACTGATATACACCTGAACATCAGCAGGAGAGGACTCTTTAAAGTAGAGACATTACATACTGATATACACCTGAACATCAGCAGGAGAGGACTCTTTAAAGTAGAGACACTACATACTGATATACACCTGAACATCAGCAGGAGAGGACTCTTTAAAGTAGAGATACTACATACCGATATACACCTGAACATCAGCAGGAGAGGACTCTTTAAAGTAGAGACATTACATACTGATATACACCTGAACATCATCAGGAGAGGACTCTTTAAAGTAGAGACACTACATACTGATATACACCTGAACATCATCAGGAGAGGACTCTTTAAAGTAGAGACACTACATACTGATATACACCTGAACATCAGCAGGAGAGGACTCTTTAAAGTAGAGACACTACATACTGATATACACCTGAACATCAGCAGGAGAGGACTCTTTAAAGTAGAGTCACTACATACTGATATACACCTGAACATCAGCAGGAGAGGACTCTTTAAAGTAGAGACACTACATACTGATATACACCTGAGCATCAGCAGGAGAGGACTCTTTAAAGTAGAGACACTACATACTGATATACACCTGAACATCAGCAGAAAAGATCTCCTTTAACAAAACTCCCAGCCTTTCATATCGATTCAGTATACATGCACTTTCTCTTTTGTTGGATGGTGCAGTGCAGCGGTGTTAAACTCAAATACACAGTGGGCCAAAATTAAAAAATGGGTACTAGTCGAGGGCCGGACTGCTTCAATGTTTATTGCAACACTTATTGAAATGAACGTATTGCACATATTAAACCTGGAACTAACAAAGCTTAAATGATTGCCTATAAAAACAACATTAAACATTAAATAATCAGTTGCATTAATTTCTTATGGCTCTATCTGCAGCTTTTCCAGAGTCATTTCTTATGATTACATTTTCCCACAGGCCAACAACAGCTTCAACAAAACTATTTCCCTCAAAGAAAAAAACAAACATTCCCTGTTGAAAAAGAAAGAAAGTGCAGAAGGAAGCATCCATTGAACTCAGTGTGCTGCTCTGAGATGCTAGCTCAGATACTTGGCATCTCATCTCGGGTGCAAGGTCATCAATGTTTGGGCTCAGGCTCTGAGCGGAGGAGACCCTCAGGATGGAGTGAAGGTGTGCGTGCAATATACCGGCGGGCCAGATCTAATAGCAATTAGAAATTATCCTGGAGGCTGAAAATAAATCCACCACGGGCCTGATTTGGCCCCCGGGCCTTGAGTTTGACACATGTGGTGTAGTGTGTCCCTTCTGAAGTATTATAGTTGTTAAAATAACGATAGATAACGATCTTTAGATGGCTTAATAGGAATCAAAACCGGTTCTTATACATGCTTCACAAATGTTTCCTTATCTGTATCTACTCTGAGGTCATATGGACTGTCAGCTCAAGAAGCCCAGTGACACAGAAAAGCTTCCTCTCTTAGCTTCATCTCAAGCCAAATCCATTCTCCTTTCCTTTCACTATTTCTGGGTCAAAGTAGATCTTTGCCCATTTGTGAAATTATCCATTCAGTTACCAATCAAACTATGACAAATGTGCAGGATGGTTTTAATAATGCATCGGCCTTTCTGATCATTAGTTTCCATTATCATCTATTCTTTTTTTTGTATTTTGGGCCATGCGGTAGCGTCTGTTAATGATGAGGAAATGAATCTGGGTAATAATGTTCTGGGGAAGGAAATGGGCTGCTGGAATACATCGTGGTTATGATGTCGAATGGCTGCAGCGTTGGGAGGGTGTCGGTTTGATTCACATGTGAACGGAGGACAGATGAGATGCATCGTGACAGAGAGGGGAAGAGTCTGCAGAAAGCAGAGGAAACAACATCAACAGGGATTAAAGTTGACTTACATGTGACGGCTGACATGCACAAAACCAGATCATTGTATTTATTATAATAAAGAACACATACATTGAAAATCATGAAAAGCTGCTGTATTTGAACAGTGACCATAGAAGAAGTCATTGTTGCACTAATGATGCTGTTAATTACATGTTTTATTTAGAAATGCATCGTTTTTTCAAACCTCAGTCAAACTCTCTGATGTTGTTTTGGATGGATCGGGAGCACGAGTTAATTTACCGTAAAAGAACATCTTGCATCCAAAACAAGATTCAACATAATGGTCCGTAAAGCTCCGTCGGGTGAGAAGAACAAAACAAGTAAACATGACATGCAATGTTCCAAACTGAGGAGTGATTACCTTTTTAAGATTCAGAGAAGGCAATGAAGGGCTTTGAGTACTTACAGATCATCTTTGTGGAACACAGAAATATCAAAGTCTATGTTGTAGAAAGGATGAAGCCTGTAATTAAAAGTCCTTAAACCTAAAAGCAGCGTGTCAAACTAAAGACTATATTTCATGTGGACCCACAAGAGCTTGCAAAGCATATAATATCTTTATTATACGGTTGAATGCCGCTTTACAGAAGCAGGTTGTCCATTAACTACATGTCCCACAATGCATCTCATTTTTTGACATGCACACTGAAGAGACTTGCAATTATTTGCCCTGGACTTCTGCTTTCAGACGTAATTAATTATGAAGTTATTACCCTATCCGATAATAATCCAATGCAGAGGCAATAATGTAATATAATACATTATTTTATATATATGATATATTTATATATAATAATAATGGGTTCCATTTATAAAGCACTTCATATTTGATTTCAGATCCCCAAGTGCTCCAAGTAGTGAGCATGAACAGTATAAATAAACATTACACAACACGGTAGAATTAATAAAAAGCAATACAAAAATAAGAGGGTGATAAAAAGGTCTCGGCAAAGGCTCCTTTGAAGAGACGGGTTTTGAGGCCTTTTTTAAAAGCCTCCACGGTCTGTGGTTATTACATTACATTACATTGCATTTAGCTGACGCTTTTGTCCAAAGCGACTTACAATAAGTACATACGACCAGGAAGACACAGCCCAGAAGAAAAACAGAATCATATAAGTACATCAGGTTTCATAGAGCCAAACATTTCAAGTGCTACTCAGCTGGCTATAGATAAGCCAGTCCTTTATTAGTATATAAGTGCTTTGTTAGTAATTCTATCACTCGAAGTGGAGTCGAAAGAGATGAGTTTTCAGTCTGCGCCGGAAGATGTGTACAGGACTGTCTCAGAAAATTAGAATATTGTGATAAAGTTCTTTATTTTCTGTAATGCAATTAAAAAAACTAAAATGTCATACATTCTGGATTCATTACAAATCAACTGAAATATTGCAAGCCTTTTATTATTTTAATATTGCTGATTATGGCATACAGCTTAAGAAAACTCAAAAATCCTATCTCTAAATATTAGAATAGTTCCTCAGACCAAGTAAAAAAAAAAGATTTATAACAGCAAAACACAATCAAACATTTGAAAATGTCCATTAATGCACTCAGTACTTGGTTGGGAATCCTTTTGCACGGATTACTGCATCAATGCGGCGTGGCATGGAGGCAATCAGCCTGTGGCATTGCTGAGGTGTTATGGATGCCCAGGATGCTTCAATAGCGGCCTTTAGCTCATTAGCATTGTTGGGTCTGGTGTCTTTCAGCTTCTTCTTCACAATACCCCACATATTCTCTATGGGGTTCAGGTCAGGGGAATTTGCAGGCCAATCGAGGACAGTAATGCCATGGTCAGTACACCAGTTACTGGTGGTTTTGGCACTGTGGGCAGGTGCCAGATCATGCTGGAAAATGAATTCCTCATCTCCATAGAGCTTTTCAGCAGACGGAAGCATGTAGTGCTCTAAAATCTCTTGGTACACAGCTGCATTTACTCTGGGCTTGATGAAACACAGTGGACCAACACCAGCAGCTGACATGGCTCCCCAAACCATCGCTGACTGTGGGAACTTCACACTGGATTTCAAGCAACTTGGATTTTGCTCCTCTCCAGCCTTTCTCCAGACTCTGGCGCCTTGACTTCCAAATGAAATACAAAACTTGCTTTCGTCTGAAAAGAGGACTTTGGACCACTGTGCAACTGTCCAGTGCTTCTTTTCCTTAGCCCAAGTCAGACGCCTCTTCCGTTGTCTTGAGTTCAGAAGTGGCTTGACCATGGGAATACGGCTATTGTAGCCCATTTCCCGGACACGTCTGTGAACAGTGACTTTTGATACCTGGACTCCAGCTTCAGTCCACTGTCTTTGAAGCTCCCCCAAATTCTGGAAGCGACTCTTCTTCACAATGCTGTTAAGGCTGCGGTCATCTCTCTTGGTTGTGCAGCGTTTCCTGCCACATTTCCTCCTTCCAACAGACTTTTTGTGGATGTGCTTTGAAACTGCACTCTGTGAACAGCTTGCTCTTTGAGAAATTTCTTTTTGTGTCTTACCCTCCTGATGGAGGGTGTCAATGACGGTCCTCTGGACAGCAGTCAGATCAGCAGTCTTCCCCATACTTGTGATTTAGTTTACTGAACCAAGCTGAGTGTTTTTCAAGGCTCAGGAAACCCTTGCAGGTGTTTCGAGTTAATTAGACGATTCAAGTGATTCGTTGAACACCCTACTAGTATACTTTTTCATGATATTCTAATATTTAGAGATAGGATATTTGAGTTTTCTTAAGCTGTATGCCATAATCAGCAATATTAAAATAATAAAAGGCTTGCAATATTTCAGTTGATTTGTAATGAATCCAGAATGTATGACATTTTTGTCTTTTTAATTGCATTACAGAAAATAAAGAACTTTATCACAATATTCTAATTTTCTGAGACAGTCCTGTAAGCTTTCTGCTGTCCTGATGTCAATGGGGAGCTCATTCCACCATCTTGGAGCCAGGATAGCAAACCCACGTGTTTTTGCTGATGGGAACTTGGGTCCACCTCGCAGCGAGGGTGCAGCGAGTCGTTTGGCTGATGCAGAGCGGAGTGTGGTGCTCTCATTTGGTCGGGGAGAGCGTTCCACAGACTGGGAGCAGCCGAGCAGAAGGCCCGGTTTCCCATAGTACGGAGCTTAGTCCTGGGGGGTTTGAGGAAGTTGGAGTTGCTGGAGCGGGTGGTCCGCAAGGAGGTATGGGGGGTGAGGAGTTCCTTGAGGTAGGGAGGGGCAGTTCCATGGACACACTGGTGGGTGAGGACGGAGACCTTGAATTCGATCCTTAGTTCCACGGGTAGCCAGTGTGGTGCTTTAAGGATGTGGGTGATGTGATCACATTTGCGCACCCTCATCAGGATATAATACATACATACCTCAATATGTATTTATATATAGTCTTAAAGTTTTGAACTGGCTTTTAATACTAGTTGAACATAACATTTTGATATGTGTTTTTATATGTTTCCAGTTATTGTTTTATTATTTTACTCCTATTGTGTTATTTTATATGTGTATGGAGCACTTTGGTCAACTGAGGTTGTTTTAAATGTGCAATATAAATAAATAAAGATTGAGATTGAAAGTTACAACCGGCCCTTTGAGTGCAACCATAATGCTAATGTGGCCCATGATGAAATTGAGTTTGAGACCCCTGATCTAAAGGATCAAACATCCTGCTTGAGTTTCAGTTTTTAGGTGAGATGTTGAGCCTTAAGTTGGTGTTACAACAAGAAACCTTCCCAGAAGAGACAAAGATGAATAAAAGGACTTTGAAACTAATTGATTTATTGAGTTTTACAAAAAGACATATCAGATCATATACATGCTTTTACTGGAGCGTTATATCATAAAAATGTTGTTAGTGTACACGTTCACCATTGTAGGAAATGTTACTATAATTTACATTTATATCTTGTATTTTACACACAGTTCCCTCCAACCTTACATATTTAACTTTATTCAGGTATTGGAAACTTTGTGATGTCTGTAAACGTTTAAGAACAGTTTGTAGCTGCACAGCATGAGTTAGTAATGAATGCCCCCCACTGGCAGGTCTGTGGGGTTTAAGAGGTTTTAAAAGGGCATTTGAACACTCAGAGGAAAGATGTCACAGTAGTCTGTCCCCACCCGAGCCATGGAAACACCACTGGGCTCACCCCCCTCTACCATTAAATACAAATTGGCTTTTTCCTAAGCAGGTGGGTTAGAGTATCTCACTTTGCTATTAAGGGTTTTTCTGTTTTCGACTACAAAGAGTATGATATTTACAGCCCTTTTGCTCTGGTTCACAAACTTTCCTGGAACCAGCTCACAACCCGAGGATAAGCATATATTGATATTTCTACAGGTTGCTTGGAGACACCTTTTCACTCTCTTCCTCTCCTCCACCTGCCACAGACTTTGATAGACAACCTATCCATCCATCTTTTACTGTTTATCCAGGGTAGAGGCCCAAAGACGTCCATTTCCCTGACCACATCAACCAGCTCTGATTTCTCACCTTATCCCTAAGAGAGTTGGAGCCACCCTCCACAGTCAAACCCATTTTGGTCGCTTGTATCCGCGATCTTGTGATTTCTGTCATGGACTAACCTTCATGAAGATAGCCTAATTGTTACCATAGTTTATTAGAAGTGTATGAGGGGCGTATAGTTGGGTCCTCGTGTAGAAGTTAAAGTGAGGGTGTGGTCAAATATTGTGTTCTTGTGGGAGTCTCTGAATGAGTCCTTTTGTTAGAGCGAGGGACGAGTCATTCGTTATTCAAGGAGATAAATCATTTGTGCAGGGAGTCTCCACAGCATGGGTCTGCTGAGGAACTGAAGCCTGTTGATATCACTCCTCTCTGCCGGTTATCAATCCGTTCATGTAAGTTTGTGTCACGGCAGAGTAAAAAACATAGTCAACGATGCTCCAGAGTTAGAGCAGGATGTATGATAATCAAAGGGTTGGCGGCTTGATCCCTAGATTCACCTGTTGTGAATCGAGGGATCTGTTCCTTCTCTCTGTCTATACCTGTGTACTCTCATGTTCCGATTAACCCAGCTTCCCCAAATGTCTTTCTTTTTGGTGTCTATATACGCTGGGATCCGGAGTCATGGATGATCCTGCGGTCCTGTGTCCTGCATCGCGAGCCCTGGATCTTGAGTCGTGGCTGTGGTCCTGGATCATAGGTCCTGGATGGATATCCTCGTGGATTCATCTTCCTATTATACACACATGCATTTCCAAACATTTGGACTACCTATGTTGCAAATGTATTATCTTTAATCAATTTACACACGGCATCTATTGCACGTCTGTCCGTCCTGGGAGAGGGATCCCTCCTCTGTTGCTCTCCCTGAGGTTTCTCCCATGTTCCCTTTAAACTGTGGGTTTTCTCTGGAAGTTTTTCCTTGTACCATGTGAGGGTCTAAGGACAGAGGGTCTAAGGACAGAGGGTCTAAGGACAGAGGGTCTAAGGACAGAGGGTCTAAGGACAGAGGGTGTCGTATTGTCATACTGATATTCTGTACAAACTGTGAAGTCCACTGAGACAAATGTAACATTTGTGATATTGGGCTATAGAAATAAACATTGATTGATTGTGGTTAGGGGGTTGGCAGGAAGTTATAGGGTGTTCGGAGTTCTCGTGGATCTGAAACCTTAGACACTCAAGACATAATAAGATATAACACAATAGAAACACAGACACACTACTGATTGAACAAATTATTATTGTTGTACAACAGTATCAGAGCCAGAACACTTGCGTCAAGTCTGACAAAAGTACATGTGTCTGTCCAAAGAATAACAGAATCTCACAGGTTTCAGTTTACACAGCACTATACCTTTGGAGCTTTTACAATCACGCTGCAAACAGACATGTGCACATTCATGGTACAAAGATCTCTTTAAATAAACTAAAATATGAAACTCATGAGCTGGCTTACAACCAGGGGCGGACTGGGACTAAAAATCAGCCCGGGACTCTCGACCGGCCCACCTCGGTACCGCTAGTGACTTTTCCGACCGGCCCACATCGTCCGACCGGCCCACTTAATTACCGGCACATGGGGATTGGTCCCGATGGCCAGTCTGCCACTGCTTTCAACTCATGATCATATAATATAGATTATTTCAACAGATTTGTTTGTTCTATATGTTTGGGAAGTAGTCAATGTTATGTCTAAATCCCCTAAGGTTGAACTCCTAACCGTCTTCTCTAATTTCTCAAATCCATGTCTGCAGTCAGATGTCCTGTCTCCTGTCAGTGTAAAAAACAATATCTCCCAAATATCCAATTTCGGTAAAGTACTACGAATATAGCATTGTGAGAGGAGAGGATTGTTCTCATTTCTCCGATGCTGTTTAAGACTTTGGGGTTCAATCTGAGTTCAAGAAGTCATGATGAATCAGACATCTCATCATCTGAAGGGAAAACACTTCAGGGAGTCAAACTCAGCAAGACAGGAGAACAAACTGAACCAAAATAAACATAATGAAGCTGTGCCGCTACCTCCTGTCAGTGTTCAGTGAAATGAAAAGTCTTGCCACACTTTGACAAAAGTTCTGCAGAATCTTCTCTTAATCTAAGAAAGGTTTGCGAATTCGATCAAAATGTCCTTTCTGCATGATGGTGTTCAGTTTCTTTGACAGGGATACATGCTAGTATATCTATGTGTGTGAACTGAAATGTCTTTCCTTCCAAACCTGCAAAAGTGAAACAGTTTTCCTGATTGAGTATAATTTAGATAACTTAGATATACTTGAATCATCCCACATTTGAAAATATTCTGTCACAGCAGGAGAAAGTAGGTGCCTTGCCTTGCCTTGCCTTGCCTTGCCTTGCCTTGCAAAGTAGCTGCAGAAATATTATTTTTGACATGAATTAACATCATATCTGTATCTCTATGTTTACCAAAAAGAAAGAAATCCATTCATTAAATCGACCCTCAGTATGAATTGGATACAGCAAAGTATTGCGTTGCTTTTTTTCTTGCAATTCTGTGCAATCATGAGAGCACATGTAGAAAGCTCACATGGCTACACACCATTTATTCTGTCTCTTTAACTTGCACAAGTCTACAAAAAAAAAGGGACGGAAATAAGTTCCACCCTCCCAAAAGCAGGGCTGCGGAGTTTAACAGCTGAGTAAAAATGATAAAAGGCAATCAGCCGCTGGGATTAGAACTGCGAGGAGCTTTTTAACTTCTTGATTGCAGGAAATCCTTTCTCCGCTCCTCATGCATGCCAGTGTGAAAGCAAAGAGGCTGTCGCTGCGCTGCAGTCGGTCTCAGTGGGATACGAGCTGCTGATGGGGGAAGGAACATGTTTGATCAGGGATGACTTATTTTGGCAGTTTCCCAGAAGAGGACAGAAATAGTCCTGGCAGTCATTAAAGAAGCCAAACTAGCAAACAAATACACTTTTTAGGAACTAATACATGTGGCTATAGCAAATAAGTACATGTGTGACATTCCCCAAATTGTTTTGAGGATAAGGGTAATAACCCAATTATTATTAAATAACCTGAGGAAAAAAGACAGGAAACTGATTTGTAAAGCCAAAAGATGATGTTTAATATTTAGATAACACAAACCAACTCACCAGTTAATTCAAAACTAACATGCAAAGCCTTCAAAGCTCCAAACTCTTCAGTTTCAGCCGTTTAAAAGAGAGTTGTATGCACAGCACAACCCCATAAAAGCATTCATCTTGGATACAAAATAACCAGTTCCCCCATGATGTATTGAGGCACATTTGTCCCCAAGCCAGTTTAATTAAAATAATCAATCTGGAGCACAGCGGAGGAGGCCTTTGTTTGCAAGCTATTCCCCTTAAATTGCATTATTTTGAGTTATTAATATGTAATGGTAGCTTGGGTGGCATTTTAGGAAGCCTGTGAGGTCCAAAGGTGTGCAAGAGAAACTGTGTTATTTCTAAAGTTAATTTACCAAACTAGAGAGAATGTTTTAGTGGATTCAAGGACACAGCCTTTCTAAAAAGTTGTTAACCATGGACTTGGGTTGCTGTCTGTGGACACATATTGCCTTTTAATGGAAACAAACGGTCTTAATACAGATATTTGCTAAGGTCATCAATTTAACGCTGAAGGCCGTTCGGGCGCTATTCTGCTTTTTGGGGTGTCTCTTTCCTGTAGTGTGTTATATAGATTTGTGTGCATGTAAATGGTCTGAAAGGCTAAAATCCCTGTGTTCCCTGGCTAGCGCTCCAACAATTGTACGTGAGAGGCTAAGGGGCGGGACATCTCTAAGTAATTGACCAATCACAAGTTCACAACAGAGATGACCAGCCAACCAATCAGAGCAGACTGGGCTCTGGTTTCAGACAGAGGGTAAAAAGAGGTGCTGCAGGACAGACAGTATGAGAAAAAAAAAAGAGCTTTTTGAACATTAAAGCATGGAGACATGTCCCAGTAGAGACACTACATACTGATATACACCTGAACATCAGCAGGAGAGGACTCTTTAAAGTAGAGACACTACATACTGATATACACCTGGACATCAGCAGGAGAGGACTCTTTAAAGTAGAGACACTACATACTGATATACACCTGAACATCAGCAGGAGAGGACTCTTTAAAGTAGAGACACTACATACTGATATACACCTGGACATCAGCAGGAGAGGACTCTTTAAAGTAGAGACACTACACACTGATATACACCTGAACATCAGCAGGAGAGGACTCTTTAAAGTAGAGACACTAAATACTGATATACATCTGAACATCAGCAGGAGAGGACTCTTTAAAGTAGAGACACTACACACTGATATACACCTGAACATCAGCAGGAGAGGACTCTTTAAAGTAGAAACACTACATACTGATATACGCCTGAACATCAGCAGGAGAGGACTCTTTAAAGTGGAGACACTACATACTGATATACACCTGAACATCAGCAGGAGAGGACTCTTTAAAGTAGAGACACTACATACTGATATACACCTGAACATCAGCAGGAGAGGACTCTTTAAAGTAGAGACACTACATACTGATACACACCTGAACATCAGCAGGAGAGGACTCTTTAAAGTGGAGACACTACATACTGATATACACCTGAACATCAGCAGGAGAGGACTCTTTAAAGTAGAGACACTACATACTGATATACACCTGAACATCAGCAGGAGAGGACTCTTTAAAGTAGAGACACTATATACTGATATACACCTGAACATCAGCAGGAGAGGACTCTTTAAAGTGGAGACACTACATACTGATATACACCTGAACATCAGCAGGAGAGAACTCTTTAAAGTAGGGACACTACATACTGATATGAACCTGAACATTACCATAATATGTCCTCTTTAAATACTCATCTTGGTCCTTAAACAGGATCCTCAATATAAAGACCATGATAGGTGTGTAACCTGTCAAAGGTGTGTGAATGCATTACCACCTGCTAGCTTGACATTTGGAGTGAGCACATCTGATGAACTCACGTATGCTGATCATTTTGAGCCCTCTGGCTCTGCTTTCTTCCTCGTTGCATTTGTCAGATTTATCTCATGGCGCAAAACACGAGGCGGGAACATCTGCTCTACCAAATAAGAGAATATGGCAAAGATACAATGTGCGGAGAGTAAATGGGCACATCATTTTACCCAAATTATATCGAGCATCCTGCAAAGAGTATGAAAACAGTATGATGCCTTTGTACATGTATCCCCATTACAATCTAAAGATGGATAACCTGATAGGATTTAGAGAGACAAAGTAGAGCCTAACCATAGCAATCTTTGGTGGTAGCAAATCTTTAAAGAATGCACCATTCTAGTACTTAGTCGTCTATCATACTTTAAAGCAGTACCTCTTACCTTTAACTCTAATGGCATCCCTGCTAATATAATAAAAAATACTTATTTTGAAAAACTCACAAAAAAACATTTTGCTCAGGCAGCTAAAATCATGCTAGCTGATTAGCTTGTTTGCCATTTTGGCCATGTGACATTTAGAAGTTTTAGCAGACATCTGAGATTCTCCTATCTGACAAGTGTGTGTGTTTTACGAGATGTTATGCATTTAATGTCCAATTTTAAGTGGTTTCAGCCAATGTTGGATGTGTTTGTTTTGTCTCCCATGTGAGGCTATACAGATATTGAAATCTGTTCAATTGAAACATGTTGAGGTCATCACTAATGTTATTCAGCTCCATCTCCATGATTTCTTGCATACTCTTTCACATCATCGAGTCCCTCCACGTACTGTAAATCTCAAGAAGCTCAAACAGAATATCCACCAGGACCCTACAGTATATACTTTAGGACCCTCAGAGAGGAGGGGATTCAGGATGCTGTCATGTCAGATTCATTAGGAGCCTGAAGGTCACAGAGGCCGTCATCAACCAGACTTTATTTGATTTGGGCAGAAGGGTGAAATCTTGTTATATCTCCTAATGAGCAAAAAATATTACCCAGAACCCCTCAGAGCTGGCGAAGGCCTGTCTAGCACCTTGTGTTGATGATATGTTTTGTCCCCATGCAGTCAGAGGTGTGAACTAGTGGAGTACAAATACTTCGCTACTGTACTTAAGTACATTTTTCAGGTAGTACTTTACTCCACAACTTTTTACGTGTGATCATTATTATTTAGAGTCATTGCGTGCCTATTGATTTGAACACGATCCGTGTATCCATCATTTCCTGGTCTTCTCTAAAGAAGAGGGACCAATGGAAACGTTGTCATGTTGCCGTTGTTCAGCATGGAAACATTCATTAGCTAACAATGACATTATTGTTCTATTAATATAAAGGGAGGTCAGGTACTCTTTAAAACAGCTGCTAGTTATGGGTACTTTTTACTTAACTACATTTCAAAGCCCATACTTCTTTACTTTTACTTGAGTAAAGAAGTTTAGTCAGTACTTCTACTTTCACCAGAGTATTTTTAAACACGAGTATCTGTACTTCTACTTGAGTAAAGGATGTGTGTACTTGTTCCATCCATCTCTGTTACAGGCTATAAAGGGAGGGACAAGTTCGATGCTGGGGACAGAGCGTTCACTCGACACGAGGATGTCTTCCTCTGCTTGTTTATTATATTATTTTATATTTATTCATTTCCGCGGTGAGACGACCAGGAGACAGCGAGTGTTAATGAGGTGCCGCTCACTCTCCGTGACGCTCGTCTCAAGGTCGCTATCGTTACCAAACACGTGAGAGTGAGAGGAATGTGGTGTTGAGGCAAAACAAATTGGATTCTTCATCACCCTGGAAAAAATGCCATAACAAAAAGTCCAAAGCGAAGATTTAATAACCTGTTTTCAACTTGAACTCATTAGTATTCCAGTATTAAAGGTCACCTATTTTGCAAAATCCACTTCTTCATGTCTTTTTTACATAAGCATGTGTCCCCTCTGTGGAAAGAGACTCTGAAAGTTTCAGGGGAAAAAAATGTGCTCTCTTTTTGTCCTGATCCATTTCTATAAAAACCTGTCTGAAAATGAGCTGATCAGATTGTGGCTACTTAATGATGTCATAACGATTTTTTGGCTTGTGTAACGGCCCATCTACACTACAGCTTCAAAAAAAGCTTGGAGCTGGGCGCGTCTGAAGCTCGACCAACAACCAATCACATGAATCTCCCGCCCCTGACACACAAGCAGCGGTTTGATTGGCTAGAGCTTGTACTGGCATATGATTTGATTGGCTGGCGCTGGCTACTCCGGCGTCTCCGGCGTCAGAAGTTGAACATTGTTCAAATTCTGACACCGGAGACGGACCGCTATGCTACCCACAATTCAGTTCGGCGAAAAGCGAGGCAACGTGACGTCACCCCATTCAAAGTGAATGGGCAGACGCGTTGGAAACCGTTTTTGAAGCTGTCAAAGCTGTAGTGTGGACGGGCCGTCAGCCAATTAGCCAATCAGCAACCAAGGTACCCCCCCCCCTTATCACCTGAATATCCTTCCAGGTCACTATAGAGAGGCGAAGTCCCTTCCTTTCCGGTGGAACTCCATGGGACCTTATTTTGGAAAACATATGTATTGAAGTCAATGGCGAGAGAAAAGTTATCTTTCGATCCCGTTTGAATTGTGCCACGAATTACACATATGATGTTTGTCAATTTAAATGATTATTTTGTCAAACTATTTTTTTTTGCCGTAAAACTGTGAAGTAAGACTTTTTTTGTGTGAAATCGCTCAATGAACTACATCTCTGGTCTCGCACAACAACACACGTCACCAAGATGGCCGTCACTACTGTCTTGCCAAACAAGGGATTGACTACCCTCACTATCACCACAATGAAACACGTCCAGAAGAATGTCATGCAAAGCTGCCTGCCTGAATGGGATTATGGGTAATGCTGCAATGATCTGTTTGGTATTTGGAGCCAAACACTTCAGAGACATGTTCTGTATATATCTGAGACCTATAATATATAGATGAAACACAGAATAATAGGGGACCTTTTAATGCAGTGGTTGTAAAACACACGGTATCACAGCAGCTTTGGGAGCTCGTCCAAACTCTCTTATTTCTTCTAAATTATTTACACTGGTGGTTTGCTCACAACCTTGAAGTGCTTTCCATATCTTATTTTTTACAAACACATAAAAGGTAATATTACCCACTGTAGTCGTGGTGGTGGATGGGCACTCTGAGAAGCATTTTAATGAACTTTTACAATATAAAATAACTGAATATCTTACTAATGTATGCCATTAGTGCCGAATAAAAGAGAGACAGAGAGGCTGGATGAAATACAGTTACAACATTAACCCTGAAAACAGATGAACAAAATATTAATAATGCTACAAACGCTGCAGCTTTGACTGAATCTGCAATGGAGCTGTCATTTAATTATTTAAATGTAAAATTAAGGTACAAATTATAATCTGTATCGGAAGGTATTGAAAGTGCATTAAATTCAAATTCTAGCGCACTCGAGCTGGTTTCTCCATTCTTACCTACCCTACCTTTAATATTCTACTGCTTATAAAGACTCCAGTCTAAAATCACCTTATATATTACATGTTGTATTTAAAATTGTAGCACGTAATGTCACTAATACCAAGTTTTATATATTTTTTAAAAATGGCTGGTCTGAATATTCTATATTTTCGTTATTATTATGACTATGAATTTCAGCTGTAAGCAATACATTATATTCCTTCACATGAATGGCAGATCCTTGTCCTTTTTAAAAAGTAACTAAAAATTAAAACCGTAGGATTCAATCTCTACAATCTCTGGACTATGCAGATGCCCTCTTTCATTGAAAACCTGTTTCATCCTCTCAACAAACCGTTGTGAAGAGAGAGGGTCGCTTTAAACCATCCAGGCAAAAATCCAATATCATCCCAAGAGCAGTGACACACATCTGTAGAAAATCTTTTTTTTTGTGTGTCTTCCAATTGCTTCTACTAGACGGTGGTTACTATATGAGGATGTTGCCATGGTGATAACTACTATAATATATTTTAAATATGGTGAGATATTCATAGGCCTGTTGCTACTTCCTGAAGAAGCAGTGTTAGGTCTTTGCTGCTACCGTGCCAACCATGTAAGAGCTTGATTGTAAAATTGGTTGTGTGGAAATTATGTATAAGCAATATGTTATATGTAACAAAGGACAGAGACACCTAAAGAGGTTTTTTGGTTCGTGGTCAAATCAGTGCCCTTACATATTGAAATAATAAATGTATTAAATGTGTGATTAACAGATAAATTCTTAATGTGATGCGGAAAAATAAACTGTAAACATTTGACTCTTTTCTGCAACTATAAGGGGTTGTTTAAATCAGAAACTAAACACAGGGTTACTTTGAACATTGACGGATGGACATGGCTTATGTTGTGGAAATTCTTTCAATTAAATAGTCAAAAAGTCTACAGTGCAAGTTTATAAAGTTACAATGACTACATGCTGAATTCATGAGATAACTGACCCATGACTCAAGGACAACAGACACATGATCAGATCAATGGTCAACCAGAGAATGTTTTAGTGGTCACATGGTATCATTTAACTTGTCATCCAACAGAGGGATGAGTTACATTTCATTTAAACAGATAACCAATTTGGTTCTAAACCAAGTAGGCATATAGCTTCCCACAACCTAAAACACCCCCAATGTAAACCCGCCCAGTTACTCCCATTTCTTACCTGTATTTTCCATGTCTTTTCCCCGATATGTTTCCCTATATTCTTCCCTATATCTTTTCCGATACATTTCCTTACATTCTTCCCTATATTTCTCCTGTATTTCCCCTTTATTTCTCTTACTTTACCCTCTGTTTCCCTCATATATTGCCTGTATTTACCATGTGTTTTTCCATGTATATGTCCCTGTTTTGTATCTCTGCCATAAGTAATAATTTGCACGCTTACAATAACAAATTCAATATTTGTACAGTGTGTGTATTGAAGTCATGATGATTTTCTTGATGGTTGTCTTGTGGGCAGAAACCAGGGATTAAAATGTACCGCAGGAAACACTCAGGAACCAAATTGACAATTTGCACAACACAGACTTGTGCTGATGTGTTAAATCCCACACATTTAGTCCTCAGTGCAGGTCAACAAAAGCTAAGCATTATTATTATGCAAATGCTAACTCGCCTTTCCTGGCTGAGGGACGAGCAGCAGTGTGTGCTCTCTCAGACTAATGTCATCTTACACAGTGGTCTGCAGGCATCGTGGCTATAGCCCCTAAAAGCCTGCAATGGACTCAATTATGCCTTCATCAGAAAGAGAGAAAGAGACTGTATTTCCTTTATCTCCCTTTGCCCCTAGCTTCTTCCTCCCCCAAAGAAATGGACATTAAAGTCTCCAAATGCAGTTTCAAAGATATAACCACAATACAGTCAGCTGCAGCAACACGGTCAGGAAGTTAGAACAAACCAGTATCTAAATGATGGTACAAGAGACGTTGATAGTTGTTGGCTTTAAGGGAACTAGATAATATATTTTTAAACAACCCTGACTGTGGGTCTCCATGCTGTCAAATGGACATCAGATATTCTCCATGTTACTATACATAATTTAGCCATGCCTCTCAATCCGTTAGTTCAGCAAAGATTAAAACCATGACACCAGATAATGAAGTAGAATATATGAATTCGTATCGGGTCGCTGTGCTCTCATCAGACGCTTTCACTTGACTTTAATATTAAGAAACAGGAACTATCGCTGTTTCCTTTTGAAGTCGTCTGAGCTTTCATTTTCAATTTTCATGAAGTCTTTTGAACTTCAAGAGCTGAAACGTGGGCGCACACTGTCCAAATATTCATAAGTGATGGAAAGGTCATACTGTAATAACCAGGGGATATATTTTTGTTGTAACTTGGTGCATTGAACATAACATTTATACCTCATTCACACCAACGCAACTCCGGTGCAAGCTCCGTGCTAGAGCTTTTCAGGTTCAGAACCGGTTCTTCGGTTTAGCTCCGGCTCTTTTCACACCGCCCAGAGTCCGACTGGTAATGCGTCGTTGCGTCATCATTTGCGTCATGACGTAACCGTTTGCGTGCCTGCTTCATAAAGCCAAACCGTGCGGAAACCCCTCACAGCTCACACCGACAACAACAACAATGGCCGATTGTGCTCCAGCTTCCTCTGCACCTCTTCAGAAGACCAGGTTCCCAGCAGGTAGCTGGTCTCTTCAGTGGACCACTGCTGCTTGTTAAGTTTCTCCATCGTTGTGTACAAACTGGATAAAACGCGGGTTCGTTGTTGTTGTTCAGGAGTTGATCCCGCCCCTGCCCCCGCCTCGACGTAAGCGTGACGTATGTGGTGCTTTTGCTCTAGCCGGACCATTTTTTGGTGCTTGAAACTAACCGGATTCCGGAGCTAAGAGGCTGCTCCGCTGCAGTGTGAAGAGGAAAACCCGGTGCTTTTCAAGCTCCAGCTCCGAACCGGCCCTGGAACACCGTTGGTGTGAATGAGGTATTAGAAGAGTTTACTCAGTGGGATTAAACTGTTGTTCTTCAGATCATGCAGAGAAGACAATATAACACAGAACAGGAAAGGAAGAACCCCAACATCATAGTAGGGCCTCTTTAAAGTCCATCTGTTGTAATAATAATATATTTAAGTGCAGTTCAAGGTGCTTCACATAGACATTTCACAGAAAATGGATGCAAATTCAACACACAATCAGATGACGGATGTTATTCCATAAGGGTTTAAATTGGCAACATGAAACAAAGCCTCAATATAAACAAATGATAGAAAATGCACAAGATAAAACCAGCAGAGATACTTCAGGTGCTATTGGACGTCTGTAACATGGATGAGTCAACAGGAAGAGGAGTATTGTGATTGTTGTATGGAAAAACGTTGTTTGCACATGAGCGGCCTTTCCATCAGTCCCCGGCCCCATGTGGAGCGAGTCACAGTCACATGAATACATATATTACTTCACACACATAAAGATGAGAAAATCCATTAAAAAGCTCATGTCATGGGAAATGACCGAGGCTGGGAGATAGAGGAAAGCAGTAATCCCTGTCTCGTTTCTAATGCAGTCATTTCCTTGAATGAAAAGTCAGCAGCTGCTGTATGTGCATATTGATGAGCATGTATTTCTCCAGTCCCCTCTGAGAAGGGGAGCTATCTCATTTCAGAACAAATCATTTTGAAGACTATTGACCCAGCAGCCGTTTGGAGGTATACAGTAGCATTGGTTTTCCTGCAATATTTTTAGGAGATTTACTTCTTTGTGGTGCAAAATATCGAACAAGAGTCACTACAAACTGTTAAGAATAATGCATGTAACACCCCACACACACTCAAATCCAACAACACACACTTTTTACACTGCTATGGACAATCATACACTAATGTACATTTCCCAGAGATATTGAAGTGACTGTTATTTTGTATATTGATTGTTGTGCTTTTATTGATGTCTTAATGTGTGCATATGTATACATGTGTCTGTTGATTCTGTATATACAGTATAGGATATACATATTTGTATTTTTGTATTGTGGGAAACGGCATTTCGATCTCTCTGTCTGTACACACATACTGAAAGATTGACAATAAAGTTGACTTTGATGTAAACATTTCAGTTTAGTTGCGTGGGTTGTACAACATGGCAAAGAGATGCTTTGAAGGAAACCAGACAGATAAATGGTTTGACCTTCTCTTGCTGTGGCTGAAAGGGAACATTTGGACGGACTCACGGCAGCACCTGTCTGGGACTTGTGCCACGCAGCTGCTGCTCTACGCTCTGCAAAAACCCTGATTATGTTCACTGTCATTTACATCCAAAACCAATATTGTACTAGATGGTTAGTAACAATGCAAATGTGACTTGCATGTCCTCTCATGGTCTCCTATATGAGAGTCTGACTCATATTTACCCAGCCTAGCTCTTTACTTTGCACTTCACTATGTACAACAGGGGCTCAATTTCATCGCGCCTAAGGCTTTAATAAATATAAAATAAAAAACGGATTACAAGTAGTCAAAAAATAATATATATGGATACATATCAATAATAAAATAGCTTGATTTTAATTAGAGCTACAACTATGTTTCATTTAAATAAATCACCAATTAATAGGGATAGACAACAGGTGTGTAATGATCGCGGTCCTGCCTCCTCTGGCAAGCTGGGTGTAATCACCCTAATCACAGAGCCCAGTGCTGCATCCTGGAGATAAATAAATAGTTGCTGTGTGCGATCCTGGTAGACTGAAGTGTGTCGACGGGAGGCATTTCTACAAAGTCAGGACAGGCAGCTGGTAAGATCAGATCAATAATGTTGTGTGAGAGCTCCGCAGAGCCGCTAATGAAACTGCAGAGGAGAGTACGCGGAAGCTTGAGGAGTTAAAGGGACTTATTCAAGAAGCTCTGTGGACTAACTTTGGAGAACTTGAAGTGTCAGTAGCGCTACAAGCGGCGGAGGCTGAATGTGAACGTGCTGCTGCTGCAGAGCCTGGTGGTAATCTGGAGGCCTATGACTTCACACTCAACCATATGAGAGAGCTTATAAGAACTGCAAAATAAGTGCACAGTCGGTGGAGGCAGTGGATCCCTCCAGAAATGCGGAAGGACCGGCAAAGCCAGCTGCGGGGGTTTGAACTTAATTTCCCAAGGTTAGTCACCAGAAAGGCAGACTTCATTCAGGCAAAAATTAAGGGGGACACTGAAGGAGTAGCATGGATGCCTGTTTCAGCCAGATGTCCTGTGGCATCCATTAAGTTAAAGCCAACGGCACTTCCCGAGTTCAGTGGCAACAAACGTGAATTCCACAGATGGAGTATGGACTGGGAGGCACTTCAGAAGCAAGGTGAGCCTACTGGATCAAGAGAGGTGAAGAAGGTCCAACTGCTGGATAGTCTCGAAGAAAAAATGACGAGATCTTCGCCTCACTGCCTACAACACTGCAGATGATGTCTTCCGTGTCCTAGAGAACCGCTATGGGAATCACACATCCATCGCCATCAAATTAGTGGAGGAGTTACAGAAGATGACAGCTGTCAGAGGATATCAGCCATGTAACATTGAGGAATTGATCCAAACTGTTGAAAAAGCTCTTCAAGATTTGAGTAACCTTGGGGACACCGGTGCTATAAAAAATCCGCTAGTAACCAAATCCATTGAGAGTAAACTCCCAGATACCCTCAAGAAAGAATGGCTTGTCTTTGCCACTGAATGAAAAGGTTCTGGTCCGACACAGAGGTCACTCCTGCCCAGAGGTCGCGTTAACCGAATATTTTCCGTCAATGATGGATTTTTTCTAACAATGACTGAAACATCTGAAAGCAGTCCGTCATTTTGACAGATTAGAACACAACTCGGAACAGCTCCAAAATGTCCACCAGCGGCCCACATTATATAACATCCTTAGTGGCCAGGTCGACTGAGGGCGATCTACTGTACTGTAGTCTGTAACTATTATTTAGTTATTCACACCCCTGTCCAGTTGGTGGCCAGAGTGTGGATATTAAGTAGCTATTGTCTAGTCTTGTTTTTGACCTCGTTGATTACCTCGTTGTTTAACCGCAAAATGTCACGGCAGCTGATCGTCCGAAGCTTTTTTAATAAGCCCAGTGATTGTGATGGTGTGGATAAACGAGGTGAAAAGAGGGATTGATGCGGTGGAGGATGAAGGACAAGACTAAAACTGACAGCGTTCAGCCAGCGGCAGAGGGGCAAACAAGTGGCAAGGAGTTCAAGCGGGAGTACCGGGTTCAGTGGGAGCAAGAGTTTAAGTGGCTGAGGAGGGAAGATGGCAAAATGTTCTGCGACATCTGTAGAGAAGCTAAGATGAGTAACGGATTTGTCCGAGGGTGCACGACGATGCAGAAATCAGCGTTCAGGCTTGGCTACAGCCGGATTGAGTTGTTCTTGTAAATGTTTTGTTCATATTTTGATTGTAATTGTCTCATTTAAAACGATGGCATTGTTCATATTTGCCTATTTAGGCACAATGGTCGCGGTGTTTGTAGCGGCCTCTGCTCCCTCTGCTGTCAGTGCAGGAACAAATAAATCCTTCATGTTCGTAAAGTTAAATGTGAAACTTTCTTTTAAAATAATGACAGTAAATAATTGTGCATGTGCTTGTGTAGTACATTTGGAATTAAGACATTTTAGTTAACCGGACTTCCGGTTTCCGCCGGTCTTCGCTTCCTGGGCTTGAAGCTGTTTACATGTTGTTCAGATGCTAAATAAAAGTCTAGCTTGTACTTTTGATACCCCGCCTCCGACTCCCGTCTCTCGGCATTACATGAACACTATGTTGTTGTGTGTCTCCTTAGGCAAGGCAAGTTTATTTATATAGCACCTTTCAACACAAGGCAATTCAAGGTGCTTTACAAAAATGAAAGACATTCAGACAAAGGCATTTAAAAACGGTCATTAAAAAGAAAAGATAATAAAAGAAACATTAAAAGAAAAAATACATTAATACAAAGTACATGAATAAAAAGTTACAGTGCAGTTTAAGATATGAATAGTTCACACAGAAGTTCTATTTTACTGATGCCTTTCTTTAAGGTTTCTCCGAACATGAGCTGTGTATGCTTGTATGGCACATACGTCCCGAGCAGCATACACAGAGAAAACCAACCAGGACAAAGTCCCCAGACACTGATTCCCTGGGGTTACTAGCCCCAAATGTTCATTAGCCAAAAACGAAACACAACCGCTCAGTTTCAATTAGAATCAGCGGCAAAAAGAAAAGTTTTCAGCCTGGATTTAAAAGTAGTAATAGTTGCAGCGGACCTGCAGGTTTCTGGGAGTTTGTTCCAGATATTTGGAGCATAATAACTGAACACTGCTTTACCATGTTTAGTTCTGACTCTGGGGACAGAAAGCTGACCAGTCCCTGAACACCTGAGAGATCTGGATGGTTCATAATTTAGCAGTAGGTCAGAAATGTATCTTGGGCCTAAACCATTCAGTGCTTTATAAACCAGCAGCAGTATTTTGAAATCTATTCTTTGACACACAGGAAGCCAGTGTAAAGACTTCAGAACAGGAGTGATGTGATCCACTTTCTTAGTGTTAGTGAGGACTCGAGCAGCGGCGTTCTGAATCAGCTGCAGCTTTTCCATTATATTAACGTGTCGTTGCCTCACAACTTAAAGCCCACCTCAGCTCCAATGATCTCTTTGAGCCATTTCAATCCGGTTTCCGATCAAAACACAGCACCGAAACAGCTCTTCTCAAAATCACAAACGACCTCCTCCTCTCCTCTGACTCCGGCAACCTTAACATCCTCATCCTCCTCGACCTCACCGCAGCATTCGACACCATCAACCACGCCATCCTGCTGTCCCTCCTCGAATCATCACTCAACATCACCGACACTGCACTCTCCTGGCTGAAATCCTACCTCACCGACAGACATCAGTTTATCATCAACAACTGCACCTCCTCCACTGCTCCTCTGTCCCAAGGTGTCCCCCAGGGTTCGGTGCTTGGCCCTCTCCTCTTCATCCTCTACATGCTCCCCCTTGGCAAAATAATTCGTCGCCACAACCTTCAATTTCACTGCTACGCCGATGACATCCAACTTTATATCTCAACAAAAACCATCACCCCCACAACACACTCCACTCTCACCAACTGTCTCTCAGAAATAAAAGCATGGATGCAAACAAACTATCTCCAACTGAACAGTGCCAAATCAGACATCATCATCATCGGCCCCCCATCCCGTATCAAAGACATCCAGAATTTCAACTTCACCATTGACAGCCACACTCTATCTCCCCCCCTCACATCCGCAACCTCGGAGTCATCTTCGACAGTCAACTCAAATTCAACCACCACATAAATCACATCACCAGGACCGCCTTTTTCCACCTCAAAAACATTGCCCGTCTCCGCCCATCACTCTCCTCCTCTGCTGCTGAAACCCTGATTCATGCATTCATCACTTCACGACTCGACTACTGCAATAGCATCCTCTACGGCATACCATCCAACCTAATCAATAAACTCCAACATATCCAGAACTCTGCTGCCCGCCTCCTCACCCACACCCGCTCCCGAGACCACATCACTCCCATCCTCCAGAACCTCCACTGGCTCCCCGTCCGTCAAAGAATCAACTTCAAAGTCCTCCTCATTACCCACAAAGCCCTCAACAATCAGCCCCCCCCCCTACCTCACAGAGTTGCTGCACCACCACGCCCATTCCCGCTGCCTCCGCTCATCAGAAGCCAACCTCCTATCCCTCCCCACCCGCACCAATCACCGGACCTGGGGGGACAGAGCCTTCTCCGTCGCTGCCCCCTCCCTCTGGAACTCACTCCCCCAACCCATCAGAGACTGCACTGACCTCACCACCTTCAAAAAACTTACAAAAACTCACCTCTTCAATCTGGCTTTTAATGTGTGATTGTTTACTATATATTTATTTGTTGTTCCTTCCTTTTCCCTTCACTATATCTGTAAAGCGTCTTTGAGCACCTGTAAAAGCGCTAACAAATTAAATCCAGGGGGTTAGGGTTAGACTTGCTTATATAATAACACTAAAACATCTTTCAATAAACTAAATCAATGAGTTTGAGCTGCCTAAGAGTAACAATTCATTCGCTGCCATAAACAGATGTTGTTGGAATATATTTAGACTGATGAAGAAAATATTTTTAGCCCATTTAGTAAGAGCCGTTTCGTTTTCAAGGCTTTGGTTGGTGTTAGGTATGTTTTTTTTGGCTAGTAAGTGACATCACGATGTAACAATCGCATATGTGATAGGCTAAGGGGCGGGACATCTTTAAAGCCCCTGTCACACTGTCCGAAATTGACACCCGATGGACACACGATAAAGGAAATGTTCAAATTAGGCTCTGATCGTAACAACATCGGACCATTCGTGAGGGCATCTTAAGCCATCGTATGACCGCCGGTGGAGTTTCTCAGGCTCCGGCAGCAACTTCGTGAGCAGCAACTTTGCAAAAGGCCCCTTGTCAAATCGTGTCATCTTCGTGTTATCATCGGTGCCATCGGGCATTCGCCCTCACTCTGATCGGGGCACAGATGGCACAGATGATAACACGAAGTAAAGACGATTTGACAAGATGCCCTCACGATGGCCTTACGAAGGGCAACATTGACACGAAAATGTTGCCTTCGTGTGTGGTTCGGGGCTATCTTCGTGCGAAATTCACAATTCCATATTCGGGTGTCAATTTCGGGAGAGTGTGACATGGGCTTAAGCGGTTGACCAATCACAACTTACCAGCTAACCAATCAGAGCAGACTGGGCGTTCACCTGTTGTGAATCCAGGCAATTACGGTTAGGTCTAGGGTTAAGGTTAGACTTTCTCATATAAATACACCCTTACTTCTTTCAATAAACTAAATCAATGAGTTTAAGCTGCCTAAGATTAACCATTCATTCGCTGCCATATACAGATGTTGTAGGAATATGTTTAGACTGATGCAACACATATTTTTGTCCATTTGGCAGTAAGGGTTAACATAATAGGTCTTTAATGTAATTGTAAAGAATATTATGTGTAATAGTTCGTATATATTTCATAAGGATACAAGACACCAGAACAATAGTTTCCCTCAAAATGGATGATGCTCATGTCAACATTTTTTATATATGGACAAAATCAGATGCATCTTCGTGATCTTTTTTTCATCACATGATTTGCTCTACATCCAGTCTGTGGAGAAGTGACATCCCTGTAATGCCAGCAGGCAGTAAAGTAACGTCCCTCGCTGTGCACTGTCACTTCGAGGATTCACAGCATCTTGAGTCGAGTGCGGAGGCTTCCTGAACTCTCAGAGCCACAAGCAAGTCCAACACTACTCAAACACCCCGATCTCTCTCTGGGCCGTGAGAGTTCATGATGACACGCCATCACTGAGGAGAGGGGGATGTCAAAAAGAAACAGAGTCTTATCTTCACTCAATTTCTCCTTTGACTTGTTAAATATTTAAGGGGTATTGTTTCTTTTTTTTGCTGTATTTACATTACATGTGACTTGTTAGACGCTTTTATCCAAAGCGACTTACATACATTCAGTACTGTGGGCAATCCCCACAGGAGCAATTTGGGGTGAAGTGTCTTGCCCAGGGACACAACGACATGCTGACTGTCACATATGCATACAATGCATACAGAGTTAAGGCTGTTATGACAGTGTTGCGACATGCTTTACGGCATGCGAGGGATTGCTTTACTTCAGAGTAAGCCCGCGAGTTGTGTTGTTGCTGCCTACTGTAATGTCTTGACTTACTGTACAATAAACCTGAGTCGTGAAAGATACTCGACCCTCGATCATTCTACAGACTGCAGTGGGACTCGAACTTGCTATCCCCCTGATTCAAAGTTTAGCGCACTACTCCACTGAGCCACAGCCTCCAGTTTAAACCCAATTCCTACATTTGAATCAGACTGCACAACAAGGGGTCAACAATGTGACACAAGCACTGGACATAAAATATACACTGTTTTAACAATAACTTTTTACTGGCAAACATACATGTAGTTATATCTAATATATGACTCATATGTGTTCATTTTAAATCATTTCTTATTTTAAAGTTACCTAAAGGTGGGGTAGGTAAGTTTGAGAAACCGGCTCGAGATACACTTGTTGTTATATTCCATGGAATGCTCTTAACATCCCGATAGCAATGAATATCTTAAGTGCTTAGACAATAAATCCATACAAATATTTAATCTGTGGAAGCCGTGCCGCTGTAAAAAGTTATTTTTCCGGTTGTGTATTTTCAAATTCTAGCGCACTCAAGCTGGTTTCTCCAAAATGACCTACCCCAGTTTTAACTGTATATTATTTAAATTGTATCAATCTCTAATCTTGTGTGAATCTGTGCTGTCCTGTTTTTCAATCTTACCCTGTTGCTGTTACACTCCTGACTTCCCCACGGGGATTAATAAAGGTCCATCTCATCTTATCTTGCATAAAGTGATAGATTACATACAAAGTCAATGAGTTGAGCAAAACCAATTTAAACATTGTTGTACCCTTTTTACAACTTGATGGCTGCACTGGTCTGCAGCTGCACATTTAGAAGCCGACCCACTGTGTGATTTACCGTTGATTATTTAAATTGATTATTTAAATCGCTAAAGCAACACTGGACTCTGTGGGAGTGTATTCATGGACACATTATTAATGCCTGTGCTCTGTGGGGAGCGTGTAAAGAGTCAGCAGGTAGTTATTGTGTGCTCTGCTAATGGACAACTCTTGTTTACTGAAATTCGACCCTTTGGCGGTGTTGCACTACACACACACACGACTTTGTGGGGACCAGACTTTGTCACAAAAGGTGTGTACCCATAATGTAGGAACCCATTTGCTGGTCCCCACATGTAAGAAATGCTAAGTGTATGCACACTATAATAACCCATTGCAGATAAACACATGCACACACACACACACACACTCACGCTACAAAACAGGAGACACAACTATCTTTAGTAAAATATATTATATATATATATGTGCAATATACAAGTTTTTTTCTAGATTAATCTTTTGGTCAATAAAATGTCAAAATTATGAAAAATGTTCATCCACATTTCACACACACACAGACCCACACACGGTTAAAATATAAATGTTTCAGGGCTTAATCCCAATGTTAGTTATAATTCTTGGGCTACTTGCACCATAAAACAAATTCTCAGGCGGCCGTTTTAACCCTCACATGCTAGTAAGAATATCACAAATTGTTGTACAAAGCTTGACGTCATGCCATCTTATAATAAGACAACATGAGCTGAGATTAAATGCTTCACAGTGATTACAGCCTCGTCGTTACGGCAGTTACAGGAAGATTTATGTCATCCGAATGGACAATTAGATTATACAACTGTACATCGGATTACATTACAGTAGACCAGATGAGTTTGGTTTAAATCAGACTGATGCAAAGTCCTATAAGATAATGTGGTAAAAACCTGGTTAGTCATTAATCAACATTAACGTTATTTTCCTCATGATTTGAGCTATGGTCTTGATGAAAGTACCCAAATCTCCATTACTTGCTTTTTAAACCTTTCTTTCTTTGTCCAAAGCCAATATCCGTTTGACCTTCAGTAAATAGTGCAGAAACGTTTGACCTCTGATGATTGAAAAAAGACCTTCACTTTGGCCTCAGCCTTTGTTTGTTCAAAAATCGACTGAAAACACTTTTGTATTTACACCACGGAATAAAAGCCTCGTAGGTAAGGAATGTTATAGAAGGGAGAAAGAGACCTTGGCTTTCAGATCTTATGGTTGGGATTCTCTGTAAAACTGTTTTAGGATTTCATTTGAATTAAAATCTTCTCACCTGGTGCTTTGTGACAAATGGTCAAAATTGCACTGATTCATCAAAAAATGTACACAAAACAAGTTTGAATTAATTAATAAATCACAAACAACAAAGGAGAGAAACTATCAATTTAACTATCTACCTATTTAACTATCAATATCTGTCAGAACTACCCTAATTATTCATAAAAGCTGTGATATTTTCTTGCAAAAGAGTCATTGTAAAAGTCTAATCAATGCCTTATTGGAGCTGCAGAGCCTCAAAGCTATAACATATACAGTATAGATATTAAAAAAACGTGCCTTTTCATTATCTTTTGAGGACTTTCTAGTACCTAATATTTATACATACAAAAATCCTCATTATTCAAGATATAAACCAACACAATTTGAATACAACATTCACCAGAAATGGACTTGAACGTAGATGTTCATGATAAACAACTAGCTATATTATTAGATTATATTAACATTTCGATTTTTCCAACAAAAGTTAAGTAAATGTGCACACACTCACACTTTGGAGCAGAACTCTTGCCATTGAATTTCATCATTGAGCCCACATTATGTGAAAAAGAAACACTTACTCCATTTGCATTGTAATCAAGTTGTATTCTTCGTCAGCTCTTCGACTGATTGGAGCCGTAACGACTGAAGAAGTGAGCTCTTTGTCTGCAGCACGTGGTGACAGAACATTTCGCTGGCAGTACATCGTCTGATTTGCATTTAATTAGCACTAAAACAGAAAAAGTCTATAAACTGTTGTTGCCAGTTCCGCCTGCACACTCAGTTCTCTCTTAATGGTAAAAAAAACAGAGATTTCGGAAAACAAACTTTCCGATTCTGGCAATTACGACAGCTTCCTGCCCCCCTGATAATGATAAGTGCAGGTTGGCATTTCAGCCCACATTTACCAGTTTGACAACTCGTAAATAACAATATTGGATTTTCTTTTTAATGAGTACAGCTCACATTTAACATGCAGAGGACATTGTGGACCAATTCTGAAGAAAAAGGCAGGTTATCTATTTTTATTCAGGTGTACTGAAAGCATAAACTCAGGCATCAGATTGTCAGAAATAAATTAGACTAAGTAGAAAACACAACATTGTTTCCTCATATATATATATTATTCTAAAATGGTCCGTTTTGCAAGTTACTTATTGTACTGTCAATGTATTTTGTTGCTAGTACTTGTGTACTTTTGGATGCAGGCCGTTTAATTGTAATATAATATAATATGGTATAAACAATCTGAGTACTTCTCTTACCTCTAATCAATGATATCCAATTCTCTTTTGTATCTCCAAAGTTGGTGACAAATGATGAAACTGAATTGATACTCGAAAAAAATGCAAATTAAAACACATTTGTATTCATTTATAAATCAGAAATAACAAATGATGGGGGTTTAACTATCAATATTTAGCAGAATTACCCTATTATAGTATAATACAGTCATTAAAATGCAACACACGGATGCATTTCCAATGTTTTTTGGCTGTTCAATGGTAACAGTCCACAAGCCATGTATCTCAGCAGCTGATGAGGCCATCTGGAAACACAAAGGGCCTTTAAAGTCAAGACCACTTGATAGAAAATCATGCAACCCTTCTCTAGTCAGTGGCCTTCCTCACAAACAGAGACACCACTTGTGCCAGCTGCTCTTCAGGTTTCACATTTCAATGCTGAATAAATCATCCAGTCCTCACCACGACAGGTTAATCTCGATTAAGGACACAGAAAGTTTCTATCACGATCTAAAACGATATAAAAGTGGCCATACAACTGTGAGAAAAGAAAAGTGGAATACATCTTCTAGTTCTTCTCGGTATGCTGCTGAGGAAAAGTTAACTGTATGGAGCACTAATGACCTGTTTCCTGTTCAGGCTTTCTTAACAATGGCGAGTAAATCATCTCATTCAGGTTTGGAGAATTAATGTCGGAACCATAGGCAGAATAACAATAAGGTCAGCGCAGCATTTGACATATGCTACAGTGTGTGATTAGCGACAACTCCACATAATCTGTATTGAATGGCTCTGCTTGTTTCCTGTACAGACATTGTCAAATTTCTTCACACTTACAGACTCGCAAATCCCCCGCTGTTCAGAGCTGCCACTTTCCTGCCATTAGGTCGACACACAGGAGCCACTGCATTGACTCATGTGTTTTTAAAAATGTACTCAGACATATGCTGGTGAATGAATCGCCTTCTTTAACCTGCGTTTGCTGCCCTTATATGGATATCATGGAGGGATTTAAATATGTTTTTGTTCCTGCTAACTTCTCGTTTATGTGATTTTGTTAACCTCTTAAGCCCGAAGGTCCCCCCAGTGGACCCCCCCCATAGTTTTTTTTCGAGACTGTCTCAGGGCTTCTTAACATTTATGAAACTATTAATGTTTCATACCCTTTTAAAGGTAAGAAACTCCGCTAACTGACAATAAGAACAATCTTTAGCTAAAAAAAACACAAGAGTAATACCAAGCCTTTGAATTATCATTGAGCGAAAAAATGCTAACTGATGCTAACGCTTTTTTACACAGAACTCATGGTAGAAATGCCCTTATTACTATCTTAACTGCACAAACAAGATATACGATTTAAAGCTGAGACTCCACAGATTCCACACATGTAATGTCATCACTGTACGACCCCGAATTGCGGAGCTATCAGCCAGAAAAGAGAAAGTAAACAACATCCGGTTTAAAAAATATTACAATAATTTAGTCTTACCTTTTTTGATTTGTGATCAAAAGTTGTGTTCACCGGAATAAAAACGCCGCTCAAGGTTAATCCAATGTCTTTGTGTCACGTAGAAATTTTGACTGATAATCCATCATCATATTTATGGCAATATACTGGGTATAAAGTTTTGCAGTCCAGGCGTGCACTTTCAGATATGCTTTGTTCGCTTCTCTATTACGTCCGCTATGGTAATGTTTACGTGGATTTGGGAACTGCCCATCGATTCTATTGGTTCTGATGGTTAAGAAAAAGGTGTAAATCACATGAATCTACCAATGGATTCCAGAGATATAGTCCTGCGTAAAGTATAAAGAATGCCAGCCAGCGTAAGTACATTACGCAGCAGACTTTACTTATTGTTTACTACGGAAGGAAGCAGGAATTGCAGGACCCAGAGCGCACGGAGCACAGAACGGACAGCAGATAACGGAATTGCAGTTTTATTGCGTATATATTATCAGAACATTTCAAAGGGCCCCATTGGATATTAACCTATGGATTAACTACATCATCGTTTTTATCGTTTTAATGCCATTGAAGACCAGTTTAGACCAGACAAAGAGGAAGGTAAGCCATTAGCCTAGCGCATGTTAGTACCTAGCGCCACTTGTTTTGATGTACGTTTTGTTAACCTCTCAAGTTTGTATCTTTCAGTGTTGAGGTGGGCACCATTAGATTCTGTGTCTTTACGATCATAAACGATGTGTTGGATGTGGAGCTAGATTAAGTAATAAGGGAGCTAGGAGTGATTTTCGGTGCAGTAATAGGTTAGCATTTTTCGCTCGGGGCTAATTCAGAGGCTCACTGTTAGCATTGTGTGTTTTTAAAAAAAATAAAAATGAAAAGGATCAGTTAAATGAGTTTTTTCCCGTTATATAGATATAAAATATTCATAGTTTATTAAATATTAAGGTTCCTTAGACGTTGTTTCCTGCAAATGACGTGATTTCGGGCCTAAGAGGATAACGGAGTATGTTTTTATATATATTTTTTTTTTCTTCACAACAGTTGTATTTGGATGGAATGAATACGTATAGTGATAATTCAAAGTAATACAATTATTTTTACAGTGAAAAAGTTCAAATGGAACTGATGGTTCCCAAATTACCCAGAGGTGAGTCCGCCTGGACATTATTTTTCTAAATCTGTCTAAAAAGGTCAAATTTCAGTTGTTTTGCATCAATCTTGATACAGGGTACTTATTATATGTTCTAGTTTGGATTCCTAAAGCTTTTAGTCTACTAACCCATCATTCAAGGGTGGTTTTCACTATAAGTAATGGGTTTTTTTTTAGGCGGACAGTAGAATTTACATGTTTTTACTATGTTCCATCGGAATTTATTTTAAAATATAAACATCTATATTGATTCTGACACTTCTACATCCAACTCACAGATGTAACCTTGCTTTGAGAGAAAGGATTATTCATTTACCCCTTTTAGAAGTGAAGGTATAGTCTTTGTTGTGTTAGTGGCATTTTCAAGCCTGAAACCTGAAAAACAGGCTCAGGGCTTAAGAGGTTAAAGGTGTCCAAGAGGCTGTAACCCTATAGGCGCATTCACACCGCAGTACTTTTCCCACAAAGGTTCATGAAAACTTAGTTCATGAGAACTCTTTAGTTCTCATGAACTAAGTACAGATCGCGTTCACACCGGAATAAGTCCTTGGGGGAGGATTAGGCAAATGAAAACGCAGACGTCACTTCTTCTTCTTCTGCTTTGGGTTTACTGGCAGGCCGCAAACCACTTCACGGCGTATAATGCCGCCCACAGTCCCCGGCCGGAAGTCCCCGGAGTTGGGGACTGGCTTCAATAGAAGCTGCTGGGACTCCCAGCAGCTTCTACTGAAGCCTTCCGAGTAAATCACCAGAACGCCGACACCTCCTCATCTCCACCGCTCCCATGTTTTATTTTGTGTTGCCATAAGTTAGTCTCTCTGCGTTTCTGCGCTGGGCTAATGCTAATGCGAGGATAATAAAATGGCGGCTTCACAAAACTTTTTGGGAGTTTCACGGGGGGTGGTTTGCTATCCGCCCAGCCAATCAGAAATATAGCTCTTTTCTCACAAAAGAGCCGTTCGAAAGTCCCTGCTCTCTAGCAGGGACTTTCGAGGGGGTAAAAAGGTTCTCATGAGCTAATTTTAGTACCGGCTCTTTTTTGTGTGAACGCGATAAAAGAGTTCTCATGAACCTTTGTGGGACAAGTACCGCAGTGTGAATGCGCCTTATGATAATAACATTTACCATTCTCTCCATTTTATGACTCTGCTGACACATTTAGGTGGAGTTTACCACCACATTAATTAAAATAAACATTAAGGCGAGACACACCAGGTGAATAGGGTAATTTTTTTAACTTAAAGGTATCAGCTAGACATTTCTCCAGTTAATTTCTTACAATAAGGCAATTGTCTTTTGTATTACAAGTTTTCTGAAATAGCATGTTTAAATATGCAAATTATCCATTATCTCATTAAATATGCACATATTTTAACACATTTCAGGAATCGAAATCTGAACTTTGGATAAAGCCAGGTTCCAAATTCTTGTTTCATTTTGTAGTCATATTAGTATCTAAGGCTTTTACAGAAGGGATTTTGGATATCTCTTTTTATCACTCAATAAATCAGAAAATACTGTCAACAGCCCTAAAATATCCATTTTCGCCATGTTTTTAGGTGTACAATGTTGTATAATTCAGGCTATGAATGATATATGAACAAACCCTTCTGTAAAAGCCTTCATAATATTGATAGGAATATAACTGGAAGGTTTGGTGTCTCTACGTGCTTCTGAAGTTGAAATTTCGAACTCAGAGTAGGAGAAAAAACTCATTTTGAGAAAACGACCTTTAAAGATTGCAGTGAGGCGCTAGCTAAACCCTCCTGTTCTCTGGATGACAGCTTGCGCCTCGACGCACTCCGTGAAGGTATTTCATGTTCGGGGTCATTTGTTTGTTGTATAACCTTGCTTCGTGCAAGAGACAATTGTTGTCGTCTTCTCTGTGAACGTGTTTTTCGCCGTTCTTTTGCGATTTTGAGATTTCAATTTCTAGCGGAAAGCTAAACAGGAAGTGTTTTAGCACACCACGTGACGCATCTGAACGAATCACGTTGTCAGAAATTGACCCCAGCCAATGAGATTTCGTTTCTTGGTTTAAGACCCCTTTGTGCTTTCACGATTGGTTGCTGATACAAAGGAAATGACCATATTTGGATCAGATGAGATTGTGCAGGAGAGACACAGCTTTCCAACGATATCTCTGTTGACATGGTGCACACAGCGGTCGCGGTACTTTATGTTACGTTAGAAAGCTAACTTTTGGTGAATTTAGGAGAAATCTACAGACGCAAATAGACAAACTATAGTAAAATAAACACTTAAATGTGTATTTTGTACGTTTTCCTTCCAAAAGCCTGAAAGAAAACATGTTATAGAATCAAAATAGCACAAAATCTCAAAATTGACCAGTACTTGAAAAACGATGTTTTTGCCTGCCGTGTCTCGCGTTAAGCCTTATCGGTGAAACCAGACCATTTTGTTTCAACCTTGTAAAAAAAATTCAAAGGCTTTATTAGTCATATGCATACGTTGCTTCATAGCCATAGCTTAGTTTTGACAATGGTCATCTTAAAGGTCCCATGTCATGGCCATTTCTACTGATCATATTTCCATTGTTGAGGTCTACTACATTGTTTGCTACCGTCGACAGACTAACTAACCCCCCAGTGTCAGTAGCCTCTGAATTTCTATCCACCAGGGCGTGCAATGATTTTGCCTTCTTCACTGACAAAATTCAGAAAATCAGACAAGCAGTCAGTGCCTCTGCATCAGGAACAGCAAACGTGTTGTCTCTGTGTCCACTTAACATCAATTCAAACACCATGACACAATTCCATCAGATTCATGATAAAAACCTAGAGGACATTATACAACTTCTGAAATCCTCTTCTTGCTGCCTTGATATCATTCCAACAGGATTTTTTTTTCAAAGATGTTTTGCCTTGCATGGCCTCAGATCTACTTCATATCGTAATCTCTTCACTCAGGTATTTTTCCACAGGCCTTGAAAACTGCTGTCATTAAACCGCTCTTAAAAAAGAATAATCTAGATGCTTCACTAATGAACAATTACAGGCCCATATCAAACCTGCCATTTCTAGGTAAAATCATTGAAAAAGTTGTTTTTCAACAGTTGAGTAATTTCTTGCATTTAAATAACTGTTTTGATGTGTTCCAGTCAGGCTTTCGTCCAAACCACAGCACTGAGACTGCTCTTGTAAAGGTCTTTAATGACATCCACTTAAACACAGACAGTGGCAGAACTTCAGTGTTAGTATTATTAGATTTCAGTGCTGCATTTGACACTGTTGACCACAGCATATTACTAGACCGACTGGAAAACTGGGTGGGACTTTCGGAAACAATTTTAAATTGGTTTGAATCCTACTTAAAGGACAGAAACAACTTTGTTTCTATATGTAAATACACATCTGAGTTGACAAATATGACATGTGGGGTACCTCAAGGCTCCATCTTGGGGCCTCTTCTCTTTAACATCTACATGCTACCACTGGCTCAGATAATGAAAAACAACAACATAAGTTACCATAGCTATGCGGATGACACACATTTACGTAACAATTTCACCAGGAGACTATGCTCCAATTCAAACACTGAATAAGTGCATTGAACAAATCAATGACTGGATGTGTCAGAACTTTCTCCAATTAAACAAAGATAAAACTGAGGTAATGGTTTTTGGAGCCAAGGCAGAACGTATAAAAGTTAACGCTGAGCTTCAGTCTGCAATGTTCAAAACAACAGATAAAGCCAGAAATCTAGGTGTAGTCATGGACTCTGACCTGAGTTTCAACAGTCACATTAAAACAGTTACTAAATCAGCCTACTATCACCTAAAGAACATATCTAGGATTAAAAGACTTATGTCACAGCAGGATTTGGAAAAACTTGTCCATGCTTTTATCTTCAGTAGACTCAACTACTGTAATGGTGTCTTCACAGGTCTCACTAAAAAATCTATTAGAAAGCTGCAACTGATTCAGAACGCTGCTGCTCGAGTCCTCACTAACACTAAGAAAGTGGATCACATCACTCCTGTTCTGAAGTCTTTACACTGGCTTCCTGTGTGTCAAATAATAGATTTCAAAATACTGCTGCTGGTTTATAAAGCTTTGAATGGTTTCGGCCCAAAATACATTTCTGACCTCCTGCTAAATTATGAACCATCCAAATCTCTCAGGTCATCAGGGACTGGTCAGCTTTCTGTCCCCAGAGTCAGAACTAAACATGGTAAAGCAGCGTTCAGTTATTATGCTCCAAATATCTGGAACAAACTCCCAGAAACTTGCAGGTCCGCTGCAACTCTGACTACTTTTAAATCCAGACTAAAGACTTTTCTTTTTGTCGCTGCTTTTAATTGAACTATTCATATCTTAAACTGCACTGTAAATTTTATCCAACATTTTTTTCTTTTAATGTTTATTTTATTAGCTTTTCTTTTTAATGACTGATTTTAAATGCCATTTTCTTAATGTCTTTCATTTTTTGTAAAGCACTTTGAATTGCCTTGTGTTGAAAGGTGCTATATAAATAAACTTGCCTTGCCTTACTAGAATATATTTAAATTGTGCAATTTTCCAAAATCACATTGGTTTCTCAAACAGCATCTCTGTATAGTATGTGTATTCACTCTCTGTCCTAAACGGCTTGTTGGAGCTCCCCCCCTCCCTCTGAGCCCACTGTGTTCTGATTGGTCGGGACGTTGAGAGGCTCGTTGCTGCGACGAGCGGACAGGTTTCCCGGTCGGCGATACAGCGAGAACAAGCGAAACTCATCCTGAGCACACACAAACACTCACAGCCGAAGTAAAAACAATAAGTGTGGCTTGATATTGAGAAAGAAAAAGGTTTATAACGCTGTGAGAATGGGTCTGCGGAGAGCATTTCTCCGCCATCCCAACTCGTCTATTACCAGTGTTCAGGGAGCTCAATGCAAGTAAATGGGGACTCCCTGTTAGTTAGCCAAGGGATCCTGGTGTGCGAGGTGCTCCGTGGATTGGTCCATTTGGGCCAATCCGGTCATTTGTTGTTGATTTGGGTGTTCACAAGTCACAGGACCCAGGAAGCAAACAATGGAAAAAGAGAAATCTCCAACGAGGCGTTTTGGGGCAGCATAGACAGGTATTTTCTGTGTTAGAGTTGTACTCGCTACAGGGTGTACTTTGAGGGGTTTTGACTCTGCAGACCATTTACATGCATAAAAACCCTCATAACACACAAGGGGACGGGTAATAACCGGAAAAGCATGACATGGGACCTTTAAATCCCAGGCTCCTTCATCAATGCAAAATACAATATACTTATAAAAGAACAAAATATAACATAGTGCATTAAATACATTAGTGCAAGTACTGTAAATTACAGAAATAGGACATGATATAAGATGCAGAATGTAAAATGATAAACTGTACAGTAGATAAAGAAATGAAAGATTTCAAAAGCATTAATTAATTTTCTTTCAAATAAGGCTGTAACTTTATTCTGCCATTTTGGTTTTCGAACTGTAGCGCGATGGCATATCTTATCTTTCACATTAGATAATGGTGAATCACACATCATTTAGAGTCTTTTTAATCCTATAAAAAACAATACTTGGATGAAGTAAAGGAGATACAGGTATGTTTCAGTCAGTCGGTGTTTTGGTGTCAATAACTTAACTTCAAAACCTCATGATTGGCATCCATTGCAGTGCCTTTAATATGAAGTGGATAAATAAGGCTGTACAGGTTGTGTTGGTATGGTAGGGTGGAAGATAGTTGTTAAAACATATATAATACCCACCCTAACCGGAAACATACATTTAAATATACCATTAAACCCAAAAATAAGGGAAAAAAGCTCCCCCTAAGCACTTACACTTCACACTGAGTCATATGTCTAACTGTTATTATAAAAACATTGATAGGAGCAGTCTATAACTCATTTGGGCTGTGAACCCTCTGAAGCTGCCTTGAGGACCTTTGGGTGTCCCAGAGCTGCTGATGGATAAACCTTTGTGCTTTGGAAACAGATCGTCCGCATTGCGTCATTTGGTTTTACTTCTCAACAAAAAGGGGTAACAGTATCCCCAGCCTCAGCAGCGGAGGAGTGCTACAACGGTTTAAAGCTCTGCTCAGAAGAGAAAAAAGGATTCCGGGGGTTTTGAAACTTCAGAGCTGCAGAATCTACCGGGAACTTTATGGAGTCTGCTGCTCGTCTTCGTACCACTGCAATGCGTCTTCATCAGTGAAATATGTTTGTTTGTGTCTGAACGTTCTCTCCCTTTTTCACAATTTTTCCTTCCTTCTCTCAGTTTACATCACTGTCATTTAAAGGGGCCCTATCATGCTCATTCTCAGGTTCATATCAGTATGTAGTGTCTCTACTTTAAAGAGTCCTCTCCTGCTGATGTTCAGCTTCATATCAGTATGTAGTGTCTCTACTTTAAAGAGTCCTCTCCTGCTGATGTTCAGGTGTATATCAGTATGTAGTGTCTCTACTTTAAAGAGTCCTCTCCTGCTGATGTTCAGGTGTATATCAGTATGTAGTGTCTCTACTTTAAAGAGTCCTCTCCTGCTGATGTTCAGGTGTATATCAGTATGTAGTGTCTCTACTTTAAAGAGTCCTCTCCTGCTGATGTTCAGGTGTATATCAGTATGTAGTGTCTCTACTTTAAAGAGTCCTCTCCTGCTGATGTTCAGGTGTATATCAGTATTTAGTGTCTCTACATGTCTCCATGCTTTAATGTTCAAAAAGCTCTTTATTTTCTCATACTGCCTGTGTTGCAGCACCTCTTTTCACCCTCTGTCTGAAACCAGAGCCCAGTCTGCTCTGATTGGTTAGCTGGCCGGCTCTGTTGTGATTGGTCAACCGCTAAGGGATGTCCCGCCCCTAAAACAAAAACCTATATAAAACACTATAGGAAGCATATAGATAGAGAGCATAATAGCGCCTCTTTAAAGACGATATTATGATAAGATAAGATGTACTTTATTGATCCTAATTTTGAAAATGTTTGTCTTGCAGCAGCATAAAAGACATGGCATTGTACAATCACAATTAAATAGACTAAAAATAAACAAGAAAGTAGAAAATGTACATGTTGAATTTACAAATTAACAATAACAAAAACAAAATATAAAGCAAGTTATTATATATACATAAGTATGTGAGGAAGTGAGTATGACTTGACTGTTTTCATTAAAAAAAAAGCATTTTCATTAAAATCCATCAAAACATTGTAAAACTCCCCCTTTCTCAAACCGATGTCCGTGACATATAACGTGTACTTTTAGCTTTTAATCTGTGTGAAATATCTTTTTTCTATGTGCACCACAAGCAGAGAGGGGGATTTGAAGGAGTTCTGCGTGGGAGTCTGACGCTCCCTGCTGCGTTCGGGTTGTGTCAGGAACAGAAGCGGCTCATGGTGCTCATGCCTCCCATGTCCCCTGGCATCTGAGCTTAATATTTCAGAAAATGTGGGGCAACGAAGCAGGAAAAAAAAGTCGATGTGACGTGAATTGCCTCAGGCTGAGAGGTGGTGGAGGAGGTAAGAGAAGTAGCATGATTTACTCACAGAATAAATCAGATTTGAGGACTTTTTGTATGAAAATGGATGGTGTTTGTGATCTATGTAGCAATTAAAGAGATGCAAGAGAGAGGATATTTAAAATCATCTGTATATTGTGTATCTACTAACTCTGAGATGTCCTGAAGCTCTTCCATGTGCCTCTACAAAACATGTATCCAGTCAAACTGTCGCTGACAGAGATACAGAACCCTCCACTCTGCTGTAAATTGCCCCCGACAAGGGCAAACGTTAAATCACCTCCAAACAATAGTGGCTTTACAGCTGTTAGAAATCACCCAGCAGCCATGTCTGCTCCAATCAGGGAACATCTCAACATCTTGGTGAGAAACAGAGCTGGTTGGAAAAGCTCAGAGTGGTTCCTGTTCATTCTGCAGCTCGGTAAAATTGATGGACAAGGTTTCCAATGTATGCCTGTCTCTGCCATATTGTAAGTTTTATGTAGCTGTCTCGAACACAATTACGTTTCCCTATAGGCCTACAACAAAAGTACATTTTTGATTAGATTTTCTTCTGGATTTTTCCTTTAAAATGTCCTGAACCTAATAAGTGTAACCCATTTAAAACTGTGCCTGCACGTCCAATTGTTGCCTTATTTGAAGTGAATATATCTTATTTGTACTTATTGTAAAATGCATTGCATAAAAGCGCCTGCTAAATTAAATTGAATGTAATGGATTACGATCGCAGTTCTGAACTCGACATGCGATTAACACTCTGAATTAAAACAAAATGAAACCTAAGTGCAACCAGGTCAAATTTAGATTAAAATAAATAATGGTTTGTCTTAAGATATGTTCATTTGGGTATTTAATTGACCACGTAAGTCCCAAAAGGTGACTTTTGGTTTATTCTGGACGCAAATTGCAGTCTCCAGAAAGCTTAAAGGTAGGTAAGAATGGAGAAACCAGCTCGAGTGCGCTAGAATTTGAAAGTACGCAGCCGAAAAAAATCTGCCCCTTCCTTCAGACTTCCTTACAGAGCCCCTCCTCCAACACACACAAACGCGCACATGACCAATGAGGGCACGAGATAAGTTTGTGCACAGATGGAAGGCTGACAGGCAGGTAGGCCATCCAGTTACTTTAGCCGGGCCGGCTCAGATGATTGGTCATGCTTTTTACAGCGCCACGGCTTCCACAGATGAGATTTTGATGAGCATTTAATATATTCATTGCTATCGGGATGTTAATAGCATTCCATGGAATATAATAACAAGTGTTTCGGAAGTGAATTACCTACCCCACCTTTAATGTTTTTTGTCCATCCTCCTCCTACTCTCCCAGACTTCTGCATACTATGATAAGAAATGTATTTGGGACAAAAACAAATGTAATCTGGTAGAGAAAATACAATTTCCCAATTGTACAATAAGAATGTCAATGTGAAGTCTAGGCTGGCTTAATGTGGCACCGCTATTTTCCAAATTGAACACAGTCAATCATGAGTTTGACAAAATATCCTAAGTCATTGTCCACCATTTTGTATTTTTCTGAATCTTTCAACAGCATCTCACTGTCCTCCTCAGTAGATAGACCCGCTGATCAATATCCACTTGATTCCGTAACTCATATTCGGCCTAAAAAACACACAGGTTTGTTCAAAATGGATGTTTGAAAATCTCCACGCTCACAGCCCTGATGAAGTATTGATTTCTGTTCTGGTCTGGTAATGAAGATTACTTTAGGTATTGACAGAATATGTAAAACGATCCTTTGGAAACAGCTTCACCGCCTCTGAGTTCGACTTCTACAACATTTTAATAGTTCTCTGTAAATATTCAACTGCAAAGCAAGCAGAAACAAGTCAATTTGGACCACTCAGAGCTTTAAATACACAAATATCACTAAAAACAAGTGTAAATACTGTATGATAGATGGATAGATGGATGGATGGATGGATGGATAGATGGATAAGGCGCGTTCACACCGGAGTACCTTTACCCGTACTTTTCCCGTTTAGTTCCGTTAGTGCCTGGAATTTTGCGCTCACACCAAAAAGAGTACTTAGTTCTGAGAACTTTTACCCCCATTGTTAGTGCCTGCTAGAGAGGTGAGACTATCCTGGGGAGAAAAAAGTACCAATTTCGATTGATTGGGCGAATTGCAAACCATGCCCCGTAAAACTCTGAAAAGTTTTGTGAAGCCGCCATTGTATTTGCTGGCATTAGCATTATTAGCATTAGCATTAGCCCCGCGCACCAACGCAGAGAGACTAACTTATGGCAACACAAAATAAAACATGGGAGCGGTGGAGATGAGGAGGTGTCGGCGTTCTGGCGATTTACTCGGAAGCCAGTCCCCAACTCCGGGGACTTCCGGCCGGGGACTTCGGGTTGCAGTATACGCCGTGAAGTGGTTTGCGGCCTGCCAGTAAACCCAAAGCAGAAGAAGAAGAAGAAGAAGTGACGTCAGCGGCTTAATTTGTGTAATCTTCACTCAGGAACTTATTCCGGTGTGAACGCGATCTGCACTTAGTTCCATTGGGGTACTAAGTGCTGGGAACTAAGTGCTGAGCACTAAGTATGGCAAAGTACTTGGTGTGAAAGCGGCTATTGATAGATACTTTATTGATCCCAATTTGGGAAAATATTTCGTCACAAGCAGAAGTGTGTTCAGGCTTTATACAATACTTAATACTTTAAAAAGTGGAAACGAGGATTAACAATTAAAATGAAAACGAAAAATATTAAAATAAAATACAAACAAGACAATATACAATATTCTGGATAACATTTTTGGGGTAAATTACTTCCGAGTACGACCTGTATCCTTCTCTCTTCTTTGTTTAGTTTATATAGTATCTTAGTTTCTGTATATTTCCCAGGTCTCGTCCTCTGTTTAATCTAAAACCAAATGGGAGAGTCCTCAATGTGTTTTTTTACTTCTTCTGTAATTCAATCAGCTGATTTAATTGGCAATCTCTCATTTTGATTGCCTTGCTAATGCAAAATTCACGCCATATTGACACAATTGGGAGATTCTAAAGATGCTGTGTAGTTGCACCATATAAATGGAAAAGTATCCTTAATTGGCTGTTTCCCAGCTGGGCTGTTTGTTGGTGATAGGCTGCAGCTAATTTAATTTGTGTTTGTTGTATTAGACCACTTTTTTGCATTGAAATGACAGCATTTAAATTCGGAAATGATGTAGACTAAAATTAACATTTTAATTTATGTATTCCTTTTTTTAGCTTGCTCTACCTCCTTAAGCGTATGCACCGTTTACTGGTTTAGGACTGATAAGCGATTTTTTTAAGATAACTTTTTCCTTTTTATCCTCTCTGAGATTGAGGCCAAGATAAAACATTTTAAAAAAGTGCCGTTGAATCTGACGCCTCAGGTTATAACCAGGACAGATAAGAAACTACACGGAAAAAACCCACAACTGCTACCATATGCTGTTTGAAATACGCAGGGACAGTGTGCCTCTTCACTCCTCTCCTGTTCAAAAACACATCCAAACAACTCTTTATGCGTTCCGCCGCTCTCACAGGGCTCAGTGTGCACAACTCGACTGATGCGAGGACAACAGCCTGTGAATCTGAGCTTTATCCACAACATCACAGGAGATTATAGAGAGCAACATACATCAGGGAAGCCTCTGTTTCTCTGTGTTTGAGACTAATCTGGTGTGAAAGAAAGAGTGCTTCAAATGAGTGTGTGTCTATGTATGTGCCTGCAGGCATCCATGTGTTTTTGTTTGAATACCTGAAGTCATTGCATTGAATGTGAATGAATACATGTGCATGTAAGTATAACATACAGTGGGGCAAAAAAGTATTTAGTCAGCCACCAATTGTGCAAGTTCTCCCACTTAAAAAGATGAGAGAGGCCTGTAATTTTCATCCTAGGTATACCTCAACGATGAGAGACAAAATGAGAAGAAAAAAAATCCAGAAAATCACATTGTCTGATTTTTAAAGAATTTATTTGCAAATGATGGTGGAAAATAAGTATTTGGTCAATAACAAAAGTTCATCTCAATACTTTGTTTTATACCCTTTGTTGGCAATGACAGAGGTCAAACGTTTTCTGTAAGTCTTCACAAGGTTTTCACACACTGTTGCTGGTATTTTGGCCCATTCCTCCATAAAGATCTCCTCTAGAGCAGTGATGTGTTGGGGCTGTCGCTGGGCAACACAGACTTTCAACTCCCTCCAAAGATTTCTATGGGGTTGAGATCTGGAGATTGGCTAGGCCACTCCAGGACCTTGAAATGCTTCTTATGAAGACACTCCTTCGTTGCCCGGGTGGTGTGTTTGGGATCATTGTCATGCTGAAAGACCCAGCCACGTTTCATCTTCAATGCCCTTGCTGATGGAAGGAGGTTGTCACTCAAAATCTCACGATACATGGCCCCATTCATTCTTTCCTTTACATGGATCAGTCGTCCTGGTCCCTTTGCAGAAAAACAGCCCCAAAGCATGATGTTTCCCCCCCCCCATGTTTCACAGTAGGTATGGTGTTCTTTGGATGCAACTCAGCATTCTTTCTCCTCCAAACACGTCTAGTTGAGTTTTTACCAAAAAGTTATATTTTGGTTTCATCTGACCATATGACATTCTCCCAATCCTCTTCTGGGTCATCTAAATGCTCTCTAGCAAACTTCAGACGGGCCTGGACATGTACTGGCTTAAGCAGGGGGACACGTCTGGCACTGCAGGATTTGAGTCCCTGGCGGCGTAGTGTGTTACTGATGGTAGCCTTTGTTACTTTGGTCCCAGCTCTCTGCAGGTCATTGACTCGGTCCCCCGGTGTGGTTCTGGGATTTTTTCTACCCAGCCTGGTGCAGGTCTACCATTTTGTTTCTGGTGTCCTTTGATAGCTCTTTGGTATTGGCCATAGTGGAGTTTGGAGTGTGACTGTTTGAGGTTGTGGACAGGTGTCTTTTATACTGATAACGAGTTCAAGCAGGTGCCATTAATACAGTTACCGAGTGGAGGACAGAGGAGGCTCTTAAAGAAGAAGTTACAGATCTGTGAGAGTCAGAAGTCTTGTTTGTTTGTAGGTGACCAAATACTTATTTTACCGAGGAATTTACCAATTAATTCATTAAAAATCCTACAATGTGATTTCCTGGATTCTTTCCCCCCATTCTGTCTCTCATAGTTGAAGTGTACCTAGGATGAAAATTACAGGCCTCTCATCTTTTTAAGTGGGAGAACTTGCACAATTGGTGGCTGACTAAATACTTTTTTGCCCCACTGTACATTGAAAACAGCACTACAACATGAATGTTAAGGGAAAATACTCAAGTTAAAGTCCCTTCAAATGTGTATTGAGTCATTTGTTCGGGGTTGTGATAGAATGTCTTTTTTTGCAGGTTATTATTCTCTTCAAGCAGCCAACACAACGTAGGCACAGCAAACTCACAGAGGGTGATTATAATGTGAAAGGACAGCTTGAACCTTCTCTAAAATGTTTGCAGGCAGGCAATAAAAGACAAAATGCAACTGCAAGAAGGTAAACGGCTGAGGACAGCAAACTTAAAGTGATAAGTCACAAGTTATCAAATCATCGTAAGCATAGGGTGCAAAAGCAAAAAATCCCAAAGTAGCTGTTTTTACAAATCGATGTCTGTGTACAGGTATTAGAGGGTGAAGTATATTCAACGGGAACAAAGTTGTAAGAAGCTCGTTGTGTTTCTAAAAGGGAATCTGTGTGAAGTCTGATAAATCGCCTCAGGTGATTCCACTCAAATCTGCAACGGTTCGGACTGGAGAGTAAAAGTCATAACATTGCATTTTACTTTGTGATTGTCGACTCCACCCTGATTGTCTTCACCTGTGCCCAGGGGCGGACTGGCCATTGGGAATACCGGGAGTTTCCCCGTTGGGCCGGTGCTGTGTGTGGGCCGGAGGGCCAAAAAAATGTTTTGCCTAAATCCTACCAGCCCACATTTGTAAGTGTTCCGGCCCAGCCCATCCCAGTGGGGTGTGGCCCACTGGGCTGGGCTGGGCCGTTTTGATAGTCTACCTTTGTTCTATCTATCAGTTTCAATGGGTTGGTAGGGAAACGGGGTTCAGGGGGAGTGGCTGTACCCGTAGGATAGAAAAGGGGGAAGTGACGTCTGACTCAGAGGTCGCGCGGCTGTGGAGAAGAACGTGTTGCCCACATTCTGTTACTGAGTTTAGGCTAGTTAGCTAGCAGGTTTATTGTTTTGAGTGCAGTCACTTTTGCCTCCACTTGTTGTTCAAATAAATGTTGAAAGAAAAAGTAAATCTGTTTACAGTTCTGTTTTATATGAGTGTTGAAGAAGAAGAAGAAGAAGAAGAAGAAGAAGAAGAATGGGGAGGGATGAAACCCTCTTTAATGGTCACACATGCAGAGCAGACAGCACACACAGTGACATGTGTTTTCTGCTTTTAACCCATCCTAGCACCAGGAGTCTAGTACTAGGAGCAGTGGGCAGCTATTGTACAGCGCCCGGGGAGCAATGGGAGTGAGGTGGAAAGGGGGATGTCCGGTGCCTTGCTCAAGGGCACCACGGCAGGGCAGGAGGTGAACTGGGACCTCTCCAAGTAGAAGTCCACACTCCAAATGTAGGTCTGGTCGGGGACTTGAACCGGCGACCCTACGGCTCACAGTCCAAGCCCCTACTGACTGCCATAGATTTAGTCCCTAATTTTGCTCTCAAAGTGCACCAGATTGATGCATTTAACTTCAACATTTAAAAAAATCTCTTCCCGGGGGAGCATGCCCCCGGAGCCCCCTAGAGGAGGTGAGGTCCACCACCTGCCCACACCCCCTGTTAAATTGTCTCACCCACATTGAGGATGCTTCCTACGCCCATGTTTTATTCCATGTGTCAAGTCAGGCAAATTGGGTAAAAATGTTATTGCATCAATGATCTGTTAACATTAAAATCACTAAATATATGCTGTAACTATTTTGCTCTAGGCAACTCAAGGGCTCAGTGATTACTATGAATGGTCCAAAATAACATAAAATGCATAGGGTTTTTTGTTAAGTAACATACTTTCGTCGCCGGCCGGCCGATACATGCCGCGCATTAAGTGGGCCTGTCTGTCAATTAATCCCCGGGCCACTTTTTCCCCCCAGTCCGCCCCTGCCTGTGCCTCCTTACCTTGTTTATAGAAAGTCTGCGTCTCCTTTCGTCCTGTTCCAGTTCGCCTTGTCTTTCAACCTCTAGATTAAAAGCATTTGTTATTCTTTAACTTGTCTCTGGTTTGGTGTTTCTCGGTCCTGCGTCATTTGTAACACTGGCAACCAAAGGCTAATAGGGAGGCTGTGGCTCAGTGGCTAGTGTGCTGGACCTCAAATCAGGGGATAGCAAGTTCGAGTCCCACTGCTGTCAGCATGTCGTTGTGTCCCTGGGAAAGACACTTCACCCCAAATTGCTCCTGTGGGGATTGCATGTAAGTCGCTTTGGATAAAAGCGTCTAACAAATGACATGGAATATAATAACGTTTTTTGTGTAACAACCAATAAACCGACTGACTTAGATCTACTGGAGCACCTGGAAATGTTTCAAATGAAAGACAATGCAATATTTAGCCATATATTTCTCTTTATGAAGATATTCAGCTAACTGGGGACTGACTCCAATGATTCAAAGTTTGGTTTAAGTTAAAAGTGGAGCCAAAATGTCCCTCCTACCGTGTTTGAAGATGTGCTAATCAGCCTAATAAGAGGGTGTCAAGTGTGTGTGTAACCATGCTGTGTTTATGTGTGTGTCTGAGACCTGAAGTCCTAACTGTGTATTTGGGTAAACTGGCAGCAGATAATTAAAGTGCACATTTAGCTGTGGAGCTTCCTATGTCCGCCTCAAAGGTGTCAGCGGAGGCAGTTCTCTTTATGTGTGATGGATGCTGCAATTAAACCAGACAGGAGAGCTAGAAGTGGCTGTAAATAAAGTTTAGTCTGACCCCCCCTTGCATGTGACTCTCCACCAATTGCAAGCCATTTTCAAGTCTTTCTTTTTTTATTATCGAGTTTCTTTTGCACCATCTTATCAGACTAAAGTCCCAGGGAGGTTGAGATAATTTTGCAACTCTCTAACTGTCGGTCTTTGGACAAATTGCTCCTGGGTGCAGCCTTGCAGATGCCACAGAAGCACGACCTGCCTCAGAGTGTCACTTTAACTCAACTAGATCAAAGGATAAAAGGAATCTGGGCTCTCTGAATAATGCATTGCACCATAAGAGGCAGGATACGACTCCTGACAGCTGCGTTTTGGGAACCTGCAGATTCACAGAGCTACAGCGAGTTGGGAATTGCTCGGCTTAATTGCATTGTCTTCGATCCCCAATAGGTGAACTGGATCTGAAATTACAATCGTAAAACTTTTTGTTTCTGCTTTCTCGGCGGAAATTGGATCATTGTCTGCTGACAGAAAATATTTCTCCCGCAGGTAAGTGGAGGTTTGTAGCATCTCAACTAATGGTGACAAACTGTTCAGGGATGGGTTTATTCTCTGGGTGGGAAATGCTAGATATTCTCACATACACACACACACACACACACTGCTTTTTCTATATTAATAATTTGGTCAATAAAATGCCAGGAAATTGTGAAAAATGTTCATCCCAATTTCTCAAAGTCTAAGAAAACCTCCTTAATTGTCTTGTTCTGTTCGACCGAAACGGAAAAATGTTCAGTTTAATATGAAATATAAATGACACAATCAGGAAATCACTATATCTTCTCAATGTTTGCAATGACTCATCAATTATCAAAACATTTGTTTCTCTGTTGATCGACTAATTGATGGGTGAGAGGAGGCCGTTTTTAAGAGTTATCAATAATTCTTTGCTTTTGAACCACAACAAATCCAGAAGGGCCATCAGGAAGTTCTGCCGTCCAACACTTTAAAGCAGGGGGGTCAAACTGAAATACACAGTGGGCCAAAATAAAAAAATGGGTGCGAGTCGAGGGCCGGACTGGTTCAATGGTTCTTGCAAAACGTATTGAAATGAACTTATTGCACATATTAAACCTGGGACTAACAAAGCTTAAATTATCGCCTATAAAAACAACATTAAATAATCAGTTTAATTCATTTCTTATGGCTCTATCTGCAGTCATTTCTTATGATTGCATTTCTCCACAGGCCAACAGCAGCTTCAAAAAAACTATTTCCCTCAAAGTAAAACCAAACATGCCGTGTTGTCTCAAGAAAGAAAGTGCAGAAGGAAAAATCCATGTGAACTCAATGTGCTGCTCTGTGATGCTAGCTCAAGCAGATACTTGGCATCTCATCTCGGGTGCAAGGTCATCAATGTTTGGGGTCAGGCTCTGAGCGGAGGAGACCCTCAGGATGGAGTGAAGGTGTGCATGCAATATACCGGCGGGCCAGATCTAATAGGAATTAGAAATGATCCTGCGGGCCGAAATTAAATCCACCACGGGCCTGATTTGACACATGTGCTTTAAACCCTTATAACATTGAAAACTAGTGCATTTGTGTAAAGTACTTTGCAAGCTACATTTAGAAATAGTAAGAATACAACTATACAAAGACTGAAGCTGGCTTTAAAAAAGACACTGTAGTTCACTGAATGATATGCCATGTTGTCTTTATTAGATAGTTGAAATGTAAAGGAAACATTGGGGTGATTAAATAGCGTATGGAGACATCTTAATATTCCTGAATATCTTATTGATTTATTTTCAGCGGGCCTAAAGAAACCAGAGGCTCCTGGAAAGGTTGTTTAGTGTGTGTATACAACGACTCTATACCTGAAAGAAAGATTATTAAAAATCGTGTTTATGTTGAAACTCTCCCTGTTGAGCATCTGTGTCCCCGAACAATATAGTTTGTTCTTCCAATATAAGCAGTAAATGTTCCTCTTTACACGCCTTCTGTATACAGCTATAGTTTACAGAGACAAAAGACACGTTTAGTTTTCTTCACAGAGAATGCAAACCCTGCTGTAGTGATGCATACTTCTACTGCAAGTGCTTTTAAACTCTTTAATGCATTCAGCACATGCAGTTTTCTACGATAAGACCAACTCATAGTTCTGTAAGTTTATTTTAATCTTCTATGAATCTAACATAACTTCTTCAATTAGAAACCATTGTGATACATCAAAAACATGTAAGAAAATAAGTTTGGAAATGTAATTTTCTGTGGACAGCTTTTAAAATAACGCTTGATGTGCACTTCTGACCAATCGCACAGTGTTTGAGGCACTCAAATCACGTTGGACAAGAAGTACGTAAATTGAGACACAACACAAGGCCACTTCCTTCTATCCCATTTCCCTCCAGTTCTGCTAACGTCTAATAACCTTTATTTATACAGTCTATGGCTCCAACTTTCCTTATCAGCCTTTCATAGTGTTCATCCCCACTTTGTTGCGTGAGCTTATCTATGGACTAAAATCTGGAGACTGAAACTTGTTACCGCCCGTTTGAAGTCGCTGCCTGATCTTTTGGACTTTGTATTTATTGCCTGTCTCTTTGGATTTGTGTACTTTACTAATCTATAAACTACCGTAGATTAATTTGGACAAAACTTCTCTGAATCAGTCAGCCTAGCTGTCTGCTTTGGGATCTTATCCGTGTTGCCTTGCTCAAACCGGACAATATTCTATATTTTTCTCAGACATGAAGTTTTTATCTGCAAAATGTCTGGATAAAATGTCTCTTCTACATCAACATGTATCCCACCTTCTTCATGTCTCTTCTACATCAACATGTATCCCACCTTCTTCATGTCTCTTCTACATCATCACGTGTCCCCTCTTCTCCATGTCTCTTCTACATCAACACGTGTCCCCTCTTCTCCATGTCTCTTCTACATCAACATGTGTCCCTTCTTCTTCATGTCTCTTCTACATCAACATGTGTCCCCTCTTATCCATGTCTCTTCTACATCAACATGTGTCCACTCTTCTTCATGTCTCTTCTACATCAACATGTGTCCACTCTTCTTCATGTCTCTTCTACATCAACATCAACATCAACAGCTAGCAGGGACTTACGACTTGGCATTTTTGGATGTTACTTTTTGACGTGACAACGTGACGTGATTGACGTGATTCAAGATGGCGCCTGTGTCGGCTCGCCGCTCGCTCAGCTGTCTACCTATAGCTTTCCTGTTTTTGTTTTATGTTTGTCAGAATGTCTCTGCTCTGCTCGTCTATGATCGCCAAGCCCTCCTCCACCTCAGACCCTCACTGGAGTTGATACTGCTGCCCAAAACCACATCTGGCAACCAAAAATCGTCCCCCCCCCCTCTTCTGTTGGATATACCCACCTACCTGCGCCGGTTGCCCTGCATCCTGCCTCGCCGAAAGCGCTTCAGACGACGGGGAAAGCGTGGTGGTGCACTGGTCCACCTTAAGGCTTACCTGACGGCTTATTCCGGGACCTATCCACGCCTCGGATGTCATGGCCCTCCCGCTGCACGTCATGTGAGGGATCGGTGGATTCGCCCTGTCTTTCCGGAGCTACGGACTCTCCTGGACCCGCTGGCAGCTCCTCCTGTCCGACTGGCAGCTACTCCTGCCCGCCTGACTGCTCCCGGCCCGCGCGGCGTTCAACACGGACATCTTCGTCAGCTGAGACGAACTACACCGTCGGCAAGCCCGGAGCAAAAACTACGTCTGGCTTTGCTAAATGCTAGGTCGATAGCTAACAAAACGTTCCTGCTGAACGACTTCTTCACCTCCCGTGAACTGGATTTCATGTTCCTGACGGAGACCTGGGCACACGCTGGCGAGTACACATCATTCTTTGATCTTCTTCCTCCTGACTGTACATTCTTCAGCTCCCCCCGTGCCACCGGCCATGGCGGGGGCATAGCTTCGGTGTTTAGAGCTAGCCTCCAGTGCCGATTGCTACACCATGTCACTAGCTATGCTAGCTTTGAGTTGCAGCTTTTTGAACTGAATCCGGCCTCGCCTATACTCTGCGCAGTCGTGTATCGTCCGCCAAAGCACAATAAGGATTTCATAAATGACTTTTCTGACTTTCTGTCCGGGATCATGGTGAATTATGATCGTGTTTTGATCTCCGGAGACTTCAATGTCCATGTGTGTTGTGAGTCCAAACCTCTGGTTAGGGACTTTTTAAATATCCTTGATTCTTTTGGTCTTGTTCAGTCCGTGGCTGGCCCAACACACGAAAAAGGACACACTTTGGACTTGGTATTGTCGTTTGGACTGTCTGTATCTGTGGATGAAATATGTGCAGCAACGCGTATCTCAGACCATTTACCGGTTCTGTTTACAACCTCCATCCCTTCCGCAGGAGTCGAATCACGTGCCCCTGCGCGTCGTCTGCGTTCGATTAACCCCTTGACTGCCTCACAGTTCTCTGATGTTTTTAATGCTTCTCCTATCTGTAAATTAGATGTGGACTGTGCTTTTAATGCTGATGAGCTTCTCTCTATGTTTGACTTGACATGCACACCAATACTGGATTCTGTTGCTCCTTTTACGCTTAGACGCAACAAAGTTCTATCAGAACCGTGGCTCAATGACTGTACTCGTGCTCTCAGACGCGCTTGCAGGCGTGCTGAGAGAAAGTGGAAAAAGGATAAACTCCATGTCTCCCTGGAAATCCTTCGTGCTTCCCTCTCTGACTACCAGACGGCAGTCAAAGCAGCCAAAACAGAGCACATTTCTCTGTTCATCTCTAAAAACAGCCACAAACCTCAGGTTCTTTTTAATGTCCTCAACTCCATCATTAATCCCTGTGATGTTTCTTCTGTTGTGCCATCGCCTGCTCTCTGCGATAAGTTTCTTAAATTTTTATTGGAAAAATATCTGCTCTTAGGCTAGCTCACACTAGTGCTACCCCCGATCCTGCTCCCTCTCTGTGCCCTGCTGTCCTCGACCACTTTGAGCCTATTTCCCTCTCTTCTCTCTCGGACATAGTGGAGCACCTGCGACCGACAAGCTGCTCCTCTGACAGCATTCCCTCACGCCTTCTCAAAGAGGTTTTTCATTCAGTTGGAGCAAGTATTTTATTACTTTTAAACACTTCTCTTACCTCAGGATGTGTCCCAGCTGCCTTTAAACATGCCGTGGTTACGCCACTACTTAAAAAGAAAAGTCTCGACCCCTCCACTCTCGCAAATTTTAGGCCCATCTCCCAGCTACCGTTTTTATCAAAAGCCCTGGAGCGCGTAGTCTACGCCCAGCTGCAGTCTTTTTTAATCCTTCATGGCATCCATGAAAAGTTTCAGTCTGGCTTCAAACCCATGCACAGCACTGAAACAGCCCTTTTAAGAGTTTTTAACGATCTGCTCCTAGCCGCCGACTCAGGTAGCCCAGCTGTCTTGGTGCTGTTGGACCTGACAGCTGCCTTCGACACCGTGGACCATGGCATCCTGCTGTCACGGCTTGAACAGTCCGCTGGCATCACAGGCTCTGCCCTCGTATGGTTCAGGTCCTACCTTAAGGACCGTAGCTTTTCAGTGCAGCTAGGTGCCTTCTCCTCTGCCAAAGCCCCTCTTACCTGTGGGGTCCCCCAAGGCTCGATTCTGGGCCCCATCCTGTTCCTACTGTACATACTGCCCCTAGGTTCTATTCTAACAAAACACAATATTCCCTTCCACTGCTACGCTGACGACGTCCAGATATATCTCCCGCTCAAAGCAAACATCAAACAGTCACTACAGCAGCTGATGGACTGCTTAACGGAGATCAAATCCTGGCTGAGCAACAACTTCCTGACTCTTAACGAGGGCAAGACGGAGGTCATCTTTTTTGGTCCACAACCTCCAGCCTCTCAGGTTGATATTCTGGGCTCCCTCCAACTAAACATCCTCCCCTCGGTCATGAACCTTGGCGTGACCTTGACGAACACTTTTAAATTCGATAAGCAGGTCAGCAGCGTAGTCAAATCCTGCTTTTTTAAATAAGACTATTGGCCAAAACCAAGTCCTATTTATCTTTTAAAGACATGGAAAGGGTCATCAACGCCTTTGTTACCTCAAGGCTGGACTATTGCAACGCTCTGTATGTGGGTATGGACCACGCGTCAATTAAACGCCTGCAGCTGGTCCAAAATGCAGCTGCACGTTTGCTGACTGGACACAAAAAGCGCGACCACATCACCCCAATTCTGGCCTCACTACACTGGCTTCCAGTTCAGTTCAGAATTGACTTTAAAATCCTTTTATTTGTTTTTAAAGCTCTAAATGGGCTGGCTCCTTCCTGTATAGTTGAACTCCTCCAGCGCTACACCCCAGCCAGAGCTTTAAGGTCTGCTGACCAGCTGCTGCTGGTAGTGCCGAAGACTAGGCTCAAAACCCGTGGGCACCGAGCCTTCGCAGCAGCTGGCCCGAGGCTCTGGAACACTCTGCCCCTCCATGTGAGGTCGGCCCAGACCCTAGGGGTTTTTAAATCCTCTCTAAAAACACACTTCTTCTCTCAGGCTTTCTAGCTAGAGCGGAGCACGACTTCTGACATTTCCCTGTGTATTGTTTTTATATTTGCTGTTGCAAAATGACTGTCTTTTGTTACAATTGCACTGCAGTAAAGTGTTTTTATTACATGTACAGCACTTTGGCTCGACCAAACATCGTTTTTAAATGTGCTCTATAAATAAAACTTGATTTGATTTGATTTGATTTGAACATGTGTCCCCTCTTCTTCATGTCTCTTCTACATCAACATGTGTCCCCTCTTCTCCATGTCTCTTCTACATCAACATGTGTCCCCTCTTCTTCATGTCTCTTCTACATCAACATGTGTCCACTCTTCTTCATGTCTCTTCTACATCAACATGTGTCCACTCTTCTTCATGTCTCTTCTACATCAACATGTGTCCCCTCTTCTTCATGTCTCTTCTACATCAACATGTGTCCCCTCTTCTTCATGTCTCTTCTACATCAACATGTGTCCCCTCTTCTCCATGTCTCTTCTACATCAACATGTGTCCCCTCTTATCCATGTCTCTTCTACATCAACATGTGTCCACTCTTCTTCATGTCTCTTCTACATCAACATGTGTCCACTCTTCTTCATGTCTCTTCTACATCAACATGTGTCCCCTCTTCTTCATGTCTCTTCTACATCACCATGTGTCCCCTCTTCTTCATGTCTCTTCTACATCAACATGTGTCCCCTCTTCTCCATGTCTCTTCTACATCAACATGTGTCCCCTCTTCTTCATGTCTCTTCTACATCAACATGTGTCCCCTCTTCTTCATGTCTCTTCTACATCAACATGTGTCCCCTCTTCTTCATGTCTCTTCTACATCAACATGTGTCCCCTCTTCTTCATGTCTCTTCTACATCAACATGTGTCCCCTCTTCTTCATGTCTCTTCTACATCAACATGTGTCCCCTCTTCTTCATGTCTCTTCTACATCAACATGTGTCCCCTCTTCTTCATGTCTCTTCTACATCAACATGTGTCCCCTCTTCTTCATGTCTCTTCTACATCAACATGTGTCCCCTCTTCTTCATGTCTCTTCTACATCACCATGTGTCCCCTCTTCTTCATGTCTCTTCTACATCAACATGTGTCCCCTCTTCTTCATGTCTCTTCTACATCAACATGTGTCCCCTCTTCTTCACGTCTCTTCTACATCAACATGTGTCCCCTCTTCTTCATGTCTCTTCTACATCAACATGTGTCCCCTCTTCTTCATGTCTCTTCTACATCAACATGTGTCCCCTCTTCTTCATGTCTCTTCTACATCAACATGTGTCCCCTCTTCTTCACGTCTCTTCTACATCAACATGTGTCCCCTCTTCTTCATGTCTCTTCTACATCAACATGTGTCCCCTCTTCTTCATGTCTCTTCTACATCAACATGTGTCCCCTCTTCTCCATGTCTCTTCTACATCAACATGTGTCCCCTCTGTGGAAAGAGACTCTGAAAGTTTCAGGAACAAAGATTCTCTCTCTTTTTGATCCATTTCTATAAAAACCTGTCTGAAAATGAGCTGATCAGATTTTGACCACTTTATGATGTCATAACGACTTTTTGTCTTGTGTAACCATTAGCCAATCAGCAACCAAGGTAACCCCCCTCCTTATCACCTGAATCTCCTCCTAGAGCACCATTGTGTTCTTTCTAACCAAATCTCTCTCAGAGGGGCGTGGGGAGTGGCTACTTATGTTCATCTAAAGTAACAGACACAGGCCGTGTCTCAATTCAGGGGTTGCATCCTTCGAAGGGTGCATTCGTAGACCGCATACGTCACTTCCGCCGAAAGCAGGCTGTCCCAATTTAAAAAAAAGACAAGACTCCTCCGAATGCGGCCCACGAATGCAGCCTACTTTTGATCATCTTTTATTTAGGTTAAAGTGTATTTAATTTATCCTAATCGCATAATAATAACACAATCACAAATAGACAGCAGCCTTTAGATTAATGTTAGTTTGTGCTGTCAACGGGATGCAGGTGTGACGGTCACTTCACCTCTTTAGTTTTTTAAAAACCAGAACAGTACATCATTTTAAATGATCCTTTAGGGATTGTTAGTCTGAAATGCTTAGAGTTACATTTTGCAATAATAATTTTGCAACCCTTTGTTTAATATGATTAATTCACTTTTTTCTTTTTCTCTGTAATTAGGACAATTCTGGAGAAATGGATCTGCTGGAGAAGGACCCCTAACCCCAGCGGATCATCAGGACAGAGCTGCCATCCAGCTGGACCCCCGAGGTGCTGGAGAAGGACCCCTAACCCCAAGGGATCATCAGGACAGAGCGCCATCCACCTGGACCCCCCGAGGTGCTGGAGAAGGACCCCTAACCCCAGCGGATCATCAGGACAGAGCTGAATCTACCTGGACCCCCCGAGGTGCTGGAGAAGGACCCCTAACCCCAGCGGATCATCAGGACAGAGCTGCCATCCAGCTGGACCCCCGAGGTGCTGGAGAAGGACCCCTAACCCCAGCGGATCATCAGGACAGAGCTGCCATCCAGCTGGACCCCCGAGGTGCTGGAGAAGGACCCCTAACCCCAAGGGATCATCAGGACAGAGCTCCATCGACCTGGACCCCCCGAGGTGCTGGAGAAGGACCCCTAACCCCAGCGGATCATCAGGACAGAGCTCCATCCACCTGGACCCCCCGAGGTGCTGGAGAAGGACCCCTAACCCCAGGGGATCATCAGGACAGAGCTCCATCCACCTGGACCCCCCGAGGTGCTGGAGAAGGACCCCTAACCCCAAGGGATCATCAGGACAGAGCTCCATCGACCTGGACCCCCCGAGGTGCTGGAGAAAGCAAAACGGCGGTCAGGAGCATCCTCCACCCAGACCTCTGCTTACTGCCGTCCTACAGACTTGTCTTACTTTCAGAATTAGATTTTGTACGTGTCCTTTCTTTAAATAGATATTTAACGATTATAGCTCGAGTCTGATTCCCCAAACAGCTGCTTCTGTACTTGCTGCACATACAATACAAATAAACAACTCCATAAACACATTTAACATTGATATGTGTGTTACTGCTGGAGATGTTAAATAACATGATTTCCTCTCAATGATGAAAGTTTTAATACTAGAAGACATGAAGCTGCAGAGAGAGGATGGATATCTTCTTACCTCTCCTTTGTGATAAGATGAAAATACAATATTACATTGTAAATGTTAAAGACATTGTTTATTTCATTTACTGAGGTTTTAACCATTATTTACAACATGTGAACATAAGCAGTGGAATAATAGGATATCTCTAGGTCATTCAACTGTCTTCAGTTTAATTGTATTAATACAAAAAATAGGTCATAGAAAATGTTTACTTATTTCAACAGAGCTGCTGGACCTGGAGGTGCTGACCTGGGGTCAGTGGGACATCATCTGGGCAGCGTTAGGGGAAGAAGGAGAATATAAACTGTTATAATCACAGCTATTAAGATTAGAACACTAATAGTGTTAAGAATCAATCTATACAACATGCTTTTGTTCATTTAAAAAACATATTGTTTTATTAGTACAGAAAAATTAAGACTTATTTTCAATATGAAATAATATGATTAAATTACATCAGCTATATATAATTTACTTGTTAACTTACTAATGTAACATTACTGGGGGCTAAAGGAACAGCTTCATCTTATTTCCCTGGCCATGGTCCTCTTTAATTCATCGCCAACGGTGATCTCCAAAAAATGTAAAAGTCAAGTTTCTGGATCCTTTTCAGCTGAGTTAGCTTGTAAGCTAATTTGCTAGCAGGCTGCTGGAGCAGCGCAACCGAACAGCGCGTATCACGAGACGTAAATACGAAGCCCTCCGTAGGCTAGACCGTCTCATTTCGTAGGCCGCTCAGTCCAGCCTGAGCCTACCCGGTCTACGTGGGCTGGGTCCTCCGTGGACCGCATAGGCTGCAGCCCCTGAATTAAGACACGGCCACAGAATCAGCACTTTGGAAACAGGGCTGAAACAGAGGGGATTATGGGTAATGCTGCAATGATCTGTTTGGTGTTTGGAGCCAAACATTTCAGAGACATGTTTATATCTGAGACCTTTAATATATTGATGAAAAACAGTATAATAGGGGACCTTTAAAACGTACAATGTAGTCTGAAACACTTTCCATCTTTTAATTTACAGATCATCAGCACTACATTAGCTTCTCCGCCCCTCAGCGTGACTCCTCATGCTAACTGAGCAGCTCCACTGGAGGTATGTGACTAATGTGCCGCTTAATCAAGGCAATTGTTAGAAAGGTCATCTAATGAGTAGGAGTGAAGATCATATGTTAGCCTTTATCCCTCGCAGTGGGTGTCGTGGTGAGCAGCCAACACCTGCCCCCTCCTGTCAAAACATTAGCTGGTGGTAATTACAGGAAGTGATCTCCCTGTTTAACCAGTTACACATGCTGCTGGAGAATATCTCATATAGGCGATTAAGGAATATAGGATGCATATTGCATATGATCTTAATGTCAGGGTGAGCGAAGCAGGCAGGACCCAAATGCAGGAACAGATACGAGGTTTAACTGAAAACACCTTTATTTCAAGGCTACATACACATACAGAGCAGAACTCTCTCCCCAGTGAACACATTCAACGTAGACAAGGATCTCACACCAACTGAAAGACGAACTTAAATACCAGCAAGAGTGCTCACCAAGACAAGACGCAGGTGGGGAGGGAGGAAACACACAGGAGAACAAGCAGGCATTCAAACAGGAGGAAAACACAGTGGCCGTTTCTCAATGTCGAGGAGGCTTGCTTGGTAGCACATATATGCTGGGCATTTAAACAGTGTTTCTGCGCCACTCGATGACGTACTGTAGTATGCTTGAAATAGTGGCTCTGGAGCAGCTTTACTCGACATTGAGAAACGGCCGGAGGGTGTTTCTCAATGTCTAGAAACATGCTACGTCATCGAGTCCCGCAGAAGGACTGTTCCAATGTCCAGCATACTTGGAATTCTACCGAGGCCAGCACACTTCGTAGCGAGAAATGTCGAGGCTGCACATGCGTATCCTCCGCGGTCTTAAAATCCCCACAATGCTTTGCGCACGGACCAATTTCCAAATCTTTGGCGGAAATCGCGCCCCATTTAAGGCGGGGCCTCGCATATGACGCACACCTGTTAGCCTGTTCCACAATTCTTCGTTTTTCCGAGGCTAGGAAGGATTCTTGCCTCGCTTCTGAATGAAGTGACTCAGAAGACATGTGCTACCAAGCAACCCTCCTCGACATTGAGAAACACCCAGAGACAGGAAGTAAGAGCAGACATAACTAGGGGTGTGCACACCTTTCAGAATAAAAACGGAAAAACAAAGACAGATCTTAACAATACAGAATAAAACACAGACAGATCTTGACACTAAATCGGTCAAATGTGTATTTCTACTTTTATACAGCAATCCTTATTTTAAGATGTTTCTCGCATGAATACTTATGTCCTTTAGAGCAGTGGTTCCCAACCTGGGGGGCGCCAAAGATCGCAGGGGGGGCGCCAGGCCTCAGATGATTTGAGGCCAAATATCATATTTACAATTATTTATTAATTTTTTTACATAGAATTGTAAGGCAATACATGATTGTCACTAAAAGCCTTGTCTCTACATTACAATAAAAATATAAACAATAATTGATTCATTCATTTGAATAAAAGTTGAAGTTAGTATTAAAGGCATAAAAACACAGAAATGTATAATTCTTTCTTTAATAGAAATGTTTCTTCTGCCCATAAAGTGTCCAAACCGGGCTTTTCTGGATAAGCGCATTTTTAAAACACAGTCATTGTCCATGCCGGCTTCAGTTGGATTATTTGTCACAGTTTCTCCGATCAGATCGGTCTCCTCCATTTTGTAGATTATTTACGACTTTTGAATCCACATAAACACATCGGCAAAATCTGGCTTACTTTGAGCATGTGTTTAAACAGTTTAATCCCTTTGTGAATTGTTTCCACTTCCGCCGTCCTTTAATTTCTTCATACAGCGGGAATCCAAATGAATCCTGAGTCCAACAACCATCAAAGTCACTCCATAGTGTCCTTGATTACGCTTTCATCCTCCTTTAACAACACACTTCACATTCATCCAGTTTGTGACAGAAGTTGTTACATTTTTGAAACTTTTAAACTTTAAGTCATTTGGGGGGCTCTTGGGGAAAAAGGTTGGGAACCACTGCTTTAGAGTATGTCTTATCCTAATTGCCTTGACTTGACTTGACAGCTCAGGTTAAGGTAATGAAGGATAATTCATAAGGACTTCATGAAAAAAGACAAGAGAGAATTCGACTGCATTTGTCAAATTGACTCGACAACATAATTATGCGACCAATGATATTTCTTTGTTTTGCTTATGGTTCAGTGTACCCTATGTCAAAAGAGATTTAAATAAAGGAGTGACATAACGTTCCTTAGCATTCACATAATTTACCCAACTTTAATCTTGGCTTCCAGTCAATGAAAAAAATGTATAGTTTGGAGCGTTTTAAAGCAAAAGAGAATATTTCGGATGACTTCTAATGGGTGCCTTACATTATTTACCCCCCCTTTACCGGAGGTGTTGAGAAGGAACCACAGGCACAACATGGATCATTTTAGAAACATTAGTTCGAATCATTCCCCACAGGAGCCTTCAAGGTTTAATCAGGTGCTTATCCAAAAGCCCAACGCATTGATATGCAGTAGGTTTGATTTCATCCTTATTTATAGTTGAGAATCCTCATACGCTATATGCCAGCTGCATTATTGCCACTAGCAGTAAGAGGAGAACTATGAAACCCTTTTGGCTCCTGCGTGAACCCGCTTTGCAGCAGATTGCATTTTTATGCTCCCATGAATCATCATCTCAGTTGGCTGCAGTCACTTTCATCAGCCGATTCACACTCTTCACAGCGCCGCCGTTTAGAGCCGAGCTTTTTCTAAATGAAAAGAAAAAGAGACAAACACACAACCTATATTGTAATACTATAAGGCAAGGGAAGTTTATTTATAGCACTTTTCAACACAAGGCAATTCAAAGTGCTTTACAAAAAATGAAAGACATTAAGAAAATGGCATTTACAATCAGTCATTAAAAAGAAAAGCTAATAAAATAAATATTAAAAGAAAAAATACATGGATAAAAGTTACATTGCAGTCTAAGATATGAATTCAATTAAAAGCAGCGACTAAAGAAAAGTCTTCAGCCTGGATTTAAAAGTAGTCAGAGTTGCAGCGGACCTGCAGGTTTCTGGGAGTTGGTTCCAGATGTTTGGAGCAGATATAAGATAATCTCTAGACCGTACAGAGGTCAAAGATCACCTTCAGGTCAAAGCATGACGGCATGATTAGCATAATTATGTCCCGGGGTCAGGCTGTATTTATATTGGGGTTACTTATAATTCATTTCCTGGAATTAAATGTCCATAAATTAATTTTCTTGATATCAGAAAAGGTGTCGATTCAGACCTCTCTGCCCTTAAAATAAGTAATTTCCACTGTGAGTAATGTCATTATGTTTAATGTATTACACATGTGAATACTTGATTCTGATTGGTGTATTGCTGATTGAGGTCTGATATGTTTCGCTAACGCAGCGTCCACACGTTGAAGCTTGCCGGTGGGCGTGTCTGAAACTCGACCAACAACCAATCACATGAATCTCCCGCCCCGGAAACACAAGCATGCGGTTTGATTGGCTAGAGCTTGTACTGGCATATGATTTGATTGGCTAGAGCTTGTACTGGCATATGATTTGATTGGCTGACGCTTCCGCCGAAGGGAGAGTCTGTTTTTAATTGTGAGTGAAGACGTTGGTTTAATTAGTATGTAGCCGTGTGATAGGTGGTAAATGTACAGCAATGAAAAAAGGAAACCAGCAGGTGTTCAGGACCCCAAAGTGAAATGCCTGATCTTTTATTTTCCCTTCCCTATACTGTATGTTATTACAAAGAATACAATGCTGTCAAACCGTGTTCCTCTCCTTTCCTTTGTGTCTGTTTTGTCTCCTATCCACTCTCCTCTTCTTCACCAATCTTCCTCTCCTTTGTCTTGTTCTCTCTTTTCACTCCTCCACTCGTTAGTTTCTTTGCCTGGTCTTAAATCGTCTCAAGTCTAGCCTTTTTATCCCACCACGAAAGATGTGTCTGCAGCCACGTAGACAAACTAACCCCCTCATTTTCATTCCTCTCTCTCCTCACCTTCACTCTCTCCTCCTGGCTGCAGAGGACTCCTGTGGATCCAGAAAAGGTCAGAGGATGTGGGACCATTAAATGCAGACACATGCACCAGTCTCAAAAACATCACATTATAGCAAGGACACACACACACACACACACACACACACACACACACACACACACACACACACACACACACACACACACACACACACACACACACACACACACACACACACACACACACACACACACACACTCATCTCCCGTCTAGAGTGAGACACTAACACGAAGCCAGCATGTGAAGGCTAACATGTTTTGTACACAAAAGGTTTCCTGTGATGGTGCTGAAACACATCTACACAGTTTCATACACTGAACAGAAATATAAACGCAACACTTTTGTTTTTGCTCCCATTTTTCATGAGATGAACTCAAAGATCTAAAACATTTTCTATATACACAAAATAACAATTTCTCTCAAATATTGTTCACAAATCTGAAAGAATCTGTGATAGTGAGCACTTCTCCTTTGCCGAGATAATCCATCCCACCTCACAGGTGATATCAAGATGCTGATTAGACAGCATGATTATTGCACAGGTGTGCCTTAGGCTGGCCATAATAAAAGGCCACTCTGAAACGTACAGTTTTGCTTTATTGGGGGGTCTGGGGGGGTCCGGAAACCAGGCAGTATCTGGTATGAAGGATAGGTTGGGGAGGAGCCCTGCGTGGTGCACTGGCTCTCGGTAGATAGGTGTTTAAAAAAACATTAAAAACCTCCGTAAACATAAACTTTATAAAGACCCTTTTAAAAGCATCATAAAAGCTTCAAAAGAATGGTTAAAAAGTGCAGGGCGGAGCCGGACCACGGAATGGCGGCAGAGTATGTTAAAAAGCAGATCCCCCCGTCCCCAGATCTGGAGGGTGGTGTGTGTGTGTGTGTGTGTGTGTGTGTGTGTGTGTGTGTGTGTGTGTGTGTGTGTATGTGTGTATGTGTATGTGTGTGTGTGTGTGTGTGTGTGTGTGTGTGTGTGTGTGTGTGTGCCGATGTATATATGTGTGTGTATGCGTGTGCGGAGCTTGTCCCAATGGAATGCTGTATATTGTAAACTGTATATATTCACTAGATGCTTATCGAGCCCATGGCTGTATTATAAACTGGAGTCTGGGTTTTTGATGGCGTCCTATTTATTCCTTCGAAGGTTTGTCATGCTTCAATGTCTTTGGGACTCATTAGTCCTTAATCAGCTGAGCCTGATGCATATCCAAGACTTATTTTTGCCGATCCAGCTGACTTCCTGCTGGCTTCCCGCTCACAGGAAGCGGATAAAAAGATTAAAAGTGGTCCAACACCAACAAGTAGAAAGTCGCAGCCAGTGGCTCTGGTGATGAGACGCTATTTCTATTTATTCTGCGGCAGCAAGTGGCTGAACATAAACTGATTGATGCTGCTGCAAAAATGCAAATGTAAAACCCTTAAGGGGTGAAAATAAGTTTTATACATGTTCCACACTTCAGCCAGTTTATAAGATCTGTAGCCGAGACTTTCCCCAGTTCCATACACTGTTTTTGAACTATTTTCGTAGGCAGCTTCACAGTCACAGCAGCCCTCCAGCCTTGAGGCACCAGACCGGATGATAAATGATTAAAAGTGGTCGAACACCAAACAGTAGAAAGTCGCAGTCAGTGTCTATTTCTGTGTTTACTCTTTATTCTGCGGCAGCAAGTGGCTGAACATAAACTGAGTGATGCTGCAGCAAACATGCAAATGTGAAACCCTTTAGGGGTGAAAATAAGTTTGAAACACTTCAGCCAGTTTGTAAGGCAAGGCAAGGTACGTTTATTCACCTTTCAACACAAAGTGCTTTACAAAAATGAAAGACATTAAGAGCATTAAGAAACATATTATAAAATACCATTTAAAACGCTAATTTAAAAGCAGAGATAATAACATGAATAACACAGGTACATTAATTCAGTGCAATGTGAGATATGAATATTTCAATTAAAAGCAGCGGCAAAAAGAAAAGTCTTCAGCCTGGATTTAAAAGTAGTCAGAGTTGCATCGGACCTGCAGGTTTCTGGGAGTTTGTTCCAGATGGAGCATAATAACTGAACTTCTCCATGTTTAGTTCTGCGGCTCTTCTTCCTCCGCAGGCTGAGGAGGTTCAACATGGACTCCAGGATACTCTGCAACTTCTACCGGTGCACCATAGAGAGCATCCTGACTGGCTGCATCACGGCCTGGCACGGCAGCTGCACCGCCCTCAACTGTAAGGCTTTACAGAGGGTGGTGAAAACTGCAGAGAACATCACCAGGACGGAGCTGCCATCCACGGAGGACCTTTACTCCCAGCGGCTCAGGAAGAAATCCCTCCGGATTATAAAAGACCCCCATCACCCCAGCAACAAACTGTTCTGTCTGCTGCCGTCTGGCAGGCGGTACCGCAGCATCCGGACTAAAACCACCAGATAGACACGAGACAGTTCATACCGCAGGCAATAAGACTGTTAAACACCTGGACTGTTGAAACAACATCCACAATATGCATCTGCTACTTAATCATTATTTATCTATTTCTCTAATATATCATATTTCCATAACTTGCATATAGACTCTTATTGCACTTTTTTAAACTATTTTTCTTCTTGTATTTACTATTTACTATTAACTTGCACTATATGTTTCTGTTTCTCTGTGTTCTGTGTTGCTCTGTTGGAAAAGCCTGTGAAGATTGTCATCGACATAACTACACTGTAGCTCTGTTCATTTGACAAATAAAGAACCTTGACTCTGGGGACAGAAAGCTGACCAGAAGACCTGAGAGTTCTGGATGCTTCATCATTTAGCAGTATAGATCAGAAACATATTTTGGGCCTAAAACATTCAATGCTTTATAAACCAGCAGCAGTATTTTGAAATCAATTCAATTAAGATCTGTATCCATGAGTTTCATACACTGTTTATGAACTATTTCCGTAGGCAGCTCCAAAGTCTCAGCAGCCCTCCAGCCTTGAGGCAGCAGACCCCAGTGGACGCTGGGTTTTTTCGATAAACTGCAACACTTCGTCTGCTTTCTGAGAACAACACTGCGAGGTCCTGTTGGAGGAACCGTCTTTGAAGGAAGCCTTGTTGACGCAGAGCCACAACAGCCTGCAGGCCTCCATGGATGCCATGCTTTCTTCTGTTGCTCGCTGTGTGCGACGGACACTGCACTGAGATGGTGATGATAGGAGTTTTCTGGCAGCTGCTGGCAGGGATACGATCTCAAGGCCCAGTCTTTTTTAATTCAAAGCCCTTCCACAGAAACTTGGCTCAAAGTTGAGGGCTCTAACAAGCTTTAAAAGTTACCCAGAGATCTTTCATGTCAGCGCTCATCATCGATGTACGAGTCGCCCGCTAATGAGAGTTTAGCCTCCGAGCAGCGTTCCTCTCTCCTTTGCTGTTGGGTGATGCGTTTAAAAGTCACACACACACACACACACACACACACACACACACACACACACACACACACACACACACACACACACACACACACACACACACACACACACGCTCTGAAGGGTCTCCTCAGGTGTACGTTCTTGATTTTGAGACAGAACAAAAGGCAAAAAATTACACAAACAATATTTCTCAACGTCACAAACTATTTTGAAAAATGTGAAGTTCAGGTTTATGAAAAGGTCAGTTTGATCGGTTAAAATTGGGCAGGGGGGGTTTAGGGTACAGTTGTAGTTAATTGGGTCTTTATACGTCTTTTGAAATGTGTGGTCCTGCACTACTTACTTCTTACGGCTTAATTGAATACTTCCTACTGATTGTTCAATTTGGACATTCCCGATGTTGTTCATTTTCATGAACACACCGCGGCTAAGGTGGATCACCGGACTATGTGTGCACTCATACCAATCAACAGCCGTCATTTTCAGTTACCTTGCTGTCGCCATTTTGTTTTAACACAGTGGAACGGACCATCTTTTTCTTAGTTGAAGCAATATGATCATTTCTAATCAGTGTTTTGATTCAAGTTGTTGGTTTATGTTACATTACATATCATTTAGATTACGCTTTTGTCCAAAACGACTTACAATTTGAACATCAAGGAAAGTGCAGATATATTCACTTCAAGCTAGATCATGCAAGTAAGTGCTGGTGAATTAGTTACAAGGCCTAAATTAACCATACAAGTGCTTCGTGTTTTTCTAGAAGCAATAATTGAATTGACAAGATACAAATAAGGTCGAAATATATGCTTTTTCAATTTGTGACTAAAGATATGCAGAGTTTAGCAGTGCTGATGTCAATGGGGAGTTCATTCCAGCGTTTAGGAGCCAGGAGAGTATTCAGGGTTATTCAGTATATAGCCATGTAATAACCTGCTTTGGTTTCTCCCATTGTTCCCTGTGAATTGTGGGCTTCTTGTCTGACCTTTTCCTCGTTACTGCGATGGATGTTATATGCTGAGGCCAATATGTAATTTGTGATGTTGGGCTGTGGAAATACAATTTCCCTGATTTCAGATTGGTATAGCTGAATAAACTTCCATAAACAAGATGCTCCATATGAGGGAGAAACACATATGCAAACACATTAAAATCTTTCCTCCCGTGTTGGACAGACTGCCATCTTGGATTGGCTGCTAGCTTTGATGAATGGGGTCACAGCAGAACAGCTGACTGCATCACTCTCATCTCTCCAAGACGTCTAATTAGAGAAGAGACGTGCGGCCGCTCACCGAGATGAATGACATGTAAATACTGAAAAGCCAATTTAGCCATTGACGCTCGCCTATAGCATGAAGAGAGAGAACATAAAGGAGGTTTATTTCTTGCCATGCGATGAATACAGTCATTACAATCTATATAGAGGGAGACTTCAAACACACTGTGTGTAGAGTTGTAAATAATTCAGGGCCTTTACCTCAGTGTTGACATATCCATTAACGGCTGCAGAGAGTAATCCCGTCGAGCTGAAATAACTGACTGATCCATTACACACACACACACACACATACACACACACACACACACACACACACACACACACACACACACACACACACACACACACACACACACACACACACACACACACACACACACACACACACACACACTCTCACTATAAATAGGCCAATCGCAGGTCCTGCCTGTTTCCATGACCCCAGCTTGCGAGAAATTACAGGCTGTTGTACCAATAGCAGGATTGAGCCATTTATGAAATGCTGTGTCATTCATTTCATGTCATCTCCCATCAGTAGGGAGGTCTTTATGCAGCAGGCAATCACTGAGGTATTGTGTGAGCGGGGGATAAACGTGAATACTGAGGGAAGCATAACACAAGCTTAAACACAAGGTAAATGGTTAAAAAAAGGTGGTTGTGATTAAGAATTGTCTGAAATCATCGTGCAGTATCTGAATGTATTATTATAGGTTATTTAGATAAGGAGAGTTTGAGGAAACCTAATGTCGAACACAGTCATTATAAATGAATAATATAAATGAACACTTGGTTGAGGTCAATACTTTTGTACTTCCCTTCCCTAAACTTTCAAATGCAGGAATTTTAATTATGTCAAGTATTTTTTTACACTTAACTACTACTTTTAATATAAACAAATCCACATATCTTGTATTAATACAGCTGCAGGTGTGAATCTGGAGATGAATCACTGCTTCCTGACTGAATAAAGGTTATAAAACCTGATATCTGTTCCTCACACACTTGACGCGGCAGTGGCTGGCATGTGGTGACAGCGAGAAATGTCACGGCGGAGGGAGGAAGTGTGTGTTTGTGCTCTTTGACACGAGATGGGAGCTCACACTGTTGTATTGAAGTTGTGGCAATGCAGCAACTCGACAGCACACAAGTGAAAATCAGACAAAAAAGAACAAATACCTGTGTGTGTGTGTGTGTGTGTGTGTGTGTGTATGTGTGTGTGTGTATGTGTGTGTGTGTGTGTGTGATCAATCAAAATCAAGAAATAGATGAATACAAATAATCAAATGTATCGAATAAATATTCAAATATATATTTTTATATCTGTTGGGGGTGTGAGGTGAGGACATTGGGATGACCTCCTATATTTGACTGTTATTCAAAATGCATGGCCATAATATTTACTGGAGGTGCAATGACATATTGGACCAAGCAATGCATAAAAGGTTTCTCTGTCATCCAGCTGAAAAACAGAGAACCAAACAACATGCCTGTGGAAGGCAATAAATCAGAGAATAACAATCTGTGGGTAACACAACAAAGGAACCGACTAGAAAGGAACTCAGAGAGCGCAGGCCTCCACCGACAACATGCCCTATCTTGCAAAGTTAATTACATCTGTGTATTCAGCCTAATCCACTCCAACATTAAAAGTGTGTGTTCCCAGCCCATGCTACACTCTTTCTTCAAGTTTCAATGTGAATTGTGCCTCAAGTTTCTCCGTCATCCAGCCGACAAACAGACGACCCAAACAATAAACTTCCTTGGTGGAAGTAATAAGGCGGAGAATATCAAACACAAACTGTGGGTGACAAAAACACGTAGAAAAAGGAAGTTATTTGATGTGGAATCGGGTTTCAAGCTGACAGGCGAAGTGACCCACCTCATTTGAAACTGCCATTCGCGTAAAACTCCTCAAAACGGGTAAAGTGCGCTTTGTGTGGAGTAGAACTCACAAAGTGGAGTCAGGTCAATTGGACGAGGAGAACAAACGAAGCACCAATCCTCTCCACAATATAAAGATAATTACATACCAGTCCATTCAAGTGGCCTCGGGCCCAGATAAAGGTTCAGTGTTCTGGAGGTCCAGGAGGGAAGCCCACACTAATGATAGCTGACTGCCTCCCCACATCACTGATGGAGCGAGATTGGACTGACAACACTGATAACGTTGATCGCTCCATCTTCTCCTCACTCTCATCCGTCATCCTGCTCCTCCTCCATATAAAGGTTAGCCTTCTCTCCATCTCTCCGTCTCTCCGTCTCTCCATCTCTCCGTTTCTCCATCTCTCCTTCTCTCCATCTCTCCATCTCTCCTTCTCTCCATCTCTCCGTCTCTCCGTCTCTCCGTCTCTCCGTTTCTCCATCTCTCCATCTCTCCGTTTCTCCATCTCTCCGTCTCTCCGTCTTTCCTTCTCTCCATCTCTCCATCTCCGTCTCTCCGTCTTTCCGTCTCTCCGTCTCTCTGTCTCTCCATTTCTCCGTCTCTCCGTCTCTCCATCTCTCCATCTCTCCATCTCTCTGTCTCTCCGTCTCTCCATCTCTCTGTCTCTCCGTCTCTCGCTGCCGCCCCTCATGATGGACGGAGGTCTTTGTCACCGCAGCCAGAAACTAACCTTTTCCTCCTCAGAGCGGCTGATGAGTTCAAACCAACCTCATCAATTTGAACTCCTCGCTATCTGAAGAGGAGCTTTATAGAGAGGCCTGGATCATTGATAGTATTCAGAAATATGTGTACATGGCAGTGTGTTCCCCTCATATTTGTATACGCTTGTGTTTACTTAAAGAGGACATATTGTGCTCATGTTCAGGTGTATATCAGTATGTAGTGTCTCTACTTTAAAGAGTCCTCTCCTGCCGATGCTCAGGTGTATATCAATCAATCAATGTTTATTTATATAGCCCAATATCACAATTGTTACATTTGTCTCAGTGGACTTCACAGTGTGTACAGAATATCAGTATGACAATACGACACCCTCTGTCCTTAGACCCTCACATCGTACAAGGAAACACTTCCGGAGAAAACCCACAGTTTAAAGGGAACATGGGAGAAACCTCAGGGAGAGCAACAGAGGAGGGATCCCTCTCCCAGGACGGACAGACGTGCAATAGATGCCGTGTGTAAATTGAAAAGATAATACATTTGCAACATAGGTAGTCCAAATGTTTGGAAATGCATGTGTGTATAATAGGAAGATGAATCCACGAGGATATCCATCCAGGACCTATGATCCAGGACCACAGCCACGACTCAAGATCCAGGGCTCGCGATGCAGGACACAGGACCGCAGGATCATCCATGACTCCGGATCCCAGCGTATATAGACACCAAAAAGAAAGACATTTGGGGAAGCTGGGTTAATCGGAACATGGGAGTACACAGGTATAGACAGAGAGAAGGAAGAAGTAAGATGTCCCCCGACAAACTAAGCCTATATCAGCAAAACTAGGGGCTGAATCTAATCAGCCCTAATTATAAGCTTTATCAAAAAGGAAGGTCTTAAGCGCACTCTTAAAAACGGATAGGGTGTCTGCCACCCGAACACAAACTGGAAGCTGATTCCACAAATGTGGAGCTTGATAAGAAAAGGCTCTGGCTCCCATTGTACATTTAGAGACTCTAGGAACAACCAACAACCCTGCATTCTTGGAACGCGTTAAAGGATAAATCCTGATCAAATATAACACCAAGATTCCTTACAGTCTCACTGGAGGCCAAATTAATGCCATCCATAGTTAGTATATCTTTAGATAATTTGTTTCGTAAATTCTTCGGGCCAAGTACAATAACTTCAGTTTTGGTCGTGTTTAACATCAAAAAGTTTAAGGTCATCCACGTTTTTAAGTCCTTGAGGCAGTCTTGAATTTTATTTAGATGATTAATTTCATCAGGCTTGATTGATAAATATAGTTGAGTATCATCTGCATAACAATGAAAGTTTACAGAATGATTCCTTATAATATTGCCTAACGGAAGCATATATAATGTGAACAAAATAGGTCCGAGCACTGAGCCCTGTGGCACTCCATGGCTAACTTTGGTTTGCGTGGAAGATTCATCATTGACACGTACAAACTGAGAGCGTTCAGATAGATAGGACCTAAACCAGCCTAAAGCAGTTCCCTGTATGCCAACTAAGTGCTCTAGTCTTTGCAATAAGATATCATGATCGATAGTATCAAATGCAGCACTGAGATCGAGCAAAACAAGAATAGAGACAAGTCCCTTGTCTGAGGCTATTAGAATGTCATTTGTGACTTTAACCAGAGCTGTCTCTGTGCTATGATGTGTTTTAAAGCCAGACTGAAAATCTTCAAATAAATCATTGTTTTTTAAGTAATCACACAACTGTTTTGCGACTGCTTTCTCAAGACTTTTTGAGAGGAACGGAAGATTAGAAATAGGTCTATAATTGGCTAAAACCTCTGGATCGAGGTTGTGCTTTTTAAGAAGCGGTTTTATCACTGCTACTTTGAATGATTGTGGAACATAGCCTGATAATAAAGACATATTCATAATATTTAATAAAGAAGTGCTAATTAATGGAAAAACTTCCTTCAACAGCTTAGTTGGAATTGGGTCTAACATACACGTTGATGGTTTAGAAGAGAGAATCATTGAATTTAATTGTTCAAGGTTTATGGCTGAAAAGCATTCTAGTTTACTATCTAGTGTAATATTAGAACTTACGTTTCCGGGAGTTGATAACACTATACTGGTCAAAGGCAAGAGGTCATTAATTTTGTTTCTAAGAGTAACAATTTTATTGTTAAAAAAGCACATAAAATCATTACTACTGAGTGCTATGGGAAGAGAAGGCTCAATCGAACTATGGCTCTCTGTCAGCCTGGCTACAGTGCTGAAAAGAAATCTTGCATTATTCTTATTCTCATCTATTAATGAAGAGTAGTAGGCTGCTCTCGCTTTACGCAGTGCTTTCTTATATTCATTGAGAGTAATATGCCAAATTAAACGAGATTCTTCAAGTTTAGTGGAACGCCATATCCTTTCAAGTTGTCTCGACTTTTGCTTTATTTTGCGGGTTTCGGCATTATGCCATGGAGCTAATCTATGTTGTTTTATTTTCTTCTTTTTCAAAGGAGCAACAGAGTCTAATTTTATTCGCAGCGCATCTGTAGCACTATCAACAACATGATCAATTTGGGGTGGTGGACATTTTGTATAAGTTTCCTCCCCTACATGCAGACCTGCTATCGAGTTAAGCATTGGTGGAATCTCTTCCTTAAATGTGGCTATAGCACTAACAGATAGGTTTCTGCTGCAGGAGCTTTTGACTAATGCTTTGTAGTCTCATAATAGTACTTCAAAAGTTACTAAGAAATGGTCGGATAAAGCAGGATTATGCGGTTCGACTAATAGTTGCTCAATTTCAATACCATAAATCAGAATAAGGTCGAGAGTGTGATTATAGCAGTGGGTTGGTTTATTTACACTCTGAATAAAACCAACAGAATCTAATATAGTGTTAAATGCAACAGTAAGGCTATTTTTATCATCGTCAACATGAATATTAAAGTCACCTACGATAATTACTTTATCTGTTTTAAGAACCAAAGTTGATAAAAACTCAGAGAATTCTGATAAGAATTCTGAATAAGGACCTGGTGCACGGTACACTGTAACAAATAAGATTGGCTGCAAAGTTTTCCAGGTCGGATGCGTAAGACTAAAAACGAGACTTTCAAAGGAGGTATAATTTAATTTTGGTTTAGTATTGATAAGTAAACTTGAGTCAAAGATTGCTGCAACTCCACCTCCTCGGCCCACGCCTCGGGCAATATGAGTATTGATATGGCTGGGTGGAGTGGCCTCATTTATGCTGACATATTCTTCATGTCTCAACCAAGTTTCAGTGAGACAGCATATATCAATATTGTAATCTGATATTAAATCATTTACCAATATTGCTTTAGATGCTAGAGATCTTATGTTTAAGAGACCACATTTAATATTCCTGTTTTGTTGCACTGTATCATTATGTAGTGTCTCTACTTTAAAGAGTCCTCTCCTGCTGATGTTCAGGTGTATATCAGTAGGTAGTGTCTCTACTTTAAAGAGTCCTCTCCTGCTGATGTTCAGGTGTATATCAGTATGTAGTGTCTCTACTTTAAAGAGTCCTCTCCTGCTGATGTTCAGGTGTATATCAGTATGTAGTGTCTCTACTTTAAAGAGTCCTCTCCTGCTGATGTTCAGGTGTATATCAGTATGTAGTGTCTCTACTGGGACATGTCTCCATGCTTTAATGTTCAAAAAGCTCTTTATTTTTCTCATACTGCCTGTGCTGCAGCACCTCTTTTCACCCTCTGTCTGAAACCAGAGCCCATTCTGCTCTGATTGGTTAGCAAGCCATTTTCTTTGTGTAAAAATACTGTTAATTCTGGATTTCTGTGAACGTACACAAACATGAAAGCCAGGTTTTAATCATTATGATTACCCATTCAGACACTGGTATTAAACACCGCTGTTTTAAAGCACTATGACTCATTCAGATGCAGTTGATAAAAGCTTTATTTCCCTTCAGAAACGCACAGTGCTTTACTGCAGGAGTTCACAACGATAATATGAGGCGAAGGAATAAATGCATAAAAACGTAACTACTATTGTAGCCTCACTGCTCAGCAGAATAGTTGTATTCTATCCAGTTAATTTCGAACACAGTGCTTCCCAACTTTTGAGCTTGACACTATAAGAAAGTGTTTTCCCCTTCAAGCTAAGTCAGCATGCCCACAGGAAGTGTGTCAACGGCTCAAACTGTGACAGAGATCCCTCAGGCACTGGCTGGTTTCAGAGCACTGAGCCCTCACACACTTCAGCAACACGTCAAGAGATGTCAAAGAGGGGAACACTGGGGATGAAACCCTGATAGCTGGAGGAAGTTTACAGGGAAGTACTTTTTCTGGTCTGGGGTACCATAAACTGATGCACCCCTTAAGCAACCCTTCTGGTTGCTTGTTGTAGTCTACTGCTTTTATCTACAGTAGACTGGACTACTGTAATGGTGTCTTCACAGGTCTCACTAAAAAGTCTATTAGGAAGCTGCAGCTGATTCAGAATGCTGCTGCTCGAGTCCTCACTAACACTAAGAAAGTGGATCACATCACTCCTGTTCTGAAGTCTTTACACTGGCTTCCTGTGTGTCAAAGAATAGATTTCAAAATACTGCTGCTGGTTTATAAAGCACTGAATGGTTTAGGCCCAAAATACATTTCTGATCTCCTGCTAAATGATGAACCATCCAGATCTCTCAGGTCTTCAGGGACTGGTCAGCTTTCTGTCCCCAGAGTCAGAACTAAACATGGAGAAGCAGTGTTCAGTTATTATGCTCCATCTGGAACAAACTCCCAGAAACCTGCAGGTCCGCTGCAACTCTGACTACTTTTAAATCCAGGCTGAAGACTTTTCTTTTTGTCGCTGCTTTTAATTGAACTATTCATATCTTAAACTGCACTGTAACTTTTATCCATGTATTTTTTCTTTTAATGTTTCTTTTATTATCTTTTCTTTTTGATGACTGATTTTAAATGCCATTGTCTTAATGTCTTTCGTTTTTTCTAAAGCACTTTGAATTGCCTTGTGTTGAAAAGTGCTATATAAATAAACTTGCCTCGTCTTGCCTTGCCTTCTGTATTTTGCAACTGAATCAGAATCAGGTGTATTCCAGGTAGGTTGACACGTACGAGGAATTTGACTTAATTAAATTAAAAAAAACACAGATAGAGAACTATTTCAAGAACACTATAATAGTTTTAGAAAATAAGAGAAATTGTGAAAAAATATAGTAAAAAAATAAATAAAGCAGTATTTACATTAAAATAGAATGGAATAAAATATGTGCAGTAAAAAAAACATATATTGTGAACATTGTGTGTATTAATTAATTAACTGTATAGCACTCTTCATTAAATAAAAGTTACTGTTGTTAATGTTTTAATACAACAAAATGCAGGTTGGTTTGGTCTGCCACTTACCGCACTGAATGACTCATTTCCAACTCCAAGCAAAGATACTTTAACATGAGCACGTTTAACTATTTAAACAGTTTAGTGATTCCTTTTAGCCATTCCTACAATATATTAATCATTTCTATAAGCTTACCAAATAACATCATTATAACACGGGTTGGTCACAATAAATAGTCACTATAAAATGTGAAGTTTTGACACAACGCCACAGATGTTGTTGGCACGCCGCCTGCAGGGATGTCCACCAGAGATTAATATAAATCTGTAGCTCCATTAATGTCCAATCCATAAATTAAAGTGTCTTATTTCAAGATAAAACTGTACCTCAGGTGGTCTTTTTGATTGTCACCAGCCTAAGGAACACCCATGTAATGATCATGTTCTAAAATCAGCCTGATGTGCACCAACATTAGCCCTTTGTGTGCATAGAGAAAGTCTTAAGGAGGCCAAATTATGCTTTTTTCAGACAAATTGTGAAAAGAGGTGCTGCAAGAGTAAGATAAAGAGTTTTATGAACATTAAAGCATGGAGACATGTCACAGTAGAGACACAGAATACAAGTATGAACCTGAAAAGGAGCATAATAGGGCCCCTTTAAATGAGTAAACATCTTTTGAAATCAGATTACTGTAAATTAAAAAGCAACACTTACACAAGGGTAGAGCTACTGGCTGCAGTATATCTTTGGCCTTCAGAGTCTGAAGGGAAGCCCATTTCTCTGTGAAGGCCTGTATGCCTTATGTTTCTTAAAAGCAGATATTGAGATTGTGAGGGAACCTTCTGTGTAGCAATGCAGTGGTAGTCGCCGACTCAGGAAGGAGACACGGGAAGAGCAAGAGCTTTGATGTCAAACACTGATGGTTTATTTGGAGCTTCAGCCGGAGAATTCACATCACAAGTCCAAGAGCCAGAGGTTCTGACTTCACGGGAGAGTTGCCATGTCAAATCTGAAGAACTCTACCCCAGACCCCTGTGTTTAGCTAGTTCAGAGAGCATCATCAACATGCTGCATAACAAGATGGAACCATAACACCTCTATCAGCTGACGTCAACAGGCAGGAACATAGAACCATAACACCTCTATCAGCTGATCCAACAGGCAGGAACATAGAACCATAACACCTCTATCAGCTGATCCAACAGGCAGGAACATAGAACCATAACACCTCTATCAGCTGACGCCAACAGGCAGGAACATAGAACCATAACACCTCTATCAGCTGACGCCAACAGGCAGGAACAGGGAGACAGAACACTGAGAGCACAGCAGCCAAGGTTACGAGGTGCGTGTGCTCAGTCAGGACAGTTTGAACTGATAAACTGGGTCAAAGTTATGGGCCTTTGTAATCATTTGTGGGAAAATCTATTCATATAACTTCGCCCACGCTACAGCTGTGAACTTGTGGCTCTCTTCAAACTCATTTTCCACCATGAAATCGCACCAAGATCAGTGCTTTATATTGCCATGAACACTACATTCATCAAATCTCCAACTGTCATGGCCTGACTCTTCTCTCTTCACCCCACTGCTAGATAAAGCGGCACTTCAGCAGCGAGCGCTATCTGCAAGGCGGCATCTATTTTTGAGAGGAGCACATTCACTTATCTGCCGCTCAGACGTGGCCACCGGAGACCAGCCGCATCCCGAGGCAACATGTGATTACGCTATCAACGAGCTATTCAACAGCCATTATTTTATTGTCGTAAAGGATGAGAGGGAGCGGGGGAAGACAGGAGAAGCAGCCGCTGAATGTCTGTCCTCGGGGGGGAAGGTCCTGCCTCAGGGAGGAATCTGACGGCTGAGGAAGCATCAAAACATCCAGCCTCTAACAAGGACTGCTTACCTGCAGCAAGGAGAGACTCTATGCTCACACACACACACACACACACACACACACACACACACACACACACACACACACACACACACACACGCTCTAACAGCCTGATGGATATGCGAGGGCACAGGAAAAACACTCCCATTAAAAGAAGATAGGTTGATGCTCTCTGAAATCTGTATCCATGCCACTGTATTACATTTAAGATTTCAAATTGAAGCTGATGATGACATTAAGGGAGAATGCAGTAGAATAATAAGCTTTCATCTGAAGAATATGTTGTGAAATCAGATCCTAACAGATCCTAAACTATATTAGCAACTGTGTATAACAGCAGTAACATGTGTGAACAGAGATTTGAATTTTGTGCAACACTGTGTCCTAGAAATAACGCTATGCTACTGTTATATTTTTTTCACGGTTATTTTTCGCCTGTATTGGGAAGCAGAATCTGAATGAGTGTGTGTGACAGAAAGTCGGCCAACAGTCACTGGAAAGTCACCTAAAATGTAAGTGTTATTTAACAATCGCTTAATTCTTTCCGATATGATTGCAGATATGCGGTAAGCTAGCTAGCTAATGTAGCTAACCTAGTCATTTCAAATTTACTGACAAAACACAGTAGCCTAAATACCCGAAAGTCACCAAGAGCTCCGTTCCCAGCCTCCTGGTTTCCGTAGTGTTTATAGCTTCTTGCAGCGTTTACTATTTGCTGCATTTCGTTTATGCAACACTTTTAATAAACACTGCACATGTTTCATTAAGTTGGTGTAGATGTTTCATTATTTTCATCTGTTTTGGCACATTTGAGTTTTCATATTTTCATCGATTTTGAAAGTGCAGCGTGTTTCTCCAAGTTTTTTTGGTACGTTCTTGCGCGTGTTAAGGCCCGGACACACCAAGCTGACACCAAAGAACTGACACAGACGGACCCCCGACTGTTGAGTCGCCTCACATCTCTGCGTCTTGGCCATGTGTCGCACTGGAACACACCGCAAAGACTTCAGCCGACAGCCAAGAAGTACGTACGAACTGCGCATGCGTGAGTGGCAATAACTCTCCTTACCAGCAGGCGGCGGTAGTGTGTATTCGTCATTCAAAAGAAGCAACAACCGGAAGACAGACTGCGTGATAACCGAGAGAAGAAGAACAGACTGCGTGATATAAACAAACAACACATAGCGTGTGCGTTCCATTTTCACTCTACAGCGAGAAGCTCATGGGGCTTTCCCGAACCTGAGTCGAGAGCTGGAGTTCAATGAAATCACAGATTTAATAGTTTGTTTCGGTCCCTCACTTCCGTTTCACTTCTTATGCACTGATTCGCTAGCTGAACAGCCAATCAGAGTGATTTCTTTTGCCGACAGCCTTTGGCCGACTGCCCACCGATTCGACATGTTGAATCAGTGGCCGTATCCACCATTGAGGTCACCGAGGTCTGGACCTCGGTAATATTTTTAGAGCTGTGTATAGAGAGGCGAGGTCCCTCCCTTTCCGGTTGAGCTCCATGGGACCTTATTTCGGAAAAGTTATGCATTGAAGTCAATGGAGAGAGAAAGATTATCTTTCGATCCCCTTTGAATTATGCCACGAATTACACATATGATGTTTGACCACACACCAAGACGGCCGTCACGTTGGCACATTTCACCTCTTTCATTCAGAATGAGGCGAAAAGTATTAAAACAGGTGAAAATCACTCCAAGTCTGGGCATGTTGAGAGCTGTACATACACACAAGGGGAGTTAGTCGGTTCCGTAAGAGCCAGCATGCGGGACCGGGATTCTGGGATTTATAGTCTTTCTAGTTGCGTATTTTTCATCTTATATTTCAACAGTTTTACGACAAACTGTGACTTTTTTGACATGGAAATTATATTTTAAGATTGACAAACATCATATGTGTAATACGTGGCACAATTCAAACGGGATCGAAAGATAATCTTTCTCTCACCATTGACTTCAACGCATAATTTTTCAGAAATAAGGTCCCATCGGGCAGAAGTAGATGGGCGTGACTACGCCACTCTATACAAAACGTGTGAAATAATTGCACTAAACAGGGTTCTTTGTAGTACTTCCATTTACTGACGATGGGGGCGCTGCATAACTACGCAGCCTCGGTAAAAGCAAACAGAAGAAGACAACATGTATCAACAAACCCATAGATATATATAAACACGCGCAGCTTACTTCCTGGTTTTAGGACGCGTCTCTCTCGTCTCCTCTTCACACACCACACTTTTTCGCGGCACACGTACTTACAGCCAATCAGCTCTGAATGATGTGAGATGAAGTATGGTGGGGATGGCAGCTCTATGCCTCTATGGTCATTATTTTTTGCTACACACATTAAATAGGAAAATACTCTGAGCATACGCAGTGTAGTTTTTACAGTCACCGTTCACTTAGACAGTGAGAGGGAGGGGCAGGATCGGGTTTTGTCCCACATGGCTCTAAACAGCTCAATAGGCACACACTGTAGACACTAATTAGAAGAACACATACTAAAACAGCAATGTACAGACGAATCAGATGATTAAACATGATCTTAAAATATATTTTATATTTTAATTTATTTTTTGCATTTTGTTGTAATCATTATTTTAATACTTTCTGCTGACACTAGGTGGCCCCACCTGCCCCTAATGACCAGTCACCACTGAAAACTATAGGTTACTTACGTAACCCCAGTTCTCAGAGTACTGATATTCGAGATGTGCTCTGAAGCGAGAAGAGGTGTTTGAATGACGCTGCGACGTAGCGCAAGCTACTTAAAGGGTGGGTGGATTCCCTGACGTAGACGTCAAGATTACCAGCCAATCAGGATTGGTGTAATGAGATTGATGCTTCTGTTTGCATACGCGTTGAGGCGCATCCCATAGTAAGACATCGAACGGAATGTTATGAATGAGAACACCATTTGCTTACATCTTTGTTCTCTTTTGAGAATCAAACAAAACAGATTTAAATAAAAAAAAATAATGCAAACAAACAAGTGAAATGAACTAAATTGCTGAATTGCTTTTAATTCACTGGCAGGAGCAATAAGTGAGGAGGAGCAAAAAGTGAACAACGAGGGAGAGATTGAACAAAGAGAAAGAGTAGAGGACAGATAGAGTAATGAACAGGAAGAAGACAGAGAGACCAAAGAAGAGGGAAGAGAGGCTGCAGCTTATTGAAAGGAGAGAGACATGGAAAATGAATGTTGACAATGTTTTGTGATCATTTTAGCCTCTTCCGCATGTCCAGATCATTCATAGTAACAATGAACTGATTCTTATATATTACACTTTCAAAAATAATTTATGCTGACATTGTCAGCCCACTGACTTGGTTTGAAATCAATATATTATCCAATTTGTGACCCCCCACAGGACATAAAAAGCACCTAACTAGATCATGAAAATCACAAAAATCTTGGAGGGTATCCCCCGAACCCCCCTAACATATTTGGACCTCGGTATTTAGGAAATCCTGGATACGGCCCTGGTTGAATCGGTGGGTTTTCGGCTGAAAAGACACGACGGTGCAGGACACACCAATCTGAGTAGGGCGTGTCGACGCTCATCGTCGGCCTGACGCCCATCGACGGCCAAAATCGGCTTGGTGCGTCCAGGCCTTAAGCCACCGTTAAATCCAATACAGTTAGCCACAGGAGCCGAAACAACAACACATACCAAAAATAAAGGGAAATGCAAGAACAAATACAGCCTGTAGTCTTTGGATAGATGGAAATACAGACGGGTGCAAAGCCTGGTGCATACATTGTGATTTGCCTCTATGATTTTCCTTTCCCAGCTCTGCAGAAAAACACTATCATTGCACCATCATTTACCACAAACTGAAGTACTGCCTTCCAAATGCTATTGATTTCCGTCGAAGGGACTACTTTGGGTCTCATTGACTGGTCCGTATAAATTGCATGCTTTCATTGTGAGGAGCCTTTCAGCAAAGATGGATATTCGGGAGTCCACGTAGGAGCCATCAGGCGTAATGGAGAGGAGGTATGGGGAACTTACAGCCAGAGCTGATTGCACTGGAGCTCTGAGAGGGGTTTCCTCCATACAAACGCTCAATATTTGGACTTTAACTAATTATATTTCACTTTGGGGAGTGGGAAGAATGATATCCTATCACCTTAACATTCTCTGAGGCGAGGGGGTTTGAGCAATTCACACACATCCGACCATGTTCACAAGGCGGAAGATTGATTAAAACTGCATGTGTGAGAGAGAAAAGGAAAGCATATTTATTGACTCGAGAGTATAAAAGACAAGGGAGTTAATCAGAGCAAAATGAGATGACCTTTAATATCATGCCGAATCTGCCCTGAAATTGTCGCTCTGATTGTGTTTGTCATGTTTTCGCAGGCCGGCGGCGGAGAGGCCAGCTGCAGGAGAACGAGTTTGATAGTCAATAAAGAAGCAGAAGATGAGATTCTCGTCCTTTCAGATACGATCTCAAGCTAAGGGAGGATATTTGTCAGCCGTGTCTGCTGCTTTTGTTCATGCCTCTTCTTATGGACTGGTGTATTTTTCTCACTAATACTTTAGTTCGCCCTCAGCAGGCTCTGACATCAAGGTTTGGTTCACATGTCCTCTAGGAATGGGATTACTGAAACCCGTTTGTTTTTGTTGCTTATTATTAACAATGACAGAAAAGGAAAGTTCCACGTCTTCTCTTCCATGCACCATCTCCTCCTCCTCACCCTACACATCACCTTCTTGCATACACACACTTTGTCACTGATTAATGGGAACAACATCTCATCCTTTAGAGACCCCCACACACAACAACACAATATAATACAGATGTATTTATAAAGCACTTTAAAACCTCCAGACCAAAGTGCTGTACAGTCAAACAACAACAACAAATCACACAGCACAGCTCACACACCACACACTGCTAATGGAAGATCCCTATATCTTCCAACTGCTGCACACTTACCTCCAGTCAAAGCAGTGTATCGCCGTCGTTGAGGACAACGCAAGTTTTATGGTTTCTGCAACTTTGTTATGAATGTATCAAATGATCAACCTTGCATGGATCATTGTTGTATTAAAGAGTGGTGCAGTTATGACGTTTTTTGTAATCTGTTAGCGTTAGCATTTTTAGAATATTGCAGAAAATAATCTCCTTGGCAAACAAACGTTTATGATACTTACACATTTCTTTCAGCAGTAAGAGCTTTTTTGTACCCTCAAGTTAACTGCATTATTAAAGACTCTCATCTGGTTTCAGGCTCACATGCTGCTTCATTGTGAGTCGAGGATCGTGTTCATATTTGATTCTGGCCCCAGATGCACATCTCATCTGCACTTGTACATTATTGATGGAGGCTGTAATCTAAAAAGAGCAGCCAACCCCAAACAGTATAAATGTCATCAGTGTTAATGAGAAATTCACTTGTTGAGTGTCTGGAGAAATGTCATGCTGTGGAGGTCCCACTGAAGCCAAGTGCAGAGCAGGAGGGTGTGATCTCATTCCCACTGGATCTATATGGACTTAGTGTGCCATTTAGATGTGATGTTCTTCAAACAATTAAGGTATTTAGCTACTAACCGTATCATGCGTCATCTTTCAAATGAAGGCCTATTTCCAATCCAGCACCACACCTTTCACTTTTCTCTTACACTATCTTGACTACAGATTTCACCAAGTGCAATTCCAAACCATTAACTGGGAGTATAAGTGGATGATTAAACCTTTTGAATCGCTGCTGACTTAACCAGCTTGCCTTACGGCTCTAAAATATGAGATAAACACAGGAAGATGTTTACAAGAAATTGCCATCAAAAGAAGCTTCAGAGTTAAGAGCTGCCCACATGAAACAATGGTTACGTAAAGTTACAACAGTTCTTCATTCTGCTGTAAAAGGGTAGTTCCTCACTTTCGACTAGAACAACCAATGGAAGGAAACACACATTTTATTGGCAAGAAGGAAAATGTGGTTTCCTGATATTTGATGAAGGGATATTATGCTTGCATTTAACCACCAGGCACAGCAGAGGGGATATTGAGGATGTGTCTTTCACAGAGTATCTCCTGGAGTTTCAGAATTCACACTGGAAAAAATGCAGCTCCAAAAACAAGTTACAATAATGAAAACTAGTTGTTTTCACTTGAAATAAGGACAACAATCTGCCAATAGAAGTGAACATTTGCTTGGTAAGATTTCTTGAAATAAGAAGGAGTATTTCGATAAATCAGATCTTCTAGCTGGGGAAACTAATTTGGAACTATATTTTACCAGAATCAGGAAATGTTGTGTTAGAATATAAGCTGCAGATGCTCAAAAGTGTTCTGTTTTTCTGATGATGGTTAAAAAAAAAACATTTTTCTCAAAATAAGATTTGTTGGCTTAACAAGATGATGCATTGTCTTGAAAGAAAACCCTATATCTCACTGTATTGTTATTATGTCGTATAGCAAGTGATATTAGACAAATATACTTGGCAAGATTTTTTGTTTTTGTAGTACAGATAACGATTAACTGAAGACTGAACTGCAATGGGAGGACGCCGACCAAGTTTAAAACCCACAATCCACAAATGATTATATAACTTGTTAGACGCTTTTATCCAAAGCGACTTCCATACTCAATACTGTGGACAATCCCCACAGGAGCAATGTGGTGGGAAGTGTCTCAGGGACACAACGACATGCTGACTGCAGTGGGGTTTGAACCTGTGCCCCCCTGATCCGAACACCAACGCACTAGCCCACTGCGCCGCACGCCTCAGTTATCAAACTAAGACGATTTAAACTCTAACTATTTTTCAGGGGAACGAAAAAGAAGCAGAAAGGGAAATGTACCACATCTCACACAAAGACTTACATCACCATCTGGAAATCTTGTTTTCGTGGTGTAACTCTGGGTAACAAAACCAGTTGCTGGAACAGCGATAGTGAACCCCTGCTGGAGGATCTCATGCTGCGTTCGGGCAACTAGGAGCTGAACCCTGCAGAGCCTCAAAAAGTTATAGCCAAACTTTTAAGCCAGTGAACATTATGCAAGAATAGAAGTGACATGATGTGATTTCCTTTTAGAATGAGATTATTACAGTGATCCAAGAGAAACTAAAAACAGGCATTGACTACTTGCTTAAGATCTGCAACTGTTCAAATAAGTGACACCCAATGCTTATGTATACAACACTTCATGCCAACAACACAGCACAGGCAGTGTGAGAAAAATAAAGAGCTTTTTGAACATTAAAGCATGGAGACATGTCCCAGTAGAGACACTATATGAACCTGAGAATGAGCAGAATATGTCCTCTTTTAGTATGACTTAAAGGGGACCTATCATGCTAAATGCACTTCTTGATGTCTTTTATACATAAACATGTGTCCCCGGTGTGTCGGGGAACTCACGCAGCGTCAGCAAGGAAAACCCTCTCTCTTTTCCTCCGTACCCAAATCTCTAAAAACGGGGGAACAACGGAGCTGATCCAGATTTGAGTCCGATATGACGTAATATCTGAAATGTGGACCCACGGCCCAATCAGAAAGTTGCTGTCAGAAACAATGCCCGACTGTTTTGGACGTAATATGGTCGGTGTTTACATTAGCATCGCTAACACTCAGAGCTAACCTGTACTGGAGAGCATGTGTGTGAAGAAGCAGGAAGTAAAAAGGAACTCACCTTGTGGTATAACCGGCAAGAGAGAAAGCCTTTGAGCTCCAGACTGTTTCAGATCCTTGATAATCCATGATATGGCGTTTCATCACGGCAGCATTTAGTTTAGACAGTAGCTGCCGGGTCCCGCATGAGCTCAGACCCCTCCTTTTTTTTTAAAGCTTTTTACCCCAAATCAGCACTTTAGAAACAGGAAGTGGAATAGAGGGATATGAGGCATGGCTAGAATGGGTGATCTGTTTGGTATTTTGAGCAAAACACTTCATAGACATGTTTTTTATATATTTGTATATATCTGAGACCTATGCTATTGCCTAAAAATAGCACGATAGGTGACCTTTAAGGTTTGTTCTTGTAAGTCCATTTGATTTTCATGAAAATACTGTCTTCACCAGAAAAGTTTAAAACAGGCCGCTGTCACATGATTTGATTTGATTAATCCCCGTGGGGAAATTGTTTCTCTGCATTTGACCCATCCTAGTGTTAGGAGGAGTGTGCTGCCATTTTGAACAGCGCCCGGGGGGGAGTGTAGGGAATGGTGCCTTGCTCAGAGACACCTCGGTAGTACTTGGTCTTGCCGGGACTTGAACTGGTGACATTCCAGTTGCCAAACCAAGTCCCTATCGACTTCGCCACCACCGCCCTGCAGAGCACCCCCACCTCTCTGTACAGTTTAATAGCAAAATCAATGAGCAAACTAAAAACATGGAAACCCTCACCACCCTCAGCTGAAATACTCTTAAAGTCTCCTGGAGGAAGTCAGAGAAACGCCAGTGTTCAGCAGCCTGTCTGCATCCTGCCGTGAGTTCAGATAGCTGTGACTGAGTCTGATCAAATTAAGGATAAAAAGAGTTCACGCTCAGTCAACTTTCCCCGAAGTAACAAGAAAAGATAAAATAAACGTTATTGATCCCTGAGGGGGAAGACGCTCGCTGTAGGAGAGCAGAATAGAGATGTGCTGGAGAAGATCTAAGGATAAAATATAAATAAGAATGAAAAGGATATAAATAAATAATGCAGAATATATTAAAGATCTTTCTGATTTTGAATAACTGTAAGGGAATACAAACTCAGAGGGTTCATACGAGGAGATAGAGAGACTTTAACACTTTTATTTCCCCACATTTTACGACACAACACGACACATGATTTAGCCCTGAGGCGCTGGCTTTATCCTCTCTCTGCAGACACGGGATTTTACACAGAGAGCTAAATATATCTGCACATTTTTCTTCTAGGTGGGGTTTTTATTTCTGGTTGAAGCGGTACATGGTGCAGTACAAGTTATACAGGAAAGATTTCTTGTTTTAAAGCAAATAAAATGAAATGCACTTAAAAGAGAATCAAATATGTGTTGTCTCTTTAAAAATCAAATTGAATAGTTTTTTATCTTGTTCTGTTTTTCTTTCTTCAGCACAGAGTTTGTGTAATTTAAGCTAAGATGTAAGAGACCAGTGCAACTTGGGACGGGATCTAAAGAAGTTGAAGTGGTGCATCACAGGACTAAGATACCACATTTAAAGGGGCCCTATTAGGCACAGGTCCACGTTCATTATTCTATTTCTTTGCCTCTACTGTGACATCTCTTCTCACCCTCAAAAGTTAAGTATCTCACATCTTTCAATATCATTTCAACTGATGAAGACCATCGGATATGCTTCAAAGCTCAGAAAAAAGAAAGGAAGTGAACAAGATTTTAAAAAGTTTTATCAAACCACTATTTTCATAAAGAAGAATCAGCTTTTATTGTTAATTGTTAAGAAAACACAGACAATACGATGTAGAAGTGCTACTGATCTATCTGCATGGCACATGAGCAAACTCCTCATCAAATGTAAAGTAGGTGGGCCGTTATTGTTTTGTTTATATGCCAAATAATCGGTGTAATACATTGTCCACACATAAGACAAAGTGCATCATGAAACTCACATTTGAACTGAGGATATGAGAGACTCTCATTAACAAGCTGTGACCTTTTCCAACCGGATGCTTTCTGGATTTCACTCATTGCTGACAGGCTCATTTAGCAGGAGAGCTGCAGGACGGAGAAAAGAAGCAGTGACATTTCTGATTTTAGTCTCTGCTGCCGGCCCCTTCAAGGCAAGGCAAGGCAAGGCAAGGCAAGGCAAGGCAAGGCAAGGCAAGGCAAGGCAAGGCAAGGCAAGGCAAGGCAAGGCAAGGCAAGGCAAGGCAAGGCAAGGCAAGGCAAGGCAAGGCAAGGCAAGGCAAGGCAAGGCAAGGCAAGGCAAGGCAAGGCAAGGCAAGGCAAGGCAAGGCAAGGCAAGGCAAGGCAAGGCAAGGCAAGTTTATTTATATAGCACTTTTCAACACAAGGCAATTCAAAGTGCTTTACAAAATATGAAAGACATTAAGAAAATGGCATTTAAAATCAGTCATTAAAAAGAAAAGCTAATAAAATAAACATTAAAAGAAAAAATACATGGATAAAAGTTACAGTGCAGTCTAAGATATGAATAGTTCAATTAAAAGCAGCGACAAAAAGAAAAGTCTTCAGCCTGGATTTAAAAGTAGTCAGAGTTGCAGCGGACCTGCAGGTTTCTGGGAGTTTGTTCCAGATGGAGCATAATAACTGAACGCTGCTTCTCCATGTTTAGTTCTGACTCTGGGGACAGAAAGCTGACCAGTCCCTGAAAACCTGAGAGATCTGGATGGTTCATTTAAAGCTCCCTTCTTTTGTAAAGTATGTGAAAGCATGTCATTTGGAGACTAATTCGACACATTTTGGGTTTACCAACTGCTAGATTTAGGACCTCAAATTCCACCAAAAAACATTTTCACTGAGATCTGGAGATTCAAAGCAACAACCTTTGTAAGTATTACTGAAATTTGATATATTCTTTTGTCTGAAATAACATAACGTACTAATCTTTACATGTTTGCTTTTGTGATGCCTCATTTTGCAATATTACACGGCTTTGTTGAATACTCAATTATGATTGGTCAATTTGGACATTCCAGGTGTCTGTCATGATATGCTTAATAGTTAGTTCATAGTCCATGTTTGGATTTAGTTATGTATGTTTAGTCAAGTCGTTGTTCATGCGCTAAGGAACAATCACTTATGTCCAGTCTCTGTATTTGCACGACCTGTTTTATTTTGTACTTACATTTCCATCTCGTTTCGAGTCCTCCTATTTCACGCCAGTGTGATTGTCTGCCCATTAAAGGTCCTGTGTCACAGCTATTTCTACTGATCATAATTCCATTGTTGAGGTCTACTAGAATAGACTTAAATTGTGCAATTTTCCAAACTCACATTGGTTTCTCAAACAGCCTCTCTGTAAAGTATATGTATTCACTCTGTGTCCTAAACGGCTTGTTGGAGCTCCTGCCCACCTCTCCCTGTGAGCCCAGTGTGCTCTAATTGGTCGGGACGTTGGGAGGCTCGTTGCTGCGAGGAGCGGACAGGCTTCCGGGTCGGCGATACAGCTAGAACAAGCTAAACTCATCCTGAGCACACACAAACACTCTTGATATTGAGTCAGAAAAAGGTTTGTAACGCTGTGAGAATGGGTCTGCAGAGAGCATTTCTCCGCCATCCCAACTCGTCTATTACCAGCATTCAGGGAGCTCTATGCAAGTCAATGGGGACTCCCAGTTAGTTAGCCAAGGGATCCTGGTGTGTGAGGTGCTCCGTGGATTGGTCCATTTGTTGTTGATTTGGGTGTTCACACGTCACAGAACCCAGGAAGTAAACAATGGAAAAAGAGAAATCTCCAAAGAGGCGTTTTGGGGCAGCATAGACAGGTCTTCTCTGTGTTAGAGTTTTACTCGCTACAGGGTGTACTTTGAGGGTTTGTGACTCTGCAGACCGTTTACATGCAGAACAACCTTCATAACACACAAGGGGATGGGTAATAACCGTAAAAGCTTGACATGGGCCTTTTAACTCTCCTCTAAATAGCCTTAGAGGACGTTTATATTGTCTGCATCAAGAGCCATGTTTGATTTAGTTAAGTTTTTTTTTTTGTACTTTGTTTCCCAAATATTACTGCTTTTGTGTCAATTCATTTTATTTGAGTCCCAGTCATGGTGTCACCTTCATAACATGGGTGAATACTGACTTGTATGTGTAAAAGCGCTTTAATGGGTTACAAAGACTGGAAAGATGCTATTTAAAAGCAGTCCATATATGGGAACATATCTACTCAGGAGAAAGCGTTAAAATAATGTGATTTCAGTTGAATGTTGAGGTCTAGCTTGGCGATGATCGATCTAAAATGGAGGCACTCTGTCTCTCTGTACTCTGAATTTCTTGACAACACTTCATCTTTTGGACTTCACACTTGGTGGGTGTTTTCCTGAGAACAGGAAAAGACAGTCTGAAGCTGTTTGGATGAGCAGTTCTCAACAAAGTTAGAAGCAATGGCTGCTGCAGTTTTCTCTTATTAACCAAGGACACATGGGTTTTTCTCTCTGCAGGAATATCAGCCTGGCTGGATAGTCTTCTGAGTCCTATCAGCTCTCCAGCGTTGCGTGGGTTTTGTTGTTGTGTAAGCTTTTCACTCGCTGAATGGAGCTTTGGAAACACCTCTGCTCTCTGACATTATTCATTCCTTTATTAACTCAACAGATAACCAGTTTGGCTTTAAGGCTAAACATGGCACTGACTTATACTTATATACGCCATAGAGGTAATAACTCATCAGTTCTTATGTGTTTCATTGATGCTTCTAAAGCCTTTGATCGTGTTAATCATAGGAAGTTATTTGTTAAACTGAGTCAAAGAGGCCCAAATACATTGTGAGAATTCTGGTCTACTGGTATGGCCACCAGACTATGCAAGTCAAATGGGGCAATAGGGTCTCTGCCCCATTTGGGGTTAGCAATGGTGTCAGACAAGGTGGAATGATGTCCCCAGTTCTTTTTAACCTCTATATTGATGATCTGTCCGAGCGACTGAGCCTGTAATACTGGATGCATGCTTGGTAGTACTCTAGTGAACCATGTTATGTATGCAGATGATCTTGTTGTGCTGAGTCCATCTAGCGCTGGTCTCCAGCAGCTTCTTGCTGTTTGCTCTGTGTATGGTGTGGACATCAAATACAACGCCAGTAAGAGTGCTGTCATGATCTTTAGAACCAAAGAGGATACATGTCTTAAATGTCCTGATTTTAAATTGTCTGATATTAATCTTAGTGTCTGTAATAAGTTAAAATATCTTGGACACTTTATTACAGAACAGATGAAGATATTTATAGGCAATGCCGCATGATGTCTGCACAAGCAAATATTCTCCTACGTAAGTTTGGTGCGTGTTCAGATGGAGTGAAGAGGTCTCTGTTCAGAGCATATTGCACACCGCTCTATACGTCTGTGGTCAAACTACAGAAAAGCAAGTTTACGGAAACTTCAAGTAGCTTATAATGATGCCATGAGAATATTGCTGAAGAGACCTCGATGGTCTAGTGCAAGTGAAATGTTTGTGGCTGCAGGAGTCAATACTCTACAAGCTGTTTTAAGAAATCTTATGTATAAATGTATTTGCCGGCTTAATGACTCGGATAATGAAATCCTCTTGGCCTTATCGAACATAAGGTTTAGTACACGCTACCAATCACAGCTGTGGAGACATTGGTATAGTTGTCTCTTTGTAGGACGCTGATTTAAATTATTCTTAAACTATGAATTATTTTTATGCTGTGTCTGTAATTTATTATATGTCTTGTCTTTTATCTGGGCCCTGAGTCTGTAATAAAGTGTTCATTCATTCCTTTCATTCTCCTCGGCCACAAAAGACATTTAGTGTTATATAATCCCTCTCCTCAACACAAGACGCCTGAGGACACATCACGTCCCTACGCCTCTTCTGAGAAAATTGGATTGATAGTGGTTTTCTGAAAACATATTGATTACAACGCATGTGGAGAATTGCCTTGAGCATCAGCTTCTGCATGCAGGATATTTAATTCAGCGCCAAGGCCAAAGGGGCTTTGGTTCACTGTGTCTGCAACCTTTTAATTTATAGGAGTGCAGTGATGACATATTTTGTAGGATGATGATTAGGATTATAATCAGGTGCACCAATACGTCACAAGGAAGGACATATCTAGATAAACATTGTGTACTTTAAAGACCCAATGTAGATTTCAACCCCTGCTTATCCTAGAGCTTTAATTAAAGGTTGATTTGATTAAGGAAAAGCTGTGAGGCACTTCAGATCAAAAGCATCGATTTAATGAACTTTGTGTAATAAAATATATTTCAAACTTTCGAGATAATTTCTGAAGCCTTAAGCCAGTTCTATCGCTCCATCAGTAATTAACATTGATGCTGCAAAATCACCGAACAACAGAGCCGAGTCTGTTCAGCACGTACAGCTAGCCTGAGGGACAAATGTTTAAGCATCAGAAACGTTTTGAAGTGGTGATCGTGCTTCTGAACGCTCGGCCTTTGTTTCAACCCTAGATCACAAAGTACAAAGTGATCACACCTGAGAGTATCGTTTAATAAGCAGGGCATGTTATTCTTTGCCTATAGAATGATTAAATATGAAGTACTCAACTAAATCATATAATTAAATACGGAAAAGATAACCACAATAATTAAACAATATGAGGAATTGGTAAAGAGACGATTACCTAATAAATGGTAAATGGAAAGATATTTTAAAGGGGGCCCTATAATGCTGATGTTCAGGTTGACATTAGTATTTAGTGTCCCTACTTTAAAGAGTCCTCTCCTGTTGATGTTCAGGTGTATATCAGTATGTAGTGTCTCTACTTTAAAGAGTCCTCTCCTGCTGATGTTCAGGTGTATATCAGTATGTAGTGTCTCTACTTTAAAAAGTCCTCTCCTGCTGATGTTCAGGTGTATATCAGTATGTAGTGTCTCTACTTTAAAGAGTCCTCTCCTGGTGATGTTCAGGTGTATATCAGTATGTCGTGTCTCTACTTTAAAGAGTCCTCTCCTGCTGATGTTCAGGTGTATATCAGTATGTAGTGTCTCTACTTTAAAGAGTCCTCTCCTGTTGATGTTCAGGTGTATATCAGTATGTAGTGTCTCTACTTTAAAGAGTCCTCTCCTGCTGATGTTCAGGTGTATATCAGTATGTAGTGTCTCTACTTTAAAAAGTCCTCTCCTGCTGATGTTCAGGTGTATATCAGTATGTAGTGTCTCTACTTTAAAGAGTCCTCTCCTGGTGATGTTCAGGTGTATATCAGTATGTCGTGTCTCTACTTTAAAGAGTCCTCTCCTGGTGATGTTCAGGTGTATATCAGTATGTAGTGTCTCTACTGAGACATGTCTCCATGCTTTAATGTTCAAAAGGCTCTTTATTGTTCTCATACTGTGCTGCAGCACCTCTTTTCACCCTCCGTCTGAAACGTGAATCTTACCTATGGATGTCACTACGTTCGGGAAGTAAACAAAGGAGTCCAATCGAGGCTGTCAGGCAGGGGGGGGAGGAGTGTGTGGGAGAAAATGTCCTGCTGGAGGGAACTAAGGGGATTTTAGTCTTTGCAGACCATTCACATGCACAAACACTTACAGTATGTAACACACTATTTGAAATAGAAAACCCCAAAACGCAGAATAGGGCCTCATTAATGTAATGTTATGGAATGGAAATAATAACCATGAGTTTCAGAAATCAAGTTTATCTTTGACGAAAGATGGGAATCAACAAGTCTCGATCAGACCAAGGACACTGCTAAGGTGTCCTTGAGCAAGGCACCAAACCCACAAATCCCTGCTGCCTCACAACCAGGCAGCCTGTCTGCTCTCTCCATAACAAAACATGTATTTGTGTATATATATGTGTATATATATATATATGTGTTTAGGTGTTTATATGTGTATATATATATGTGTTCAGGCCTAATGTGTATAGGTCCTGTGCGTGTATTGTCCTGAAAATACTCAGTGGATGACTGAATTCCCCATCGGAGATAAATAAAGGATCTTCTTAGTCCTAACTCTATTTTATGTGTTTGTGTATGCCCTGTAAAGATACAAGTTCTTAAAATGCAAATAGATAACCCTATGCACAATGCACAGACAACACAATAGTTTATAGTGTGAGATCTCATCCACCGACCAGCGTCTGCTGCTCCTCGGCTGAAGAAGATAAAACCACACGAGGCGTTGTGTTCTCTTTTTCCTCACGTCCTCCCGATGCGCTGCCTTTGAAGATTGACGGATGCTCACTCTCTGCTTCACACTCCACTCCACCCGTGTGTGTGTGTGTGTGTGTGTGTGTGTGTGTGTGTGTGTGTGTGTGTGTGTGTGTGTGTGTGTGTGTGTGTGTGTGTTCGCGTTCGCAGGTGTTTTCTCTGCATCAGTAAGCATTTATTTTCAAAGAGAAAAGTGTCTTTCAGGCAGCGGCACATTTTAGCATCTGTATGTTCGCCTCAAAATGAGTACTATTATGTATTTCTCTCTTTCAGATGTTGCCAGCGTTGCCCAACAACAGTAATTATGATATTTGTACAATAGATTTGCCCCCCCCCCCCCCTCAGATGTAATTTAAAAGGTTAGCATCAGACTCAGATAATGTTCATTCAGAATATGAATAGGCTTCAAGTTGTGCTGGCTTTTACAAAAATGACAGCTTGACCTAGAATTATATATCAATCATATATCAGGCATCATAAATCCTACATTCAAAACGCAGATATGAAAAAAGCCCTTCTGGCTTTCATCCGGCAGTGACCTTTGAAAATGTCTTTTATTCTCCCACTTTCATTCATTTGTGACAGCTGGGCCTATGGAGACAAAATGCCATGGAAGAAGTAATAAAACACAGAGCGGTGCTACAGGACAGATGAAGAGAGGCAGTGACATTTCAGATTTCTTGTTCCCTTTCTGCAGCCGCCCCCCTCTGAAGAACCAGACTGATTTCCAGCCCGATTCAATATTTGAAAAGAAGCCGAGCACACCGGTCCTGTCGGTACGGATGACAGCTGCCGCGCGGCATGGTGACACTCCACAGCCCATTATTTCAGCCTGAGACGATTCCCTGCTGGGGAAGTGTGAAAAAAAAATAATAAAATGTCCAGAACTTCCTTTCTTTCAAACCCAACAGGGTCTCAGGGGCCAAGTGGAGGCTTGTCATGTGTGCTAACATGCAACTAAAAGGGGGCTGGGCTACATTTCTGCAGAAATACATTTGCAGTATTTCTGTTGGTGCTTGTGTAGATCTTTGACTTATGTAGCGTAGTAATACCACAGTTTAGAAATACTATTTTAGCAGTAGAAGTCCTGCATTAAACATTGTACTTAAGTTAAGGTACAAAAGTATTAGCATCAAAAATACCAAAACTATACTCTTGAACCAGAATGGCCATTTTTGAATTGGTAATTGCTCTCCACAAAAAGAAAAAGAAATATTCAAAAATAATTCCACAGTATTTTTTCCATGGAGGAAACTAATGTGTGTTGTCCACAGTTGTTGACGTTAAATTGACCAGACTTCTTTCTGCTGATTGATATCACTGAGTCCCTTGATCCTCCTTAGCAACGGTCATGTTCTCCTTAGCAACAGTCTGTTAGCGAGAAATAACAGACCTATGGAATGTTTATATTGACCAATCAGAATCGAGTATTATACTAAGCTGTGTAATATTAAATATTATATCGCTGGGTTCTAATGAATGATTCATGAATGTTAACACCATTTCAATTTTGCAGCTGGTAAAGGTAACTTCAATAACTTCAATAATGTTTATACTGCCAGGTATGGTAGTAATAGTACGTCATAATTCGTAAGTTAATCCAATTGTTTCATTAATGATATAACCTAACCCTAACCCTGCAAAGTAACTATAACTAATGCTGTCGATTAATGTAGTGGAGTAAAAAGTACAACACTTGCTTTCAAACAAACATCCCTTGTGCATTAGTTTGGTTGTATCTTTCTCAAGAGGAATACTTGTGTCTTTGTTGTGTTTATATCCCATCAACTAGCTTTGTTCCACTTCAACAGTACACGTTAATTAAACCACCACGGATGAATTTCTTTCATTATTGGATTCTTTCTGCCGGTGAGGGTCCCAAATGCACCCGAGTCCCTTCGCACTTCATGCGTCGTGTTGCAGGAGAAAACAATGTGATGGTTAATACGCATAGCCTGAATGTGTTGCCCTCTTCCCCGAATGACTGCCGTCCCTTCAGCAGGGGCGGCAGAAGATGGATTTACTTATTATCGTGCCTGTGCCAATGAGCGAGACACGGGGAATCAATAACTCTGGGAAGACAAACGCTCGGTCAGGCCAGGTTACAACCGATGAAAAGGCTTCAGTCGAGCAGACGGGCCCAAGTAACCACATCCCTTCTGCCGCTTGCATTATTAGTGAGTTACTAAGAACATTAGCACGATAATTAACTGCAAATAGCCTCCCTTTGTCTTCCATGTTTTGCATAATAACCTAATTTCCACCTGCCGGTTGTCCCGACTGTTGGCCCTGTTGAATGGGTTTCTGAACACAATGAGGTTTTAATTGTGAGCCTCAATGCAATGACCAGAGGCTTTTGTGACTCTTTACCTCGGAGGATTTGACAGCGTCGTGAGAGGAATAAAGGGTATGAAGGTTGTCAGTTTAATTATTGAGACTGGTACAGAATATCAGCGCAATAAAGGTCTCATTGTATTCTTCCAAGGTTGAGCAGCTTTCTTCTCTTACGTATACGGTGGCGGACAGCTGCAACCACGTTACAACGACCCAGAACATTCCCATTCGGAGAAACGTGCTGCAGCTTCTGAAACCATGCAGATAGAAAAACACCAAACACATGCAAAGGAAGATCTTCACCAACTGGAAAACACGTGCACAGTGTAAACAAGGGGACACTAAATAGTGACGCACACGGAGCGGAGCGCTTGTTGACGTTTGAGGATTATAAATTGGACAACTGTCTCTGTTGACGGAAAGTGACCTAAAATTCCCAACAAATTCCCCGGCCCCTGTTCAGTCCACTTTTTAGTGACTCCTTTGCGTAGCCTAATCAATATGATCTCAATCTAAATTATCTAAATCATGGCAAAATATGAATTGTGTTGATGTTGCAGCCCTTCTAGTTTGATTAACACAATAAATGCTGATGCAAAACTAGCGCATGGTACATCTTTACTTCGCATACAGTGTGAATGCACCATCATAACTTGTATCAAAGCAATAATGACAGCCTCCTTTGACAGCCTCAAAGTAGTCAAAAACCTTTTTGGATTCCTTTTTCTAACTTTACGTCTATACACTACTTTTTCTTACTGCTCTGTCATTATTGTTTGTATTGTGTGTTCAACAGCTAAGCATTGGCAGACATTTCAGACCTCAAATCTCCTCGCAGCCATTGTGACCTTCCAAAACGCCTTTAAAGTCTCTGTAAGCACGCCTGTCATTTCTCCCACCGGCTGAAAAGACTCTGATATGTTGCATGAATGTCCGTGAAGCCCTGCTGTGTATTTCCCTAACAACCTGACAAAAGAGACGAGTTGTAGAAGTCAGACTCCCATGAATACAAGCAGAGATAGACCAGTAATTGAAAACCATCCACTTGTGTCAGCACTTAGTGGGTGTTTTTTTCTTCTTTCCTTTAAATACACAACGGCCCCGGGAGCTTTTCAGCTGAGGAGAGGCAGCGGCATTCACCCGGTAAGTGGATAGCCTCTATTCACATTGGTAGAAACGTGCCCTGCTGCGTATCTCTCTCATCCAGACTGCTCTGGGAATAACACGTATCAGTTCACATGTTTGCCTCCTGGTACACCGCCTCACAGGCACAATCCCATTTCCAGCTCAGTGCTTCATCACCTTGATGACCTGATATGTATCGCGCTCCAATGCAAGCTGCAACGCCATGAACAAAACCCAAATCTCCATCTGGGTATGGGGATTGTGCCCCTCCTCTCCAGGAAACTGAATGCAGTCCTGCAGTGTTGGTGCTGTTTTGGTGTCAAGAAGATTGAGTATTTCAATGAGTCCCTTTTGGCTTTCTTACGCGGCCATTGAGAATAATGGACATGCCAATAGGACTGATTCTCAGACCGGAGCTACAGGGGCAGATCCATCAAGTTTTACCACCGCCTCCTTCACTTCTCAGAAACACACACACTTCCAGACACACTCTTTCCTCCCACCCACTACCACTTGTGACTTGAGGGCTGACTTACTGGCGGAGAAATCTACAATTAGCGAGGATTTGTGAAAAGCTCCTCGGCAGCAAATGAATGGACCTTTGTTGACTGTCTTCGGCCGTTAGGTAGGCTCCACTCAAGAGCGAGAAGACATACACAAAACCAAACAAAGCAATCAGTCTCTGAATATCAGCAGGAGAGGACTCTTTAAAGTAGAGACACTAAATACTGATATACACCTGAACATCAGCAGGAGAGGACTCTTTAAAGTAGAGACACTACATACTGATATACACCTGAACATCAGCAGGAGAGGACTCTTTAAAGTAGAGACACTACATACTGATATACACCTGAACATCAGCAGGAGAGGACTCTTTAAAGTAGAGACACTACTTACTGATATACACCTGAGCATCAGCAGGAGAGGACTCTTTAAAGTAGAGACACTACATACTGATATACACCTGAACATCAGCAGGAGATGACTCTTTAAAGTAGAGACACTACATACTGATATACACCTGAACATCAGCTGGAGAGGACTCTTTCAAGTAGAGACACTACATACTGATATACACCTGAACATCAGCAGGAGAAGACTCTTTAAAGTAGAGACACTACATATTGACATACACCTGAACATCAGCAGGAGAGGACTCTTTAAAGTAGAGACACTACATATTGACATACACCTGAACATCAGCAGGAGAGGACTCTTTAAAGTAGAGACACTACATACTGATATACACCTGAACATCAGCAGGAGAGGACTCTTTAAAGTAGATACACTACATACTGATATGCACCTGAACATCAGCAGGAGAGGACTCTTTAAAGTAGAGACACTACATACTGATATACACCTGAACATCAGCAGGAGAGGACTCTTTAAAGTAGATACACTACATACTGATATACACCTGAACATCAGCAGGAGAGGACTCTTTAAAGTAGATACACTACATACTGATATGCACCTGAACATCAGCATGAGAGAACTCTTTAAAGTAGAGTCACTACATACAGATATGCACCTGAATTAAATAGGGCCCCTTTAATGGATATGAAGTTACTTTTGAAAAGCACTGAAACATCTCCTGTGCTGTTTAGGTATGAAGACTTGTTGCTAGGCCTAATCTCATCTGAGACGATCCAATAGAGTGCTGCATTAATAATACACCTAACCTATATAGCACACTGCAGGAATGGAAAATCCTAATAAATATAATAGGATCTCTTTATCAACTCAAATACAGTTTGCATCGCACCTTCAGTGGTTACGGTTTGGTTAAACTTGCTGCTATTTTATTTTGTGTGTCCTGTTTTACATTTCCTAAAGTGCCTACTGTTGCTGTATGCAACAACTGTGCATACTCCTGCAGTTAGTGATACTACAACTCCAGAGCAGAACAACATTTCAGAAAGTAGGACAGCTGTCTGGTGTCACAATCACAGTTAATATATGTCATCTGTGCTCTTCCTCCTCCTTCTCCTTCTTCTTCCTCACCCTCATCATCCTCTCCTTCTGTCTCCCTCATCAGTGTCGTCAGAAATAGATTCATTCGGCGATTCATCTCTTAAACAAGCTGCCCGGGGCTCCATCTCTTTATTCTTTATTATCGACAGGGCTGTAAGTATTTAGTGTCAGTTAAAGCATTTTAAATGGTTTCCATGAGAACACTAGATGTTGGCATCATGATGATTTGGCCAGAAATGCTGAATTGTCATGCGAAAAAATGTGATTCAGAAGCAAAAGTAAATATGAATAGTTAACATTAGTTTAGTTAAAGATGCATTATTGTGCTTTTTGGGGTTTTCCCTCTTTCCTCTAGTGTGAATTTGTGTGCATGTAAATGGTCTGCAGAGGCAAAAATCCCCGTGTTCCCTCCAGAGGGAGTCTCCATTGGACTCCTTTGTTTACTTACGGAACTTAGTGACATCACTATGTAACACACATGCTTCTATCGGTTAGCGCTCCAACAAATTGTCTGTGATAGGCTAAGGGGCGGGACATCCCCAAGCGGTTGACCAATCACAACAGATCCGGCCAGCTAACCACTCAGAGCAGACTGGGCTCTGGTTTCAGACAGAGGGTGAGAAGAGGTGCTGCAGCACAGGCAGTATGAGAGAAATAAAGAGCTTTTTGAACATTAAAGCAAGGAGACATGTCCCAGGAGAGACACTACATGCTGATATGAAGCAAACAATTAGCATAATATGTCCCCTTTAATTCACAGCCATGTCCACCATCACTAAGCAGGTTGGATTTATGACTCAGAAAATGTTCCTGTTCAAAGAGAGGTGACATTTCTTTGTGGTGGTAATGTGTGCTATTACGATGGAAAGGCTGAACTTTGTTGCAGCGAGAAAAGCACCTTGCATACACTTAGAAGTGCCTTTGTTGTTTCTCAGGCGGGATGAAGAGATTGAATTACATCCCTTTGTGTCGCTGTCTGTCACTCTTCCAGCAAGGTGGCGTCTCCCTCCTTGGTGAACATTTCCCCAAACAGCCTCTGTTTCTAAATCACATAGACGTCTGTGTTCTGCTCTTATGTGATAATATATTCCGAATGACTGCGGTGCCGTCCTCCTCATCGCTGCCCAATGTAGTCCTCCACTGTGTTCTCGGAGCCAAAGTCCTCTCCAATGTGGACGGAGCTCAAAGAGGGATTAGCTCATCATGATCGCCCAAAACAATCAGAGCCCGGCTGCAGACTGAAGTGGAGCTGCTGGTTATCATCATCATAACCTTGAGAGACCTTCACTGGCGGAGAGGAGAGAGTGGAGAGGGCCGGAGAGTCAAAGCTGGGCAGACAGCGCCCCCTGCTGGGAGGAAACGAGGGGAAGCATCAAAGCACACGAGGGACGCTGTATAATGCGTTTAAATACCCACCATGAAGGTTTATCAATACTATACCAAGGATTCAATGAAAATATTAAAGAAATGACACATCCATTGATATGTTAAACATGTATGTCTTAATGTGTGCACATGTGTCTGTTGATTGTGTATATATAGGATATACATATTTTATACATATTTCTATTTTTGTATTCAGGATTGAGGGAAAAGTCAGTGTTATATTTAATAAATAGTTATATAGTAACAGCGGCATTATACATATGATTGATATTCATATAATTACATTTATTGTGTATAGTTGTACAGTATATATATACAGTTTCACTCTCAGAGGTGGATTGTGGGTAAATAGTTGTGTAGTACACACAGACACTGCTCCTAGTAGACTCCTGGTGCTAGGATGGGTTAAAAGCAGAGAACACATGTCACTGTGTGTGCTCTGCATGTGAGACCATTAAAGAGGGAATTGATAGATTTCAAAATACTGCTGCTGGTTTATAAAGCTTTGAATGGTTTAGGCCCAAAATACATTTCTGACCTCCTGCTAAATGATGAACCATCCAGATCTCTCAGGTCTTCAGGGACTGGTCAGCTTTCTGTCCCCAGAGTCAGAACTAAACATGGAGAAGCAGCGTTCAGTTATTATGCTCCATCTGGAACAAACTCCCAGAAACCTGCAGGTCCGCTGCAACTCGGACTACTTTCAAATCCAGGCTGAAGACTTTTCTTTTTGCCGCTGCTTTTAATTGAACTATTCATATCTTATAATGCCATTTTCTTAATGTCTTTCATTTTTGTAAAGCACTTTGAATTGCCTTGTGTTGAAATGTGCTATATAAATAAACGTGCCTTGCCTTGCCGATACGAGGGGGCCCCAGAGTCATAGCTGTGCAGATAGCGCCCCCTGGTGAGCAAATCAAACTACACAAAGGTCACTCAAAGTGCTTCACAAACCAAACACATGGACGATTTACTAAAATTCAAACAATACTATTTCCCCCTTCCCAGGTAGAGGCGTGTGGCGCAATGGATAGAGCCTTGGTGTTGGGATCAGGGGGTCACATGTTCAAACCCCACTGCAGTCAGCATGTCGTTGTGTCCCTGAGACACTTCACCCCAAATTGCTCCTGTGGGGATTGCCCACAGTATTGAGTCCCAACGTAGAACTGAATAAAACAGGATCAAATAATAACAAATTAAGAATAACATTGTAATAAATACAATATAAGCAACATTTAAAAGGTGGGTCTTGAGTTTGAAAAGAAACACACAGCATTAAATTAGATGAGGATGCCGTGCACACGTGCTTTAAGCTTAAAGACTCAGTTCTCTTATTGGTCCTCTTATTGACCCAATCCCACGGGTCACCAACCTTTCAGTGTTTTGACTTTATAGAGAACGATGTAGAGCCAGCTAAATTAAACAACAACTGACAGAGTAGTCATTGATGTGTCCTCTTGTTTAATATATAACATATACCTGATGCAGTGAACCATTGGAGGCTCTTTAAGGACAGACAGACAGACAGACAGACAGACAGACAGACAGACAGACAGACAGACAGACAGACAGACAGACAGACAGACAGACAGACAGACAGACAGACAGACAGACAGACAGACAGACAGACAGACAGACAGACAGACAGACAGACAGACAGACAGACAGACATGAATTAAAGGAAAATGTAAAAAATACAAAATAAAGGAATGAAATATAATTTACCTGAAGTAAAACAATTACAAAATGGACGCATTAAGTTGGATTGAATAAATAGTTATATCACTATTGTAATTATACATTTAAAAAAAACATAAATAAAAATACAAATAAATATATGTACTTTAGTTGAGTCCGCAACATTTCTATCTGATGTTTTACCGTATGAACTTTCCCTCTCACAGGTGGATAGTGGGTAAATAGTTGTGTACTGTTTGGACACACACACACACACACACACACACACACACACACACACACACACACACACACACACATCCACTGAACTGTAATCATCGGCACAATAAACTGAAGTCTATTTACTGTATAGAGCGGCTTGGTGAGTTTATATACAGATCTACAGACACTCTCACACACACACACACACACACACACATTCCTGTACGTGTCTCTGTGTGTGTGTTTTCAGCAGTTGTTGTTTTCAGAATAACTTTCCAGCAGCAGCTGTTTCTCTCTGTTGCCGCGGCGACAGCAGACATGACATCATGAGGCCATGACATCACTTCTTCTCCTGCTGTTTGAATGTTTATTAGGAGGACACATGGCAGACACATTAGAGGACCCCTCCCCCACCTTGAGAACACTTTAAAAGATGTGTAGAGTTTAGAGTCAGGGTCTCTTTGGTTTTCCATATCTTTGGAGTTACTAAGTGTCTGTTTCAGTGAGTTTGAGTCACTTTGAATACCTTTTCTGTCTGTTTTAGTGAGTTTTGACTCACTTTGAATACCTTTTCTGTCTGTTTCAGTGAGTTTTGAGTCACTTTGAATACCTTTTCTGTCTGTTTTAGTGAGTTTTGACTCACTTTGAATACCTTTTCTGTCTGTTTCAGTGAGTTTTGAGTCACTTTGAATACCTTTTCTGTCTGTTTTAGTGAGTTTTGAGTCACTTTGAATACCTTTTCTGTCTGTTTTAGTGAGTTTTGAGTCACTTTGAATACCTTTTCTGTCTGTTTTAGTGAGTTTGAGTCACTTTGAATACCTTTTCTGTCTGTTTTAGTGAGTTTTGAGTCACTTTGATTACCTTTTCTGTCTGTTTTAGTGAGTTTTGAGTCACTTTGAATACCTTTTCTGTCTGTTTTTGTGAGTTTTGAGTCACTTTGAATACCTTTTCTGTCTGTTTTAGTGAGGTTTGAGTCACTTTGAATACCTTTTCTGTCTGTTTTAGTGAGTTTTGTATCTCTATTTGTTTGTTTTGAGTCTATCCTCAGCTGTGTTTTGTCCCTTTTTGGAAGTTCTGCGTCTTAGAGGTTCACCGTTAGGGTGCATCAAAATGCAATGCAAAAGATTTAATCTCAAAATATCAAACTGTTAGGTGTTGCATTTTGTTCCAATGTCTATACAAATGATTTGTGCAAAGTTTGAGGAAATTTCATTCAGATTTAGAGGCGCAACGCAGCATGTCAAATTTTGCCATTTTGCCAAAAAGTGCCATTTGGTGCTTTTAGAACTCCCATTTATGGATAACATAACATGGCAATTTCTCAAAAATACAACAAATAGTTATCGAGAAGATGTTTTTGAAAGGACATAATGTGTTTATTTAAGAAGAAACGTTGACATTTGTATTGAACATCACTGCAAAATGGTTGAAAATGTCGTCCTAGTCAATTCAATTCAATGTCATTAGTTTAGTCCTTCACTGTGTTCAGCTTGCGCTTGCAGCGGCGAAGATTGGGCTGTTCACAGCGGTCATGCTCAACTGCTTGAAGCACATTCTGCAGATGTTGCTCACTCTTGGCTGCTGCCACAAAGTCTGATGTGAGTTTGACTCCACGCTCGGCAGAGTCATTCACGACGTTGATTGCACGCACATTCACCACACCTGCCTGGAATGATGCACTGGTAGCCCAATCCTCTACAGTGAGTGAGAGAAATGCTGGATCGATGTGCAGCTGGTGCATTCCAAACCAGCAGTCTGGGTTGGCGAGGTCGGCCAACCTGGTGGTCGGCGAGAGGACTGGAAACTTTGGCTTGCCGAAACCAGTGCCAAAGCGCTGCTGTGGGGCTCGCATGGGAAGATCATCTGGCTTGTGCTCCAAGATGGCATCCGCAACTGCACGCCGCTCATCAGCTGGCACCTTGTTGCTGAAGAGTGCCAGGGGCAGCATCTCACCGGTCAGGTACCAGAGGTGCCTCTCCAGTGCTTTCATGGCCGAGGTTGCAATGCCCTCGTCAACAGACTTGTAAGTGTACAGGTTGTGGTAGAGTTTGAGGTCATTCCATGCGGCATCTACGGCTGTGTCACAGGTCAGCCACCATGTTGCGTAGATGTGCGTAATGAAGTTGGCAAACGCCCGAATCTTCGGCACCTGCTGCCGTGTGGTGATGGTGCCCTGGGGAAGCAAGGCGATATGCTGCTCCATCAAAGCCAGCTTGAGAGTGTAGAGGAGCTTGGCCATCCAGCGTGCCTTGTGCAGAGCTCCCGGCCGTTGGAAGTTAACTGGAGTCTGTGCTGCATCATCTGCACCGAGATAGACAAGGCACGGCTGCACAAACTCATGGTAGTCGCCTCGCTTGTAGTCTATCACTGCTGCAGCAGACACAGTGAGTTCAGCACGTAACTTGCCCAGGAACGGTTGTTCGGCGTTGGCAGTAATGTAGCGGGACAATGGGCCACTGTATTTGTGCGGCAACAAGTTCCAGTTGTCCTGCAGACGCTTAAACAAGGTAACCTCTGGTGAGCGTGATGCCTCCACCTTGAGGTTAGTGAAGATGTGGCTGAGGAGCACCTCACCAATGTGATGCCGGCACCCGGACCAAAGCAGTGGTCTATCAAGTGAGACCTGGATGGCAATGCAGGCTGCTGTGAGATGACCTGTGTTTGATGCAGTGGTGTCAAATGCCATGTTGACAACCTGGTCGGCACAGCACCAGTCCTGCAGTAGCTTGCATGTCAGGCGGGCGATGATCTCGCCGCACGCCTCGTCTTTCCCCTTTGTATATGCTGGCACACCAAGCAGTTTGAGCTGCTCCGCATCTCCAACCACCACTGTCAAACGCTCCTCCAACTGGCGCACATTGCTGAGCGTCGGTGTCAACTTGCTGTCCCAGTGCAGAGTGCACATGGGAGATGGTGTCCACTGCTTCTGGTGTTCTTTATTGACAACCTCCAGCACTTGGCGGCGTGATCGATCTGCTGTCGCGTAGGATGCTGAAATATTTGCACAATTGCCGCCCGACTCTGTGATCAAGCCGCGCGTGAAGGCAGCCTGCTGCATCGGTGTGATCTTCAACCGTGTAGCCAGTGACACGAGACTTGGCCGGCTGAGGATGTCGGGTGGAATGAAGGCTGTGGTGCCAGTCTTCTTATGCTTGCAAGGGGGTGTGTTCTCAGCCGGTAGAGTGGCTATTTCATCTGTAACGCTATCCTCATCACTCTCGCTCTCCAACATCGCCATTCTGGACTTCACTTTCATTTCCTGCTGCTCACTGGTAAAGTGTGACTGCCGGGCAGCTGCCCCAGCTTCAGGCTTCTGTCGCCGCTTTACCTTGGATTGCAACTTGGCGTCGAATGCGCCAAATGTGGCCACTCTGTCTCCCTTCATGCTAGTCAGGAAAGCAATGTCCTCTGGATTGCGGATCTTCTCCTCTGCGTTTGGAGACCACAGTGGGAATGTTGAATCTAGCCTGCGCTCCATTGCATCCACCTGTCGAGCTGTAGCCTTACTGTAGCGCCTGGCCTGTGGAATGCGCCGCAGCTTGTTGTTGACGTCAACTAGCTCCACCATCTTGTTGCACGCACCCCGATCGCTCACCATTGGGATATTGGCCTTGGCGTAAAATGGCCGCACCTGCTCCAGGACTACTTTGGCTGCCATGAAGCGTGACAAGGCTCCATTCATACCGGGTCGCTTGTCATGTAGTTGCACATCACAGTTGTACAGCATGCACCGCAAGATCTGACGACCACTTGGCAGTTTGGCCCCAGTAATCATGCCATCCGCATTGGTGATGCTGGCACCCAGACCGAAGACCAGGCTACGGCTCCTCTGGCGTGAGCCTACGGGCGAGGGCAGCATCTTATGAGAGCCGGATACTGGGGCAGGTAGTGGTCTAGATTGCCTGAAAATATAAAGTGGTTTAACACAAAATAATGTATTAGTCTTTTGTTTTCTACAGTCAAATGATGAATAAGGATAGTGTTACAAATATACCTTAGTAAATAAAATTAAAAAAAATACCTTAGCATGCATTATCCACTTGAACCTTAGCATCCATTCAGAGGGGAAACTTGCCAAAAATAGCAGATCTGCAAGCCCACTACATGCTTACTTATAATAAGACATAAAACATGCACACAGGCGAACCTTAGACAAATAACTAATGTTAGCAGGATGACTTGCAAACAGTAGCTAGCTGCATGTAATTAACACAAAATTACATAAAACTGATAGACATTTTTATTTTACTCATTAAATATACCAAAGTACAACTCATATGGCAATGATCCTTAATAAAAGTACACCAACACAAAGAATAAAGAGTAGATTACCTCAAATGTCTTCAGATCAAGGGTGGAGTCTTTTTGCTTCACAGAATTGTGCTTCATTAGCATTAGCATTGTCCTCGATTGTCTCAGGTTAGCATGGCTACCAAATAAACATTATGTTGAATGTTGAAATGGAAGTTGTAGCTAGAGTGCATTATGCACAATGTGTTGGTAATGACAGTAATATTAAAGTAGATAAAAAATAAACAAAAGGTAAACACATGCATATATATGCTGGTTACCCCCTTTTGCCATAAAAGATGATGGCCGTTGCACCTCTAAATCACCTCATATTGTAAAAATATTTTGCATACGTTATTACAACATGAATTGGAACATTTTTATCCCCTTAACAGATCAGCAGGTTAAAAATGATTTTTTTGATGCACCCTATTCACCGTCAATCTATTTGAAGTTGTGTATCTCTTTGGTAGTTGTCAAGTCTCTTTTTGGTACTTTTAATCTCTTTTTGGTAGGGTTTATTCTGCATCTCTTTCATTAGTTTTATGACTTGTTGGTCTTTTAGGTTCAAATCAAATCAAAATCAAATCAAATTTTATTTATAAAGCACATTTAAAAGCGATTTTTGGTCGAGCCAAAGTGCTGTACATGCATTAAAAACACTTATAATCACAATAAAAGACAATAATTTACAACAGATATAAAACAAACACAGGGAATAGTCAGGAGTCGTGCTCCGCTCTGACTAGAAGGCCTGAGAGAAGAAGTGAGTCTTAAGTGTTGATTTAAAAACCCCTAGGGTCTGGGCCGACCTCACGTGGAGGGGCAGAGTGTTCCAGAGCCTGGGGCCAGCTGCTGCGAAGGCTCGGTGCCCTCGGGTTTTGAGCCTGGTCTTGGGCACTACCAGCAGCAGATGGTCAGCAGACCTTAAAGCTCTGGCTGGGGTGTAGCGCTGGAGGAGTTCAGCTATATAGGCCGGAGCCAGCCCATTTAGTGCTTTAAAAACAAATAAAAGGATTTTAAAATCAATTCTGTACCGAACTGGAAGCCAGTGCAGTGAGGCCAGAATTGGGGTGATGTGGGCACGCTTTTTATGGCCAGTCAGCAAACGTGCAGCTGCGTTCTGGACTAGCTGCAGGCGTTTAATTGATGCCTGGTCCATACCCATATACAGAGCGTTGCAGTAGTCCAGTCTCGAGGTCACAAAGGCGTTAATAACCCTTTCCAGGTCTTTAAAAGATAAATACGACTTGGTTTTGGCCAAAAGTCTTATTTTAAAAAAGCAGGATTTGACTACGCTGCTGACCTGCTTGTCGAATTTAAAAGTACTGGAGAAGGTCACCCCAAGGTTCGTGACTGAGGGGAGGATGTTTTGTTGGAGGGAGCCTAGAATATCAACCTGGGAGGCTGGAGGTTGGGGTCCAAAAAAGATGACCTCAGTCTTGCTTTCGTTGAGGTTTAGAAAGTTTTTGCTCAGCCAGGATTTTATCTCAGTTAAGCAGTCCATCAACTGTTGTAATGAGTGTGTGACACTTGCTTCGAGAGGGAGATATATCTGTACATCGTCGGCGTAGCAGTGGAAGGGAATATTATGTTTTGTGAGAATTGAGCCTAGGGGCAGTAAGTACAGTAGGAAAAGGATGGGGCCCAGAATCGAGCCTTGGGGAACCCCACAGGTGAGAGGGGCTTTTGCAGAGGAGAAGGCACCTAGCTGCACAGCGAAGCTACGGTCTGTCAGGTAGGACCTGAACCATGCAAGGGCAGAGCCTGTGATGCCAGCGGACTGTTCAAGCCGTGACAACAGGATGCTATGGTCCACAGTGTCAAAAGCAGCTGTCAGGTCTAACAGCACCAAGACAGCTGGGCTACCTGAGTCGGCGGCTAGGAGCAGATCATTAAAAACTCTTAAAAGGGCTGTTTCAGTGCTGTGCATGGGTTTGAAGCCAGACTGAAACTTTTCGTGGATTCCATGTGTGGTTAAAAAAGACTGCAGCTGGGCGTAGACCACTCTCTCCAGGGCTTTTGATAAAAAAGGTAGCTGGGAAATGGGCCTAAAATTTTCGAGAAAGGAGGGGTCGAGATGTTTCTTTTTAAGTAATGGCTTAACCACGGCATGTTTGAAGGCAGCAGGGACACATCCTGAGCTAAGGGAGGTGTTTACAATTAATAAAATACTTGCTCCAACTGAATCTAAAACGTCTCTGAGAAGGCGAGAGGGAATGCTATCTGAGGTGCAGTTTGTCGGCCGCAGGTGCTTGACCACATCCGAGAGAGAAGAGAAGGATACAGGCTCAAAGTGGTCGAGGACAGCAGGGCACAGAAAGGGAGCAGGATCTGGGGTAGCACTAGTGTGAGCTAGCCTAAGAGCAGATACCTTTTCAATAAAAAATGTAAGAAACTTATCACAGAGAGTAGTCGATGGCACAATAGAAGAAACATCACAGGGATTAATGATCGAGTTGAGGACATTAAAAAGAACCTGAGGTCTATGGCTGTTTTTGGAGATTAACAGAGAGATGTGCTCTGTTTTGGCTGCTTTGACTGCCGTCTGGTAGTCAGACAGGGAAGCACGAAGGATTTCTAGGGAGACATGGAGTTTATCCTTTTTCCATTTTCTCTCTGCACGCCTGCAAGCGCGTCTGAGAGCACGAGTACAGTCATTGAGCCACGGCTCTGAGAGCACTTTTGTGCGTCTAAGCGTAAAAGGAGCAACAGAATCCAGTGTTAGTGTGCATGTAGAGTCAAACATGGAGATAAGCTCATCAGCATTAAAAGCACAGTTCACATCTAATTTACAGATCGGAGAAGCATTAAAAGCATCAGAGAACTGTGAGGCAGTCAAGGGGTTAATCGAACGCAGACGACGCGCAGGGGCACGTGATTCGACTCCTGCAGAAGGGATGGAGGTTGTAAACAGAACCGGTAAATGGTCTGAGATACGCGTTGCTGCACATATTTCATCCACAGATACAGACAGTCCAAACGATAATACTAAGTCCAAAGTGTGTCCTTTTTCGTGTGTTGGGCCAGCCACGGACTGAACGAGACCAAAAGAATCAAGGAGATTTAAAAAGTCCCTAACCAGAGGTTTGGACTCACAACACACATGGACATTGAAGTCTCCGGAGATCAAAACACGATCATAATTCACCATGATCCCGGACAGAAAGTCAGAAAAGTCATTTATGAAATCCTTATTGCACTTTGGCGGACGATACACAACTGCGCAGAGTATAGGCGAGGCCGGATTCAGTTCAAAAAGCTGCAACTCAAAGCTAGCATAGGTAGTTACAGGGTGTAGCAATCGGCATTGGAGGCTAGCTCTAAACACTGAAGCTATGCCCCCGCCATGGCCGGTGGCACGGGGGGAGCTGAAGAATGTACAATCAGGAGGAAGAAGATCAGAGAACGGTGTATACTCGCCAGCGTGGACCCAGGTCTCCGTCAGGAACATAAAATCCAGCTCACGGGAGGTGAAGAAGTCATTTAGCAGGAACGTTTTGTTTGCTATCGACCTAGCATTTAGCAAAGCCATACAAAGTTTTTGCTCCGGGCTTGCCGACGGTGGAGTGCGTCTCAGCTGACGAAGAAGTGCGTGTTGAACGCGTGCGTGTTAGGTTGCAAAACTATCAAAGATGTTGGTACAATCTGTTTGGTAGTTATATGTATTGGTATTTTTTATCTCCTTTTGGTCGCTTTTCTTGTGGTCATTTTGAGTCTATTCTGTTTTTTGGTCCGTCTCTAAATTACAAAAAGGAAATGTGAGCAGTAACTTCCAACCGAGGTTTCCCAGTTGGTCAGAAGAGAACAACAAACCTCTTCATTGTTCATGAAACAGCATCCGTCATTCATGCCTGTTGTTACCAGCTGGATGTTGATGATTCAAAGAAATGACATCATCCGAACACAGGGTGTATTCATCTCTAAATGAATCCAGTTTTAATAAGAAATACAAGATCTGTGTGTCTGTATGCTGTATGTTTGCACGTCTGACCACATGTTCAGACATGTCTCTGATGTTGCTGACAGTGACAGAGATGGATCTTTTACTTTTTAGCTCAGTGTCAGCAGCAGGTAAACACACCTGCACCTTTTGTCTTCTTTGTTTTCAATGTTTTCATTAGAATAAACCGATACACTTTGACACATTTTTCGTCAATGACGAGCTTCAACTCTACTGATAAGCTGAGTCCTGTTTAGCCGGTTAGAGGTTAGGAGAAGAGGTTAAAGTTGCATCACGAGTTATTTTTAGTTGTTTCATTTCGTTGTCTTGTGTTTTACTGTATGTGTGTTTGTTATATAACTTTATTAACAACCATTTCAACAACATCAGAAAAAGGACATCCCATCCTTGTTCATATTCAAATCAAACTTAGGGCATTTACAGCCACACACAACATATTTACATAAAATGATATTTGCAAATATAATATTTGGCATTCAAATCTAATTATAATTTCCAAATTCCGTTTTTGTGTTCTACATTTGAAGGCCACATCTTATCATATGTTAAAATGTAATGTAAAGAAATAATGTGCTCGTTATAAGTTAACCAATACTGGAAAGCATCTAAAGATCTATTAAGTCCATCTATTAGTTTTCCTGTTGCTCCCACTCCAACTGATCCAATTAAGAGCTCGATGCTGATTGGCTGCTGAGTAGAAACACAGCTGCCAGGAGGTGCTTTAATCGCATCAGGTGTGTCAGCAAAAATATTTCACACACACACACACACACACACACACACACACAGGTGCTTTCCTGCAGCTGACCACAAATAAATTAATCTGATTACATTGAATGCACCGTTAATTACTCTCAACTATTTGTTAGGATCCTTTACAGAAGTCTGTTGAGGGTCGTTATGGGTTCAACCCACTTTTATACTTTTAGAAAAAAACATAGGCTTTAATATTTGTTATATAAAATGTGACATAAATTATTTCAGCTTTTTTATTGCCTTATGACTTTTTTACACTTTTAACTGCTGTTTTTTGTTTTTCCTATTTAATTATGAATCTACTATTTAAATATGTGTAAGTGTTATTGCATGTATTATTAGTAGGGCTGTCAACGATTAACATTTTTAATCAGATTAATCAAAGCTTAAAAATGAATTAATCATGATTAAGCACCATTCGAACTATGTCTAAAATATGCCATTTCTTTATTGTTGTGGGAATGGAAAGATAAATGAAAGAAGGCGGATATATCCATTTAACATACCTATGTGTATTATAACATTGTTCTGTGTGTCAAAATGAAAGACAGCCCACACACCTATCATCAAACCGTGGGGTCTTAATTCATTACGTGTTGATTTCTATCAACGGGGGAGTAATTCAGGAAAGTCGACGGGGGGGGGGGGGCGCGCTAGTGGAGTACTTCGTGACCACAGAGTGTGAACGTTGTGATCAGCTGTTTTAGCGCAGTTCTCCAGTGAAGGGGGGGGAGTCTCCCTCCGCGGCCGGTTGGCGTAGTCGGTACGCAAATGCGCTTTGTGACACAAGTGACGGTACGCATTTCAGATTACGCACATAACCTGCGTACCAGTTATGTGCACCCCTGTACTACAGCAAAAGTATTCTCCGTCGGGACTTCCTGCAACAACACCACGCCGTTATCTTGATTCTGATTGGCCAGAAGACATTATCAAAGATGTTCTATTGAAAGACGATCACTACGACAAAAGTTTTCAAAACCGTTTCTGGTCTTCGGTATTTCCAGACAAGTGGCTGAAATCAATCTGACTAACTGCTGTCAGTGCAATTTACTCTGCGCGAGTTGGCGGACTTTATTTGGGGCTAAGCCATTTCTTGGTATGGGTGTAGCCTACCCCAGCCATACCCTGGCGCTGCCACTGGTGGGATGTATGGGGCGGGCCATTCTGCACATGCGTTAAATGCATTAAATATTTTAACGCAATTAATTAAAACAATTAATTACCGCCGTTAACGTGATAATTTTGACAGCATTAATTATTAGTTCACTTGAAATGTGATTATTTTAAGAATAAACTCTATTTAATATTTCATGTTCCCTTTTATTTATTAACACGTTTAAAAAACATAAATTAATGTATTTGTGCATTTATTTCTTATGTACTATTCATTTAATTATTAATCTACTTTTACTTTTAAGGCTTAAAAAACAATATCAATACAAGTCAATATCAAGTAATGAATATGCAATTTAGTTGACTAAAATATTAAAACAAAAGATGTAGTCATCAACAAAGTGAAAACATTTTATATCATATTTTCACATTTTATTTTATTTGCAAATGAGTCTCCTCCTCCCACAGAGACACATTTTGAAATAATCATTTTACAAACTGGGTTTTCAGGATAGAAAGTGATTGTGGAAAAACTCACTGAGAACATTCACTCAACTGCTCTTGTTGTGAGAATAAAGAACTTGATCTAAGGATTGTAAAGCTCTCAATTAATCTCCGTTTGTCTCGCTGTCAGCAGCGTGAGACGCGCAGAAACACACCTGTGCCTTTTGTCTTCTTTGTCTTCAATGTTAAATTAGAAATATTTTCCACCAGCAACAAAAAAGGGCTGATGAGAAATGGGGCGAAGGCTGTGAGCTAGTTCAGGCAGTCAACTCGAGCACCAATGATGCATTAACACGTGACGCGCCTCGTCCCTCTTACAGCCAACCAATCACATTCTCCTTAACATGCCGCTCTATTGAAGCTGCCAGGTCTTCCTGCCTCTGCCTCGCTACGCTGCCACTGCTGTGTTCACTTGCTACTGCTGCGTTTCATGTTGCTGCTGCTCGTCTGCCCCACCACCACCCCAGCGCAGGGGACGCCCCCCAGATTATAATTGTTGTATGCACCCCCCAGATCAGGATTCATATGTTTTTTTGAGAATATGAAAAATAAAACGTAGGGGCGCCCCAAACGTTGCACCCCAAACACTGCACCCCTCTATGTTTTATTTGGTTCTGTCCATGTGTGTGTTCGCGTTCCCCAGCTTCTACCCCAGCTTCAAGCTTCCACCCCAGCTTCCACCCCCAGCTTCCACCCCAGCTTCCACCCCCAGCTTCCACCCCAGCTTCCACCCCCAGCTTCCACCCCAGCTTCCACCCCCAGCTTCCACCCCCAGCTTCCACCCCCAGCTTCCACCCCAGCTTCCACCCCAGCTTCCAGCTTCCACCCCCAGCTTCCACCCCCAGCTTCCACCCCAGCTTCCACCCCAGCTTCCACCCCAGCTTCCACCCCCAGCTTCCACCTCAGCTTCCACCCCAGCTTCCACCCCCAGCTTCCACCCCAGCTTCCACCCCAGCTTCCACCCCAGCTTCCATCCCAGGTTCCACTCCCAGCTTCCACTCCCAGCTTCCACCCCCAACTTCCACCCCCAGCTTCCACCTCAGCTTCCACCCCAGCTTCCACCCCCAGCTTCCACCCCAGCTTCCACCCCAGCTTCCATCCCAGGTTCCACTCCCAGCTTCCACCCCCAACTTCCACCCCCAGCTTCCACCCCAGCTTCCACCCCCAAGCTAGTGGTAAGGACTTCAGACAACTTCAATTTAAAACATGCTATTGAGACAAGTGCCGTCAGTTTGAGGCGTGATTGAAGGTCATTCCAAGACCAAGGACCATAATAAAAAAGACTCCTTTTCCCAGCCTCAGTCCGCACAGCAGGAACCTGGACCCGTATCCAGGCACTGGGTCTGAGGTTGTAAGAGTCACAAACTGGAGCAAATCTGGCACATATGTACAGTGGAAGCTTACCTAAAATGGCTGTATACATGAATAAAAACCAATGCTGCATCCTACGCATAGTAAGTGAGGACCATCCAGTTAGGCTATACAGTTTGCAATGATGAGTCCTATAGGGTGCATTTGATATATAACGCAGTGCAGCATGGTAGAGTGGGTCAAGTTTGGCCAACACAGTGGGACAGGCACATCTATAAATGGTATCACCGTAGTCCAGCTGGGACAGGAATAAGCCAGAGACCAACCTTTTACGGGATGAAGTTGAAAAACAACTTTTAAGTCTGTAAAAGAAACCAAGAGTGAATTTCAATTTCTTAGTTAGAACTTCAATATGGTGTTTGAAGTTGAGATTACTGTCCAACCAAAAGCCAAGATATGTGTAGGTATCGACAAACTCAACAGAGACGCCATCAAGGGTGTCAATGGAGAGGCAAGAGGACGCTGACTTGGGAGCAAAAAGCATTGCTTTGGTTTTCTTACTGTTCAAAAGCAGTTTGGAATCAAGAAGTGCATGCTGCAGCGTGATAAAATCAGATTTTAAATTGGAAACGGCCATATCCAGAGAAGGAGCATATGAGTAGACAATAGTGTCATCAGCATACATATGATAGGTAGAAAATTGCATCTGATTACAAATATTGTTTACATATAATAAAAAGAGCAAATCAAATCAAATCAAATCAAGTTTTATTTATATAGCACATTTAAAAGCGATTTTTGGTCGAGCCAAAGTGCTGTACATGCAATAAAAAACACTTATAATCACAATAAAAGACAATAATTTACAACAGATATATAACAAACACAGGGAATAGTCAGGAGTCGTGCTCCGCTCTGACTAGAAGGCCTGAGAGAAGAAGTGAGTCTTTAGTGAGGATTTAAAAACCCCTAGGGTCTGGGCCGACCTCACGTGTAGGGGCAGAGTGTTCCAGAGCCTGGGGCCAGCTGCTGCGAAGGCTCGGTGCCCTCGGGTTTTGAGCCTGGTCTTGGGCACTACCAGCAGCAGATGGTCAGCAGACCTTAAAGCTCTGGCTGGGGTGTAGCGCTGGAGGAGTTCAGCTATATAGGCCGGAGCCAGCCCATTTAGTGCTTTAAAAACAAATAAAAGGATTTTAAAATCAATTCTGTACCGAACTGGAAGCCAGTGCAGTGAGGCCAGAATTGGGGTGATGTGGTCACGCTTTTTATGGCCAGTCAGCAAACGTGCAGCTGCGTTCTGGACTAGCTGCAGGCGTTTAATTGATGCCTGGTCCATACCCATATAAAGAGCGTTGCAGTAGTCCAGTCTCGAGGTCACAAAGGCGTTAATAACCCTTTCCAGGTCTTTAAAAGATAAATACGACTTGGTTTTGGCCAAAAGTCTTATTTAAAAAAAGCAGGATTTGACTACGCTGCTGACCTGCTTGTCGAATTTAAAAGTACTGGAGAAGGTCACCCCAAGGTTCGTGACCGAGGGGAGGATGTTTTGTTGGAGGGAGCCCAGAATATCAACCTGGGAGGCTGGAGGTTGGGGTCCAAAAAAGATGACCTCAGTCTTGCTTTCGTTGAGGTTTAGAAAGTTTTTGCTCAGCCAGGATTTTATCTCAGTTAAGCAGTCCATCAACTGTTGTAATGAGTGTGTGACACTTGCTTCGAGAGGGAGATATATCTGTACATCGTCGGCGTAGCAGTGGAAGGGAATATTATGTTTTGTGAGAATTGAGCCTAGGGGCAGTAAGTACAGTAGGAAAAGGATGGGGCCCAGAATCGAGCCTTGGGGAACCCCACAGGTAAGAGGGGCTTTTGCAGAGGAGAAGGCACCTAGCTGCACAGCGAAGCTACGGTCTGTCAGGTAGGACCTGAACCATGCAAGGGCAGAGCCTGTGATGCCAGCGGACTGTTCAAGCCGTGACAACAGGATGCTATGGTCCACAGTGTCAAAAGCAGCTGTCAGGTCTAACAGCACCAGGACAGCTGGGCTACCTGAGTCGGCGGCTAGGAGCAGATCATTAAAAACTCTTAAAAGGGCTGTTTCAGTGCTGTGCATGGGTTTGAAGCCAGACTGAAACTTTTCGTGGATTCCATGCGTGGTTAAAAAAGACTGCAGCTGGGCGTAGACTACTCTCTCCAGGGCTTTTGATAAAAAAGGTAGCTGGGAAATGGGCCTAAAATTTTCGAGAAAGGAGGGGTCGAGATGTTTCTTTTTAAGTAATGGCTTAACCACGGCATGTTTGAAGGCAGCAGGGACACATCCTGAGCTAAGGGAGGTGTTTACAATTAATAAAATACTTGCTCCAACTGAATCTAAAACGTCTCTGAGAAGGCGAGAGGGAATGCTATCTGAGGTGCAGTTTGTCGGCCGCAGGTGCTTGACCACATCCGAGAGAGAAGAGAAGGATACAGGCTCAAAGTGGTCGAGGACAGCAGGGCACAGAAAGGGAGCAGGATCTGGGGTAGCACTAGTGTGAGCTAGCCTAAGAGCAGATACCTTTTCAATAAAAAATTTAAGAAACTTATCACAGAGAGTAGTCGATGGCACAATAGAAGAAACATCACAGGGATTAATGATCGAGTTGAGGACATTAAAAAGAACCTGAGGTTTATGGGTGTTTTTGGAGATTAACAGAGAGATGTGCTCTGTTTTGGCTGCTTTGACTGCCGTCTGGTAGTCAGACAGGGAAGCACGAAGGATTTCTAGGGAGACATGGAGTTTATCCTTTTTCCATTTTCTCTCTGCACGCCTGCAAGCGCGTCTGAGAGCACGAGTACAGTCATTGAGCCACGGCTCTGAGAGCACTTTTGTGCGTCTAAGTGTAAAAGGAGCAACAGAATCCAGTGTTAGTGTGCATGTAGAGTCAAACATGGAGATAAGCTCATCAGCATTAAAAGCACAGTTCACATCTAATTTACAGATCGGAGAAGCATTAAAAACATCAGAGAACTGTGAGGCAGTCAAGGGGTTAATCGAACGCACACGACGCGCAGGGGCACGTGATTCGACTCCTGCGGAAGGGATGGAGGTTGTAAACAGAACCGGTAAATGGTCTGAGATACGCGTTGCTGCACATATTTCATCAACAGATACAGACAGTCCAAACGATAATACTAAGTCCAAAGTGTGTCCTTTTTCATGTGTTGGGCCAGCCACGGACTGAACGAGACCAAAAGAATCAAGGAGATTTAAAAAGTCCCTAACCAGAGGTTTGGACTCACAACACACATGGACATTGAAGTCTCCGGAGATCAAAACACGATCATAATTCACCATGATCCCGGACAGAAAGTCAGAAAAGTCATTTATGAAATCCTTATTGCGCTTTGGCGGACGATACACAACTGCGCAGAGTATAGGCGAGGCCGGGTTCAGTTCAAAGAGCTGCAACTCAAAGCTAGCATAGCTAGTGACATGGTGTAGCAATCGGCACTGGAGGCTAGCTCTAAACACCGAAGCTATGCCCCCGCCATGGCCGGTGGCACGGGGGGAGCTAAAGAATGTACAATCAGGAGGAAGAAGATCAAAGAATGATGTGTACTCGCCAGCGTGTGCCCAGGTCTCCGTCAGGAACATGAAATCCAGTTCACGGGAGGTGAAGAAGTCGTTCAGCAGGAACGTTTTGTTAGCTATCGACCTAGCATTTAGCAAAGCCAGACGTAGTTTTTGCTCCGGGCTTGCCGACGGTGTAGTTCGTCTCAGCTGTCGAAGATGTCCGTGTTGAACGCCGCGCGGGCCGGGAGCAGTCAGGCGGGCAGGAGTAGCTGCCAGTCGGGCAGGAGGAGCTGCCAGCGGGTCCAGGAGAGGCCGCAGCTCCGGAAAAACAGGGCGAATCCACCGATCCCTCACATGACGTGCAGCGGGAGGGCCATGACATCCGAGGCGTGGATAGGTCCCGGAAGAAGCCGTCAGGTAAGCCTTAAGGTGGACCAGTGCACCACCACGCTTTCCCCGTCGTCTGAAGCGCTTTCGGCGAGGCAGGATGGAGGGCAACCTGCGCAGGTAGAAAGGTATGTCCAACAGTAGAGGGGGGGGGGGACGATTTTTGGTTGCCAGATGTGGTTTTGGGCAGCAGTATCAACTCCAGTGAGGGTCTGAGGTGGAGGAGGGCTTGGCGATCATAGACGAGCAGAGCAGAGACATTCTGACAAACATAACACAGAATCAGGATAGCTATAGGTAGACAGCTGAGCGAGCGGCGAGCCGACACAGGCGCCATCTTGAATCACGTCACGTCACGTCACGTCACAGCAAGGGCCCCAAAATAGAGCCCTGTGGAACTCCCTTCTTCAAGGTGACAGGGTCAGAGACAGTACTACCCAACCTGACGCATTGAGTACGGTCGGTTAGATAACTCTGAAACCAGCAAATGGCATTATGACCGAAACGAGACATCAACATAACATCAGACAGAATGTGGTGATCTACAGTATCAAATGCTTTGGCTAGGTCAATACACAATGCAACACATACAGATGTGTTATCCAAAGCAGCCTTAATATCGTCTAAGACTTTCAGACTGGCAGTCACAGTACTGTGCTTTGATCTAAATCCAGATTGCATAGGGTTAAGGATATTGTGTGAATTTAAAAAAAGTTTTAGCTGAGTAGAAACTAGGCACTCAAGAATCTTTGATAACGCAGAAAGATTTGAGATAGGACGATAGTTATTTAACTCCGTGGGATCACCAGCTTTCAAGAGGGGCGATACCAGAGCTTGCTTCCACACAGCTGGCAGTGTGTGAGTGGACAGGGAGAGATTCAAATGATCAGTTACTGGTTGTGCAATAATCTGAGCTGCAATTTTTAAAAAGAACGGGTCGAGGCCGTCAGGCCCGGCTGACTTTTTAGGATCAATTGATTGCAAACCCTGTAAGACTTCAGAGACTGAGAAATAAGCTAAATCAAAAACAGGGGAGTTCATCTCTTGACTAGGGCTGTGAGTACGACCATTTAGAGAGTCATGACTTTGCTCATCAAAAATGGATACCGTTACACCCCTATCTGTGGAGTGATGAGGCCCGAGCCTTAACGCCAATCTCAAACTATATGCTGCTTCTAATAAACATATTAAGAAACACGTGAGTTGCCTGACTGAAATTTAGTTTAAATGTAGAGAGACATTGGGTGTTTCTCAATGTCGAGGAAGGCTGCTCCAGAGCCACTATTTCAAGGATGCTACATCATCGAGTGCCGCCGAAGGACTGTTCCAATGTCCAGGATGCTTGGAATTCTACCGAGGCCGGCGTCCTTCGTTGCGGGACATTTCGAGGCTGCACATGTGTAAGATGTGCAAGCCAACTGCTTGCACATCTTCCGGCGCAGAATGAAAACTGATCTCTTTCGACTCCACTTCGAGCGATAGAATTACTAACAAAGCACTTATATACTAACAAAGGACTGGCTTATCTAAAGCCAGTTGAGTAGCACTTGAAATGTTTTAGCTCTATGAAACCTGATGTACTTATATGATTCTGTTTTCTTCAAGTTTGTATTTTGTTGGTCGAACGCACTTATTGTAAGTCGCTTTGGATAAAAGCGTCAGCTAAATGCAATGTAATGTAATGTATCCTCCGCGGTCTTAAAATCCTCATAATGCTTTGCGCACGGACCAATTTCCAAGTCTTTGGCGGAAATCGCATATGACGCACACCTGTTAGCCTGTTCCACAATTCTCCGTTTTCCAAGGAAGGATTCTTGCTTCGCTTCTGAAGGACCTGACTCGGAAGACATGTCCTACCAAGGAAGCATCCTCGACATTGAGAAACAACCATTGACTAAAGAAAATCCGGCAGAGTTTAATTGGAAAATAAATGTGCAGTTTTTTACATAGACTACAGAATAAATGTTAATAGAAATTAAGAATTATACTTTTTAATTACTTAACTTAGGTTTTGTTTTATGTCCGTAAAACAAATATAAAACACACTTAATTATCTGTTTTAATAATCTCTTCTGTATTCATGTACTTATTAAACCTTATTTGATATAACTATATTATATTACTACTACTATATTTATTTTGTTTTGTATTACTTTGATTCATTTATATGTAATATTTGTATGTAAACAAAATGTGTTGGATTGATAAAGCCATGAAGTGTCCTTAACACAGTTTTATTTATCTTAATTTTGTTATTTATTATAAAGAAATTCTTATAAAAACATTGTTGTTTGTTTTTTATTAATTGAATTCCCCTTTATTCCCTTTTACGTTTTATGTTATTATAACATTTGAATTGTATTTAATTTGTTTACTTTACTTTTTTCACATTAGATTGACAAAGCTACGAAGTGTCCCTGAAGGCAGCTCAAATAAGCCCCGCCTTTCGCGGTGCGTTCAAGAACGCACATTTTTGGTTTTTTTTCCGTGTTTGAAAGTTGTCAACAGAAGAAGCGGAGCTGCTTCTAACCGACAGCTCGGAGGACCGGGAGGAGGAGGAATGGGCTGCACCCACAGCACGGTGAGCGAAACTCTGCACAAACACCACTAAAACCCGGGTAAAAAACACTCAAAGTCCCGGTAAAAGTTCACTTTGTTCCGGAGGAGGGGAGGTGATTAGCAGGCGGCAGCAGGACACACAACGTGCCGGGAATAACCTCCAAGGACCATTAAAAGTGCACTTAATTCCTTTTATTTTGTATTTATTTATGGCTTCTTTTTTATTTTGTGCTAGAAGGAGAAAGAAATTGCGGTAAAAACACCGAGGACGTTTCTCCTTCCTTTTCTGAACATCTGTTTCCAATCTGGCATCGTGTTTGAATATTTTCCCACGGTGCTTTGAGAAAGATTGACACACTTGATGTATTTAGAAAGTGCTACACTATGATGCACTTTATAACACTTTAACACTCCTTCTGTGTCCCTAAAACAGACCTCCTGTTGATAAAGTGTTTTGAACAGTTTGCAGTGATTTATACACACTTAAATGCACCGTTTTTATTTTTTAAACTCATTTTAAAAGATCCTACTATGACCACTTTCTGTCAAATGTTCCCACTTCAAGCTAAATTATTTTACGAATTTAATGACACATTTGTATCTCTAAAACAATGAGTGAATGCAGTCATTTCTTTTTAATGGATTAAAAAAACGTTTCACAATATCTCAGTTTTTTTTATTTGCTTAATTATTATTTATTTAATTTTTTTATGTTTTTTTTCTATTTAATTTTCTTTTTAATTTATTTCTTATTTAAACACTTAATGTATTTTTTTTATGTTAGGCTGAGACTGAAACTGAAACTATCAATACATTGCCAAATAATACAAATAATATTTTTGTATATTGTAATATTTTTATTTTAAAGTAATAATTCATTATATTTATTTCATTTATTTAAAACAAAATCATATTAATTCAAAATAGTTTAAATGAATGTATCTAAAACTAAATGTTTTTAATTATTTTACCCTTTGCATTTCCCCCATATTTTACTCCAGTTTACCATTATTTTATATAAGTTGTCATTTTATAAATGTAAAGAAATATATGTTGCTTTATCGCTTTAATCACACATATTATACTCATATAATACCTCAAAGTGAGTTAACCCTAACCCTGCTCAACAGAGAGTTTATACTGTATCCAGACTATATTGTGAAATCAAATGTTGTTTAGTAGTTTTCAGTGTTTTGTCGGTAGTCTGTAAAGTGTTTGTTGTAGTGTTGCTGTAGTTTGTGTAGTGCAGGGGTCGGCAACCCCTGGCACCGTAACCAGTGGCACGCTAGGAATAAGTGGAATAAGTTCAAAATATTTAAATTGTATTTTCGGATCCTGAACGAGACCGCCGCCAGCCCCGCAACGCAGCCCCGCAACGCAGCCCCGCTCTCTTTATCTCCAGGTGACTTTCTGCCGCTTTCCTCCGTAGTGCTGATCGTTTCACCACGGAGGAAAGCACTTCACTAATTGCAGTAGCCTACCCATAAGGAGCTGTACAAATGCCGCAGTTTTTGCGTGGCAGTGTCTTTAGTTGAAAGCCCAGTGGCGATCTGCTCATCTCTCATTGAAATAATATGCTACAAAGGGGCGGACTGGCCATCTGTGTGTTGAACTTTCCTGTCGGCTCCCAGACCGTAGTCGAGGAGGGCAGAAGCAACAAGCTTCAGGTTCAATACCCCACTTTAGCTTCAATGACTGGAGAGAGGCGAGCTCTTCTTGGGAGGCCGTTGCATTTATTTAGCTGTTCTTCTGTTTCACAAAATACATCACAGACCTCTGTTTTTCTGCTGCCTCGTTTCACTTCCAGAAACATACACACGTTCTCTCACTGTCGCTCTACCATCCACACACACACACACACACACACGCACAAGCCACACCTCTCTCTCTCTCTCTCTCTCTCTCTCTCTCTCTCTCTCTCTCTCTCTCTCTCTCTCTCTCTCTCTCTCTCTCTCTCTCTCTCTCTCAAAGGGACAGCGATCTCATCTCACTCTGCATGACCCTAATATTATAACATGTGTGCTCTGGAGAATCACAGACCGGACGATAGACGGTTGGCACGCTGATAACAATTTTTTTTTTTTAAATGGCACTTCATATCAAAAAGGTTGCCGACCCCTGGTGTAGTGTTTATGGATGCTCCGATCGATCGGCCGCCGAAATCCAGAAATCCTGCAGCTCCGCCTGCTGTGACTGACCGGAGAGCGGAACAAAACACACACTAATGACGCATTTCCACTACACGGCCTCGCTCGGTATGGCTAGGCCTCGTTAGGCCTTGTTAGGCCCGGCTCACTTTATGCTGCGTTTCCATTACAGTTTAGTAGCTGGGGCAGTAACTATAGTAACGCAGTGTAGACGGAGCCGTGACGTCATCTTCAATGACAACCACAGAAAACAAACATCAGCCGTTAGCTCTTAGCCCTCAGAGCTCACAGCTCTTCATATCTGTTCAGAAACTAGACAAAAGTTAAACAAGTACAAACCACAGACTGTCTGTGTCATGGAGAATACAGTCGCTGGTTTCTTTATGTCTGTATAGGCCGTTGTTGTGAGTGTGGACGGTCGGAGCATATACTGCGTTAGCTTAGCCAAGCTCCATTTAGAAGGCACGCATTTTAAAAGGGTTTTTCGCCTGCCGTCTGTCTGCAGACTTGTCAAAGCATTAATTCATGGTTCTTACTAACCGGTATCAGAATGTAGTTACTTCGGCATCATTTAGAAACGTGTATTACAATTAAATCACGGTAAAATATCTTCATCTTGTTGTAGTTGTAGCCCCCTTGCCAGCGATTCTCTCTCTAGTTTAGCATACTCAGCCCAACACAGCCTGGTAGTTGGCCCGGAAAGAACCTCGATTTTACCCGCTAGCCGGAACTACGCCAAGTGGAAACGCAACCAAAAACAGGCCGGGTCACTCATTACTGGATCAGTGAGCTAAAGTTAATGTAGACTTGAAAAATGTACTTCATTTGAATGTAATAATTATGTTGGTTGTTGTTTGTGGAAGCTCCAGCGAACGATCCTCATTAACTGAGTTTTAAACATCACTTTAAATGGAAGATCCCCATAGGCCCCGCCCACTCGATCGGAACGGCGTTACTGATTCGGCCCCAAAATTGAAGGTCGGAGCATCACTAGTAGTGTTTGTTGTAGTGTGTGTAGTGTGTTGCTGCAGTTTGTGTAGTGTGTTGCTGTAGTTTGTGTAGTGTGTTGCTGTAGTTTGTGTAGTGTGTTGCTGTAGTGTGTGTAGTGTGTGTTGCTGTAGTTTGTGTAGTGTGTTGCTGTAGTGTGTGTAGTGTGTTGCTGTAGTGTGTGTAGTGTGTGTTGCTGTAGTGTGTGTAGTGTGTGTTGCTGTAGTTTGTGTAGTGTTGTGCTGTAGTTTGTGTAGTGTTGTGCTGTAGTTTGTGTAGTGTGTTGCTGTAGTTTGTGTTGCTGTAGTTTGTGTAGTGTGTTGCTGTAGTTTGTGTAGTGTGTTGCTGTAGTTTGTGTAGTGTTTTGTCTGCAGGGTTGAATTAATGGTTCCCAAAGAGGGTGATAGTCTGGCAGCTGTTGTCTCTCTGGTTATTGATAGAAAATGACGAAGCAGCGGAGGCTCCATGGGGGTCAGTAGTTTCCTATCCAAGGACCTCTGGGGGGGGGGGGGGGGGGGGGGGGGGCTGTGGTTCTTAATAATTAAATACAATTATTATTTTAGCTAAACTAACTGAATACATTTACCTAACCTAGCATCAACTAACATTAAGAAATTAAAGTAACGTATGCTAACATAAATAACGAAACTTAAGTAACCACTCAATGAAACCTTTAGTTATATTAGGAAAAGAAAGGTAACTTAAACTAAGGGGGAAAAAAAACACTACGTTAAGAAACAAAACTTAATGAAACTTAAAGTCATATACATCATCTCACAATCTTGACTCTTTTATTGCAGCTCTCATTTGAGTTATCTGCTTTTTTGCTGTCATTGTCTCCATGAAGCCGGATGAAGCGTATTGAAAGGAATTCTGGGAACTCTAGTAAACCCTTAAGGGAAAGCATCGTTCATCACCTTCCTGTGGAATAAATGGAGATGTTTGAAACCAGTTTAGAAACCAGTTGTAGACGCTGTTGCATAAGCTGCAGTCCTTTGAAGCTTTTGATTATCTCAGAATAGAAACAGATTTAGCGGCTCTGAGCTGCTGCAGATAAACAACACACTGACGGCTCCACTCGGCATTTCATGTAACCTCAAACTATCAGTCTGCAAATTATTTTAATTTTTTTCATTAGCCGTATTTTTTTAAATTGTGTTAAATAATATTTTAAAAAAAAATTGCAACCCCACACTCATGGAAAAAAATGTAAACATGTTTGGTAAGAAAACCTGTAAAACAATTATTGAAAATATCCAATTATTATAACAAAATAAAAGCCTGGAAAATATGAATAAAATATCTGAATATTATTTAAAAAATGACTGAAAAATATGAATAAAATATATGAAAAATATCCAAATAATATTGCTCATACATTTGGAAAAAAAGCTGAAAAACTCTTACAAATGAAAAATCCAGCTGTAATATATATTGAAATATAAAGATCAACAGATTAAAATCCTAATTTCCATTGCAGCACGAATGACGACCCAAATAAGTCTCTTATAACATCAACGAAATATGAAAAAGTAGCTGTAAGACCTTTAGGACTAAACACAACCCCCAGAGTCTTGGTGTCTGTGTATTTGAACCTGAGGACCTTCACAGTTTCTCGTGTTGCTGCAGGTCGTTTCTCACCTCCAGACCCTGCAGTTGTCTCTCCAGCAGATGGTCTGTCGGGGGGGGGGGGGGGGGGGGGGAGCTCTTCATGCCTCCTGACAGACCTGCACAAAGTTTATATCAGAGCCGAAAGATTGTTTAAAATACAAATACCTCAGTTAAAAACAGCAGTGTGAGGAAAGTGTTCCCAAAATATGAGTTGGCTGCAGTTTAAAAGTTCAAACCTGAAAAGATTGAATGGAGTTTGGTGTTTGCAGTAACAGTCTCACTGTAGCTGAAACTGTTAACACATTAGTTTCCTTTTTAAACCCCCATCAAAGGAGGAACTACACTTTATAAATGGGAACTTACATTTCTTAGAAGGCTATGCCAATTGAATGACAGTTGTGTAGTTTACAACACACCAACAACAAGGAACTTTGTTGGATTCTCTGAGCTCTGGGCTGCAACAATATATACTTTGGGGGCTTTTCTCTTTCTGTAGTGTGTTATAGGGGTTTTAGTGCATGTAAATGGTCTGCAAAGGCTTAACTCCATGTTTTCCCTTCAGAGAGAGTTTCTCTCCTGCACACTCCCCCCTGCCTATAATGCATCTATTGGACTCCTTTGTTTACTTCCTGAACATAGTGACATCACTACATAACACGCTTCTATTGGCTAGCGTTCCAACAAATTGTATGTGGGTTAGGGTTAGGCGGGACATCTCTAAGCGGTTGACCAATCACAACAAAGCCAGATGGCTAACCGAAACTTTAGATATTACCGTATTTTTGAAAGCAGAAATACCACAAAATATTTGTTTCGAGCTGCTTATTTTAAATATGTGCTACTTCTACTACTATTCCTCATCAGCTTGGACATTTTATAGACCACACATATTTTTCTTCTCCAACATAACATTCCTGCAGTAGCATACGGCCTCATGTGATGTTTTCTGATCCTTCAGCCTCAAGTCCTTCTTGTGACTTTCTATTTGAATGTTATTTAGTTTTTCCAGTCACTCTTTGTCTGTGTTTCCATGGCAGAAAGTAAATATCACTTTGTTGTTCTTAAGTCTGCCAATGTGATGCATCTGCAGTGTTTATTACATGGCTTAGTTGAATACTTGATTCTGATTGGTCAATTTAGAACACGTGACACGTTGTTAATACCGAACAGACAGACCGCTGTCGAGGACTTATTGACCGTTGTTAAGGACGCTCACATCTGCACAAACAACAAGTCCGTTCGATTTAACTGTGTACAGTTTTGCCGAAAAGCAAACTGCATGCAGTTTGCTTTTCTAACTGACGAGACAAGAGCGACAAGAAAGCAGCGGAGAAGTAACGGGCAGAAACCCTCCCTTTTACGCAGCGGTCCAGACATAGACATCAAACGGCAAAACATATTCAGTGTACAGTTCCTTTGGCATTAGGGCAGGGATATCTAGATACTTTCCAAGGTTCACATAATGAGTTGTGCTACTTTTAAAGCAAGCAGCGATTTTTCAAATCTGTAATCAAAAAGCTCCTCAAAAACGCTATGGAAGCAGTTGCTACGTTAGTTCAAACGGTAACAACGGACTATTTTTCTTAGCGGATGCATGTCAATTTAAATCAATATACTATTTTTTAAATCAATAAAATCATTTTCTAAATCCATAAAAACATTTCAATTAATATTGGGAGTCATAACGTTACTTTGTTGAGGATGTGGCCGTGTGATAAGCGGGATAATGTGCAGCGACTTGGTCATTATGGAGAAAAGAACCCTTACGTAAATTATATATATTATATTTAAAATGTCAAAGAGAAAAGATGGGCCTCTGTATGTAAGAGCCTAAACGAAACAGCATCTTCTGACAAATGTTGCTGTATTTGAGCACAGCCGTTCTCCCCGGTCTATGTGCAATAAGTCTGCAGCGTCATCAACAATAAAAAAAAAAGTAAAAGGGCCCCAAACCCCCCCCCTGTTGAACACCGTTACTCAGAAACCACTTCCTGCAGCGAGCGGTTTCCAAACGGCATTCATGAGAAATTACATTGCATCTGAAATCTGACTGCAGCTGTTGGATCGTGAACTTTGAACAAAACATTCCCCGCTGTCCTCTGACAACATATCATACTATTGATCATTGATCAACAACACAGTGACATTGCTCTGGGAAATAACTCTATATGTACTAAGTGATATTAGTTATTTCACTTCCTAAGTCCTTGTTTACACTTCAGCCTTTCTGTCATAACCTGAGCTTTAGGGAACTTGAGTAAGCCTTTACACAACAAATGGTAATAATCAGTCACATTAAAATAAATTAAGCAAATGACACCAAGTTTAGTGCGTAGCTTTATTAATGGAAAATAGTTGTTTTAAATATTACATTTAATAACTATGATTTTATAAGTATTATCGTTTTGCTCCATGATGTTATGTTTGATGGTTGTTATTTGATAAAAGCATAGACTTTCTGACAATATTGTAAACTTATTTATCACAAAAGAAAGTTTGAAATCAGACAATATCTTTTTGTATACCTTTTCTTGCACGATAGACGTTAAAAACACAACAAAAACCTTTAAAAACCGCCCTTTTTAACACAATTGTATCTATTTTAAGGAATACAATATACATATGGGTATAAAACTATCCCCAAAAATGCCCTGATTAGTAATATTTTCTAACATAAAGCGCTGCCATAATGTGCATTTGTTTATCTGTGAAAAAACACTAACACGGCGGCCTGCGTTGACGCTTGCCGGCGGGCGTGTCTGAAGCTCGACCAACAACCAATCACATGAATCTCCCGCCCCGGACACACAAGCACGCGGTTTGATTGGCTAGAGCTTGTACTGGCATAGGATTTGATTGGCTGACGCTTCCGTCAAAGCTTCAAAAGTTGAACATTGCTCAACTTTTGAAGCGAGCAATGCTCCCACAATGCAGTTTGGCACAGCGTGACGTCACCCCATTCAAAGGGAATGGGCAGAAGCGTTGAAGCTTCAACGCACGCCACCGTGTGGACGGGCCGTAACATTTTCTCTGTTGAGGTCTTAAAAACGTGTTTAAAAAACATGACTTTGATTTCAAAAAGTGTGCGTTCTTCCTCCAGAAGAAGAGGCAGATTCAGTTTAAACGTGAGATATTTAACACGTTGAAGGGAAATTAAATACTCTCCTCGTCTCCTCGTGTGAGTTTAACGTCCTTCAGGATATTTCTTCTCTAATATTCAAACACCCACATTTTATCATGTAGCTGAGACATGAAAGAAACACGGCCATGTGTTCGAGCTTTGAGGTCAAAGTAATAAACGTCCTAGTAGGTTTATTTTTATTCCACTTTATTTAGTTGTGATGTGGTTTTTCAGAGGAGGAAAACGGTCATTACTGTCGAACAGAAACGTGTCTGGTCGAACAGTATGGTACATAAAAGGCTGTAGTAAAGAATGTTTAATTAATTTAAAAGACATCTGTAGTAGAGAAGTTTCCACCAGTGTGTTAACTTTCAACAGGCAGAAATCACACTTCTTCTCAGAGCTATAATTCTGTGAATGTGAACACACGAAAAATATATTTTAGATTCAGCGTGACTTCCTTTTTCTAAGCATAGCATTACCAGAATGTCCATCCATTAATAATGGTCATGCATTTACGAGCACAAACTCAGACATTTCCAAAAATAAATAAATGTTGATTTGATGAAAACCTTTATCTAATATTCTCTTAGATTAAAGTCATTTTGGTAAATTTAAAACTTTAATCTGAAAGGATATTTACGTAGTTAATAATGACTTTAACCTCGGAGCAGGGTTTTTTCTAGAAAGATATAGTATGAGGGTGATACTGTGGCATATAAATATATATATAAATGATCGCTGGAACATGACGCACGTATACAAGATGGCGCCGCGGATGTAAACAACAACACGTCAGAGCTCTGTAAAAACAAAGTTGTCTCTGCCGTCTGATGCTCTATTTCACACCATTTTCATATTTTTGGCGTAATTATACAGTTTTTGACAAACAGGCGAGGGCACAGCGCTAATGCTAACAACAGTTCCATAGAGCAACATAATGGTGCGTTCAAGCTCTATTCAGTTAAAATACGTATTGGAGAAAACGTTTATAACGTTTCAAATAATGTAGTTCTTGGTGAGAATGAATCCAGATATTTCACTGCATTATAAACTACATATTAAAGGAAGTGATAACTTCCTCACAGAAACCAGTATGCTAACGTTGATCATATCTGCAGGAAGGTTAGTGAACGTTAGCTGTTTTTTGGCTAAATAACAGCGATAACGACTAACCGTTCACTTATTAGCTATATGAATAGACGCTTTCCCACCAAGTACTTTTCCCAGGAAAAGTTCCCAGAACTTAGTTCCCCGGGAATCTTTAGTTCCTGAGCTATTTAGTAGATCGCGTTCACACCGGAATAAGTCCCTGAGGGAGGATTACGCAAATGAAGCTGCTGACGTCACTTCTTCTTCTTCTGCTTTGGGTTTACTGGCAGGCCGCAAACAACTTCACGGCGTATACTGCCACCTGAAGTCGGGTGGCAGTAAATCGCCAGAAGCGCCAACACCTCCTCATCACTCCACCGTTCCCACGTTTCATTTTGTGTTGCCATAAGTTAGTCTCTCTCCGTTAGTGCGCTGGGCTAATGCTAATAATGCTAATGCGAGCAAATAAAATGGCGGCTTCACAAAACTTTTCGGAGTTTCACGGGGCGTGGTTTGCAATTTGCCCAGCCAATCAGAAATTGGAACATTTTCCTCCGCAGGAAAGTACCACCTCTCTAGCAGGGAGAAAACTAAAGGTTCTAGTTCCCGATCTTTTTGGTGTGAACGCAAAATCCCAGGAACTATTCCTTTGAAAAGTACTCCGGTGTGAAAGCGCCTAATGCCTCCAGAACTACTTTTTTTTATAGCTAGCTGGTAGGCTAGGTTAGCTAACACCATAGTTACTAAAATCACTCGTATACCATTTTTTCAGGTCTTTTTCTGACATGATTTGAATGTGTTCGACTTAGTCCAAAGCACCCCATGTCTCACCACGTGATTTCTGCTAACAGAAATATGGGTTTCTGGCATCTCTTTAACATTTTACAGGAACATCTATGTTTTGGTAAGAGGGTACAGCGCCCGTTACCCAGTTTAGACAAAACCCTGTCAGAGAATATCAAAGATTTTACTGAAAATGTACAGTTTTTAATTTGATTATTGCCCTAGCTCCAAACATTGAAGTCCTTTTTTCTTGTTATACCTTTAATGACCCTAATACACCGAACACTGAGAAAGTAAAATAGTGTTCTTCCTGTTTTGCTGGATTTGCAGAGGTCAGAGGTCATCTCTAAACACTGAGACTGAGGTCTGAATCAGCATCCTGCACATTTCGGCTGCATGATGTCTGACCTTTGATTTAATCATTATGTTGATTTATCAGGATTTTAATTGACTAATTTGTCCCAAAACAAGTAAGATAGCTTGCTTTAATCATCATGTTGATTTGTTAGGAGTTCAAAAGATTAAAGGGCAAGTATCTAGCATAAAAAAGACCATTTAGATGTATTCAAAATGTTTAGTTTGAATCACAATTAATACATTTATATCCTTCATCATTTTCAAAGTCTTTAAGCATTAGGAAAGTCATTACATTTGAGTCATTTTTAGTTAACTAATACTTCTTTATCTTAATTTAATCAGCTTTTTCTTAATTTATTCCTATTATTATGCCAAATTCAGTTTTTTAACTACATTTTTAACCTTTAATCGTCAACAATATTGCCAGTTAACATGTTCACAGTTGACGTGTTCTCCTAATTTAGGTTAAAACAGTTGAATGTTGTCGTAGTCTTTGTTTAGTTTCCTCCAAACAGTCAGCTTTTATCAGGATCTTAATTCACTGATTCGTCTCAAAACAGCTAAACCTTAAAGCTGCTTCTGTGTGACGTTAACAACTTGAACCATTTTCATTTGAACTGGGAACTCTAATCTAATACCAACGTGTTTTTGTGTGTTCATTTTGTACTTTTGTCTCTGAGAATATCTAAGTTTTTAAGATTAGTCTTCTGCAGAAACTGAGCCTTTTAGTTTGGTGTCGACAGGTTTCTCTCCACTCTGAAGTGACGAGCGAACTCTCCCCTCTACACAAACAGAGCAGAGCCTGTGATTTATGGTGTTTCTTTTAAAAAACAACGCCTGCAGGAACATATGCTTCTCCTCCTCCTCCTCCTCCTCCACCACCTCCTCCTCTTCCTCCACCATCGTCTTCTTCTTTTTTGTTGCTTCTTCTTCTCTTCAGATATGTATTGTTTCAGCTCAGAGTTTAAATAAAGTTGGTTCCCAGTGAGTTTACTTGTGTGTGTGTGTGTGTGTGTGTGTGTGTGTGTGTGTGTGTGTGTGTGTGTGTGTGTGTGTGTGTGTGTGTGTGTGTGTGTGTGTGTGTGTGTGTGTGTGTGTGTGTGTGTGTGTGTGTGTGGTGTGTGTGTGTGTGTGTGTGTGTGTGTGTGTGTGTGTGTGTGTGTGTGTGTGTGTGTGTGGTGTGTGTGTGTGTGTGTGGTGTGTGTGTGTGTGTGTGTGTGTGTGTGTGTGTGTGTGTGTGTGTGTGTGTGTGTGTGTGTGTGTGTGTGTGTGTGTGTGTGTGTGTGTGTGTTGTGTGGTGTGTGTGGGTGGGTGGGTGGGTGGGTGGGTGTGTGTTGCTTGAGTAATGTGAGGCAATACTGTAAATATTTATGTGTGTGTTACATGATCTGTACAGTGTAATCTTCTAGCTCCTGTGTGTGTGTTTCAGGGTGTGATTGTCTGACTGCTTGAGTAATGTGAGGGTGTGTGAGGCAATACTGTAAATATTTATGTGTGTGTGTTACATGACCTGTACAGTGTAATCTTCTTGTGTGTGTGTGTCTGTCACCCCCTCAAGCTTAAATGATTAATTACCAAATAATGATCGCATTATTCTTTTATAGTTAAATAATTGTTGTTGCAGCTCCAGGACTTACTTTGGGTTCTGAAACATCCTTAAAAATATTAATTAATTATGCAAACTGCTGATAAATATTATTTAAGATAATATAAAGAGTGGTGTCGACGCAGCGAGGCGACGGAGCTGCTGTTCTCCCAGAAGAGAGAAAACAGAGTCCTTTTGTTTGCGAGCAGCGAGAGCAAGTTATGCAAGAACTTAACGAGGGAAATCTGCATCGTCGTTAATGTGGAAACTAACGAGGGTCAGAAAATAATGATTATTTACAAGTTGGTTTAGTCATACAGGGAATTACTCTGTTGGATGGCTAAACACATGAGACATCAAAACGCACATTTTAAAGATTAGTTAAGATATTATAAAAAAGAAAAATAATCTGTACAAGAAATATATATTTAAAAATCAAACTAAATGACAGTAAAATTATGCAATCTTTTTACAATAAAATACTTTAATTTACAACGATAGGAAATATTCAATATATTTGAATTGAAGAGGAAGTATTTTGCAGAGTGCAACATTTACGTAATTTATGTAAAATCCTTTTGATAAAATGTTTATTTTGAGTCACATTTAAGTATTTCTGTCCTTCATGTGTGAATAACTTTAGAAAATAGTTACATTTTAGTTAATTTGTAATGGTTTATTTATGTTTTCTCTCTTAATTCTGTCAGCTTCTCATTCATTCTTATTTGTATGTCAAATTATCTTTTTTTACTTATTTTTAGACTTTATTTATTTGTCACGTTAACATGTTCACAGTTGACGTCTTTTCTAAGTGGTGGGAACAATCTGATTAGGTGTTATTTTTTTGTTTGGTTTCCAGTAAACCCCCTGCTTTGTGTTCCTGACGCACTTCATATTATCACTATTATTATAAGGGATACGTTCCCTCCAGTGTGTGGAGACTGTGAGCTCAGAACACAAGATTATCCCAGCTTTTAAAGGGATATTTTATATTGTAATTCTTTAAATAAAAATGATTCCCTCTTAATAATAATAATAGATTTAATTTGTTAGCGCTTTTACAGGTGCTCAAAGACGCTTTACAGATATAGTGAAGGGAAAAGGAAGGAACAACAAAGAAATATATAGTTAAAGTTAAAGTCAAATAATACAATATAATTGTGAGTGTTTTGAAGGTGGTGAGGTCAGTGCAGTCTCTGATGGGTTGGGGAGTGAGTTCCAGAGGGAGGGGGCAGCGACGGAGAAGGCTCTGTCCCCCCAGGTCCGGTGATTGGTGCGGGTGGGGATGGATAGGAGGTTGGCTTCTGATGAGCGGAGGCAGCGGGTAGGGGGGCGTGGTGGTGCAGCAGGTCTGTGAGGTAGGGGGGACCTGATTGTTGAGGGCTTTGTGAGGGCTTGTTTATTTTGGTTTTTCTATCAAGCCCCCACAGTGAACAGAATAATAAAACACAGACAATCTAACTACATATAAATGGCTTGTTTCATATATTTGAATTAAAACTATGAATAAAAGTCCAACTGTCTCCAGAGCAATTAATTATATCAATTAATTGCCGGATAAATATCCCAAATGTACTGTTTACCGCTTCTGAATTAAAATACTTAATATAAAAATATGTTTGACTGATGATTGGACAACGGAAGCCAATTGAATATAAATGATAGTTTGTGGACATTGTAAAGAACATTTAACAATGAATCAAGCCATTATAATGAATAAAGCCAAGTGTTTTCTGACTTTAACCAAACAAGGCTTTTTCCCAGCCGTGTTTGCTTTCTTTCTATCTGCTGTATTTGTGTCGATGCCGTCACTGAAACTTTCCTCTTCCTGTCGTTATCAGAAGAAAAGCAAAGGCAAGTCGGGAGAGAAGAAACAGAAGCAGAGACGCCGAGATGTCGCAGGTGAGAGGGGAACAAGAACTGGAAAAAAATATAGAAAAACACTCCAAAGAATTAAGGAAAAACACCCAAACTGTAAAATATCACACGAAAACCACAACAATGCTGATAAAGATATCCATAACTGACAGAATTGAGGATGCAAACACTTGCATGTACTCGAAACCCGACTCCTCTAGAATAAAAATGGGATATATTTTATTAAAAGCATTATATAGAATAATTGGCATGTAATAATAATATCAAATATATTAAAGGTCACCTATCATGCTATTTTTAGGCAATAGCATGATAGGTCTCAGATATATAGAAATATATAAAAAACATGTCTATGAAGTGTCTTGCTAAAAATACCAAACAGATCACCCATTCTAGCCATCCCTCCTATCCCTCTATTTCACTTCCTGTTTCAAACGTGTTGATTTAGGGTATAAAGCTTTAAAATAATTAAAAAGAGGAGGGGTCTGAGCTCATGCGGGGCCCGGCAGCTACTGTCTAAACTAAATGCTGCCGTGATGAAACGCCATATCATGGATTATCAAGGATCTGAAACAGTATGGAGCTCAAAGGCTTTCTCTCTTGCCGGTTATACCACAAGGTGAGTTCCTTTTTACTTCCTGCTTCTTCACACACATGCTCTCCAGTACAGGTTAGCTCTGAGTGTTAGCGATGCTAATGTAAACACCGACCATATTACGTCCAAAACAGTCGGGCATTGTTTCTGATAGCAACTTTCTGATTGGGCCGTGGGTCCACATTTCAGATATTACGTCATATCGGACGCAAATCTGGATCAGCTCCGTTGTTCCCCGTTTTTAGAGATTTGGGTACGGAGGAAAAGAGAGGGTTTATTTTCTGACGCTGCGTGAGTTCCCCGACACACCGGGGACACATGTTTATGTATACAAGACATCAATTTTGCATGATAGGTCCCCTTTAAAATATCTGACTATATCTTTATATTAATTAAAATATTCAAAAATGTGGCAAAAAATGTATATCATATCTCAGAAATACATCTAAAACAAATCATAAATTTAGGGAGAAGATAAGACGAAAGGTACATTATTTTATTTTTTGATATTCTAAAAGATACAAAATCAAAAGGAAAACTCTGTACAAGAAACATAAATATATATATTTTATATTTAGTAAAAAACATGACAAAATACCCAAAAATAATGTAGTTCTTTTACATCAACTGCAATTTACTACCGTAGAAAATATACAACATATTTAAATTAAAAAGCAGGTATTTTGCAGAAAAAAGTGCAAAAGTTTACAGAAAGTTTAGATTCTAACTTTAGAACAAAATGTCCAAATAAAGATCAAATTCGCTGTTTTTCTGTCACAATTTATCACATTTTGTAAAAACAAAATCCTTCAGAACGGTGAGTTTAGAGAGTCGTTAGATCCCTAAAGACTGAGCTGTGATGCAGAGAGCAATCCAGAAGACTAAAGGTTTTATAACGCTGTGTTTTTATAGTTTCTGTAAGTGAAACAAACATCTGCTGTGACTCGTTTAGGAGCACATTTAAACCGTTAATTAAAATGAGTGTCGTCCTCTTCCTGTGAGTCACGGCTGTGCAGATGTTAGAGAGCGGAGAACACTGGGAAACAGACACTCGTAAAACTGTGTGTGTGTGTGTGTGTGTGTGTGTCACTTCCTGAGCGTTGAGTGTTTTTTTTTAACCCTCACTAGAGTTCTGAGGATTCAAAATACGTTCAATATTCTCTTATAAAACGAATATATATTTCTAAGAAGTAGAAAGTACAGGTATTTGTGTTCAACATGTAAGAAGTAGAAAGTACAGGTATTTGTGTTCAACATGTAAGAAGTAGAAAGTACAGGTATTTGAGTTCAACATGTAAGAAGTAGAAAGTACAGGTATTTGAGTTCAACATGTGAGAAGTAGAAAGTTCAGGTATTTGAGTTCAACATGTAAGAAGTAGAAAGTACAGGTATTTGGGTTCAACATGTAAGAAGTAGAAAGTTCAGGTATTTGGGTTCAACATGTAAGAAGTAGAAAGTACAGGTATTTGGGTTCAAAATGTAAGAAGTAGAAAGTACAGGTATTTGTGTTCAACATGTAAGAAGTAGAAAGTACAGGTATTTGAGTTCAACATTTAAGAAGTAGAAAGTACAGGTATTTGTATTCAACATTTAAGAAGTAGAAAGTACAGGTATTTGTGTTCAAAATGTAAGAAGTAGAAAGTACAGGTATTTGAGTTCAACATGTAAGAAGTAGAAAGGACAGGTATTTGGGTTCAACATGTAAGAAGTAGAAAGTACAGGTATTTGTGTTCAACATGTAAGAAGTAGAAAGTACAGGTATTTGAGTTCAACATTTAAGAAGTAGAAAGTACAGGTATTTGTATTCAACATTTAAGAAGTAGAAAGTACAGGTATTTGTGTTCAAAATGTAAGAAGTAGAAAGTACAGGTATTTGAGTTCAACATGTAAGAAGTAGAAAGTACAGGTATTTGGGTTCAACATGTAAGAAGTAGAAAGTACAGGTATTTGTGTTCAACATGTAAGAAGTAGAAAGTACAGGTATTTGGGTTCAACATGTAAGAAGTAGAAAGTACAGGTATTTGTGTTCAAAATGTAAGAAGTAGAAAGTACAGGTATTTGTGTTCAACATGTAAGAAGTAGAAAGTACAGGTATTTGAGTTCAACATTTAAGAAGTAGAAAGTACAGGTATTTGTATTCAACATTTAAGAAGTAGAAAGTACAGGTATTTGTGTTAAAAATGTAAGAAGTAGAAAGTACAGGTATTTGAGTTCAACATGTAAGAAGTAGAAAGTACAGGTATTTGGGTTCAACATGTAAGAAGTAGAAAGTTCAGGTATTTGGGTTCAACATGTAAGAAGTAGAAAGTACAGGTATTTGGGTTCAACATGTAAGAAGTAGAAAGTACAGGTATTTGTGTTCAACATGTAAGAAGTAGAAAGTACAGGTATTTGAGTTCAACATGTAAGAAGTAGAAAGTACAGGTATTTGTGTTCAACATGTAAGAAGTAGAAAGTACAGGTATTTGAGTTCAACATGTAAGAAGTCAAAGTAAAAAGTCCTCAGAAAATAAGTAGTGGAGTAAAGTACTGATACCAGAAAAATGTACTTAAGTACAGTAACAAAGTATTTGTACTCAACTACTTCCCACCTCTGTGTATCTTGCAGGTTCACGTGCGTCAGCTGATCCGGATGTTGGCCTGCAAAAGCAGCTGGAGCGATTTGATTGGCAGCTGAGGATTCTGAAGGAGGCCAATGGGAACCCGGAGAGGGCGGAGCTTCTGAGGGAGCACGCCGACGAGGAGGTGTGCTCCCTCGTGCTGAGCATCCTCGATAAGGTGAGGATAAAACTTTATTAATGACAGAAACACGATACAGGGACATTTATTGTGACAAGAAAAAACACCTATTGTTGTTTGGGCCTCACTTTCAAACGGTGTACTGATGTCCTTTTCATAGACGGAGACTAAAACAGGGATTTTTATGCATTTTACTTTTTTTGAGCCGTGTTAACAAAAATCAAAATTCAACTTGGAACGACCCCTTGTGTATGGCATGACTTTATGACCGTGTACAGTAGGTCCCACACATGTTAAAATACAATAAAGTTGATAATATATGACAATCATTTAAAGAGATGTTCACGAAACATAAATATTATGTATTTAAATATGATTTTTTTTATCCAGTATGAAACATAACGATTAAGTTTACTTTAGGACTATATCGGTAAATACATACAAGTCAGAAACATAATACCAACAGTAAAAGACTAAATAAGATGTTGACATGCATTTATTGAATTATCAACAAGGTTTTTGAAGTTTGTCTGTTATGTTTATTATGGAGGAATGTTTCCCTGGTGATGCACAAGGTAGTCAAAGGTTGTACAAATACCTTACTTCAGTATATTTACTGAGTTACCTTCCCTCTAAAGCTCAATCGCAGTATTACGATATATTTGGCAGAAGAAGTGGAAAATGTGCTTCTGGAGCAGAAACCCAGCCAGAGGTGTATTTGTAGACGGCAGCTGTGCGGCATTACATCTCTGGTTACTGATTTATTAATAAAACAAACTGTCTGCAGGTTGCTCTCTCTTTGAATGCAGGTGCCCCTATTGAGGGAACACAGGGATGTTAGCCTCTGCAGACCATTCACATGCACACATTACATTACATGTCACTTGTTAGACGCTTTTATCCAAAGCGACTTACATACTCAACACTGTGGGCAATCCCCACAGGAGCAACTTGGGGTGAAGTGTCTCAGGGACACAACGACATGCTGACTGCAGTGGGACTCGAACCTGCTACTTAAATGGCCTTCTTTAAATGTAAGAAGACACACGCATTGGCTTCAGCTGATATTTAAATGCATTTCTCTTAACTATCCCCCTTATTTAAAGCAGTATTTCGTACCCTACTCGTCAAATCATCAAGTTAGACATTCTGTTCAGATTTATTTCTCTGTCCCCTCTGCAAAAAAATATATTGGCAGAAGAGCGTTCATGTTCAAAGCCCCAACAGACTGGAATTCTTTACCTGCTGCTATTAGATCTCTGTCATCATTGGGTATGTTTAAACATGCATTGTTATCTCACTTTCAACTGGTCTGTACTTGTTATAAATGAAACTGATATTGATGAAACTGAGTTGCTCGACTGTCTCAAATTGTAATGATTGTGTGCATTGCTTGAATTTCACTTAACAGATGTGTGGTTTGTCTTGTGTCATGTTTTGCTTTTTGTTTATGTACGTCTGTAAGTTGTTGCTATTGTCGGACCCCCTTGAAAAGGAGATGGTGCATCTCAAGGGGTTTATCCCAATGAATACAAATGTCTATATATATATACTCTATCCACTGAGCCACAGCCGCCTTCACACACAAACCTGTATAACACACTACAGGAAAGGGAAACCACAAAAAGCAGAATAGTTTAAGTTTTCCCACAGAGTACATCATGACGTCCTCGTTTCCTTCCTGAGTTTTATCTTTGAATCTGAAACTCGTCTCTTCAGGTGAAGACGGAGACGGTGGCGGGTTTAAACGTTCTGCACCAACAGACAAATAAAACTGCATCTGAAGAACACGAGAGGAACGTGAAAGGTAACAGTCATTTTATGTTTTCATTTTATACACTTTTTACTTGCAATAAACAGATGCTGGAATAACCCCATCCTAAGGGTGATTCGTAAAAAGTCTGATGTCCAATTTCACTAAGTTCTTCATAACGGGAAAAACAAATACAAGACATTAAACAAATAATATTAATTAAAACCAGGGTGTCCGCGGGGTCTTAAAAAGTATTAAAAGTTGATCAATCAAATTAGCGAAAATTAAGGCTATTACAAAGAATTAAACGGCATTTTCCAAGGTGTTACATTTTATAGCTTGTTTTCAATAAGTATATAAATGGTCCAAAGAGGTTGTATTCGACAGTCTGCCTGAATGTAATCATTTAGAGGTGTGTAGTGTGATTCTGTGTAGTTTGTTATTCGACGCACGAAAAGTTTATTATTCCGCCGACTTATTTTGCCGCGCTTCTCCTCCCGCATTGAACATCGCAGAAACTCCGTTCAAACATCAAAACGTTCAGCTCGGTCGGGAATCGATGGCTATTACTTTTCTCATTCATAACTTTCATAATTCCAGAGATACATCCCATAATACATCCCATTTTTAACCATTGAAGTCAATGGAGAAATTCTTCAACTTCAACAAATCTTCATGCGACTTCAACTGTTTACTGTTCATTCCAACTTTAAAATGTTACACATCTTTCTGACATTATTCGTGTAAAACAACTTTTAAATCTGATTCTTACTTTTAGAGATATTAAACATTGTTCAGACCTTGTTTTAGAGGTTTTCTTCAGATTTTAACATTAACTAGAGTGCGTGATGTCACAGCTAGAGGGTAGAAAATCTTGAAATTTGCCTTCATATATTTTTTTAAAACTGCCATAATTCCCAAACCCTACATTCCTGAGACATAATTTATCATGACAAACGTAGGAAAACATCTCGTAGCTTGAAAAATTATAAATAATTAAGCAAAAAATAATTACACAATGCTTTTTGAGGGCATGAAGTGACAAAAACGTTCAACATTCCTCCATTAAAGCCCATTGTAATTTCAGGCTGATATTTCCTCACAGCAGCAGCCGCACACCTTTAGTTAAACTGCCAAAAAGGCCACATTATTCACCCAAAACTACACAAAAATTACACTTCAGATACTCAACTTCCTTGACATGCTTCACGTTTTGACATTTCACAGATATCCGTTACGGTTCTTCCACAAACAGTTCACATGTAAGAGGTTTATCTCTCATTCAGAACAATGGAAACCTTTGATCGCTGGACACCTCGTTAGTTCAAATATAAACACCTGTGTTATGGAACACGATGATGTCATCACTCCAACTGACATGCTCAGAGCAGCAGACTTCAGATAGAGGTTAAAGGTCCTGCCCTCAACAGCTCTACGCCAATGATGGGGTGTCATCATCATATGCCGAAGAGAGAGAGAGAAGAGAGAGAGAGAGAAGAGAGAGAGGGCGATCAAGAGAGAGAGTAATGTAATGAAACACGGTTTTCTCATAACTTCATTGAAAATACTCCCAACACCCCAAAGCTTCACAGGTTTGGTAACGATGCAGCCATCAATGCATCTAAGCGTATTATGGGGTGTCATCAAATGCCGTTGCCATGGTGACGGCTCATTCGCCATGAAACATGATGTCGCTATAACTCCTATGGAAATGTTCAAAAAGTGCTCAGACTTCGGTTGTTAAACAACATCGTTATGGGGAAATGCAAGTCTGCGTCCAAATAGTTGGAAGATCAGGAGGAAGGACAATCAATACTGTATATATTCAATGTGAGGTAAAGTGTGTCGCCAATGTAACCGCTTAGAACTCCAAGTGGCGATGAGGTCTTAAAATGTATGGAAAGGGTCTTAAAAAAGGTCTTAAATGGTATTGCATGTGACTTCAGGATTCCTGCAGATACCCTGAAAACTAAAAAGCTGCTAATAACAATAAATGCATAGAAAATCAGCTAAATTTAAAATGTGTTTTACTGCAGAGCTGCAGAAGAAACAGGAAGAAGAGAAAACTGAACTGACGGAAACATTTCAGGCTGCAGAAAACGTCCTCAAGGTAAAAGAAAATACCTTTTTAAAACTGCAGAAAAAAATCTAACTTTAATATATATGTTCTCTCTTTTAGATGCATGTCACACCTGTACATGTAACCTGCTGTGTGTCTCACTCTGCAGCTGTAACATCATTCTTTATTATCATTATATTGTATTTGACTTCCTCCCGTGACTGCAGGGTCAAGTGGAGCAGCTTTCTGCAGACCTGCATGTTTACAACGAGCTGAGGAGGAGGGTCGAACAGTCCACGTTCAAGAAGGACCTGCAGAGGAACATTCAGGTGGGACGCCATCTTTGTTGTAGTTTTTACATATGCAAAGGATACAACTACAAAAGTAAAGGTTTTAAATAATCGCAGCAGAGAGTTAAAGTGTGTAATATCCTGCACCAGAACATTGACAGGTTTTTACTAAACTATGTAAGATGTTTAAATATTTATTTAATTTAGTTTTGTATATGTGACCCGCTCTCTCGAAATCAGTCGGAAGTCGCAACGGCTCATTTCAAAAATAAACGTGGATTTACGGTATTTTGCTTGATTTTAAATAAACAATGCCTTGGCTTTCAGAATATGAAACTTTTATTTCCAAAATCACACGATAAATACATGTTTGAAGCTTGGAAAGGGACGATGACACCTCTCACTCGCAATCTGCTCTTCCGCAGCGCCGCCCCTCCCTCCGGCTGACATTATGAATGTACGCGTATAGTAATCATATATAACACGGTAGGGTCCGTTACAGTTTGTTTTCATCTGATTTCAATTAAACAAAGTCTTGGCTTTCAGAATATTAAACTTGTTTCGGCAAATTCAGATGATAAATACAACTTTGAAGCTTCGGCATAATTACAAGCGGAGAACGGAGTAACTTAACTTCACAGCAGGCAGAACAACAACCGGTGTTTCTCTTGAGGGTTTTCCCCGGGAAACCAACGCAATACACACAAATGCAAAATTACACAAACACACACACGTATACACACACACTCGCGAGCTTCCCCTCCAAACGAAAATATCTTCCCTCCGTAGTATTTTGATCATTTGCTAATAACCAATCAGATCCATTGATTCCAGAGAAGAGAAAACCTTTTTCTCAAAATGATGACTCGGAGACAGTCATTATATAATGTGACATATTTCGCTTAATATTTGGAGTACAACAACAATCCTGATATCATTAGAAAGCTAGGAATCTCCTCTTTCCAGCAGTGTATACAACTCAAAATGTGTCTTCGGGTCAATGAGACTGATTTCGATAGAGCAGGTCACATATGTTGTTTTTGTGAATGCATGACTCTCTCTGCAATGATAAATAATGCATTAAAGTGGCGCCACCTGCTGGACAAAACACACCTGCAATTTATTAAAGTATATAAAGATGGTAAAATAATATTTTAGATGTATAAACAAATATAATTAAATGAACATGAAATCATCTTTTTTTAAATATTAAACTTTGTGACAAATTATGTATTTAAAAATGTGAATTTAAAAAATATGTAATTAATCAATTCAATTAGACATTATATAACAATTCATTGATTTGCATTTTTCGTATTTACACATGATCTAATTAATGGACACTTTAAAAGCTGCTTAATAAATATAAATGCATATCATTTGATAACTACATGAATTACTCCTATAAAGCGTAACTGTGTCCTTCGTATACTTTATCAATACCCTCCAGGCCCATGGCAGCCCTGGTGCATTCTGGGAGTCGGAGCAGGAGTCTCTGCTGTTTGTGATTGAGATGAAGAGCGAGCGCGTGCAGGAGCAGAGCCGGAAGCTGCTGCAGATGGAAGATCTGGTAGGGAAATATAGTGATGCTGTCCCTCACGAGGAATGCTTATTTGTTATCGATTAATTATTTCCTTTAAAGGTCACCTATCGTGCTATTATTAGGCAATAGCATAGGTCTCAGATATATAGAAATATATAAAAAAACATGTCAATGAAGTGTTTTGCTCCAAATACCAAACAGATCACCCATTCTAGCCATGCCTCATATCGCTCTATTCCACTTCCTGTTTCTAAAGTGCTGATTTGGGCTATAAAGCTTTACAATAATAAAGGAGGGGTCTGAGCTCATGCGGGACCCGGCAGCTACTGTCTAAACTAAATGCTGACGTGATGAAACGCCATATCATGGATTATCAAGGATTCTCTCTGAAACAGTATGGAGCTCAAAGGCTTTCTCTCTTGCCGGTTTTACTTCCTGCTTCTTCACACACATGCTCTCCAGTACAGGTTAGCTCTGAGTGTTAGCGATGCTAATGTAAACACCGACCATATTACGTCCAAAACAGTCGGGCATTGTTTCTGATAGCAACTTTCTGATTGGGCCGTGGGTCCACATTTCAGATGTTACGTCATAACGGACCCAAATCTGGATCAGCTCCGTTGTTCCCCGTTTTTAGAGATTTGGGTACGGAGGAAAAGAGAGATGGTTTTATTTTCTGACGCTGCGTGAGTTCCCTGACGCACCGGGGACACATGTTGATGTATACAAGACATCAGAAAGTGCATTGTGCATGATAGGTCCCCTTTAAAGGACTTGTTTTGTCAGTCTGAAGCCCAAAGATATTCACTTCAATATTAAATAGAACAGAGAAAAATCTCTATTTGCTTGTTCAGACTTTGTTTGCATGATCATTCACTTTTTTTATGATCTATCAATAATCAAAATATTTAACGATTATTTTTGCAGATTTAACTAAACTTTCCATTTCTTTTTTTTTTGCGTTTTGTTTTTTGAAGTCTTTTGAAAGGTATTTTTATATGAAAAGTGACAATGTGAATACAATTCATAGCCAACAGGGAGGCGTGTGGTGCAGTGGTTTGTGCGTTAGTGTTGGGATCAGGGGAGCACAGGTTCAAACCCCACTGCAGTCAGCATGTCGTAGTGTCCCTGAGACACTTCACCCCAAATGGCTCCAGTGGGGATTGTCCACAGTGTTGAGCATGTAAGTCGCTTTGGATAAAAGCGTCTAACATGTAACATGTAATGTAATGTCAATTATTTATTTTTTCTGCCCCTATTAAAATTATTGTGAAACAAATGTAAATAATAATCAATATATACTAAAAACATCACCTAATTGATTTCTAAATCATCCCCTGCTTCTTCTTCTCCTCCTCCTCCTCCTCCTCCTCCTCCTCCTCCTCCTCCTCCTCCTTCATCTTGATGTTCAGGTGGAGAAGAATCTGTCTCTGGAGGATCAGATCATCAACGTCCTGCAGCAGAACGAGGACCTGAGGGTCCGGATAGACAACTGCCAGACCTTCATGCAGTAAGTAGTAATAATTATAAATGGATATATTTAAATATGTGTTTTATTGTCTTTTATGCTTTTCCTGTTTGCTGCTGCTTGATTTGAGTTTTTCTTTGTGCAATAATAAATGATGTATTCCTTTGGCGCCCCCTGCAGGACAACAGACACCTGCACCAAAACAACTAAAGATGATTCAATCCTGTTTTAAAAACATGACTTTTTATACACACATTAATTCGTTTATTTATTGTTTATATTATTTTAAAATTGTAGCCACACATGAATAGAGTGCCACAGTCCTAAAACCCGGACGTAAGCTTCTGCCGGTTCCTTCGACAAAAAGCAATGCAATTTCTCCATAGGATTTGGGAAAATAGCTGGAAATAAGGTCTGTGGTTGAGACACATTGAAGAGACGGATCACGTTTTGTTCTACGACATTAAATCCATCAGCAGTGACCCCACTGGTGATTTCTGAAGAGTTGATGTGTCTGAAAAACGATGGTTGTTACCAAGTGGCTGAATAGGACTACAGAAGTCGTGGAGGCCGTTGTACGTCATTACGCCGAACACGTGAACACTCCTCTAAGTTAGTTTCTGCTCTGCTTGAAAGCAAGTTCCTGCCTCCTGCAGACTGTTCAAACAAACGCTTCAACTCGTTCCATTTAGAATCTGTAGTTTTGATTATGGATCTTAAGTTGGCGTGACGTTGAAGCAGCGACCCTGCTGTAGTTCGTTTATAGCATAACGTTAGCATTTAGCTTCTGGTGACTAGATTTACGATTTAGAAAATTATAAAAGTAGGATAGACATGTCAGGGCTCGACATTATAATTGGCCCGCTGGCCCGGAAGCACTATTTAGACACCCCGGGCCAGCATAACGTACTTTCCACTTGCCTGCTCGGGCCACTACAAATATTGTTTAAAAAAAAATGTTTCCTGTGGTATTGGTATTTTGACAATAAATGTTGTTAAATTGTTTCGTTTATTAACGCTACAACAAAGCGTTTCGTGAGTCGCTTGTCGTTGTTGGGTGAAAAGCAAACGGCTGTTTGCTGCGGAGCGCAGCGCGAGCAGGCCCTGGTGAGCGCGCTCCTTTACAGACTATCGCGCCACCTAACCATTCGCCAAAATGTTTTTAATACCAGCGGTAACAGGCCAAGCGCCAAGCGCCGAGCAAAAAACAATTTTCAAATAAAAGAAAGTCACCGGAGGAGTTAAAGGAGAGTGACAGAGAGCATGAGAAGAAAAGGGAGAGAAAGTTTCAGCTTGATCGATGGAGTTGGCTTCTAGTGGTGCAGTGACGCGTCCTAAAAGCCTTTTATAATCTATCGATTAGATTTATGATTCGAAAATTATAAAAGTAGGGCAGACATGTGGAGATTATCCGGCAGAACAAAACGTGCATTTATCTAACAGGTTTGTTTTCCACAGACCTTATTTCCAGCTATTTTCCAAAACCCTGTGGAGAAATACCATTGCTTTTTGTCGAGGGAACCAGCAGCTTACTTCCTGGTTTTAGGACACGTCACTGCACCTCTCAATATGATGCCAATATAAACAAGGTCTTCTTTAGTCGGCTCTGTACATCAATGCCGACCTATGCTGACAAGTAAGTGAAGAGCAGAACATATAAAGGTATTGGCTAAAGGGAAATGTCCCAGCAGTTTAGGATAATTAAGGTTCTAATCTAATCTATAGCCATTACATTTCTAACTCCTAATGACAGGAAGGCAGAAAGTGCATTATACAAATAATAATACTCATAATAGCAGAAATGTTTTAACAATGACCACAATATCATTATTTTAATAAACCAAATATGAACAATTGAGGAAAATGAGGAAGAACTGATTGTTCAAATGTTGTAGTACAAGTAGTAAGTGCATACATTACTATAGCAACAAATGTGTTAATTTTCTTCATTATTAGTCGATATTTTTTTTTTGGACGAATGCTCCGGGCCAGTGGTTACACTGGTGGGGCCAGTGACAATACAATTCCACCGGCCCGGAGGGCCAGTGGCCGGATATTATCCGGCTGAACAAAACGTGATCCGTCTCTTAAATGTGTCTCAACCACAGACCTTATTTCCAGCTATTTTTCAAAATCCTATGGAGAAATTGCATTGGTTTTTGTCGAAGGAACCGGAAGAAGCTTACTTCCGGGTTTTAGGACGCGTCACTGTGGCACTCTATACTAGTTCAAACTATTTAAATCAGATATTAAATATAAAAATGGTGAAACTATTTGTGTTTCAATTTGTATTTGTACCACTATATTAATAAATGTATTCGCCTATTAGTTTATTTATCCGTAGTACAACATGCTGCAAGGAAATAAACACATCTTTCAGTAATCCCTCTTTTCTGTCTTGCAGGCAGCTATCAAAGGAGCAGCAGGACCTGAAGGTGGCGCTGGAGAGGCAGGCGGTGATTAACCAGAACCTTTCTCAGGAGAAAGAGCAGCTCATGTTCAAACTGAGGCACAGAGACTCGTGTCCCAGCATGCACCTGCCCGTCATGATGCAGGAAATTGCGCCCAGATGATCCCCCGGTGTTCCTTCGAAGCAGGGATGTGAACTTTTCATAATACAAATATTTAGTTATTTTTACAATGATGCACGAGCTGTGTGCCGGAGTCTTCCTGTCTGTCGGCTGAACTCCGCTGCTACAGGATGACGGTCTAACATCAGCAGCACCTACAGATGTGTTACCTACAGGTGTGTTACCTACAGGTGTGTTACCTACAGGTGTGTTACCTACAGGTGTGTTACCTACAGGTGTGACCTACAGGTGTGTTACCTACAGGTGTGTTACCTACAGGTGTGTTACCTACAGGTGCGTTACCTACAGGTGCGTTACCTACAGGTGTGCACAGGTGTGTTACCTACAGGTGCTTTCGGACAGTCTCTCTGGCACAAACTGGACGTTGGTGAACTCAGTGCTTTGGGAACGGTTTAATCGGGCCGTTCGGATACTCAAAGCAGACCTTAGTGTCCATTCAAGGATGTTGTGATGAGGACTTTAAGGTGTCAATAAGCATCCTGGAGATCCACATAATCAAACACAACAAGTGATTTATAGTATACCCTATCACGTTTCCCTCTGAATTCGAACAAGGACGTTTTAATGCTGTTTCTACACGAAATGCAAAGAACATTTTTGTTTTGTTGCAGTATAATTAGATTATTTTAAACCCCAAATAATCACATGTTGCGGTGCATTTATCTGAAATAACTCCATAATGATACCAATTTGTAAAAAGTCTGAATTCATGCTTTGTCAGGTCTTTCCAAAAGACAAAAAGCCAACTACTTTTAAAATGCTTGTTTTGTGAATGGAGTTTGGGACATCAAAGCTAACCTGACAATTTAGCTGCTCCATCAACATTCAAGTCACATAATTTAGGTATAAGTACGGCAGCAACAGTATTGTTTATAACATAAATAGTCCAGGGTGTATACACTATTATAGACTATTATGGGCTAATACAGTAGAGCTGATGGGCTTTCCAGAATGTACCCAAATGTGTGAATATTCACATCTCTGTGTTGACTTTGTAATCTTTGGAAAAGTTTGCAAACCATATAAAGTAACTCTAGCTCAAAATGTTAAAAAAGTTCAATCGATATTCCTGGATTTCCTTTTACAGTTCAAGTAAACCTTGTGGATTCACACACACTTGTCAACAAACTAAGCTGAACTGTAACGCTCCCCCAGCAACTTCTATCATCTGGGATTTTCTTAGTTTTGTTCAAACCAGATGCCAAATAATTTCTTTTATTGTAGTCACTTCCTTTTACTCATTTCCGGTTTGTGCCTTGCTTTTGGTTTTTAATTTGTGTCCCAACTTTATCACAAATTGATGTTGCTGGAGTCGGCTGATGCATTTTAATGTAAAGTTACCATTGCTACTGTTAAGGGAAGACAACACTTCACTTTCAGTGTCAAGTGTATATATATATGGTATTCAGGAGCTGATTTATTTTGGGGATTTAAAATGGTTTTATGAGACTCATAATCAAACATTTTCTCAACAAACCTCATTTTTTTTATTGATTACATTCTACATGTTATAACCCATACTGCATACCTCTAGAACAACTGACTTAACCCTGTGAGATTTCCTGTACCTTGAGATTTGCTCATTTAGGATATGAACTTGCTAAAAAAACTTCTACCTGGAAGCATGTTACTTTTAGCAAGCTACCGTTAGCATGTTAGCATTGGGCTTAAAGTGTTTAACCCTGTAAGCACACAATGTACTGTTTTGTTATTTAGTAAAATAAGTACTTTTATTAATGAAACCTCATGATAACTTTAGATTTGTGTTATCTTTAAAACATTGCAGACTAAAGATGGGATGCTAAATACCACCTTGTTAACATCCATTAGTTGATCAAATGCTTGTTAATATTTAGCATGTTAGCATTGAGTGCACATTTCAGCTCAAGCACAGCTTAAGTTAAATTTAGTTTCCAGCTCTTCTATTGGAAATCTTAGAATGACAGTGTTGTTTTACACATCAAACAACTTTGTTTGGGTAGGTGTTTTAAGCCTTAAATCCTATTGGGGCTGCTAACATCCGCTCTAGACTATATTAATGCTGTCACACCAGAAAATGACTGAGCAAAATGTATTTGTGCGTCCTTACAAAGTAGATAGCACTAGGGTTTGTTGATGCAGTTAGCTCTTAGCGCGCTATTTGGCAGCGTACTGTTAGCTTGTTAGCTTACCAATACATTAAATTGCCATTATCAATCTGGCATGATTAAGCTAAAATAGCTCGCAATGTTAGCTGGGTTTTAGCTAACAAGCTAGCTAGCTCAGTCATAAACCAGACAATGAGTTTAAATATAGACATCTCCTGTCAGACAACTGGATTTAATTCTACAACTAACGGCACATTTTACTAAGTGATTCAGCATATTTGATAGCTTCCACCATTTTGGATTTTTTAGCTAGCTTTGTTTCTTTAGATATTAGCACTGTTAGCCACCAAATAATGTTTTGTTCAGTTTTTTCACTGTCAATTTAAATGCTGGTTCCACTTGGCCCTCAATCTAAGTTAATCCTGTACAGCTGTCTATCAGAGGTTTTTTACTTAACTACCTAATAATCACACCACAATAATCACTGTACAGGTACAACGTTTGATAACTGTCATATTGTGTTTATGTGTTTTAAAGATGTGAAATATATTGCTCTGTTTTTCCTTTCTGTTAATTTGACAATGGATTTATGGGATGTGATGTTTGTATTGCCAAAAAAACATGTCAGTGTTTTGACAGCTCTTTCTCCTTATGCACTAGCACTTTGACCAGTATGTGACTGAGGTTTGTATAAGAGAGATTTTTCCATGTTCTACAGTTTTAATTTTTTGCCTACTTCCATGTAAAAATGTACTTCATCTTTTCTTAGTTGGATTTTATTCCAGCCGTTTGTTTTTGTTTTTCGCTTTACTAAATAAAAAGCTGCAACTAAAACTGATCAATATGAGTGTTATTCTGTATTGTCCACAATAAAGAACCTCAAACACGGGAGATAGTAACCAGTATGCTTTCTTTCTCTGCAGGATTTCCTTTTGTTTTAAAAAGTGCTGCATTAATACATGGTATTATTTTTTTTCTGGTACCACTTTACAATAAGACTACCCTTATAAAGGGTTTATAATTAGGTTATGAATTAGGTTGTAAACACTTTATTAAAGGTCCCATAAATAAAGTATGTGTATTCACTCTCTCCACTAAACGGCTCGTTGCAGCTCTTGCCCCCCCCCCCCCCCCCCCCCCCCCCCCCGTCCCTGTGAGCCCAGTGTGCTCCGATTGGTTGGGACCAGTCGGGACGTTGTGAATCGCGCTGAGCTCCGTGGAGGTGTGATTTCCTTGTTTAGCGATACACAGCGAAACTCACCCTGAGCACACACAAAGTCACAGCCGAAGTAAAAATAAGTGTGGCTTGATATTGAGTAAGAAAAAGGTTGATAAACGCTGTGAGAATGGGTCTTCAGAGAGAATGGGTTTTGCAGAGAGAATGGGTCTGCAGAGAGAATGGGTTTTGCAGAGAGAATGGGTTTTGCAGAGAGAATGGGTTTTGCAGAGAGAATGGGTTTTGCAGAGAGAATGGGTCTGCAGAGAGAATTTCGCCGCGATCCCAACTGTCTGTTATCAGCCTGCAGCCAGGGAGGAGAGATCAGCAGAGCTGCCTGCACTGAGTGTTTGAGGAAGTCCGTGGATTGGTCAATTTGGACCAATCAGCGGGGGCTTAACGTAACGGCTCCGCGGACGTAACGTAACGGCTCCACGGATTGGTCCAAGAATCAAATGGACAGTGACGTCAGTGACAGTGACAGTGACGATGGACTTTTCGGTCAAACTGTCTGGATTAACAACGTGTCACGTGTTCTGAATTGACCAATCAGAATAGCGTATTCAACTAAGCCATGTAATAATCATTAAGAACCATTTATAAACCAGTTCTAACATAGTTTTCATACATCAACACAGGCTCACTATGTGGCAAGATGACTAAGCCTTATATTGGCTACTTAGCGAGAATCAACTCGGTGAACAACAGATACCAAGGATGCTGGCTGATGAAGAAGACGAAGTAAGCTAGGTAGCCAATATAAGACAGTACAGATAAATGTGGGCTCACTATTTGGCAAGATGACTAAGCCTTATATTGGCTACTTAGCGAGAATCAACTCGGAGAGTGTTTCTCAATGTCGAGTAAAGAACCACTATTTCAAGCATACTACTTCATCGGGTCCCGCCGAAGGACTGTTCCAATGTCCACCATACTTGGAATTCTACCGAGCCCGGCATAATTTGTAGCGAGAAATTTCGAGGCTGCACATGTGTAGATTCTGCGGTCTTAAAATCCCCACAATGCTTTGCGCACGGACCAATTTCCCAAAATCTGTGGTGGAAAATGTAAGGCGGGGCCTCTCTTATGACCAAGGGTGTAACTTTGGTTTGAGAAGTGGGGGGGACACAACACAGGGGGTCCTCCGCAATGAAACATTCTGCCTTTCTACAAATATATTAGGGACTATAGTGTTAACAAATCCAAGAGAAATGTGTAGTGTATATAATGAGGAGAAGATTTTTGTCTTTAAATTGAAGCAAAATTAAGAGATGATACAGCTCTCAACACTATGAAACAGAACTGTATATATTTCAGTACTCCAAAAACCATTAGAATATGCTCACAACCAATAACACATAATTGATAAACTCCTCTCTCCTATCTTAAACGTAGCTAGTCGGCATTCTTTCTTTTTATTTATGCATATTTTACTAATCACTCTCCTTTTAAACTGTGTTTTTTTTTTTTACTGACATTGGAATGATTTCTTAACTTATTTTGAACGGCTATATTATATAGATGGAAATATTTGTTTACATAGATGACCAAACCGTTTGAGACCCACTGAGATAACTTAGACTAAAGTTTACAATCTCTCTCTCTCTCTCTCTCTCTCTCTCTCTAGCTCTCTCTCTCTCTCTCTCTCTCTCTCTCTCTCTCTCTCTCTCTCTCTCTCTCTCTCTCTCTCTCTCTCTCTCTCTCTCTCTCTCCTCTCTCTCTCTCTCTCTCTCTCTCTCTCTCACAGACCCTCCTCCGTGACGATGACCGCTTGCGTATATATACTACACACATTTGAAAAGTGGGGGGGACACAAACCGGACATGTCCCCAGTGGAAACTACGCCCATGCATATGACGCACACCTGCACACTTGCTCGCCTGTTCCACTCTTCGTTTTCTGAATGCCAGGAAGTATTCTTGCTTCGCTTCTGAAGCAAGTGACTCGGAAGAGATGTGCTACCAAGCAAGCGTACTCTACATTGGGAAACACCCAGTGAGCAACAGATACCAAGGATGCTGGCTGATGAAGAAGACGAAGTAAGCTAAGTAGCCAATATAAGGCTTAGCAGGACAGATAAATGTGGGCTCACTATTTGGCAAGCAACCGGTCACAGTCGCCCTGTTTATCTCATGTCTTATAAAAGCTTTGTAATGACTTATAAAGTGTTCACAACCTAATTAATAAATGAATTACAAACTATTCGTAAACTCTTTATAAGGGTAGTCTTATTGTAAAGTGGTACCTTTTTTCTTTGGCAAACAGGCTTGCAGAACGCAATGGTAATTTTATTTCTGTTTGATTTATGTTTTCCATGTTAATTCCTTGCTATGAAACCATATATAGAGTTGAGCAGTAATCCTTAAGGCGTCCTAAAAACGCAAACTTAGCATTTCACCACTTCCTGTTCACTTTTTTAGTTTATAAGATGTTCACGTTTGTTCTTTGCCTTTATCTTGTCCGTGCTAATTCAATTATACAAATCAAATCTACATTTAAAACTTTAAACTTTTTAAAATATGGCAATTAATCATTTTTTAAGGATTTTCAACATCTCCCCTACAGTCTCAAACAACACCTTTTTTCACACAGGGTTTTTTTATTATTATGATTTGTTATTAATCTGTTTGGTATTGTTGCTAACAGTATCCAAGTTAAAATAATACCCTCAAATTCATTGCCGAGTGTTTCATCTTTATAAATATACCTTTTTTTGAAGTTACATTACATTACATTACATTACATTGCATTTAGCAGACGCTTTTGTCCAAAGCGACTTACAATAAGTACATACGACCAGGAAGACACAGCCCAGAAGAAAAACAGAATCATATAAGTACAACAGGTATCATAGAGCCACACATTTCAAGTGCTATTCAGCTGGCTATAGATAGGCCAGTCCTATGTTAGTATATAAATGCTTTGTCAGCTGGCTATAGATAAGCCAGTCCTATGTTAGTATATAAGTGCTTTGATAGTAATTCTATCGCTCGAGTAGAATTACTCGGAGTTCGGAGATAATTGTCCAATTTCAATCTTCCCAAAACAAAATCACCAATCAATACTAACAATTATAATAACACTTTTATTTTTATTCGTAAGTAAGTCACAGATACTTTACAAAATCAGATTAAAAAGTCAAAACTGTCTTTAAACTTCTATTAAAGGATATGTAATTGTATTAAAAGTGACAACTACGGCATCAATATAACCTAAGGATCCGGATACACGTTTAAAAAGTCTGTTGTATGAAAATGATAAAAGTGTAATTCTCCAGTGAGACCAGTAGAGAGCAGCAGAGTACAGTTCGCTGCCACCTGTCAACCTTATATCAACATGTCACTAACCATCAGTGGCTCCCGACCGGGGGTACGCGGACTCCTAGGGGTAGTTGAAGATATTGCAGGGAGTACATAGAAGGATTAGGGATTGCAATATATTTCAAAACACTTTACAATCAATTTAAGTTTCACTTCGTTAAAGGATGCTGTTTCCTGTGCACGTTTGAATATAAAGTAAAAGTTGAGTAATACAACATGATAAACTTTTAAAGGATAAGAACATTATGATGGAAATATTAAGAAGACTAAATACAATTTTAAATGAGTTAGTAAATTGAAAAATAAGTAAATTGAAGAATGTAAAAAAAATAAAGACAAATGAGAAAAAAATTATCAAAAGGGATTCTCGTTTATTTAAAAAAAAAATATATATATATATACGTATATATAATATATATTTAATAAAGGTGCAAAAAAACACATTAATAAAATAATGTTCCAAAAAATTAACTAAATTATTTCTAATTAAAGACATTATATTGATATTATTATATGTCATGTTTTGTGTATTAATAAATATAC